>CM029521.1:14813184-15456134 GCA_017140615.1 Eucalyptus cladocalyx
TCTCCAAAGGAGTCTAAAGGCATTTAGCCTAATGGAGCTCTTGAGGTGCATTGGTAAGTTGCATCATGAGAATACGCATTGGTAAGTTGCATCATGAGAATACAAGTAACTTGCCATCGTTCATCTTATCCAACCTCTCCAAGTTGCTGATCGGAGATCGACGACCACCGGCGAAGGATGGCGCGCCGGAGACCGTCCGCTCGAGGGTCGCCCGACCTCGGCGATCGTCGCTCGGGTCGCTGGACCTCGGCGACGCCGGATCTTGCGACCCCAGCGACGGTCGCCGGGTGGGGTGACCCTGCGATGGTCGCCTGGGTCGCGCGCGCCACCGGTCGCCGGGTTGCACACAATTTGTCGCCCGGGTCACGCGACCCTGTGCGGCCAGATCTAGCCATCCGACCGCCAACGCGACACCGGGTGACGATTGCCTCGTGGTCGCGCGACCCTGTGGGACCTGTGTGGCCGATCCACCATCCGGATCCCGGGCCGTCCTAAGACCCGCATTTCAAAAAAAGAAAATAGATTTTTTTTTGTTTTTTTTTAAATTTAATAAAATTAATTTACAAATACAAATTTTACCAAACGATATTTGTATTTCGAAAACTTTCTTCACCCAAAGGTATTTGCATTTTAACAAATGCATTCTCCAAAAGTCGAACCAAATAGGCCCTTAGTCTTTCCTGTACTTCTATCTTTCTTGTCTGTTCTAAGATTCATCGAGACTTCGGATTTCCACCCCAAATTTGACCTAAGATCGGCCAAGAATTGATTGAGATTTGACGGATGATACGTAGGGCGCGGAACGCCTTTTCGGCGCATGGCGCGGAACCTAGATTTTGGTTTTTGAAACTGGCTTTTGGCGAAGTCCACAGGGCTCGTGTTCCCACGCGATGCACGACATCGTCATTGCCAACATCCGCGGGTTAAAAGTAATTAGTATATCCTCTCTTTTCGGTGGGGACAATGCTGTCGTGCTCTCCACATATTTCCTTTCCTCTTTTATAATTCATTTTGGTGACATTTTCCATTTTCCTAATGGAAATCTCACGCCCAATGTGTCTTCTATTTTGGTTAAAAGAATCTTGACTATGGTGTCGTGCTCTGCACATTTTTCCTTTCCTCTTATATAATTCATTTTAGTGATATTCTCGGAAATCTCACGGCCAATGTGTCTTCTATTTTGGTTAAAGGATGTTCCATCTTTCTAATTGAAATTTTCTCTCCCGCGCGGCCAAATTAGTGCCGCTCTTTTCTAGAAATCCTCTTGCTGTGACGCGGGTCCCGTTACATGCTATTTTTTGTTTTTCTTTTTTTTTGGCTTGAAAAGTTGAAAGTTGATGGGCATCGGATCTCTCTATAGTTACTTCCAAGTGGCGTTTCCAAGTAATTAGAACTTATTAACCACTTGTGCAGATTTCTCCGCCTTGTTGGTGCTTGCAACTATTTAATCGCGTTGTTGCGCACTCAGCCATAGAACTTGCTCAAAAATTTCTTGATTGTGCAAAGAGACATGTGGAGTTACACACGTAAGTTTGTCAAATAGATAAGTTGGATCGAATAAAAAATAGACTAATATTTACCCAGTTTTGGCCATTTTGCATGCAATACAAATTTAATAACCAATACCCAACCTGTCCTAATCTAATTGCTAAGATAATTATATATTTAACTCAATTTAAGAAAATTTATAACAAAAGTGAGGTATGAGCACAAAATGAGCGAACCCAAGATTGAGGGTGAGCGAGATAGGGTCATAGAAAATAGTAAAATCGATTTTGTTTTTTTGAAGAAAGGGGATATTTTATTTCAATTTCATTAGCTTTTTGGCCGAGTGTATGAAAGCAAGGAAAACCGCCAAAGAAAAGTATTCTTCAAGAAGCCATGTGTTGAGCAAAAAAAGGGGGCTGCGGTGGAGCTTCAACTCCTTAAACCGACTTCATTAAATGGCCCCCGCACACCGCCTTTGCAGAGTTGATCTAGGTGTGGACTCATTAAAGCAATAATTCAACTTTGTTTCGTACATGAAGCCAACTTAATTCTAAGTGGTGTCGTTTAGGTGGTTATATATATATAAATACAATAGTCATGAATGTTTTTGAGCGATCTTTTCTCACATGCAGAGAAAAGCTTTCATTTGCTTTGTAATGCACCCGACTATGTACTAAACACTTCCTTGTCTTGTGTCATTGTTGGTCTCTTTCATTCATCTCCTTTCTTGTTATGTTATGCTTTACATACAAGCTTCCGCAAAACTAAAATTTGTTCTAACAAATAATTAAATTGTAAATCCATTTAACATTCATACTATTTTGAGTTTTACTATTCTAAATCCATTTATAATTAATTTATCGCATATAACTAACTTATATAATAACCAAGTCTATTAATATGAGTTAATAAATGGATTCATATCCCATTTTGATATGTCTACATACATGCTACACGCTTATAGATATCTTATTTATTATAGTAAAAAAGTTGCATAATAACCGTTGAATCCTAGCTAGACTTGCCTTGAATCAAGTTAATCTCCAAATGAGATTTCAATGGAATATCCTTTCTTTAGTTTATTGGATTAAGGGCAAAAAACGAGGTCATTTCTCTTCTTCACAATGGGATGATGCATCATTGGATACTAAGAGCTTATTATCCATATGCTTCACTAGACTAGAGTACCCAATAGGTGCTATCAGCTAGAATGGAGTATAGGTGATTATTGGGCAAGCTTGGATCGAGCCAAGTTGGATTTTAATGTTGTGACTTGATGTTTGCGCAAAACTATGCCTATCCATGATATTTTATGGTACCGCCACTAGCTATTCTAAAAACTTAAGCTATTTGATAAAGAAGTAGTTTATTATTCAAATATTATAACACTTCCCTCTCACCCTTATTTTGGCTTAAGCGTGGAAATTTAATTGGAAAGGTAAATAGGATATATAAATATTCGAATTCAAAACCCCCAACTTTGATATCATATGAGATTTTATGAGACTTGTTCTAAAAACTTAAATTATTAAATGAAGACGAGACTTATTATTTCAATGTCCTAATAGTATCATACAATTTTTATCATGCAAATTTGGTTGAGTTAGGCTTGGCTCAAGCCTAATTGAGTTGTAGGCCAAGCTTCTCATGATTTGCCTAGCAAAGCCTATTCAAAGTTGTCTTTGACCCTTCATGGCACAAGTAATGCGTGGATGGGAGCTCACGAGCGGGTGTAAGTCTAGTTAAGAGTGGCCGTGCGTGATGCAAGTTTCTACCAAAAGGCCTCAAGTCAAGTCAATATAGGGACTCCTGCTTCATCACCAAATATGATTAATTTGATGACATGGAGATTGGGATGAGCGATTTCAGATTCCTTACAAGTTCCATTGAGAACTTGAAATTTACTTTATCACAAGTTTCAAGATTAATTTCATGGTCTAACAAGTTCATTTTTTTCTCTTAACTTTTTTGTCACAAACATTGATGATTTTTTCTTAAGGAAAAAAAAAACAAAAAACAAACGTGGTTAGAACTTACTGGCAACATGTGAATTTGTGGGTATGAATTAAATTTATTCTTGTTTACATTCAATCATCGATTGATAGGTGACTTTTCTCTCCTTAACACTACGGTTCAAACATATTCCAAGTATGGTGATTTACATAATGTCTAATGGCTAATATACATCGCCTTAAAAACAATGTCATTGTTGATTACCAAGAGTAAAGCTACCTTATTTATATATGGACTCAATTTTCTTCGTAACAAACACGAGCACATATCAATTATTCTATTTTTAATAGTAGTAACTCCATAATGCTTCGTGTAGGTATATAAAGGATGCATAGGTAAATGTCACAGCCCGAAGGAAAGCCCGATCCAAGAGAGTTCTAAACGGCGACCGTGACCCATCTGTGGAACAAACGACCCTCAACTTGTATCCCTAAGTCCTAAGATTTTCTCGAGTGTTCTAAAATACTCATGGGAGCGGGTGATACAATAATTGTACACTTATATAATAAATGCGGGTAGATGATAATTGGGAAAATACGATCTCCACCGTTAGATCGAGGAGAGATCTACGGATATGGTTTGTCTTGTATTTGTATATACTTGGTTTCCTCCCCCTCATTGTATTATCTTAAGACCCCTATGAGTTGAGTGTGAGAAAGGTAGCTTGGGAGAAATCCTAAGGCTGCATAGGTTAGGGAACGCTAGACCGATCGGCCTGTGACAAGTGGTATCGTAGCAAATACGTTCCAAGCGCAATGGCTGATTCACCTGATGAGGCGCTCATCATGGGTGGTGACTGTAATGATCGTGGGAGGAACGCCAATAAGGCTACTACCAAGGGAAAGAAGAACCGTGATGGTTCGAGTTTGAGGGAGATTTGGAGTATCGGATGACGAAGCTGGAGCGAAATCCAAGGATCGGTCAATAACCTAACCCAAACCATGGATGAAGTGGACATCGGGAAGGAGAAGCTTGTGGCCGAAGTGCAAGAGCTCAAGGCCAACATGGGAGAACTTTGACACTAGTTGCTGGGGACCCTAAGAGAAGAATTCGCATAATGGGATAAGTTCCTGGAGGCCATGATGGTGGTTATGCGTGCGGAGATACCGGAGCTAAAGAGGAAGCTCACCGAATCCAAGTTACACGTGCGCTCGACGAAAACACACCAGATTGTCGGAAAACCTGCAATCGGACTGCAAGGCTTCGGTGGCCAAGTCTTCTGGTGACGTCGATAACATCACCGGAACTTACACAAACCTAGTGTTTTTTTCGTCAATTTGATCCAGCAACCAACACCTAGAACTCTGCACGAAAGTATCAGATACTTTCCGGCCACGCAATCAAGAAAGCGCCTACTGAAACTTCAGCGCAATGAAACATGCAGCCAAACTTTAGGCCATTCCACGAAATAAAGATGTCATAGATGCTAAGGCAACAAAGGTTCCGCCTGACCCTACTTAAGCATGCATATTATGTCAGTGAAGACTTGGTGTGAAGCCTTGGAGCTTACGTTAAAAGAGCAAAATCTGCAAATAGCTCAGTTCTTCACACACCAGTGTATGACTTATCCAAGGAAAGCTCACCAGCCATATAGACTCCAAAGTATCCAACATCGGAGCCGGTTTATTTTTTTCACGAAAGTATCTAGTCAAGCAGCAACTGCATCAGTCGCGTGCTTGTTTATCAACGCCTGCAACTGTTCTTCGGGTGCACCCACAACCTTGTCCACAATTTGGCCGTTTTTCAAGACTAAAAAGGTTGGCATTGCCTCGATGGAATGCTCCTTGGCAACAGTCTGGGAATGAAAAAACAGCGGCAATAATCCAAGTATTCAGCCGAATGAAGCCTAGCCATACTACTTGCAGTAAACTCTAAAGCCAGAAAAGATTTCGGCACATGCTTTACCTGCAATTCATCCACATCCACCTTCAGAAACAAAACATGGGGCATCTTCTTGGCCAACTCAGCAAGAACTGGGGCTATCATACGGCATGGCCCGCACCATGAAGCGGTGAAATCCACCACCACCTGGCAAAAAATATCTTCTTTCAGCAAACACTGAAAACAGTCACAAAGGAATTGCGATACTGCAAGGCGATGTGTCACGTCATCCAATTCGAAGACTCGGGTCTAGTACGCTCATACCACACAAGTAAGAAGTTTTCTAACGAATTGCCTCACAAAGGCACACAGAAAAAACCCTTTCAAGGTCACTGCATGAAAAGGCTGAGAGTGACTTAACAAAGGTCAGAAAGAGTTGTTTTCAGAGAACAAGAGCATGGAGCTAATTTACTCAATGCAATTCTAGAGCTACGGACATAGATCGAACTTATATGATTCTCGCTTCATAATAGCCGATACCTCTTCGGTCAAAATTGCAGAGAGAAGTTCTGCTAAGGGCTTTGTCCATCTCAGAGAAACAATTCTTTAAACCACTTTAAGGCAAACTGAAAGTCAGTGCAAGCCAAGTTCAGGCGTTTACATAGGAACTGCAGTCACGGCATCCTAGTCTGCAATGTCCCCTACCCATATGCAAAGGCTCTGCACCCCCAAAATGAATTCTAATGAAAATGCAAAAACCCCCCCATTTCCATACACTCTCCTGTCTAGACCACAGCAAGGGAAACAGTCATCAGCAAGCTTTTTCCTCAAGTCAGCCACCAAGACAAACCCCACGCAAAACCGAGCCAATCACGTAGCAATCCACCGCAAAAAATTCACGCATGCATATAACAGATGGGTATCGTCGTCTCGGCCAATCACGTAGCAAGAAAAGATGCCCCCACGATTCTGAGATATGGTCGAACGAAAACCACCCGCCACCCACCACCCCAACCAACCGCACTGAGAATCAGAGCACGAAAAAAGACGAGAAAAAAGATGAGAAAAAAGAGCTCCTTCCACGCAGAGACGGAGAGAGGTGAAAGAAGAGAGATACCAATTTCTTGGACTCGACCCCCTTCTGAAATGATATTGCTCCTTCCACGCATCCACGGTGTGGCAGCCGTACACCTGTCCCTCCTCCGCCATTCTCTTTCTCTCTCTCTCTCTCTCTCGTCCAAGGGGTGTCGCCGTTTTTACGATTGGGACGCGACCGGCTCGCGCTCCTCTATATAGCCGGACAGAGCGGGCTGAAATTACCTAAATGCACCCGCCTTTGGAGGTTTTTTGCTCGCATGCCACCGCACGAGACCCGCATGTGCTCCTGCTCCGTCGTACGCCATCATCTGAGGACGATGGGGAGGGCCCAGGACGCCGTGAATCGCGTCCGCGATGGACCAAGGTTACACTTTCGCTCAAAATTCGGATCAATTCTCGTAATACCGTATGTTGTAAGTCTTAAAATTTATGACGAAACTATAATGAAATTTGAAAACTGTCGAAAAGTATAATTAAGTTCTCTGACTTATCAAATTGGTGCAAACCCATCTCAAATTTTTTTAACATGTTTTATTTGTTAAACTGGACAAAGTTAATTAAAATATTTACATTGTGTAAATATAATAAATTTTAGGATTTGATTATACTTTTTAAAGCGTTAAAACTTGATTAAACATTCATGGTAAATTATAAGACTTGATTATATTTTCTATTCAGATTTCAATTACACTTTCTCAATAAATTTTATAATTTCTAGTATGCTCAATATTTTTTTCTTCATGCAATAAACGCCCCTTTCTTTTATAGAATGCTCCCATTTAATCTTTGCGGTACTTCTATCTTTCTCGTCTGTTCTAGATTCATCGAGACTTCGAATTTCCCCTGGTAAATTTGACCTAAGATCGGCCAAGAATTGACTAAGATTTGATGGGTAATACCAAGGGCGCGGAACGTTGTTGGCGCACGGCGCGGAGCCTAGATTTTGAGATTTTGGTTTTGAAATTGGCTTTTGCGAAGACCACAAGGTTCGTGTTCTCAACGCACGTCGCACGACATCATAATCGTCCGCGGGTTAAAGGTGGTTATATACTATGAAGCACGGACACGTTGTCCGTGCCTCCGTATCGTGTCCGACACGTGTCGGAGCGTGTCGGACACGTCGACACGCTCGGACACGTGGTCAACGCGTGTCGGATTTTTCGACACGCGGTCAACTTTTATCGACGCGCGTGTCGACGCGTGTCCGGAAGACTGATGGAGGCGAGGGAGCAGAGGTCGCGAGCGCCGGCGAGACGGAGCAGAGGCCGCGAGCGCCGGCGAGATGAAGCCACGAACGGACCACCGCGACGGTGAGAGACAGCTAGAGAAAGAGCCGAACAAAGAGAAAGAAGAGAGAAGGCAAACTCCCGCCGGCGAGATGAAGCCACGAACGGACCACCGCGACGGCGAGAGACGGCTAGAGAGAGGTGAGGGCCGCCACTGTTGCGATGGATCAGCGACGAGAGGAAGAGGAGAGGAGGAAGGGGTCGTGCGGCGCGGCAAGGAGGATAGGAAAAGGAGGGCTCGGGGCCCGCTAGGGTTTTTCATAAAGAAATCCAAAAAAAATAATAAAAGAGGTCTGATGGCGTGGGGGGGGGGGGGGGGGGAGGGGGAAGTGACAGCTCACCTGTCACTGTCAAGTGGGGGAGGGAAAAAGTAAAATAAACGTGGGGTGGAGGGAAAATGACAAACGAAAGAAGGGGTGGATTTTGGGATTGTTCTTTTAATCGGAAAATTAAAAAATGATTTCAAAAAATAAAAATATTAAATTTTGAATAATAATAAAATTTGGTTATTGTAGAAAATCATGGATTTATTTAAATAAATTGCTTCTAATTTCTTATTAATTTTTAGTTTCATCGATAACTTTTGTCAAAATTTAAAAAATGTTTAGCATTAATTATGAATGTATCTTTTGAATTTCAAATAAATTGATTTGTTAATACTATTAGTATAAATTTATTATATGCTCTTTTTTAATTAATTAATTATTTATGAATTTGAATTAAATTAATTAAAAATAAAAATATTTATTTAATATATAACTTTTCGCAACGTGTTTAATTCTCTATTTTTTAGAAATGCGTGTCGATGTGTTGTGTCATGTAATACGTTTACACTGTCGCGTGTCAGTCTTCCACATAGGTTATATATCTTCTCTTTTGGAAGGGACGATGCTGTCATGCTCTGCACATTTTTCCTTTCCTCTTTTATAATTCATTTTAGTGACATTTTCCATTTTCCTATTGGAAATCTCACGGCCAATGTGTCTTCTATTTTGGTTAAAGAATCTTCCATCTTTCCAATTGAAATTTTCTTTCCCGCTTGGCCAAATTAGTGCCGCTCTTTTCTAGAAAGCCTCTTGCTGTGACGCGGGTCCCGTTACATGCTAGTTTTTGTTTTTTCTTTTATGGCTTGAAAAGTTGAAAGGTTGATGCGCATTGGATCTCTCTACAGTTACTTCCAAGTTGGGTTTCCAAAAAATTAAAACTTATTAACCACTTGAGCAGATTCCTCTGCCTTGTTGGTGCTTGCAACTATTTAATCGCGTTGTTATACACTCAGCCATAAAACTTGCTCATAAATTTCTTGACTGTGCAAAGAGACATGCGGAGTAAATATACACATAAGTCTGTCAAATAAGTAAGTTGGATCGAATAAAAAATACACTGATATTTACTTAGTTTTGGCCATCTTCCATGCAATACAAATCTAATAACCGATACCCGATCCATCCTAATCTAATTGCTAAAGTATCTCTATATTTAACTCAATTTAAAAAAACCCATGCCAAAAATGAGATAAGAGCAAGAAATGAGCAAACACAAGATTGAGTGTGAGCAAAAGAGGGTCATAGAAAATAGTAAAATTGATTTTGTTTTTTGAAGAAATGGGATATTTGATTTTAATTTCATTAGCTTTTTGGCCAAGTGTATGAAAGCAAGGAAACGGCCAAAGAAAAGTATTCTTCAAGAAGCCATGTATTGAGCCACTCCTTAAACCGACTTCATTAAGTGGCCTCCACAAACCGCTAGGTGTGGACTCATTAAATAAATTTTGTTTCTTTTTTTCTTGAAGGCGGCAATTCCCATTCACACTGAAGCTGGCAGAGCAAAAATTCAACTTTGTTTCGTACATGATGCCAACTTAATTCTAAGCGGTGTAGTTTAGGTGGTTATGCATATAAATACAATAGTCATGAATGTTTTTGAGCGATCTTTTCTCACATGCAGAGAAGAGCTTTCCTTTGCTTTGTAATGCACCCGACTATATACTAAACACTTTCTTGTCTTGTGTCATTGTTGGTCTCTTTCATTCATCTCCTTTCTTGTTATGTTATGCTTTACATACAAGCTTCCGCAAAACTAAAATTTGTTCTAACAAATAATTAAATTGTAAATCCATTTAATATTCATACTATTTTGAGTTTTACTATTCTAAATCCATTTATAATTAATTTATCGCATATAACTAACTTATACAATAACCAAGTCTATTAATATGAGTTAATAAATGGATTCATATCCCATTTTGATATGTCTACATACATGCTACGCGCTTATAGATATCTTATTTATTATAGTAAAAAAGTTGCATAATAACCGTTGAATCCTAGCTAGACTTGCCTTGAATCAAGTTAATCTCCAAATGAGATTTCAATGGAATATCCTTTCTTTAGTTTATTGGATTAAGGACAAAAAACGAGGTCATTTCTCTTCTTCACAATGGGATGATGCATCATTGGATACTAAGAGCTTATTATCCATATGCTTCACTAGACTAGAGTACCCAATAGGTGCTATCAGCTAGAATGGAGTATAGGTGATTATTGGGCAAGCTTGGATCGAGCCAGGTTGGATTTTAATGTTGTGACTTGATGTTTGCGCAAACTATGCCTATCCATGATATTTTATGGTACCGCCACTAGCTATTCTAAAAACTTAAGCTATTTGATAAAGAAGTAGTTTATTATTCAAATATTATAACACTTCCCCTCTCACCCTTAGTTTGGCTTAAGCGTGGAAATTTAATTGGAAAGGTAAATAGGATATATAAATATTCGAATTCAGAACCCCCAACTTTGATATCATATGAGATTTTATGAGACCACTGCCAATTATTCTAAAAACTTAAATTATTAAATGAAGACGAGACTTATTATTTCAATGTCCTAATAGTATCATACAATTTTTATCATGCAAATTTGGTCGAGTTAGGCTTGGCTCAAGCCCGATTGAGTTGTAGGCCAAGCTTCTCATGATTTGCCTAGCAAAGCCTATTCAAAGTTGTCTTTGACCCTTCATGGCAAAAGTTGTCTTTGACCCTTCATGGCACAAGCAACGCGTGGATGGGAGCTCACGAGCGGGTGTAAGTCTAGTTAAGAGTGGCTGTGGGTGATACAAGTTTCTACCAAAAGGCCTCAGGTCAAGTAAATATAGGGACTCCTGCTTCATCGCCAAATATGATTAATTTGATGACATGGAGATTGGGATGAGCGATTTCAGATTCCTTATAAGTTCCATTGAGAACTTGGAATTTATTTTATCACAAGTTTCAAGATTAATTTCATGGTCTAACAAGTTCATTTTTTTCTCTTAACTTTTTTATCACAAGCATTGATGATTTTTCTTAAGGAAAAAAAAAAAAAAAAAAAAACAAACGTGGTTAGAACTTACGGCAACATGTGAATTTGTGGGTATGAATTAAATTTATTCTTGTTTACATTCAATCATCGATTGATAGGTGACTTTTCTCTCCTTAACACTATGGTTCAAACATATTCCAAGTATGGTGATTTACATAATGTCTAATGGATAATATACATCGCCTTAAAAACAATGTCATTGTTGATTACCAAGAGTAAAGTTACCTTATTTATATATCGACTCAATTTTCTTCGTAACAAACACGAGCACATATTAATTATTCTATTTTTAATAGTAGTAACTCCATAATGCTTCGTGTAGGTATATGAAGGATGCATAGGTAAATGTCACAGCCCGAAGGAAAGCCCGATCCAAGAGAGTTCTAAACGGCGACCGTGACCCATCCGTGGAACAAGCGACCCTCAGCTTGTATCCCTGAGTCCTAAGATTTTCTCGAGTGTTCTAGAATACTCATGGGGGCAGGTGATATAATAATTGTACACTTATGTAATAAATGCGGGTAGATGATAGTTGGGGAGATACGATCTCCACCGTTAGATCGATGAGAGATCTACGGATACGGTTTATCCTGTACTTGTATATACATAGGTTTCCTCCCCCTCATAGTAGCCAATAAGGCTACTACCAAGGGAAAGAAGAACCGTCATGGTTCGAGTTTAAGGGATCCAATAGGGGTTTGGAGTAGGGGTGAGCAGCGGTTCAGGGTCGACCCTGGACCGACCTGGACCGGCCCAACCCGCTGGTCCTGGTCCGGTTTCAAGGGGACCCAGGGTCGGTCCTTGGTCCTGAAATTTCAGGGACCAACACTGCGGAGTTGGTCCTCGGTCCTAGGAGTTTTGGGTTGGTCCAACCCGGACCAACCCTATATATTATTTATATTATTTATATAATTTTTTTGGTAAGGAATAATTCTTTTATATATTAAAATGGTCAAACCTAAGTAAAATTAGGTTAAAGTTGACTCCTCACTCACTGTCTTGGACAAACGGCATCCAAAAGGCGTGAAGATTACGCCGTCAAAGTCTTCACGGCGTCCTCCTCCACAATCCAAACTCCAAAGAACGTTCTCCAAGTCCACAATCCGAGTGTTCTTCACCGTGAAGACCATGGAGTCTTCACAGTGACGGACTCGCAACGTCCAAAACGGTGGAAAGTCTACGCCGTAAATCTCCTCGCGGCTTCCTTCCCCAAGGTATGTTCTCTTCCATTTTTTTGTCTTCTTTGTTCTTCAAATTTGCCAAAATCAAAAGTAACAACATCCTTGCTCGCCTCTCTGGTTGCTCGCGCCGCTCGCCTCACAGTTGCCGTGCCGCTCGCGCCGCTCACCGCTCACGCCGCTCGCTCCGCTCGCCGCTTGCTACAAGCCCTTTGCTGTCGTTGCTAGCCTCGCTCAACCCTCGCCACTCGCCACTCACCGCTAGCCTTGCTTAACGCTCGCCGCTCACCACTAGCCTCGCTCAACTCTTGCCGCTCGCCAGTTGACGCTCGCCCCACTCGATGCTCGCACTTGCCGCTCGCCACTCGCGTCGGTCGCCTCGCTTATCGCCGAGTAAATCGAAGGAAAAAGAAGAAGCCCTAATTAGAAACCCTAACGCTCGGCTCGCCCATGCTTTCCGAACACAACTTGGCTAGTGAGTTCTACTTTGTGCTTCATTTGAGATCTTCAACCTCATGTATGCTCTTGATTTGTGTTGATTTGTTTTTTCCATGTTTGCTTCGTGTACGTGACCGGTTTGGCTGGGTATTAGTCGCCACTCGCCACTCACCGCTGGCCTTGCTTAACGCTGCCGCTAGCCTCGCTCAACTCTTGCCGCTCGCCCGCTTAACGCTCGCCCCACTCGATGCTCGCACTTGCCGCTCGCCACTCGCGCCGGTCGCCTTGCTTATCGCCGAGTAAATCGGAAGGAAAAAGAAGAATCCCTAATTAGAAACCACCCGACGCTCGGCTCGCCCTTGCTTTCCGAACACAACTTGGCTAGTGAGTTCTACTTTGTGCTTCATTTGAGATCTTCAACCTCATGTATGCTCTTGATTTGTGTTGATTTTTTTTTCCATGTTTGCTTTGTGTACGTGTATGAACATGGCTGCAAGTGTATGAAAGCTACCTGGATTTTCTGAAAAGCATTTGATGATGGGTGAACATGAACGCCATTGTCAAACATTCCCAATGCTAGACGTCTTGAGAAGAACAATCAACTTCATTGTAGTCGAGGCCCATATGATGTAATTTTCGTTGTCTTTTCCAGTGTATCAATTGAATTACTTTGCTGATCGGTAGGTTGGCTCTTAATGGAGGTACACTCCTTGGCATTTTTATCTGTTTTAATTACTCACTCGGGAACACATTTTTCTGTTTGTTTTTTAAGTTTCTCACTTACAACGGGGGACTTGCACGGACTTGTCTGCTTCTCGTCGGTCGTCATGCCCTCTACTCTCGTTTTTGCTGACCCAATCATAGTAGCGCGCAAGCATTTTGGAGACCGGTCTTTGAGCTAAGTTCACGATTGTATACCATGGGAGACATGATCAATCGAAGTCGGGAAAAATAATTTGAAGTTGTGCGTATATCACAAGAGGATCAACTTCTTGGCTCTCTTTTGTGTATTTCCTGATTTAAAAAGAGCAGTTCATGGGCTTAGCAAGCGAAGCAAGGCCACTCAATTTGACAATGAGCATACAATTGGTAATGCTAAAAAAAATTGTAGCATTTTGGGATGAAATAAGAATTTCCTACAAGTATGGGTTCAAATTGTCCTGTGAATTTTCTAAGAAATTGGCTTTTTTGGTTGCGAGGCTCCATCATTGTAGTGCTAACGACTTTCCCAGAGAATCGACTTAATTTGGCACAAGAATCAAGCCAAATTCACTTGACTTGGGAGTCGCGTGGCAAGGTAAAAATCACTTTATTATAGATATGCATCGGCAAACTCTCTAAACTTTATGAACTCATCATTATCGAGTAACTATGGATGCTACGTAGCTATAGTTTAATCTGAATAATAATTAAATTTCAGAACAAAGTGCCCACTTTTTCTTTTTCGGCTTTGTGTCCTTTTGCTCTTTTGACCTCAATTTATGATTTTGTTGATTACTTACGCAACATCCGGGCCCCATTTGTGTAATATTGTCCGCTTTGGGTCACATGCAGCGCGCGGACGAACCGCCATCCCGGCCACGGTCTCTTCCCTCACGGCTTTAAAACGCGTTACACGGGTTAGAGGGACCCACCTCCCTCCTGGCGATGTGGGACAAGAGAGAGGTTGTAACAACCCCTCTCTTGTCCCACATCGCCTAGGAAGGGAGTTCTTGGTTAGCTTATAATCCAAACCTGTGTAACGCGTTTTAAAGCTGTGAGGAAGAGACCGTGGCTAGGATGGCGGTTCGTCCGCGCCAGGGTGGATGACCAAAAGCGGACAATATTACACGGTGGGGCCCGGATGTTACAAATGGTATCAGAGCCGACTCCCCGACACGCGTGTGGGGCCACAGCGGGACGCCGTGCTCCCAAGGGGGAGAGTGTGACGACCCGAGCGGCGGTGCGCGGGGAGGAGGGATGGCGGTGCGTCCGCGCCTCCGGTCCTCGGACGCGCGCAAGGGAAGGGGAAGGGATTCCTCTCCCTCTTGTCCCACATTGCTTAGGGAGGGGTCATGGGCATTGTATATAAGGCTTGGGTTCCCTCTTAACTTGTGAGACGCGTTTTAAAACCGTGAGGACTCAGTGTCCAAAGCGGACGATATCACACAAGTGGGACCCGGGATGTTACAGTGGTATCAGAGCCGACTCCCGACCGCGTGTGGGACCACGGCCTTGAATGCTTTGTTCGACGCCGTGGGGCCATAGCGAGGACGCTATTCTGTTAAGAGGTGGAGAGTGTAACAACCTCCTCTCTTGTCCCACATCGCCTAGGGAGGAAGATCTTGGTTAGGCTTATAAGGCAGGGTCCCTCTAACCTGTGTAACGCATTTTAAAGCCGTGAGGGAAGAGACCGTGGCGGGATGGCGGTTCGTCCGCGCCGGCGGGTGACCCAAAGCGGACAATATTACACGGTGGGGCCGGGGATGTTACAAGTTATTTGTAACATCCCGGGCCCCATACATGATATTGTCCGCTTTGGACACTGAGTCCTCACGGTTTTAAAACGCGTCACACAATTAAAGGAACCCAAGCCCTTATAAAGGCTCCCAGGAACCCCTCTCTAAGCGATGTGGGACAAGAGGGAGAGGAATCCCTTCCCCTTCCCTTGCGCGCGTCCGAGGACCGGAGGCGCGGACGCACCGCCATCCCTCCTCCCCGCGCACCGCCGCTCGGGTCGTCACACTCTCCCCCCCTTGGGAGCACAGCGTCCTCGCTGTGGCCCCACACGCTGTCGGGAGTCGGCTCTGATACCATTTGTAACATCCCGGGCCCCACTGTGTGATATTGTCCGCTTTGGACACTGAGTCCTCACGGTTTTAAAACGCGTCACACAATTAAAGGAACCCAAGCCCTTATAAAGGCTCCCAGGAACCCCTCCCTAAGCGATGTGGGACAAGAGGGAGAGGAATCCCTTCCCCTTCCCTTGCGTGCGTCCGAGGACCGGAGGCGCGGACGCACCGCCATCCCTCCTCCCCGCGCACCGCCGCTCGGGTCGTCACAACTTCAGCTCCTCTTACTATGTTTAGGCCTTCATAAATTCTGCTCGATGCCTCATGTTGGCAAATATTCGGATCTAGTGAAGTGCCTATCACAAGGTTCTGATATGCTATTCTACTACTAATTTGAATGAATCACACCCTTGAAAAGTGGTACAACCTTACCTAACATGAGTAACTTTCCGTAGATCCCAAGTTTGTCAATTTTCCTTCTCTTTAGGGAAATCATTCTAAAGATCCCTTTTTCTTTATCACTTAACTTCTGCATTTTCTTTCCTAGTAAAATTTCTTCTCCCCCCTCAACCTTTTCCTTGTCAAGACTAGTAGCGGTCATGGTTCTCAACCACCCAACATATAAATAGCTATTTGATGTTGCATTTTTCTATTATTTGCTGCATGTAGTTTCTGAATAGCTATTTGATGTTGCCACCTCAAAAATGAAACCATAGCTGATATTTTTTGTTTCATCGGTGATTGCAGCGCTGAAGCTTACGTGCTTTGGTACTTAAATATTCAGGTGAACTTGATGGATTTAGATAATATTTCAACTGAAGTGGAGGGATGCTACGAGATCAGTCCTATGATGGAATCGTCTAGCCATGGATGTGAAGAAAACTTAAAAGAGTCAACCAAGGTATCCACTAATCATCCTCCTCTTTGTAAGAAGCGAAAAACGGATAAATCTATTGCGTGGGATAATTTTTCAAGAATCATAGATGAGAAGACAAAAAAAACATGTATGGTAAAGTGCATTCATTGTGGAAAGGAGTACTCATATACTGTTAACAATGGTACTTCAACAATGTTGAAGCATTTGAAAAAGTGCAATAAGTATCCTCCCAATATAGATAGGAGGCAAAAATTGTTTGCACCACGTGATGCAAATGTGCTTGGCAAGGCAAGGGGAGATACTGGTACTGGTAATGACAGTGGTAATATCTTAACAACATGGAAATTTGATCAAGAGCGGTCTAGGTACATGCTTGCTCGGATGCTCATCATTGATGAACAACCATTTTCTTTGGTTGAGCGTGCTGGATTTCGTGATTTTATTACGAGATACAACCTCTCTTCACACATTTGTCACGATTTACGGTAGCTAGAGATTGCATCAAGTTGTATATAAATGAAAAAGTTCTTTGAAGGCTTTCTTTGGTAAGCTTAGATCAAGGGTTGCACTCACGATCGATACATGGACTTCTGTTCAAAATCTGAACTATTTATATCTTACTGCACATTTCATTGATGAAGACTGGAAATTACACAAAAGGATCATCAATTTTATGGTGATACACAGTCACAAAGGCAGGGAGATTGGGAAAATACTTGAAAAATGCATCTATGAATGGGGAATAGAAAAAATGTGTCTACAATCACAAGGATAATGCTAGTGCGAATGATGTTGCCATTGATTATTTGAAAGATAAATTTTCAAGAGATGGGTCATTGGTCTTAGCTGGTGAGGCTTTACACATGAGGTGCACTGCTCATATATTGAACTTGATTGTAAAAGATGGCTTGTCTGAGGTACATGATTCTATTGCTCGCATCCGAAACATTGTTAGATATGTGAGGAGTTCTCCCATGAGAGCTAAAGCTTTCCAATCTTGCATTGAGGTTGAAAGAATCACTCATAAGGGTTCGGTTTGTTTAGATGTTGCCACTAGATGGAATTCCACTTATCTCATGTTACACACGGCCATAAAATTCAGAAAAGCTTTTGAAAGGATGGCAGAAGATGATTTGTCTTTCCAATCTGAGCTTAGCAATGATCCTCCTAAAAATGAAGATTGGGAAAATGCCACTATTCTTTCCAAATTTCTGAAGCAGTTTTATGATGCTACCAATCAAATGTCAGGGAGTTTATATACCACTTCGAATGATCATTTTGAGGGATAGCTTTTTTATATAAATATTTGAAAGATGCAAGTAATGCTTTGGATCCCAAGCTTAGAGCTATGGGTGTGAAGATGAAGGGGAAGTTTGATAAATACTATGGGAGTTTGGATAAAGTAAACATGATGGTTTTAATTGCAATGGCATTAGATCCTACAAAAAGATTGCATTATGTGAAGTTCTGTTTTGAGCAAATTTATGATGACGAAGCAAAAATTGAAGAAATGCATGATAAGGTGAAGTACGTGCTGGAGCGTTTATATGTATTTTATGAGCAATCTTTTTCTAGTCATGGTCATCAATATTTGGGTGGTCAATCTATACCTGTTGATAGTAGCAAAGCTTCCAATATCGATGGAAATGATGAGAGTGATGAGGTTAACATCAAAGCTTGGCGAAAAAACTTTTTCCACCAAAAGAAAAAGGGCGCGATGACAACAAATCGGAGCTTGAACGGTATCTTGAAGAAGAATCTGAAGATATTCTTGATCTTGACATTTTGATGTGGTGGAAGAGTATTGGTTCAAAATATAAAATCTTATCTTTGATAGCTCGAGATGTTTTGTCCATTCCTGTAACTACCGTTGCTTCAGAGTTGGCTTTTAGTACTTCGGGCCGTGTGCTTGATGGTTTTCGAAGTTCTTTGACTCCTAGAGTGGTGGAAGTTTTAATTTGTACTCAAGACTGGTTGAGAGCTGCTCGTGTGCCTATTAATGTTGAAGAGTGCATTGAAAATGCTGAAAAGTTTGAATTGGGTAAGCTTAAATTATGCATATTTATTTTTCCTTGTTAATTCGTTTGTAGATCTAATGAATGAATTCTTTTTTTCAGATATGGATTGTCTTACCAAGGAGATTACCATCAATAAATAGAGCTTGCACATTGAATGAATATATATGGTGAGATGTTCTATTAATAGCACTAATACTAATGGTATTTATAGTTTAGTTGAACAATGCCGCATTGTTGATGGATGTTCCTAATCTTGCAGAGTTGGATGTTCGATTTGCTTTTTGTGAAGGAACTGATTTTATTGAGGGACAATAAGAATCTGGATCGAATCGGACAGGGGATTACTGATTTGATATTGTGGAGAGATGTCGCGAAATCGACACTCTGGTTTGGTGTAGGGTCTCTCTACTTCTTGTCTTCTTGCTTTGCTCAAGGAATCAGCTTCAAGTGTGATGAAGTCATTTTTTTGTTTGTTTGGCTTATGTCTACATGGGTTTTTGATTGCAAGAGCACCTGGTGAAGGGTGATATCTCGATTATCTTCGTGATGGCTTATGTTATAAGCATTTTCTCTGCAATTTGCCAACCGGGGCTTCTCTTGTTGGGGTTATCTTTCTTCTCCAATTCCATCTCGTCAAAGGTATAGTCTCACTCTAGCGTTTGCTCTGTTTCTCCATTTGGATAAATTTGTGAGCTAAGGTGCGGCAATGCAGGAATAATATTGAGAAGAGGCGTGACATCCAGTTAAAATAAGATGACATCTTGAGAGTGGCTAGATTGATACTTCCGCCGCTAATCTCGCAATTTCAAAGAGGCGAGAGCTTTTCTCGGAGAGCCATCCATGACCCTAAAAGTACGTCGTGGTGGTGGGCTAGTATTCATGTTCAATCCTTATATGCCGATTGCTTAGGTCGTTCATCCTTGATCGACTTTTTTGTTTTTTTCCTGATCAGGTAGCTCCGTTTCTTGGAGCTGAATATGGCCATCTCATCACGCTTCGGAGGCTATGCGCAATTGGTTAGTGAGAGCAAGTTCATAATTGTACTGCACCAAAGTGAGAACCTGTTTTGCAATGAATATTAATGCCTTATTCTTTTTGACTTTGAGCAGGGTTCTTTGTCGCCTTCACCGCCCGAAACTATACTTGCGCTATTCAGCTCGGATAAGCCAAAAGGTACATACGTTTGCCGATAACGTATATAAATTTTACCTGCTTATGCTTATAGACTAAGCGTACCTCGGTTTGTATAGTTGAGTGCTCCAAATGGTGGGTTCTTGAAGCGTGGGTTGCTTGCTCCCACATGAAAATCGTGGCCGCATCGCAATCATGGCCTTCGGAACCCGACGACTATAAAAACTCGCTTGCTCACGGTGAACTTAAAAAGACGAGTCTCTGAAATTTAAGACGCGGTGTAGACTTTTGTGAAGTAGTTGTTGATGACTAAACTTGTTCGAGCATCGTTGTCTACTTAACTTGACAGTTTGGTATTGGTCTCTTGACAAATTCATATCTCGCTGTGGTTCTGCGTTACCATCGACAACATTCGGGAGCAAATCTTGAAGTAGCTGCAGAAGCTGAAAAGGAAGATTTAGCACGGGAGCAGCCGGACAAGGCTATAGTTGTCGCAGAAAAGATGTCCTGTGACTAGTGCCGAGGCTTTATCAGCGACATCCGAGACACTGTTGTACTGTCCGAGGAGCGTTGTAGATCTTGCAATGCGAAAAATGGGTTCTCCCCCTCCGGTGAATAATCTGTACGTAAAACTAATACCTTTTCTGTATAATGTATATTCTATTCAAATCACTATGGCTCTTGCAATTTTGGAATGTGGGCATTTAGATAGACCGTAGAGTTAGGCCTGTTTTTTCCTTCTGTCCTAGTGGCTTATCTACTGTTGGAGAAGAACCTGGGAAACTTTGTGTTTGATCTAGTTATGTATATGCATGATGAAAAAAATTCATTAGATCTAGTTATGTATATACAAGACGAAAAAAAAAATTATTGAGATACTTTTTTTCGTCTTATATGCTACATTGTCGATTTCATACACTAATTGAGATACTTTTGTAGGTTTACTTTTTTAGGGAGTATGAAAAAAAAGATGAAAAAAATTATAGATCGGTCCCGGGTTGACCCTGGAACCGGACCGAACCCATTGGGTCGGTCCGGTCCTTGGTCCTGGGCTCAATAGGGTCGGTCCTCGGTCCTAAAAATTGAGGATCGACACTGTACGGGTTGGTCCTAGGGTTAGGGGGTGGCCCGGACCAACCCGGACCATGCTCACCCCTAGTTTGGAGTATCGAATGACGAAGCTGGAGTGAAATCCAAGGATCGGTCAATAACCTAACCCAAACCGTGGATGAAGTGGACGTCGGGAAGGAGGAGCTTGTGGTCGAGGTGCAAGATCTCAAGGCCGATATGGGAGAACTTTGAAACTAGTTGCTGGGGACCTTAAGGGAAGAACTCGCACAATGGGATAAGTCCCTGGAGGCCATGATGGTGACTATGCGTGCGGAGATAGCGGAGCTAAAGGGGAAGCTCGCCGAATCGAAAGCTACATGCATGAATGGGGTGATCATCATGCAAGGTTCACAAATAGATGCACCCAAGCCTTTGAAGGCTTGTAGGTGGCCAAAGACGTGGATAATTTCCTATGATATATGGAGCGATACTTCTAAGCCATGGGGATCAACGATGACCAATCATGGGTTAATATTGTATCTATGTACTTAGCTAATAATATATTATTGTAGTGGCGTCGTCGGTCAAATGATAGGTGTGGGGATCCTATCACAACCTGGGGTAGATTCGTCGAGGAGTTTTGACGAAACTACTATCCCACTTATGCGGAGGAAGAAGCTCGCGACGAGCTAAAACGTCTAGAGCAAAGGGGTGGTGTGCACGACTATATATAGCGATTTTCGAAGTTACTACTTCAAATCCCTTCGATGAGTGAAACAAAAGCGTACTACCAATTTATGAGTGGTCTCAAGCCATAGACCAAGCAATGGTTGAAGCGGTTCAATGTGGGGGACCTCACAACGGCCATGACCGTGGCTGAATCGCTCGTGGAGTACAAAGCACCCTCTATATCTCAATTGGACTCTCATTCGAAGGATAAAGCTAATGGTGGGGGAGATTGGGGAAGATTCAATCGCTCGACTAGAGGTAGACCACCGGCTGGTCCTCTTAAAGGAAGGTATGCATGCGGAGTCGAGTGGAGGAGGAGGAGGACAAAGGAAGGTACACACTTATAAATGTTTCTTTTGTGATGGTTCGCACATGGCACGAGACTGCCCAAACAAGGCCAAGTTGGCCGCTCTTTGTAAAGAAGATGAGCCAAAGGAGGAGTCACGGTTGGGTTTGCTGCGAATCCTTAACACGATCATGTCCAAGAAAGCGAAGGAGCCTAGAGGACTGATGTTTGCGGACTTAAGGATCGGAGAGACCACAATGAGTGCGCTCGTGGACACGAGAACATCCGATCTGTTCATATCGGAGGAAGCTGTGAAGAAGCTAAACCTATGAGTTGAGAAGGGAGCCAGATGGCTCAAAGCTATAAACTCCAAGGAGGTCCTTCCCATTGGTGTCACAACGGACGTGGAGTTACGAATTGAGTAATGGAAGAGCAACGAGACTCTAGAGGTAATTCCCATTGACGATTACGATTTTGTCATTGGGATAAAGTTCCTAGATATAATTCATGTTATTATATTGCATTTTGTCAAGTGTATATGTGTGTTGGATAAACGATGCCAATGCGTGATCCCGGTCCATCACGAGTCGGACCATGATCAAAGGATGATCTCGGCAATACAACTCACCAAGGGAGCGAGGAAATGTGAGGTAACCATCCTAGTGGCCTTGAAGGTGGAGGACAACAAGGGCGAATAGAGTGAAGTCTCGACGGAAGTGAGCCGTGTCCTCAACATGTTCAAGGACGTAATGCCTCCCGAGTTGCTGAAGAAGCTACCACCTCGAAGGGAGGTGGATCAGCAGATCGAGCATTCACATAATATCTCAAATGACAAGAAAAAAAAGGTGTTATTGTTATAAGGTCACTCTTTATTCTAAAATCGAAAAATAGATTTGATACGATTAAAAAGAAAGATCAAATGAAAAGATTCAACCGCCTACCATGGCGCTTTATTGCATGGCGCCTCTTGAATTGAAAGAGCTGAGGAAGCAACTGAAGGGGCTACTCGATGCGGGGTCCATACGGTCGTCCAAGGCTCCATTCGATGCACCTATCCTATTCTAGAAGAAGCACAACGGGTCACTCCGGATGTGCATCGACTACCATGTGTTAAACAAGCTAACTGTTAAGAATAATCACCCAATCTTGCGCATTGCAGATCTCTTCGATCAACTTGGGGCAGCTCAATGGTTCACTAAGTTGGAAATTCGATCGAGCTACTACCAAGTTCGGTTCGCTGAAGGGGACGAGCCGAAGACCGCATGTGTGATGCCGTATGGATCATACGAATTCCTCGTAATGCCATTCGGCCTGACCAATGCTTCGGCTACATTTTGTACACTTATGAACAAGGTACTCCACTCTTTCCTAGCTCGGTTTGTAGTGGTTTACCTTGATAATATTGTAGTATATAGTCAGACGATCGAAGTTCATCGTGAGGATGGATAATATGGCCACAAGTTACTTCCAGACCCAAAAGAAGCTGAGTTTGAAGCAAGCTCGATGGCAAGATTTTCTAGCGGAGTTTGACTACATGCTGAAGTACAAGCCGGGGAAGGCTAACTCCGTGGCTGATGCACTAAGTCGAAAGATGGAGCTTGCAAGCACAATGAGTCGACTAAGTTGTCCTTGGATCAACCCCATCAAAGAGGGGCTGAAGCACGATCAAAGAGCTCAAGCCTTCATCAAGTATGCACGGGAAGACAAGACCTGACAATTTTGGTGTGAGGATGACCTCCTCTACACCAAAGGGAGACGATTGTACGTGCCTCTCCATGGGAAGCTAAGGAAAGAAATATTGCGCGAATGCCACGATTCCAAGTGGGCGAATCACCTAGGGATCCACTGCACATTAGCCCTCGTCGAAGAATAGTACTACTAGCCTCAGATGTGAAATGACGTGTAAGCTTATGTGAAGACGTGTCTTGTATGCCGACAAGACAAGTTGGAGCAACGATCGTCACCGGGGCTCTTGGAGTTGCTTCTCGTTCCAACTCATCCATGGGAAAGTGTTTGCATGGACTTTCTTGTTAACATGCCAAAGTTCGAAGGGTGTCGAACTCTCATGGTCGTGGTGGATTGGTTCTCTAAATATGTGACCTTTGTGCCTGCAACAAAGGATTGTCCGGCCGAGGAGGTGGCCAAGCTGTTTATGAAGCACGTGGTCAAGTGTTGGGGAGTTCCATAAATGATCGTGATCCTCGCTTCACGGGGCGTTTTTGGTTCGAGCTCTTCAAGCTGCTGAGGTCAAGGTTAAACCTCTATATGAGCTTGTATCTCCAAACCGACGGTCAGGCGGAGCGAGTCAATGCACTCTTAGAGATTTACCTTCGACATTATGCTAAGTTCTCCCATAATTTGCAGCGGAGCGAGTCCACTGGTTAGAGCCCTTTTGAGATTGCAACTGGGTAGTGATCACAAACCCCGAGCGCAATTGCATCGGGTTATCGGGGGAGTAGCCCACTTGTGTATAAATTCGCCAAAGATTGGCAGGAGCAGGCTGACTTGGCGCGGGCGTGCTTACACAAGGCCTCCAAGAGCATGATGAAGTGGGCCCACAAGAAGAGACGCTATGTGGAGTTCCAGGTCAGGGACTTAGTGTTGGCCAAGCTGTACTCAATTCTCCGATACAAATATGTGCACAAAGAGTTGATCCGTCACTACGATGGGCCATTTCGTGTGCTACAATAGGTCGGAAAGGTTGCGTACAAGCTGAAGTTGCCACCAAAACTCAAGATATATCCGGTTTTCCATATGAGTATGCTTAAGCCTTTCCAAGTTGATGAGGAAGATCCAGATTGAGGGGAAAAAACCTTGTATGACCTAAAAGTCGAGTGCATAATGGCGAATCGAGTCATACATAAGCGGTACTATGCGTCGAAGTGAGAGTACTTGGTCCAATGAAAGGGTCTTTCGGAGAGCGAAGCTAGTTAGGAATCCACGGAAGTTCTTTGGCAGTTCAAGAAGGAGATTGACGCTTTCCATGCTGAAGACGCGATGAGGGCGTCGCCTAATTAGGTAAGGGAGAATGTCATAGCCCAAAGGAAAACCCGATCCAAGAGGGTTTTAAATGACGGTCGTGACCCATCCGTGGAACAAGCGATCCTCAGCTTGTATCCTCGAGTCCTAGGGTTTTCTCAAGTGTTTTAGAATACTCCTGGGTGTGAACGATATAGTAATTGTACACTTATGTAATTAATGCGGGTAGATAGTAGTTGGGGAGATACGATCTCCACCGTTAAATCAAGGAGAGATCTGCGGATACGGTTTGCTCTGTATATAGGGGTCTTCTCTCTTCATTGTATCATTTCATTCACGAGTGAAATGCAAGTTTAGACTTCTCTTTCTAGAGTTTTTTTCTTTAAAGATTCTTGTGAGTTAAGTGTGAGAAATGCTACTTTGGAGAAATTCTAAGGCCGCATGGGTCAAGGAATGCTAAACCGATTGGACACTCATGTGACATTCTAAAATTCGAGCCCTCTAAGGGATGAATGAATGTGAATTTCATTAATGCATTGTTGGTTAATCTCACTCGAAAATGATCACTCCTGAGATACTAACCTTGAAGGGAAATGCTAATGAGGATAGAACTCGTATAACTAAAGAACTTGACCTTGAAGGGAAATGCTAATGAGGATATAACTCGTATAACTAAAGAACTTGACCTGGGAAAACGACTTGACTGTGAGACTTGCATGAGGACGATCCTATAGTTAGGCAAATCGATTTCAAGGACGATTAGAAATCAATTCGCGGACAACGTAATAGAATGATCGGTGATTCCGTTTATTGTTATCAATCTCATGAACGACTTTAGGTCGATCCTCGGTAATTGTGTACTTTGAAATAAGAATCTATCCTCCGCAATTTCGGGTAGTCAAGGATGTTCATGTGTCGAGATGTCTCGAATGTGGTTTGGCACGAGTCGGTTACGTGTGAATCCTCAAAGCTGCCTGTCAGTTTGAGTTGTACTAAAAATGGTATTAGGGCGAAATTGACATGGCATGAGAACCCAAGATTGGACTTCGAATGTTCGGGAATGTTCGGGACGAACTTCAGATGTTGCTACTTCGACTGTCGGCAGTGCTAGTCAAGCTAAGCGTTTGGAAAAAGGACTTACGGACCAAACAATCAAGCTTGAGAGGATGTGGGCCGAGCAAAGCTAGTGAGGGCCTTAGGCCCAAGGGACAGCCAGCATAGTAGATCCAAGGCAAGCAAATGAGCCCATTATGCCCAACCCACCATTTCTTCTTTCAAGCCCATTAGTAAACCTTAAGCCCATTTGAGCCCAAGCACTTCCCAAGCTCATTTCTATTCATTTCCTAGCCCATCTCTTAAGCCCATACTTCATTGTCAGCCCAATGACAGATTGGTAATTTGTGTAAGGTGGAAATGACCAAATTGCCCCTAAAAGCATGTGGATAAAGGCAAAGGAATAGAGAGAAGATGAGGACATGTGCATGGGGAGTTGGAGCATGTATTGAAGAGCCTCGTTGAGAAAGACAACCAGCTCCCTCTCTCTCTCTCTCTCTCTCTCTCTCTCTCTCTATCTCTCTCCATCCTTCAGCTGAAGCAAATTCGTAACTTCTCTCTCCTCTGTTTTCTTCCATCCTATTTCTACTCCACCTGACCTTTCTCCGAAAACTTGAGTTGTTCGTTGCCTTCCCGTGAGAATCGACCTTCATGCCACCCACCATCGCATTCAGAAGGCCCAAACTATTTAGGAAGACTCAGCCGCTCGCCGAATGGAGCCACTAGCCGACCCACCGGCCAGTCGGAAGAAATCGCTTGCTGAGCACAAATGTCGACAACGAGGGACTCTTGAACTAGTTGCCACAATGCTTGCCGAGCATCACTATTGCGCCTTCGACCATTTGCAACCCCAATTGCTCACCCAACTCGACTCATTTGGCAACTCTTTATCTACTTTTGTGTGCCGAAGTTGCAACTCACCACTATGGAGATTGTGACCTACATATTAGGGGGCCACTCGCCTCTTGCGACCCCAAATCTATGGCCACTCGAAGCTAGGCCTCTATAGCCATGACTAGTTGGGCACAATGCGTCCTCATCATATCACTTCGGGGCCATAGAAAGAAAGGACCCATTGACACGAACATTCAGCCACCCCCTCGCGATCCTAGGTTTGCATTCACACAAAGTTGACCACCTAAATGGCCGCCGACCCGGGTGAGCATGTGTGGTTCAATCCTGCTTTATCCAACCGAGAATGCCCATGGGCAACTGGGCCATAAATGAGCTAAAATAGGTACTCCAAAAATTCCATTAAGGACCTAGTTTGATAAACTTTTTTAAGTTTTTAAACTCATTTTCGCTAGACCCTTTATATGTTTTAACCTCTAGTCATATGTACATGAGAGAACCTCTCTCAACCCTAATTAATCATATGCACCAGCCGGTGGCCATCGATTAAGACAGTCCAAGTTACGCGACAAAAACACACTAGATCATCGGAAAACTTTTGATCGGACTGCGAGGCTTCGGTGGCCAAGTCTTCCGGTGACGTCGGTAACATCACCGGAACTTACACAAACCTAGTGTTTTTTTCGTCAATTTGATCCGGAAACCAACACTTTGAACTCTGCACAGAAGATACTTTCCGGCCACGCAATCAAGAAAATGCCTACTGAAACTTCAGCGCAACGAAACATGCAGCCAAACTTTAGGCCATTCCACGAAATAAAGATGTCATAGATGCCAACTGACGTAAGTTACATCAAGCATCAACCATCAAATCTGCAAATAGCTCAGTTCTTCACACACCAGTGTATCACTTATCCAAGGAAAGCTCACCAAGCATATAGATTCCAAAGTATCCAACATCGGAGCCGGTTTATTTTTTTCACGGAAGTACTAGATATACAGTCAAGCAGCAACTGCATCAGTCGCGTGCTTGTTTATGGACGCCTGCAACTGTTCTTTGTCTGCACCCACGACCTTGTCCACAATTTGGCCGTCTTTGAAGAGTAAAAAAGTTGGCATTGCCTCGGCGGAATGCTCCTTGGCAACAGTCTGCGGATGAAAAAACAGCAGCAATAATCCAAGTATTCAGCCGAATGAAGCCTAGCCATACTACTTGCAGTAAACTCTAAAGCCAGAAAAGATTTCGGCACATGCTTACCTGCAATTCATCCACATCCACCTTCAGGAACAAAACATGGGGCATTTTCTTGGCCATTTCAGCAAAAATTGGGGCAATGAGACGGCATGGCCCGCACCATGAAGCGGTGAAATCCACCACCACCTGGCAAAAAATCTTGTCTTTCGGCAAAAACTGAAAACAGTCACATAGGAATTGCGATACTGCAAGGCGATGTGTCACGTCATCCAATTCGAAGACTCAGGTCTAGTACGCTCATACCGCAAAAGTCAGAAGTTTTCTAATGAATTGCCTCACAAAGGCAATCAGCAAAATCTCTTTCAAGGTCACTGGCATGAAAAGGCTGAGAGTGACTTAACAAAGGTCAGAAAGAGTTGTTTTCAGAGAACAAGAGCACGGAGCTAATTTACTCGATGCAATTCTAGAGCTATGGATATAGATCGAACTCATACGAGTCTCGCTTCATAATAGCCGATACCCCTTCGTTCGAAATTGCGGAGAGAACTTCCGCTAAGGGCTTTGTCCATCTCAGAGAAACAATTCTTTTAACCAATTTAAGGCAAAGTGAAAGCCAATGCAAGCCAAGTTCAGGCGTTTAGATAGGAACTCCAGTCACTGCATCCTAGTCTGCAATGTCCCCTACCCATATGCTAAGGCTCTGCACCCCCAAAACGAATTCTAATGAAAATGAAAAACCCCCGATTTCTATACACTCTCCTGTCTAAACCCCAGCAAGGGAAGCAGCCATCAGCAAGCTTTTTCCTCAACATCACCCACCAGTACCACCCCCATAACCTAACCGGCACGAAGTGGGTCAAAAAACACAACCAAAACAAGCCAAACCCCACGTAAAACCGAGCCAATCACGTAGCAATCCACTGCAAAAAAATAATAAAAAAATCACGCATGCATATGATAACAAAAGGGTATCGTCGTCCCGGCCAATCAAGTAGCAAAAAAGGATTCCCCACGATTCTGAGGAGAAAATATTGGCTAGGTTTTACCCTCCACGTAGACGGTGGGTAAGACCACTCAGCGATCGACATGTGGCGTCACGTAAGCGATGGCGTTAGGCGTTCAAAATTTGCGCGGGCCGCGTGTGGGGCCCACCACTCTGACGCTCCCTATGCTGTGCTCTGCTCTCCTCTGTGATGCCTGCGCCCTGTCGAATCGTCCTCTCTCTCCCCTCTCTCTCTCTCTCTCTCCCCGTTCTCCGTTTCGTTCCGTTGCGGGGGAGAACAAAAGTCGCACAGCTGCTTCTCTTCCCCCTCCTCTCTCTCTCTCCCATTCTCGCCGATGAGCTCTCTCTCTCCATTCTCGACTTTGACGCCCCTCAAGCCGGTTGCCTTCGTCACTCTCGACTCTAATGCGACGACGCCGCCTCCGCCTCCGCCTCCGCCCCCAACGCCCTCTCGCGACTCCGACGCCCCCGACTTCGACGCTCCTCAAATCGGTTGCCTCCGACGCCGACAACGCTGCCTCCGCCCCCGACGCCCTCTCGCGACTCCGACGCCCCTGACTCCGACGCTCCTCAAGCCGGTTGCCTCCGACGCCAACGATGCCGCCTCCGCCCCCGACGCCCTCTCGAGAGTCCGTCGCCCCCGACTCCGACGCCCCTCAAGCCGGTTGCCTCCGACGACGCCGCCTCCGCCTTCGCCCCGACGCCCTCTCGCGACTCCGACGCCGACGCCCACCTCCGCCGACGCCCTTTCCACCTCCGCCGAAGCCTCGACCGATCGTTCGGCTGGGGACTCTGCTCATATCTCACGGCGTCCTTGTCGTACCGCAAGAGCTTCTCGGTCTTTGATTATCTCGCGCGTTGTTATTCGGGCGAATATGTTCCGGCGACTCGAGCGCGAGCTCACGCGCTTCTTCAACCTTGTGGACTTCTTCGCGGTGTCATCTCTCATGGGGTTCGCGCTCGCTTTTGCTGCCAATTCTCACCAAGAACACCTACATTCCAGGTGAGCGCCGCTTCCGATTCCTTTCTCCGCTCACTCGCTCGTGACCGACCGGCCTGAAAGTGAATGTGCTTTCCCGGGAGATTCAAACTCTCTATCAAGTGAACGTACCTCGAGGTGTCGGTAGAGGTTTGTGCTGCTCCGCAATATTTGAAAAGAGCGGTGGCGGCTTTAGGTTCAGACTATGCCGTGATACGCATTTTATTTTTTGAAAATTTAGTGCGGACTTAGGAATGCTTGTGAAATTTGAATCCGTGACGGCAGCTATAATGTATGATGGTTTGTGCCGACTTGATTGGGCTTGAATGGTGGTTTCGATATTAGGCCTATGTTAGCATTAGGCAGTGACTGAAATCGTACATGAGCTTGTCTATTGTAGTTGTTGCCAAAATGTTCACGTGAGATTGTGAGGAACCTATCTGTTGTTCATACTGGCTTGATGTTTAAGGCATGTAATTGATGGTTTCGCTCAACGAGATGCCGATGAGAAGTGTTTGTAACTGAATGTTAAGTCATCTGTCCCTTTGCCTTCGGTCTTTTATTTAGTGCTGATTAAACAATGATGAACTTGGAGAAGAGGATCTGGTTGTTCTTTGACCCCACCTTCGTCCATTTCGCTCTTCTCCGTTCTCTTCCAAAGTAATTCGCAGAGGATCTGGTTGTTCTTGGGTGTAAACTTCGTTTCTTGTTCTCTTCTTGCTCCTAGCTCCGCAAATTCAGTTGACCAGTCATTGTGTTAAAATATGATCCATTTTGTGAAAATTCTAGAACTCACTAGACTACTCATGCTTAATGGAGAAGGAGCAAAATCGGCAGCAACAAGTTAAAGAAGACTCTCAAATGCTGAACATTTTTCTGGAACGTGGGCAGCAGAACACGTGGATAGCAAATGGAGAAAAGAAAAAGTAAACAAGTCAACAAAAGCTGTAAAGCTGAGAATAGAAAAATACAAAAAATTGAAAAAAAGAAACTCCTAGAAGATATGTAAGTCGGTGGAGTGTCCCTATAAATAGGGAAGGAGGGGGGAGCGTAGAAAGGCAGAGCAAAAGGTAAGCTCCTCCCCTTCCTTTGTACTTTGTACTACAACTAAATAAAAAAAAAAAAAAGCTTTCTTTTTGTTGTTCCCTTGTGTTCCCTTGCTGCAAATTATCTTCTTACCCATATTGTTCTTTCCTTAGCCCTCTTGAAAGTTCACACACAAAATACACTTGCACACACATCAAACACACGCTTCCGCAAATACCAACAGTGGTATCAGAGCCACGTCTTTGGTTAGTGTCGGGCGTTTGTCCTACCTACCCATTCCTAAAATTACCATTTCCAAATACCCACTAACTAAACCATGGCCAACCCTACCTCATCATCATTTCCCATTCCCATTTTTGATGGGAACAACTATGATTTTTGGAGCATAAAAATGACTACATTTTTGATGGCCCAAGACTTATGGGACATCGTGGAGAAAGGTTACGAGGCTCCGCCAGAAGGTGCAAGTGTTTCAAAAGATCAACTACAAAAGGATGCAAGGGCACTATATTTTATCCAGCAAGCGCTCTCGGAAACCGTATTTCCAAGAATTATTGGAGCGAGGACTGCAAAAGAGGCTTGGGATATACTACGAGAAGAATTTCAAGGATCGGAAAAGGTACGCACTATTCATCTTCAAACACTAAGAAGAGATTTTGAGAATTCTAAAATGAAAAATTATGAGACCTTACAAGAATATTGTGGAAAATTAAAGGAACTCGTTAATCAAATGAGAGCCTATGGAGATGGGATAACTGATCAAAGGGTTGTTGAGAAAATATTGGTGTCACTTACCAAAAAATACAACTCCATAGTTACAACTATAGAAGGAACTAAAGACTTGACGACCCTATCAATAAGTGAATTAATTGGCTCTCTAGAAGCATATGAGAAAAGACTAATGGCACAAGATGAAGATTCGGTTGAAAGTGCCTTTCAGTCTAAAGTAAATATACGGTCTCAACAAACTAAAAATGATGGAAGGAGCTCATGGAGAAACAAAAAAGAAGGAGAAGTATCGGATTCCACCACTCACGACGTAACTCCACCAAGCTCTCCAAGGGTAACGCAAGAAGAATCCACTCCAGAGTCTCCAGTACTAAGGGTAAAAGCCCTTAGAAGAATTTATGACACATGCAATTTTGCTATTTTGGAACCGGAAAACTATGAACAAGCATCCAAAGATGAAGTTTGGATAAAAGCCATGGAAGAAGAGATTAATATGATTAAGAAAAATGAAACCTGGGAGCTTGTTGATCGACCAGAAGACAAAGAGATTATTGGCGTTAAGTGGATCTACAAGACGAAGCTAAATGTTGATGGATCAATCCGAAGCATAAAGCAAGGCTTGTGGCGAAAGGATACTTGCAACAACCAGGTATTGACTATACTGAAACTTTTGCTCCCGTCGCCCGCCTTGATACTATTCGAGCACTTATAGCCTTAGCGGCACAAAAAGAATGGAAGATCTATCAACTAGATGTAAAATCAGCATTCCTAAATGGATATCTTCAAGAAGAAATATACATAGAACAACCACAAGGCTTTATTCTCAAAGGCCAAGAAGAAAAAGTCTTAAAGCTTAAGAAGGCCCTATACGGGTTAAAACAAGCACCACGTGCATGGTATAGTAGAATCGATGAGTACTTCATCAAGCAAGGATTCAGGAGGAGTATGAGTGAGCCGACACTCTACATCAAGACCCAAGGTAAGTCCGACACTCTTATTGTCTCTCTATATGTAGATGATCTTATATATACATGAAACAATGAGATAATGATCCGAGAATTTAAAGAAGAAATGATGAAAACATTTGAAATGACGGACTTGGGCTTGATGAACTATTTCCTCGGTATTGAAGTTAATCAAGATGAAGGAATTTTCATCTCGCAAAAGAAATATACTGAAAACCTCCTAAAGAAATTCAAGATGAGTAATTGCAAAATAGTTTCAACACCATTAGTGATGAATGAGAAACTATTGAAAAATGATGGAGCAGAAAAAGCCGATGCCTCCCTTTATAGAAGTTTAATTGGGAGTCTACTATATCTTACTGCTACACGGCCAGATATTATGTATGCGACAAGTTTACTATCACGGTTTATGCAGAGTCCAAGTCAAATTCATTTTGGAGCAGCCAAGAGAATTCTTAGATATTTACGAGGAACTATAGATTACGACATTTGGTATCAGCCAAGTACAAATGCCAAGCTCATTGGCTACACTGATAGCGATTGGGCTGGTTCAGCTGATGATAGGAAAAGTACAACTGGCTATGCGTTTACTCTGGGTTCTGGAATATTCTCATGGGCATCCAAAAAACAAGAATCAGTGGCACAGTCTACTGCAGAAGCTGAATACATCGCAGCTGCTACAACCGCCAATCAAGCAATATGGCTACGAAGAATTCTAGAAGACATTGGAGAAGCACAAATGGAAGCAACTCCGATACTTTGCGACAATAAGTCCGCAATCGCTATATCAAAAAATCCAGTATTCCATGGAAGAACCAAACATATAGACATTAAATATCACTTCATACGAGAGGCACAAAATAAAGGAGAAATCGAGCTGAAGTATTGCAAGACTGAAAACCAAATTGCGGACATATTCACTAAAGCACTACCAACAGCAAAATTCGAGACATTGAGAGGCATGCTTGGAGTATCACAAAAATGGATCAAGGAGGAGTGTTAAAATATGATCCATTTTGTGAAAATTCTAGAACTCACTAGACTACTCATGCTTAATGGAGAAGGAGCAAAATCGGCAGCAACAAGTTAAAGAAGACTCTCAAATGCTGAACATTTTTCTGGAACGTGGGCAGCAGAACACGTGGATAGCAAATGGAGAAAAGAAAAAGTAAACAAGTCAACAAAAGCTGTAAAGCTGAGAATAGAAAAATACAAAAAATTGAAAAAAAGAAACTCCTAGAAGATATGTAAGTCGGTGGAGTGTCCCTATAAATAGGGAAGGAGGGGGGAGCGTAGAAAGGAAGAGCAAAAGGTAAGCTCCTCCCCTTCCTTTGTACTTTGTACTACAACTAAATAAAAAAAAGCTTTCTTTTGTTGTTCCCTTGTGTTCCCTTGCTGCAAATTATTTTCTTACCCATATTGTTCTTTCCTTAGCCCTCTTGAAAGTTCACACACAAAATACACTTGCACACACATCAAACACACGCTTCCGCAAATACCAACACATTGCTTATCACAGTTAGATTTTGTTTGAGCACGGACTAGATGGGTCGTCACAAATTTACTAATTCTTGGGTGGTATCCTCAGATTTAGTTGCCCCTCGGCAACAGAGTACTATCACTTCGATTGCACTCTGCATTCTTTATGTTTCTTCTGCAGATCTTGGTTTGCTAATTAGGTTCTGCTTTAGTCAAAACTCAGGTGGATGTGACGCTATATACTTTGGTGGGCGTCCATTTCAATGAAGATCTTTCGAGTTCTAACTTTTCCTTTTGTTGCCTGTTCTCTTTTAATTGTGAGTTTTTCTTTTTGAAAGTCAACAGTTATTCTGAAGATCTAACATCGATGAATAAAAAGTATTATTGACAGCTGAATTGGGGAATGCCTCTCATCTCAAGGAATTATGAAATCACATGAAGCGTGTCCAATTAGTTTGCTTTCCTTGATTATCTGTGGTTTCTTTTTGCTCCACTTCAGATGAAGTTTGTCACGTTCCCTGAGTGTAGCTTAGACTACCAAGACTACACTCCCTGCACGGATCCTAAGGTACGAGCAGGCCAAATAGTTTGTTGTGATCTGATCTACAAGAACGAATCTAAGATATGTGGTTTTCTTCTTTTGGGCACAGAGGTGGAGGAAGTATGGCATGCATCGTCTGACTTTCATAGAGCGCCATTGCCCGGCGGTTTTTGAAGGAAAGGAATGCTTGGTCCCGCCACGAGAAGGGTACAAGCCGCCGATCAGATGGCCAAAGAGCAGGGACGAATGTTGGTACGGGTAATTGTGTTTCCTCAATCATACTAGAAAACAGAAATTTCTGAATTCATGACACGATAGTGAAAATGGATATGTGGATCGGGTCATAGGAACGTGCCATATGATTGGATCAAAAGAGATATCAAACCAGAACTGGCTGAGAAAGCAAGGAGAGAAGTTTCTTTTTCCTGGTGGCGGTACGATTTTTTCCAAGGGTGTGAGTGCATATGTTGATTTGATGCAAGATCTGATCCCGGGTATGAAAGATTCGAACACTCAGTGACACGGGTTGTGGGGTGAGTTTGTACTTACTCATGAAGGGGAAAAGAATTGTGGTACTTTTTTTAATTAGCATTTCTGAGATGTGCAGATGCTTCTGTGGTTTAATAGATTTGGCACTTACAGTTCTAGTGGTAGTTTTAGCTGATGCCTACAATATCTTCAAATTGTTTCAGGTTGCAAGCTGGGGAGGCAATTTGTTGGATCATGGGATATTAACCGTTTCTCTTGCCCCTCGAGATAATCATGAAGCTCAAGTCCAATTTGCCTTGGAACGGGGGATTCCGGCAATACTAGGCATCATCTCTACGCAATGGCTACCTTTCCCGTCAAACTCATTCGATATGGCCCACTGCTCAAGATGCCTTATTCCATGGACTGAATTTGGTAACTCCTTTTCCTGATGCGTTGAATCTAAATACTAGGAAGAATTGGATGTCGGGTATGAAATCTCTATTTTCTTACTTATGAAAGTGCATTGGTCACAGGTGGATTATACCTCCTAGAAATCAACTGGATACTGCGGCCTGGAGGTTTCTGGGTCCTCTCAGGACCACCAGTCAACTACCAAAACCGCTGGCATGGATGGAACACCACCGTGCAGGAACAGAAGTCAGATTATGACAGACTGCAGAAGCTTCTCACCTCAATGTGCTTCAAGCTGTATAACAAGAAGGATGACATCGCCATGTGGCAGAAAACCTCAAACAGCAGTTGCTACAATCGCCTTGCGAAACCTGATGCCTACCCACCGAAATGCGATGACAGCCTTGAGCTGGACTCTGCTTGGTATACTTCGCTCCATCCTTGCGTGGTTGTTCCGGATCCAAAGCTCAAGAATATCAGTCTCAAATCCATCCCCAAATGGCCTGAGCGACTGCACGTCACACCTGAGCGCATGTCAGAAATACAAGGAGGAAGCGCGAGTGCTTTCAAGCACGATGATAGTAAGTGGAAGGTGCGGGCAAAGCACTACAAGAAAGTACTACCTGCACTTGGGACTGATAAAATAAGAAATGTCATGGATATGAACACTGTCTATGGAGGTTTTGCAGCTACTCTGATTGATGATCCATTATGGGTTATGAACGTTGTCTTGTCCTATAGTGCCAATACTCTTGCCATCAAGCATTTATGTGTGCGTTATAATTGTGTACTAATATATTTTTTTGAGCATTCAAATCTAACATTCTTCATTTTGACTTAGGAGTGTACGTCAAAGCTTAAATTCTAAGCCTGATTATGATTCAATGCGACATTTGTCCATCATTATGACATCATACTATCAAGTAATCAACGACTAAATTGGACATTTGTCCATCATTACACGACATCATACTATCAAGTAATCAACGACTAAATTGCGGAGAATGATCGATAAATATGTGATGTCCTACTCCTTTGGCACTTGAGTTCACTACTAAATATAAGAATTAGATCCAAATATGATATGAGTGTGGAAAAAATGTCCGCTCATCTTTTCATGCCCTGCAGCTTCACTACTAATTCACATCTTGGTGCTACTCATCAGCATTGTTTAAGTAAACATCGGTATAAAGACTTTCTAATGAAAAATAAGTATTGGTGGACATTGTTATATGAAACTCCATAATCATTGACAAATAAATATTTACGATACATTTTATAAAATTAATTTATTAAAATACGAAATATTATCATCAATTGACTAAATAAGTAAACACTTTCAACCATCATATAGATTTTTAAGTCCTCCTTGTTCTCTGCAATCTCATTGAACATCTCAATGCACTTCTTGACAAGATTTTTCCTGATGACCTTCATAATCTTGTTCTGTTGCAGCATCTCACGAGAAATGTTGAGGGACAAGTCATCGGAATCGACAACTCCTTTCACGAATCCAAGATACTCTGGAATGAGGTCCTTGCAGTTGTCCATAATGAAAACCCTCCTAACATAGAGCTTGATGTTGTTCATCTTCTTGTGAGTATCGAAGAGGTCGAATGGAGCACATTTTGGGACGAACAAAATAGCCTTGAATTCAAGCTGCCCCTCAACAGAGAAGTGCTTCACGGCAAGATGGTCTTCCCAATCATTGGTCAAGCTCTTGTAGAAGGAAGCATACTCCTCCTTGGTGATCTCCTATGGCTTTCACAGCCAGATGGGTTTCAGTTTGTTGATGAGCTGACACTCATGAGAAACCTCCTTAATCTTCTTCTTCTTGGACTTCTTTTCTTCCTTCTCCTCATTAACGTCCTCAACATCTCCTTCCTCTTCCTTCTTGGGCTCATCGTCCTCATCATCACTGATCTCTTTCTCGGTTGTCTTCTCAGTCCATAGATAGATGGGGTAGCTAATGAAGTCGGAGTGCTTCTTCACAAGGTCCTTAATCCTTCTTTCTTCCAGGTACTCCAGCTGAGGAAAACAGAGACGTGACGCTGTTAGCATCATGTATCATCCAAAATCAATGCAAATCTTCTCCACCAATTCATAAAAGCAACCATAAATGAACTCACCTGGTCCTCCTTAAGGAAGAGGGTGATCTTGGTCCCTCTGCCGAGTTGCTCCCCACTCACATCTCTCGTAACAGTGAAGGAACGACCGGCCTAGGACTCCCAGATGTACTGCTCATCATCATTGTGCTTAGTAGTCAAAATGACTTTCTCAGCCACCAAATAAGCAGAGTAGAAACCGACACCAAATTGACCGATCATGCTCACATCAGCTCCCGCCTGCAATGCCTCCATGAATTCTTTCATCCCTGACCTTGCAATCGTACCCAGGTTGTTCACAAGATCTGTCCAATTCATCTCAGACGTTAATATCTACCAACAGTCTCACAACTTAAATGAACTTAGCGTAACAGTAACCGTTATAGCATAGGAACATAGCCATAGCCAAAAGACGTGAGCAAGAAAATTGATCAATCTCTGTCAGCCAATTACATTACCTGCTTTAGTCATGCCAACGCTGCTGTCAATGATCGAAAGGGTCTTGTTGGCCTTGTCCGGCACCAGCCTAATGAACAGCTCGGGCTGGGCATCGAGCTTGCTCTTGTCCGTGAGGCTCTCGTATCTAATCTTATCCAATGCCTAAAGCACACACAAACCGATCACAGATCAGAATCAATATATCACCTTCAGCATCACAATATCGCATTTCGATCACGATTATTTCTCAACAATGCCTAAGGCAGAGCCATCCAATCAACTAAAAATGACACGCTTAAGTCTTCACCAGGCATCAAACAACTACTTCAAGCAAACATAAATCTCTCTGATCTTCAAGCCTGCAAGCCATTACGAACACCTAACAGACAAAAGACATTGAACAAGGCAACCTAGTACTTCAAAGCGAGGTGGAGGAGACGTACATCGGAGGAGTTGCTGATGAGCTCGCGGAGGAAGATCTCCTTGTTGCTGTAGAAGGTGTTGATGATCAGGCTCAGGAGCTGGTTTATCTCTGCCTGGAACGCGAACGTCTCCGCTTCCACCATTTTTTAATCAACCTTGGATACACAGGAGTAACAGGTTTCCACAGCATCAGTGGAAAGCGGCGACAAGTTTTGGTTATAGTTTCTGCCCCTAAAAAGGTATATTACCCCACCAGTTTAAGGAAAAGGGTCACTGTCTCCATTGACCCATTTTCCTCAAAGTCACGTTCAAAAAATTGTGCGGTTTCCATGTTCACTCCCATGGCTGCAAATACTATGGCAAAATTGTCCTCTTTGTCATCCTACATAAATTTGCAGCACATCTTCAGAAATGATATTGAAAGAGAGTGTTTGGAATATTAGAGCAAGATGAAGACTTAGAGCATCGATTCTCAAAGAAAAGAAACAAATAAAATAAGATCAGGAATCTTCACAAAGAATGCATTTAGCAATCGAGAAGTCTAGCTGATAATAGCAGAGCAACAAGAAACATCGATCACAAACATGCTGTATTACATGCCACGTCTGCTTTCTATTCGTTTCTTATGGATAGTAGATGGAGTGACCCAATAGAAATGTCATTATTGGAACCTCGATTACACTATGCTGGTATGCTTTACACATTGTGATAAGGTAGCCGTAGGGATTGAAAGTTTACAATATACAGTGATACGACTATGAGTATCCCCAACCTTAAATGAACCTTGAGTAATTCATCCTCTGTCTTTTCTTAAACACAATATGTAGGGTCAGAGAAAAGTGAATCCAATAACAGATACTCACTAGCCAGAGTCAATGTTGAATTCCATCAGAAGGAAAGCAGGATCAAGACCTCTATCTTAGCAAAAAAAATTGAAGAGCCCTCCACGGAATATGATTCCCCAATTAGGTCGAATTATGTGACATTCATAATCATAGGCTTCTTCAATTGTGGACCAAATCCAGTAGATAATGCCAATTGCCTAAGTATTTCTGGCCATGTCAATGGATTCAAATGCTTCTGCCACTTGCGTATATCAAAACCCCAAGCATATGCCTATGAAAAAAATTTAAAAGTTCATTTATTCTTTAAACAAAGTTTAGATAGTTTACCCCTTCAACAATCTGTGGATGTCCACCTTCAGGATTGGCAGCATTATTTTGATTTATAACCAAACCAGTAGCAGGTGTCCTTGCAACATCTTCGATGTCTCTGATTATTGACTTCAAAAGAGCAACATGTAGTTCGCCCAACAATCTTGAATCCTGCCATGAAGTAGAATGTGCAGATGGGCATAAAAATTAATAAAAGGAAATCTTATGAGAAACAAAGATATCCAATTAGAGGGAACCTTGCTTACATAGTCGTGAAAAGCTTGACTTGGTAGAGTGCAAACGGATAATGCAACACCAATCGTCCCAACCATTTCTGATGCACGCTTCGCTTCTGCTGCAACATCCTTAAGTCAGAGCCCAGCTGCGGCTGCAGCTCCGTGACCTTATATTGACAAATGAAAGCAAAGAATCATATCAGTATTCTTCACTTTCACTACTCATAAACGTAGGGCAAGAAGTGTGGAGTCTCTCAACAACAATGAACCATAGATATTGCCAGATGCTTGAAAACTTCAGAAGAATAATCTGAAAGGGATGTCCTGACTTTCTTAATTAAAAATTCAAAAACTTTCTACAAATTGATTTGCCAAAACAGGACCTTCCTATGTTAAAGATCTATTACAACAAGAAAATACGAGAGTTTTTAAAGTTGACGTAGTCACTCGAATAGATGAAAGTGATGGTGGCAAAAATTAAGGATACAAGCGTGGAGCATGAGAAGTGGGGAAGGAAAAGATTCTTGTTTAGTGCCAAAAGGGACATTTAAAGCACAATTTTTAAGAGAGAAAGTGTCACACCCCGATTCACAAGAAGAAGGGCATGACACGGCCGTCCTTTTTCCAAAGGACGCAGCCTCAACGTAACCAAAATTTCATCCCGATATCCACATATATACATCCATATATATATTTGACAAAACGGGGCAATTGGTTACAATATCAGAATATATCTATAATCCACAGACATTAAAACATAAACCTTTTACAAAGACTAACTTATATACTTATGAACTATGCATAAGCCATACCCAAAATTTTCACCAAAAAAGTCCTCCCCGAACGAACGCTCACGCCTATTCGTGACTCGCTAAAGAACCTGAAAAACAAGTAGATGAGAGGAGTGAGCTACCACGGCTCAGTGAGTAACACATTTCTTCTAAGCGGATCGAGAAATCACTATGCACATTTTAAAACACAAACATAACTCACTTTATCATAATACCAAATCATAATTCAAATATCGAAAGCACCAATGGTCAAGTCCATTAGTCAATCTCGTAAAACATGCATCAATGGTCTATTCCATTGATTAATCTCATCAACTCACATCGATGGTCTATTCCATCGATCAAACTCAAATCACATGTCAATGGTCCACTCCATTGACCAATTCATGCTCAAATGTCTAACCATGGTCACGCGTAACGCCCGTGACAAAACGACCAAGATTCCCCCTTGGCAAGGTCTCCACATATTATTAGCCGGTGGCTCGGCCCACAAGGATATCCTAGAATAGTATGCGCATACCCACACCCCTCAGGGTCCATAGAGACATTGAGCACCAATCACCAATCACAATATCCAATAATCCAACATCAGAAAGAGAATCATATCACAACTCGAAAATTTGATATATAAATATCAAAGCATTCTCCAAAACATTTCAAGATTCTTTCACAAAGAATTTCACAATTCCTTTTTCAAACAACCATTCAAATCGAAGTCGGAATATAATTCCCTTCGAACAATAAATATGTCAGTAATAGCTCGATCCTGTTTAATGCAACAAAACATGCTTTTTATCAACTCAAAGAGTATTTAATCCACTATGTTTCTCAAAACATGAGTTTAAAATACAAAGAAGAAATAGTGTCACTCACCTGGGAAAAGCCAAAAATCAACTACGACGCTCACACAAACCGACGCATTCGGATTCCTAACAATTAACGGGAAAATATTAAAAAGCCGAGTAAAAATGATATTCTTATAATAACTCATCCATACTAGGCCTATTAGTCGATAAACGACACCTACGCGCCCCAAAAGTTTACAATTTAGCATAAACCCATCATTTTTAGCTAGGCGCGGCCCATGCGCCAACTTCGTCACGCCATAACTTTCTCCACAAAATTCCGATTCAAGCCGTCTTATAGTCTTTAGAAAGCTCTCTTAACGTACAACAACAACCCCAACTCAGCCGCCCCAAAACAGTACCGAAAATAACAAAAAAAGAGACTCGAAGCCACTGTTCGCTACAGTACCAGATTGCGCCTCCAACTTAAAAATTCCGTTCCGAACAAACCGTAAGCTCAAATCACGATCCGAAAGATGCTATAGCTTCACAACATCCCAAAGTATCATTTCTAAAAAAATTTACAGCTTAACGACTCAAAAATTGGGCTTCGCCACACAATTACCCATGAAATCCGAATTCCGAGCCCTAATTGCGGCAATTGCTTCAAGCAAGTGATTAAAAGCTTCGATCTCTTACCGGCCTTGCAAAACACACTTGAGTCGGCTTGAAGAGGCGTCCGGGTCACGAGCGCGCCAAAATTTTCTTCCCTTTTTTTTCCTTTTTTTCCTTTCTCTTCTTTCTCTCTTCTCCCCTGTTTCGTTCGCTCCCTGTTCTGCTCGTGCTCCTCTTTCTCTCCCTCTTTCTCTCTTTTTAAAGCTCAGCTGAAGGTTCCACGGTTCTCTTCAGCCTCCCTTCTTTGACTTTTCAACCTTTTATTTTCTCTTCTTTTATTTTATTTCCTTACTTAAAAGCCCATATATTACAGAAAGAGACCACAAACCTTGTGAACTAGAAAAGTCCCTGCCAATCCTCTCCTCCCGACTATGCCTTGAGGGGGAGGTAAAGCACAGTCATCTCCGACAATCACCATCTGCAATAAGGCTAACCTTTTGACACCAGTCTCCAGCATATGTTAACATCACAATCACATCTAGAAGTAATTACAGGGGAAGTACCTCAACCATGTAACCTTCAGATTTAGCCAGCTCAGCAGCCAATCCAAAGTTCAAGTGATCACCTGTATAATTCTGCAAAAGGGAGATTGTAATCCTTCTTCTGTTAGATCTTCTGTTTTGGACAGATGTCATAGCACAGGGAAATAAGTACTTGTGGTCTATGCGGCTGCTAGAACTGCATAAACTCCCAGAATTTCCGTGGCAATGAAAGTGCCGTTTACAAAATTTTTAGTTTTTCCCTTGTATACACAAGTTTCCATGTATGCCAAAATACTATATAAGGTGGTAGGATAAAGTAAAGGAAGTACCTTGACAATAAGTAGACACCCCATTGGACCAGTTATAGCTCGGATACCCTGAAATATATACAATAGAGCAAAATGAATCTCATAGACAAGGAGACAAAACATAAAGCAAGAGATCCATGACATTTTCCTTGTTTAGTCATATAATCATGAGAAAACATACAGCTAGAACAGCATCAACTGGTGGAGAAGAAAAACATCACCACATATTGCAGCTGCTAGCATCCCTTCACCCACGAATCCAGAATGAGCTGGCTCATGGCCTCTACCGCCACCTGACAAAGAACTAGCATAGATCATTGAACTGGAGATTCTTATGCATAAATCATGGCCCGCTGTTGAAGTCCATCACTTTCCTTCTAAATGATTGAACTGTAAATGAATTAATTGGGTAGATGAAGTAGAAGCTGTGGGGAATGAGGAGTTGCGAACAGATCAACGGTTTCTAAATGAGAGGTAAAAAAAGTGTTTCTGAATATAGAAACATTGGCAGGAACTGAAAGATAACAGCTATATCACGCTGATGCCATGGACATCACCGACAAAATAAGAATTCAAGAAATTCAATGCGCACAATTAGATTCTAAAACATTAACATAGAAATGCAGGGAAGACAACATTAACCTGATATAACGACGACCTTGTCATATGTAGCAGGCGAAATATCAGCCCGCAACACGACCTTCACCTGCATTTCCACCAATAGGATTGGAACGGTTGTGTGAGTTACCGAATAAACTGTAAGACTAATGAAAGAAGCATAAAAAAAATAATAATAATAAATTACGAAAGGGCGTCGGGGTGGAGGCGGCGTCGTCGGCGTCGGAGTCGGGGCGACGGAGGGAACGGCTTGAGGGGCGTTGGAGTCGGGGCGACGGAGGCAACCGGCTTGAGGGGCGTCGGAGTCGGGGCAACGGAGGCAACCGGCTTGAGGGGCGTCGGAGTCGGGGCAACGGAGGCAACCGCGGACCCGCAACATGACCTTGAGGGGCGGAGGCGGCGTCGTCGGCGTCGGAGGCAACTGCCTTGAGGGGCGTCGGAGTCGGGGTGACGGAGTCGCGAGAGGGCGTCGGGGTGGGGGCGGAGGCGGCATCGTCGGCGTCGGAGGCAACCGGCTTGAGGGACGTCGGAGTCATTGGCGTCGAGTCGCGAGAGGGTGTCGAGGGCGGAGGCGGCGTCGTTGGCGTCGGAGTCGGGGGCGACAGAGGCAACCGGCTTGAAGAGCGTCGGAGTCGAGAATGGAGAGAGAGAGCTCGTCGGCGAGAATGGAGAGAGAGAGAGCAGAGGAGGGGGAAGAGAAGCAGCTGTGCGACTTTTGTTCTCCCCGCAACAGAACGGAACGGAGAAGGGGGAGAGAGAGAGAGGAGAGAGGATGATTCGACAAGGCGCAGGTTTCGCAGAAGAGAGCAGAGCAGAGGGAGCGTCAGGGTGGTGGGCCCCACATGCGGCCCGCGCGAATTTGAACGCCTGACGCCCTCGCCTACGTGGCGCCATGTGTCGATCGCTGAGTGATCTTACCCACTGCCTACGTGGAGGGTAAAACCCAGCCAATATTTTCTCGAACGGGAAGAGAGAAAAGAGAGAGGACGAGTCGACAGATCGCAGAGGACAGCAGAGGAGAGAGAGCGTCAGAGTGGTGGCCCCAAGAGGGCGCGCGCAAATTTTGAACCTCTGGTCCCCTCGCCTACGTGAAGCCACATGTCGGATTCTGAATGGTCTTACCCTCCGAAGACCCACCCAATATTTTCTCTCTGAAAGTTAGGCTTCTTAATGGCAAAACATGAAGAATCTTGAAAGCAATGTGTCTGGGTAATTACATGCAATTTTGACGCAATAAAAGGAAGAAGAAAAGATGGAGGTATAATTTGGAGCTTAATTTTGCATTCATCAAGAAAATTTCCTTGTGGCCCCTCTCTAACCTTTTGGGGAAAGTGATTGACTCAACTTAGCAAGACAAAGAAAGAAAGAGACTAATAAACCAAAATTACTAAGTCCAATACATGCAGAAGTCATTCATAATGTAAATGATCAACCTTTTGAGAGATGCGTCAACTGCTCAACATAGATAATTATTGCCGACAGAGCCATGGCAATTGCAGGAATGCCAATGGACAGAGTAAAACTAGCAGTTCCTTTAAGTAGAGACACTACAAGGAAAAGGGAAATCGACTGCCATGTCAGTCATGGACTCAATTTCTATATGTAAGGGATGCCAAATTACTCTGCCTTGGAGTCAAAGTTCTTGTCTCCTGAGAATGTTGATGCATGAATTGGCTAGAGATCTCTCCACAAGCCGAAAAGCTCTTTCTGCCTTTTCACTCGCACTTACAGTCTGACAAAGATGGGCTAAAGAGCCTTAGCAGAAACTACAGCATAATATGTCCCAGGCAACAGCAAAATGTAAAGTCAGTCATCTCCACCCTTGTCATGTAGTTGGAGATCTTGGAATGACGCCTGATCAACTAAAAACATTTCTAGTAAAAAACAAAAAAACTAAAAACATTGCCATGTATGGTGCTACCCAGTGGACACGCGGCTCCGCTCAGCTCAACCACGTCGATTATCTCCTCCTTTACTTCCTGCAGCTGCTCCACTACCACTTCTACTTCCTGCTACTCCTCCACCACTTCTACTTCCTGCAGCTGCTCCACGACCACTTCTACTTCCTGCTGCTCCTCCACTACCACTTCTACTTCCTGCAACTGCTCCACGACCACTTCTACTTCCTGCTGCTCCTCCACTACCACTTCTACTTCCTGCTGCTCCACTACCACTTCTACTTCCTGCAGCTGCTCCACGACCACTTCTACTTCCTGCTGCTCCTCCACTACCACTTCTATTCCTGCAACTGCTCCACGACCACTTCTACTTCCTGCTGCTCCTCCACTACCACTTCTACTTCCTGCAGCTGCTCCACTACCACTTCCCTTTTCTTCCTGTATATGGCGTAAAATGCCATCTGAACCCCTTCTAGTAGAAATCCCAACACGTTTGGTATCTGTGTCATGTATGGATACATTAAGCAGATAAAAAAGCAAGATTTATTAGAATGAAATAAGGATTGTGGGGTCGACAGTTTTCCACTTACCGCAATGAAGAAGTCTTTCTTGAGAAAGCCATAGAAAAACCACATGATTGCATTGAGGGTGAGGAAGATTGATAAAGTTATCGGCATAAACTCCACACTCTTGGTTTTTATGACTTTTCCCTGCCCATCCATATATTTTCATTCTATTTTAGTAAAATGAAGTCAATAATAGTAGCGAAAATTGACAAAGTGAGTCGGTCTACTAATAACGGAATTAGTGTAAAAATATGCAAATTGTCTATAAACTCCACACAAGACGATTTTTTACGTGAAAAAATCTCCTCGATGTGAGGAGATAAAAAATCATGGGAGGCATTGTTCCTGCAACAAATGCAAAACAAATAAAGGATCACATATAATTCACATAGACTTAATTGGAAAAAGAAACACATTCTTTTCCTCTCCTTTTTTTTTTGGGTCAACGGTCAACGGTCAATTGTTGGAGTCAACGGGCGGCGGGTCGGGCTGGTCGGACCGGACGGGCAAACCAACTGGCACGTGCGGCACGCGTGTGCAGCTGACGTCACGATGACGTCAACCATCGTGACGTCAGCTGGCGTGTGCCATGCAATCGCCATCGGCAGCCCCTTTGGCTTCGTGTGTCGCACGTGCGCTTCGTGCGTGCGGCACGCGCTGTGGCTTCTTTGACGAAGGATTTGCTGTAGACTCTCGGTTTGGTAAATGGACCTGATGAACAGCAAAGCTTTTGCGTCACAACTTCCCCACAATTTGAACAATATTTTCTTTTCATAGTACAACCCGAATCCTTACTTGTACTTGCTTTGCTGTACACCCGCATCCTTACTTGCTTTAGTATGCAGCCCACATGAGCACTAGCACGACATTAAAGACAATGTCCTCTGAAAAGGTAGTTGGACAGAGGGAGGGTGCTTTGCTCGTTCTAGATTTGGCTAATTGGCTTAGTCAAATGCACAAGTAGGGAAAAAGGTGTTTGGATACCCTTCTCCGCCTGTCCTCTCCATCTCAAGATGCCTCATGCTAGTATTGACTTCGGCGAGGGATAGAGAGAGGGTGCTTTGCTCGTTCGTAGGTGCAATCTAGATTTGGCTAATTGGCTAAATGCGGCCAAATGCAGAAGTAGAGGGAGAAAGCTGTTTGGATACCTTTCTCCCTCCGCCTGTCCTCTCCATCTCAACAAGCCTCATATGCGATAAAGAGCATCTCTGGGGAGTGAGATCAGTTTGCGTGAAAGTAATTCATTAGATGGCCACTCACCAAGTAGCCACGGCGGCTCTTGCTTTCGGCATTCTGGGTGAGTAACCTCTGCCTACTAACTGTTGATCTTCATCATCAGTCTTCCTACTCATCATAGTTGCTGTTAGCTGGGTTCACTCCTATGTAGAGGAAGCCCAATAAGTTGCAAGCCCAAAAATGGCTTGAGCTCATATGATAAGTTATATGAGGAAATATGGTTTCTCATTATTTATATAAAGATGTAGTCACAAAAAAGGAAACAGTAACAAGAGAAAAAGAGAAAGCAGAAAATTTGGGTTTAGGGCAATATCTGATTTTATATTAAGCTGGTGTCGGAGGTCAATTTGTGGTCCGATTGAGCTGAAATTTTGTTAGCATGTTAGTGTCGCAATTTTATCGAATCTGAATGGTTTGATTTTTGTTTGAAGCTCCCTACATCAAATTTTTCGTGGATTGATCAAAACCTGCGTTTTTAGTCAGATTTATCACTGATCTCTTGTGAAGTTCATATGTATTGCTAATAATTATATTCTTGAGGTGTTTGCTGCTATATACCTCTAGTATTTGCTAAAGAAGAACAATTTTATTACAAAAGGAGAATGATTGAGTCATAGATTGTGTCCAAGGACTCCACAAAAGAAGGAACAAATGCAACATGTTCCTTATGTTAGTACTGTTGGGATACTTGATGTACGCTATGATGTGTACAAGACCTGACATATGTTTTGCAGTAGGAATGATGAGTATATACAAATTCAATCTAGGTCAAGCACATTAAAAAGCTGTTAAGAGAATACTGAAGTATCTAAAAGGATCTGCTGATTATACGCTAAGTTATCAAGGAAAGGATATGCGACTCGAAGGCTATTTGAATGCTGATTGGGGAGGAGATTTAGATGAAAGGAAATCTACCTCTAGGTTTGTTTTCTTACTGAATAATTACGCTATATGTTGGAGCAGTAAGAAACAAACGTGTATAGCCTTGTCCACGATGGAAACTAAGTTCGTGGTATTATCAGCAGCAATACAAGAATGTGTTTGGCTTAAGAGATTTTTGGATCATTTAGGTGTTATAGGAAGTACTGTAGATTTATTGTTGGTTAACTGTGATAAACAAGCAGCTATAGCGTACACTAAAAACCCAAAATATCACAGCAAGACCAAACATATAGATACAAAGTATAACTTTGTCAAGGATATGATTGCATGAAAAGATGTGAATTTACAGTACATATCTATGCATAGAATGGTAGCATATCCTATGACAAAGCCAATACCTAGAGATGTGTTTTGTGGTCATGTAAAATTTCTAGGACTGCGTAGAGGCTGATGTACTGAATATTGTAATTTCCCTGAAGTGTTCACATTTAATGAATTTGTGTTTTTCATTATTAATGCCTATGAATCTTTGCTTGATCTTTATGCATCTTAATGCTCAGTGCATTACTTTAAGTTGAGAAAGTATGTCGGACAGATATAAGATTGGCCCACTCACACGGATAATCGCCTCTATTTACTATGTGATAAATAGAGATGAGACAGTTTTTAAGTTTATTATCTAGGTGATAATTGAGAGCTCAAGCTTAAAATATATATGTCACCTTAACTAAGTGTTAAGATGATGATATGATATGTACTATGTCCGAAAGTAAAATACTAAACATATTTTACTTTATCTGTCTATGATGCCAATTGTGAGTTCTGATGAATTTTGTGAATGATTAGATACGTGAACTCAAGTTAGACATTAGATATGTCTGAACTATCATCTGTACGGTATTGAAGGTGTAGACATACGCTCCATGGGAAATGAGTTAATACCGTAATACCAATTTCATACTACGTATGCATGAGACGACCAATAAGAGTGGCAAAAATTTGATCTCAACTTTTATACCGTGTGAGGCTCTTGAGGAAAATAGTTCCTCAATTTTAGTGCCCTTAGGACTCTTACTTATTCTCAAAATTTCTATTTAGTGTTTGCTATCTTAGGATGTTGCCAATGATCATGAGTTGATTCGATCTAATGGGACATTTCTAGAAAAGTAAGCTGAATTGAAATTAAGAGTTTGAAGGAAAGAGGAATATTGAATTTGGAGAATCATATTATAGTTTTGTGTTCACTGGTCGACCAATTATGACTGTCTTTGGGATAATCATAATTGTGAATACAATATATATATATATATATATATATATATATTGTTTATATATATTATTGTTTAAAAGAGATCAAGAGATATAAATGTGATCGATCGATCTAGGGTACTGCATACTAAATCTACTCAGAGTGTGATGCCTATTATGAGCTGCTATATATTCCTAACAGATGTATGGCAACGAGTTATCAAAGTATGCTGGTTGCACGAATTATTTACTGGTATGAATGTTGAAGAGAGGTAAAGAGAATCATGTTCGGCCCACCATGTGCGAGTGGGAGATGATGGTTTTAATTATTAATGTGATGGGGCTAAGTTGGCCCGTCCGCCCATGTTGGGTCTAAAAGCCCGACTCACAATATTAGGTCCCATGGATAGAGGGATGTGATGAAGGGACACATTTCTTTTTGGAGGAGACGTATATAAGGAAGAAATAAAGAGGGAGGAACGCACATTTTGGCAGTACATACGTTCCTCCTCCCTCCCTTTCTCCAAAAGAAAGAATAAAGAAAAAGAGACGACACTCTCTTCCCTTCAAGGCCAATTGACGTCATCGGATCAAACATGATCAATTTCTCTTCCTCATATCGGTGTCGGTGTTTAATCTATGGCTAACAAGGTACGTTCGATTTTGTGATGTGCCTTAGGATCGGTGATGCATGTGTTTTTCTCGGGCTCGTCTTCCGCACAAGTTTAGGGGTTCGATTTAGTGTCAAATCCGGTTTTAGGGAATTTGACAATCCTAATAGAAAGTCGTAATCATCCGGTGCTCCGTCCCGAGCTCGCGGATCATCGGACATGTCCCAAGATGTTAGGGGTTGCGTTGACTTGGTGGGGGAGCGGGGTCGACGCAGTGTGTGGCAATGGGATCGTGAGGTGATGAGTAGGGGCGGGGCATGTCGTGCTGTGGTTCGGTGCGGGGGCGGGAGCCGCTCGGGTTGCGGGTCGCGAAGTGCTACATGTTGCGTGAGAAAATATTGGGTGGTCCGGGACCTCCACATCAGCGTGGTCCCGAACCACTCATGCGTGCGCCACGTGGAAGCGTGGCCCGCTTACTGTCTTCTGCATTTTTCTTTTTCTTTTTTCTCTCACTAGCCTACACTAGCCTTCTTCTGACCTTTCGAAAAGCTATGTTGGGCCCACTAGAAAATTTTCCCTCTCGGGAAATTTGAAAAATTCGGCGCTTTCTCTCTCCTCCCAAGGAAGTAATAGCAATCCTTCTCTCTTACAAATTCTCTCTCTCCATTTTTTCATTTGACTCGCACCCGGTTGCTTTGCCCTTTGCTTCTTCTTCGATCGGACGATGGAGCCGCCGTCCGACGAATCACGCCACCGCCCCCACTTCGCATCCGCCTTGTCGGCTATTGTTGCATCTGCGCTACAGTTAATATTTTCTCGTTTGTTTTGCCCCTTCATTGCGCTGCTCCTCCGACGAACAATAGAGCCCACCGTCCGACAAACCACACTGCCGCACTTACGCATCCACCTTGTCCGCCACCTCCGCATCTGCATTCTCCTCCATCTTCAACGGTGATCGGGCTCTTCCTCTCCTAGTCACCGTCCTTGTCGTTGATGTAAGGGATGCGAGGGAGGCGGAAGCGGGACCTCGTGGATGCTCTGGGTCGATGCATCTTGACGTGGAAGACCAGGGTCTTGTCGAATGAGAGCTCGCACTCCCCGTAATGGATGGGCATCGAGCTGCGGTAGCCACAACTGCCACCGATGCTCCTACAAATCCAACCATGGCGAGACGAAACTTGACCGCGAGGAGCTGCCTGAACGCCCTGCCTCTCCTCGGCCACAGCAGCGCAAGGCGGACCACATCCCAAGCTCTGCGGGTGACACTGGAGTCCCCGCTTGCCATTTCCGGATGCAAAACGTGTTACAGAGACGGTGAGGACGGCGAATCGCAAGCGAGCGGAAGCCCAACGGCAGAGAAGATGCTCTCTTGGTGTTTCGGAGGACAGCCTCCCCAACCGGCGACGTGGTTGAGGGAGTTGAGAAGGAGGCCGCGGTGGAGTAGTCGAGGGACTTGACGTCAACGCGGCGAAGCCTGAGCTCGGGGCTCTTGACGCGGACGGTGAGGGCGAACTCGAGGAAGGCAGTGCGGAGGATGACGATTAGGGCGAGGGCGTAGACGAAGCACTTGCTGCTGTGCCTCTAGTTGTGGTGAGGTGGCGGCTTGGTGAAGTGGGCGAGCTCCATGTCATCACTCCGGAGGCGGGGTCCGAAGGGCACGATTAGGCTGGTCGGATCTTGTTTAGGCATCACGAAAGTTGGAGTTCAAGTGAATGCGAGAGAGCACGGGTCACTCACTGAGCGGATTGATGTGTTCCTATGTTGTCGTCTCGAGGTTTTTGCCGGTTGGACATGCGGGACCGTGTGAAAGCTGGGTCTAAGTGGGTTTGTGCTGTGCTGCTCTGTTGCTGTTGCTCTTTGAACCTTTGCCAATGATGACCCATGCACGGTGTTCGAGGCAGCGTATGAAGGTGCTAAAGCCTGAGGCAAGATTGATGGCAGCGGAGGGTAGAGGAAGAAGAGCAGATGGGTAGTTATGGTGGACAATTGCATGTTTTTAGGATCATTTCACCACAGAGGAAACATATTGAAGATTGAGGACGAGATTCTTTTGGTTTTGGGAAAAAGAGAGGACTAAGACTTTCTGCTTGATCTAGATTTGGTCATCCACACTAACTCCTAAAATCTTGCAAATGTAAATAGCGATTGATTGTATTATGTAATCTCCCTCTCTCTCTGAGCTCATAATCTCTTGCACGTGTGTGAATAGGGGTGCATGTCTGTGTGCTTGTATGAATATGTTGGGGTGTGCAATGAGGAAAGATCAGTTGGCTTGTTTTAGGTTTCATGCGCAACTTTAGTAGGAAATAGCAGTGTTGTACAAAATCCTAGTTTTGCGAACTAGAATGATAGTTTGCTAGGTTATGCTTGCCCAAGTTGATTCTCTGTACTCGGTGAAAGCTAATTTTCATCGTCTGAAGAAATCTCGAGGCCTTATCCGATGATTTCTTGGCATATTTTGTCTCTCTTATGTCTTCTTTCGCGAGTCTCAGTTAGATATCTGGGGTGATGACGAACCGAATTCTGACTAGCAAGTGGACAATTTACAAAACCACCATTCCCCTGTCACTCCATCAAAGTGTTTTTGCAAGAGAGGGAAATAAATTGTTAAAAGTGACAAGTAAATTTCTGTTCTTCTGAGGTGTCGTGAATATCTTCGGGATTGAGAACCGCACCAAAAGCAATTTCCCTTCTTTGTCATGATTTTCCGAATTCCATTCTGACTTTGTTTTGTTTTAGAAAAGTGAAAGATCAAAGATTCTCAGATCATTGCCCTGTGGTTAGCAAAAACTCCAATCGATCTCCTCTTTCGCATTATGCTGCATCGAGCCTGGGTTATCTTCAATCAAATTCAAATTGGGGCCGCTGATCTATCACGCTGAGCACAAAGCAATGCCCGGTTGTTATTATATGCTTTGCCTGCGCATACAACTCTTCTTCTACCTAAAAAGATTCGAGCTTTGCGAGGCATTGCAGTTTACCACACACTCTCGATAGCATGCATAAATCTTCCGAATTCCCACCTTGAGTTCAAGTACTGCTACGAAAAATTCGATTTGACTCCGCCCATTTCGCATTCAGGAAACCAGTAACAGCGGCAGAGCCATGGCATTCAATTAAAATTTGCAGAAACTTCTTGCTCCGAGCTAAACAACAGTAGGGAAAATAACAAGATAAATCCTCTGGCTCGCTAGCGAAAGAAAAGAAAGACAAAGAATTTGCTCGATCGAGCAAGATTCCAGATCACTCCACTTTTCATCCGATTACTGTTGGAACACAACACCTAATATAATAATAAACCGCCAAAGAAACGTGTGCTACAGCACCACGTCTCTCTAAGCCGCCGGAGAAGAAAAATCATGAAGAAAGTACAAGTATCTTGGGCACACATTAAAATAATATTATACTTGTTACTGGAGCCTTCAAGGAGCAAGAAGCAAAGTTCAACTTTGCTAGTACTTTGACGTGAAGGAAAAGAAGACAGCCCACAATTGTTGACTCATTAGCCAAGAAGAAAAGTTGCGGTGGAATCCAGGCGATGGAAGATGTCTATAAATAGGGCTTGGGAGTGTAAACGTAAATTAGGTCAAAGTGCCTCACAAGGAGGGCCTCAAGGTGAAGGAGCAGGAGCAGGAGCAGGCCGGAAGGCCTCACGTAGAGGCACCGCAGCCTCGGGTCAACAGGCCGGGAGAGGATCTCACGCCACATGCAGGCGGAGAACCTCAGGCCAGCGAGGAAGCCACACGTATGTGAGCTTCAGGGAAAGCCTCCAGCAGTGAGAGCTTCGGAACAGGTAGTCACCAGGTGCAACGGTGAACTTCAAGAGAGAGGCACTGCAGCCTCAGTAGCTCTGTGTGAGCGAGTTATCCCTCCGTGATCGAGAAGGGAATAAAATAGAATAGCTGAGTCTATGCTTGTATTAGCTTGTTTTGAATGTGTGATTGTACCAGCTAGTTTAATTTTTAGTATTTTAACGCTTCCGCATATTTTATAAGCTACGCACTCTATAATTAATATTAGAGCAAAGGATTGCATATCCTACAAATGGTATCAGAGCCAGTCGGCCAGGGATCGTGTCAGAGCTAGTGATCAAGGATCGTGAACTCAGAGCCAGCGACCGGGGACTATATCAAAGGAGCACTCAAGAAGGGGGAGCTTCTCGAGATCGAGTTGATGAAGTCCGAGCTTCGCAAAGCCCAGTCGAAAGTCGCAGTTGTAGATGCAACTGAAGAAGAAGAGTATTAGGTGTTGAGGGGGAGTGTTGGAACACAACACCTAATATAATAATAAACCGCCAAAGAAACGTGTGCTACAGCACCACGTCTCTCTAAGCCGCCGGAGAAGAAAAATCATGAAGAAAGTACAAGTATCTTGGGCACACATTAAAATAATATTATACTTGTTACTGGAGCCTTCAAGGAGCAAGAAGCAAAGTTCAACTTTGCTAGTACTTTGACGTGAAGGAAAAGAAGACAGCCCACAATTGTTGACTCATTAGCCAAGAAGAAAAGTTGCGGTGGAATCCAGGCGATGGAAGATGTCTATAAATAGGGCTTGGGAGTGTAAACGTAAATTAGGTCAAAGTGCCTCACAAGGAGGGCCTCAAGGTGAAGGAGCAGGAGCAGGAGCAGGCCGGAAGGCCTCACGTAGAGGCACCGCAGCCTCAGGTCAACAGGCCAGGGAGAGGATCTCACGCCACACGCAGGCGGAGAACCTCAGGCCAGCGAGGAAGCCACACGTATGTGAGCTTCAGGGAAAGCCTCCAGCAGTGAGAGCTTCGGAACAGGTAGTCACCAGGTGCAACGGTGAACTTCAAGAGAGAGGCACTGCAGCCTCGCAGCTCTGTGTGAGCGAGTTATCCCTCCGTGATCGAGAAGGAATAAAATAGAATAGCTGAGTCTATGCTTGTATTAGCTTGTTTTGAATGTGTGATTGTACCAGCTAGTTTAATTTTTAGTATTTTAACGCTTCCGCATATTTTATAAGCTACGCACTCTATAATTAATATTAGAGCAAAGGATTGCATATCCTACAATTACCACTGATTTCAAATCCATCTCTAACACATCTAGAACCCCCATAAAAGAACAAAAGAACTACATCAAGATCAAGATCAATATCATATCATAAGAACAGAGAAAAAACGAAACAGCAGAATCAGCCGGCTGCAAGTGCTTTAGACCATCAAAGATTCAAACCCAGAACGCGGACGTGAAGAAATCATCTTCTTCGAGAGGGACACGCTCCATCGAAGAGAAAGGGCAAGAACGAAATCAAACCCCAGTCGAAACGGAATCACCATGGGGAATTCGGTATATACCATATCAACCAGACCAGAATCAGCAGCATCAACACGAACCCAATCAACAGCTCCTCCAACGACCCACAATAGCGGGCGGCACAAGAGAACTTGACCTCATACTTCTCGCTCAAATTCGCATACAAGATCCCCCAGTTCCTCGTGCGAGCTTGGCTGCTCGTCGTCTCTTTTGCTTCCTCATCGACCAGCTCGTAAACGTAAGCCTCCGCAATGCCTTCCTTCCTCAATGGCGTCCCTTGCCCCGACCTCAAGTGCCCCAACAGGCTCTTCACGTACATTTCGGAGTAGAGCTCGTTGGCGTCGATCTCTGCTGCATCGGGGCTCGAGTTTGGCCACCTGTCTCGGCCACAATCACTGGGATGTTCTCATGCCCCGCAACCGCCTTGGCCATGATCACCGCGTCGACTATCATGTCGAAGAGATTTCGGTACTGTGCTCTCTCACATTCACTTGAACTCCGACTTTCGTGATGCCTAAAGAAGATCCGACCAGCTCAATCGTGCCCTCCGGACCCTGCCTCCGTAGCGACAACGTGGAGCTCACCCACTTTGCCAAGCCACCGCCTTGCCGCAACCAGAGGTGCAGCAGCAGCAAGTGCTTCGTCTATGCCCTCGCCCCGATCATCATCCTCTGCGCCGCCTTCCTCGGGTTTGCCCTCACCGTCCGCGTCAAGAGCCCCGAGCTTAGGCTTCGCCACGTCGACGTCAAGTCCCTCGACTACTCCACCGCGGCCTCCTTCTTAGCTCCCTTGACCGCGTCGCCGGTTGGGGAGGCCGTCCTCCGGAACACCAACTTCTCCAGCAACCTCGCCTCCGAGAATTCGGGCTCGAGTATGTGGCCAAGGATTTTGAAGCAAAAGAGATTTACGAGGCTAGATATACTGGTGGCGGTGCTAAGTTTTGGGGTTTCGGCAACGCCGTGACGGCTGCGAGGGATATTGTGGTGGAGGAGAGACAGGCGTATGGGTACCATGAGACCTCTCTTTCTCCTTTGCCTTTTTTTTTTCTTTTCTATCGCCTCTATTTCAGGAGGCATGGAGGCCTGGTGATAGTGGCTATTTTGGCTTCTAGGTTGAGCTAGAGTTGGAAAGCTTATCAGGAGGCTGAGGGGAGAGTTCTTCATCGGCCCTTTTGAATCCTGAAGCAAGTCGCGTCCCGCTGTTCCCACCAGAGTATTTGTCATCGTGACCTTTGGTATGAAAGTTTTAACCTTATTATTGTTGCCGCATGATAGATAATTGTCCATGGTCTGCACTTGTTACAATTGGTGATAAAGTGATCATTCTTTAGTGCTAGGATTGTTGTTGATGTGAAAACTATAATGCTCTTGTGACCTCTTGCATTTTGAATGCTTTTCACATATGTCCTGCACTCACATCATGTATTCTAATGTATTTAATTTAAATAAATTCCTACCAGTAGGAGAATGAAGGGAAAAGGGTTGCCATTCCCGTACTGCAGGAAGTAAACATATCTTCCTAGAAAATCAGCTTAATAGGATTTAAGTATCATTAGTAAGTGTCAAAGCTGGATGATGAAAAAACCATCGCTCTAAGACCCAAAGCTTTTGAAGTACAATGGCAAGGTTTGCTTACCTTGGCATGAGTAACAGCGGCATTGATCCTATGCCAATCACCAAGTAGTGAGGAATTGCAATGATTCCCCTCTTTGTTAGACCTCACAAAGAAAACCACTATGCAATCTTTATGTCGTCCCTGGACAACAGTAACATAATGCTCAGTGTGAAAATTATACGCTTCCCAAGAAAAATACAAAAAATGAAAGATCGAGAAAAGAAAAAAAGATAAGCATTGAGGTGAGAAGAACACACATTTCACATGCTAGACTTGCATAACAAAATGAATATTGTTAACGAATGCCCTTGCAGCAGTGGTCAAGGTTCAAGAACATATATAAAATCGTTATCCTATTTGATGTAGGAAGTTTTCTCGTTATCATATTTTGTAAAGTCGAACGTGTTACTTGCCAAACATTCATAATTTGTTGGACATTAAGAAATTGAAAGCATGCTGGTAACTTCGTCAAATATTTACTGCTGTTTAAATTGGTAAGGTTTTATATCTGTTAAGATACAAATTTACTTTGTGCCACACTCTAACTATTGAAGTAAACGATTGCGCATTTAGCTTCAAGTTGATGGCAGAGTTAGAGTTCTTGAGTTTGATTGCTAACTGTCGTCTGCAACCTGTTATGGGTCTGCCTATTCTTATGCCTGCAAGCATAGGGTTTGCATACCTAAGGCCTTTGTCATCAAATCACCTTTGCATGAGCAAAAATAACCACCGCACTCTAACGGCTTAAGCTTTTGTAGTCGGTTGTGCATGTAACCTCAAGTTTATCAATTGATAAATTCAAGTACCCTCTGGTACATAACTTCATGTTATTGAATTCTAATGTAAATGACTAGTTTACTTGGTAAAACAGACAGCTCCCAGTAGAACATCTGAAATGTCTGCAGTTGGTCGACTTCCAGCAGCCCTTCAAGTTCGTAAGCTTAACTTCTAATCTCATTGTGGTTATATTCTGATTTGACTCGAAGAGTATATTCATTAGCGACTCCAACTTCAGGGGATCGATATCAGAGAAATGCTTGCTGGCGCATCCTTCATGGATGGGGCAACTAGGACGAAAGTGGTAAGATTGCTGTTGACTGATGTTATTTGGTGTTTCTTCGGAATGTTTTGTTGTTACCCAGTGGGGCAACTTATGGTGTAAAATCTTGCTCAGTGTGTAGTGCTTAGGATTCTGCATGTGCACTTTTATGATGTAAGAAGCTGGGTTGCCCGAATTAACTAAGTATGGTCGAGATATTAGTCTTGATTATAGATAGCTAATCGGGCATTCAAGGATGTCAGCTAAGAAGTTGAACGGTTGTCTTTGATAGTATGCACTGTGATGTATGCAAGAGTAACTTGTGAACTTATATGCAGGAGAATTGTCACTTGTTTCCCGTCATTATGCACTGAGAAGATTTTGTAGTATATGTGCTAGAGGAGGTCATATAGTATAATTCACTGTAAAATAGAATGCAGAGTATCCATTAGATCCATTTAAGCTCACGACTGGCAATTGCTATTGTTGTTGCTTAGTTGCTTCAAGGCATATTCATTTCTAGTTGCTGATGCACTCTACAGTGAATCAAAGTATAGCCTTTTAGTTTCATGCATTTTGATTTGTGCCTTCTCTTGTTGCCTGCTTGTAGTATCAATTTCACAAGCAATTCAAATCCTTGTTCAAGATGCAGAGTAAATCTGCTATGCAAGTCAGGGAGATGATCATGTTTCCTTGTCCAGGATATCCATTACTGTAGGTTGTCTGAAAAAGAACCATAGATATGTTCATTTAGGGACTGATAGCATATCCACACTGTTTACATTCCTAGTTGTAATTCCTTTCTCTGCTTGCAGTATTAAATTTGGCAGCAAATAAAATTCTCTTTAAGGATACAGTCCCATGTAAGTCTGGGAATTAATTATGTTTTCTTGTCCAAGATATTGCTAACTTGTATGTTGTGTCAAAAGATCCACAGAAACATTGATGTAGGGACTGTAGATTAACTTAGCATGTCCACACTGTATGTGCTTCCTAGATTGTAAATCCTTTAGCAAGAAACTTATCATTGTACTACTTTTGTCAAATAATCACAAACACAAATGTCAAGGCCTGTTTGGGGGTGGCTGTGAGTTTCAGCTTGCCTTTTTGGTTTTAGCTGTGGATTTTGAGTTTTTGGCTTTAACTTTGACTTTAAAGAAATGAAGTTGGTAGAAGACATAACCTAGGTAGCATGGACACGGCGACACGGGACAGTGATTGGCTCATTTTGCGAATTTAAAAAAATAGAGAATTTCGAACGTTCTGTTAAATATTAAATAAATATTTTTATATATCATAATTAATTATTATGTTAAATTCATAAATAAATAGATAATAATAAAAACCTATAATAAATCTATACTAATAACATGTATTAATAAAGTTATTCAACCCACGCAAAGGCTCCCGATCCGTTTCTCTCATTGTCTTGAAAAGAAAGAGATAACTTTTGTAGATTTTGTCAAAAAAAGAAGTTATTTAACGTTTAATATTTCTTTTTAGGGTTAAATGGTCCCATCCATTTATTTCTCCCACCCCCACCCACCGCCTGCACACGTCTCTTTCCAAAGTCACTACACTGCACGAGGCTTCTTCCCAAAGTCACTGCACTGCACGAGGCTTTCTTTTTCTCCCCAAGAAGCCGTCGACACATCTTCTCTCTCCTTGCTCTTCTTCCAAAAATTGAAAACCCTAGCAATTGGCGATTGCCTTCTTTCTCCTCTCCCTCGCTCGGTCTCCACCTCTCTCACCGATGCCTTGCCTCCGTTCCCCTCTTTGCCATCGTAGCCTCACATCCAGCCCTCCATAGTGGCCTTTCCGTTTTCCATCTCGGCAGTCGCAGCCAACCAAGACGATCGAGAAGGCTTCTCAGTGTTGCAGTCGGCGGTTGGAGCCCTCCCTCGTAGTCGCTCGCGGCGTCGCCTCAGCTCCCTCGCCCTTGCTTTCACCCTCCATCACTTTCTTCCCTTCGCACCTGCGGATCGGCCCACAAACCTCCGGACATGCTCCGACGCGCGTGTCGGAAAGAGTTGACCACGTGTCGAAAACTCCGACACGTGTTGGCCGTGTGTCCGAGCGTGTCCGAGCGTGTCCGACCGTGTCCGAGCGTGTCGGAGTGTCCGACACGACACGGAGGCCCTTTGAACGTGTCCGTGCTACCTAGGACATGACTTCTAACTTGAAAGTGACTGGCACATTTTGAGAATATAGTACTGAACGCTGAACCTTAAATCATAGATGTTTGGATTCTTGGATAATTTAACTTCTAAAATGAAGCATATAATAACTTTTAGGACGTGTGGACCCCTCAAGTGTCATAATTTTGGTCAAAGGTTGCCATAACTTACGAAAAATGTACATTTAAGTGCCAAAATCGGAGTAAAAATGATCACTTGAGTGCCAATCCCAAATAAAAATCCGGTCAAAATGCCGACGTGGCATTTTTCCACACCACAAAAACGATGCCGTTTTTTGCGTGACGCGTGGCGAAATAATGCAAAAACGGCGTCGTTTTGGCCTAACGTGGTAAAAAAAAATAATTAAATAATTAAATTAAATTTAGTTAAAATATTTAAAAATAATAATTTTAAAATTAAATTTAGTTAAAAATATTTAAAAAATAATAATTAAAAAAATTAAAAAAACTCTAAAAAACTTTAAAAATTTAAAAAAAATAAAAAAAAAGGAACGGGGAGGGGACTAGGGATCAACCCTCGGCCGGCTGCCGTCATTAGGAAGTGCGCCAATGACGGCGAGGGGAGGGTTGGCCGGGGGCTCGCGAGCCCGCCACTCGGATTTAAACCGGAGGGCTCGCATCCCTCACCACCGGATTTAGGGGGCTCGCATCCCTCGCGGCCGGCCGGGTCGGGCCCGGGGCCTCGGCGACCCGGCCGGCCCTCCCTCCCCGTCCGTCACCCCTTCTCGGCGGCGGCCGGCGGGCCGAGGGCTGATCCCTCACCCGCCTCCCCGTTCCTTTTTTTTTTTTTTAATTTTGTTTAAATTTTTTAAAGTTTTTTAGAGTTTTTTTTTTAAATTTTTTAATTATTAATTATTTAATATTTTAACTAAAATTAATTAATTAATTAATTTTTTTTTACCACGTCAGCCCAAAACGACGCCGTTTTTGCATTATTTCGCCATGTCAGTGTGCAAAACAGCGTCGTTTTGGGCGCGTTTTGTTACTCTTCCTAGAGATGGTTGTACAGATTATGTGATTCGCATGTGGCTATTTCACAGATGCTACTCTTGCCGTTAGACAAATGACTGAGCAAGTGAAATGCTCTGCATGTGTGTATGGAAAGATAATGGCCATCGGTGTAAACCTTGCTTTCATTTGTTGCTATATGGGGGGCGTGAACACCTTTGCTTTGATTTGTTGCTATATATAGAGCATGCTTGCTCGTGTGCGAATGTGGTTAGGTGTGTGCATGTCCTGCTTGTATACTGCTGCGCTTGCATGATTTTGAGAATCTGTAGAACACTCAAGATTCTTGTGATGGGACATAATTATTTTTCTAAAGGGGTAAAAGTCATTCTTCTTAAAAACCGTCATCATTTTTTTTTTTTTTTTCTGTTTCAGTTCCATATCTCCTCCACTATACGGTGTGGTTCTATGACTGGGAAAGCAAGCCTACCGAGGAATGGTTCTCAACAACTTAATTGGTATTACAGTACACAATAAGATGCAATTATCGGTATCAATTACTAGCAGATTAAGCCTAACTTTGGATTTGTCGATTGAAGGTTCATGAATTAGAAAGGTTGCCGACTACTGAATTTTTGTAAACCAATACGGCATAAAAGGTTGGCCAATGTGTCCTTTGTTCATTCGGCTCACTATAAATCGGCGACTTCATCACAAATCTTTTATCCAATCTTCCTAATGCTCTTTTTGGAGAGCATTTTGAGGATAAAGGGTGGTTTTTCATCATTAGCCTTCCTCTAGCGTTCTGAATTGTGTAGTGTTTGTGGGTCTCAAAATTTTGTGTGGAATCTGGTGTAATCTAGCTCACCCAACAACGACAATTAGTGCATTTTAGGTGTGGAAAAATGTTCTTTACTTAATTGGATTTTAGTTCATTCACCGGTGGACTCGAGAGAAGGGAAAAATCTATTGGAAATCTTCATTAGCCGAGTTAGATATCGAAGTTGGGTTGAACATTTGAAAGCAAGAAGTTGCCCATATGATACTCATTTATGTTATGGTGACATGACACTATCAAAGCTGAGCTCCCTACCATTTTACGGCTGATTGAAATAATCCAAAAAGCAATATTCAATCGTGAACTCCTGTAAGTGAAAAACAATCTCCAAAGCAAATTATGAATAGGATTAATGAAGAGAGCATTCAACTGCACATCATCAACAAGGGCTTTGTTTAAGCAACGAAAAAGAAGGCAAAACACAAATTCAGAGAAAGGGAACAGAGATGCAGAAAGGAACTTGAAAACTCAATAGCAACATGGTAATCAAACAAAAGTCCAAATCTCATCCTCAGAAATACTGTTCTTAGATAGAGTTCCAGAAAGGAGAAACAAATGGCAACATTCCATGAAATAGAAGGATGATAGATCAGGCATTTACAAAGGAAAATTCTCACAGAGACCATGGAAATGAAGCAGACAATACGTCAAGCATTCCGGATGGAGTAAAAAATCAAATTGGTGTTTATTATCTAAACAATCATTTTGAGCACGTTGATTCACGTGGTTAATCTGCAGACTGCATGAAAGCCAAAAACACTTGTTGGTTCTGACGCTTGGCCCTTAAGGTTGATGAAATCAAAATCCAGGGATACGATAAAACGAGCCTACCTGTGCTCCCCACCCTATTCCACATGAAGAAATTGCAGAAGGTGGAGACCATGAGCCGTCTTCCCTACGAGCAACCACAAGGCCGGTTACCATCATACCAACTTTCACAACAGTAATTATCGCAAGGCCTTTTGCTTGTCATAAAATGGCATCAGGAATTGCCTTCTCATGTTTTAGTGAACCCACCTGAGCAATCAGAATGCATCATATAATAAGCTTAATAACCACACGAGAAGTGCAAGAGAATCTAATTTTAATGCCAAAGTATAAAAAGAAGGGAAGAAAAATTCTTAATTACTTTATCTTGCACCAATAATACAAAAAACTCTTAAGGAATAGTTTTACAAAGATCTTAAAAATATCGAAAATTAAATCATCGCTTCACCGATGATAATGAGAAAATGGCCTCCCTTGTCAAAGGTTAAGTCCAAGAGAGCATTTATTTTTCAAGTAGCAACAGCAATACTAGCCAACTGTTCTAAGAAATACACAGATGGAATCATAAGGTAGACAGTATCATCTGAACCTTGCCCCTACCTTACTATAACCTCGGATAGCGTTTGTTGCCTTGTAAATGTCATGTTCCATTAATTGTCCCCATGGAAAATTGATCCAGGATCTCAACGTGCTAGGTCTGTCAGATCTTGGGTCGGAAACTGAGAAGCGTGGCTTACTTGATCCATTAGGTAAGGCTAGACAGACTCAAGCCACACGCAGCAGACATCAAACACCCTATGGGGATCACTAACGTGGAACTTTACAGGCAACAGAGAAGGTGCTGAACCAAGTCAACGTACCTCCTGAGCTTCTTAGAAGCAGGATCATAGGCTTCACCGCCACCGTTATCCCCATCAACCTTCGCAGCCTCGACCCAGCCGTCATCCGACGATCCAGGCTCCTCCTTGTCGCTGGACCCATCGGCTATCTCCGACGACAACGACGCGTTCGTCGAGGAGCAAGCGCCGATGACATCGCCGGCCTCAGGGAGGTCGCCGAAGAAGCCGTTGAGGTTGATGGCCACCTTCGACGGCTCGGATGATCGGATTCGATCGGCCTTTTTAGGCCACGCTGCTGCATCCGGGTTCCGACGACGTAGGGCGCCCAGGATCTGTGCATTATCTTGTATGAACCGCGACATTATTGCAGACGTAAAAGCTGGATTGAGATAACTGATGAGACACGGCGAGACGAGGAATCTGTGAGAATTGCGTCAAGCTTCAGAATCGGTCGTTGGGAAATTGAATTTGGAGTGAATATGGGGGAACGGATGAGGTGATTGCTTTTAAAATTTTTTTTAAGGTGCCTTTAATAAACAATTGATTTTCAGAAATAATTTTTATTCAAAAATAATTTTTTTTCTGGTTCCATTTCCGAAACGAATTTATAAGTATTTGGACACTTTTGGTAATTATATAAAATTTCCATTTTCAAAATAGAAGTAGAACGAGAATGTATTTATTACTACCCTTGATTTTTATTTGTAACGTAGCATTTTCTTTAAAATAATTTTAGGAGATTCCTACTTTGGCATATGGCGAGGTAGGCCTCGCCACTCTTCTCTAGTCGGTTGTTGGCATTTGTTGTGCCTTGCAATTGGCTAGAGGAGGAAAAATAAGAGAGAAAAAAAAAAAAAAAAAAGAAAATGGATTGATTTTAGAATTGTTATTGAAAATAAAGAAGTAATTTTTTTCAGAACTAATATGTTCCTAGAAATATAAAAATTAGATGACGTTACTAAACGGATTTCTATTTTTTTTTCATTTTAGAGAACAAAAGAACAAAAATAGTCAAGAATTGGCTAGTACCAAACACATCCTCACCATCTTTCTTCTCCTTTTCCATTCTCTCATCTTATTTACCGTAGTGTCATAAAATTTTTATGTCTTCAGTGGGAAAAAGGAGGTAGGCCAGGGGTGCTAAACAAGCGCTTCACGGTTTGGCCCATCCCGGGCGGTTCAACATGATAGGTCATGCTTAGACTGGCCCGTCCTATTGTGTTGGCGTAGCACGACGCATGGTTGTGGTGGGTGGGGCCAGCTCGAGCTCGTGGCGACGATGAGTCGACCCGTCCATTTCGGTGTAAAGCCTTCTTTAAATGTTTTTTTGGGCTAAATGGTTGTGTGGCCACTCCAAAAGAAAAAAGACAAAGGGCCAGGCCAGGCTAGCTCGAACAATATAGTGCACGAAACGGTGGGCCCACCTTATCTCATTTGCCAATTGCCACCGTTAAAGCAGGCTCAAGAGGGCCTCCGCTAATTCAGTTGCTTCAGAAATTCTCTTGAAGGTCGCCCATCGTGTCAAAGAACGGCACGAGTGATTGGCGTTTGAGCCAGCCTATGAGTTTTCAAAATTAGAATCCGGACTGGCCAAAGACGGTTGGGCTACCAGGATTGAGATGAGAACGTACCTACAAATTGAAATTGGATTGCACCTTTTTTCATCTCTTTAAGATGCTATAGAAATTTTGATAGTTAGAGCTACTTGATCTACAATAGGCACACAAATCCGTCACCACAATGAAGAAGACTCCATTTGTTATGCCTACAGCACATAAATTGCTCAAGACATTGTTTGAACTGATAACAAAAAATATATGAGCCCAATTCATCTCAACTGTTGAATCACGTGAGTCTTGTATGAAATTCATGTAAATGAATAGTGTCGCGACCAATTTTTGGGTGCACCACTTAGGTTTAGGCTAATGGAATATTAAGTCTTAAACTTAATTCGAAATTTCTCTACCTCATATCAATTCATAACTTAGGTTTCAAGTTCTTTTTTTTAATTGATTTTATCTATGAGTCGCCACTAATCAGTTTATGGTAGGTCGATTAAACACCTAAGTAAAATAATGTGAAAATAATGTGAAAATTATTTTACTTCTATAAATCAGAAATTTTGAGTATGGAGACTTGGTTACATTAGACTTTACTGGTGTCATTTTGATACAATTTCTTTTATTTTCAAAAATATATTTTTTTTGCAGGCAGCTTTGATTTATTTTAACATAAATTTCTATCGTGCAATAGGATGATCCAGATGCTCTATCATTATTAAACATTCGATAAATAAAATAAATTGCACCAAAGGAATTAAATGCACAAAGCAAACAATTTTTTTGGGTGTCTTTTATCTCGAAGTTAAAACATGCACTTTAACTACATGACCTAATTTTACTAACAAGCTATTTCTAATTAAATGAACCTAACATGCAAAATATTTGACATGCATCTAATATATTTTTATTATTAAAATTCGTAAAAAGAAAAAAATATTTAAACTATTTGAAAAAAATAATTTTCTAATATATTTTATGGGTTAATTTGACTTAAACCCTATTATATCTTAGAAAACTATTTTTTTATTTAAAATTATTAAAATATGCAAACTTTATCTAAGACCCTATTTTGAAAGGTTATTTTATATCCGACCTTAATTTATTTCAAAAATCATCTAAACGTGCAAACTTAAAATGCAACCCTCATTTACCAACACATTCTAATGCATGATTTAATTTTTTTGATTTTTATATTTTATGTTTTCTTTTTTTAGTATTTTTTTTTAAGACAAGCAATTATATCTAAACAATCAAGATATTCATTAAATGAATGATTAAAATAATCGAAAAAATAACCCGTTATCTCATAGATTAAATTAATGATTACACTAACTCTAAACATTACGACATATGAAAAATGATTCAAAATAAACCACTTGTGGTGGCAACGTCGTTGGTTGGGCGTAGGTTCCTTTCACGAGAGGTTTTGTGTTCGATTTGTGGTGTCGTGGCGTTGTCAAGCGACTTACCCGGGCGCAAGGGTGGTGGTGACTTTACAGCTCCTCCGGGATTTACTCCTTTGCAAAGCGACGCACGGGTTCCTTGGGTCACAAAAAAAAAAAATTGATTCAAAATAATTCAAAATCTGATTCAAAATCTTACGGACAAAATTAATAATTATAATGATTTAATAATTAAAATACTATCAAAATGCCTAAAAATTAATATAATTTAAAAAATAATCGACATCTTACGAATTAAATTAATGATTACAATAATTTTGGATAAAACCCTACGGTTAATGCCTATAATATTTATAAAATAAACCTCGAGATCAAATGTTTCAATTTAAGCAATAATAACTAAACCTGATAAAAAAAAAAAAAAAGAGAAATAAACTACCTTGGCTATTTTTAAAAAAAAAAAAAATGTGCACAATGGCGAGTTGCTCGTGCGGGTTTCCGGGGCGGTGCGAGCGCGGGTGGAGGTCTTTGCGGTCGGCCCGGCGGGTCAAGGGGCGCGGCGTTTGGTGACGGCGAGATTCGCGCGACGGTGGGTGGAGGCGTGGTCCTTCGGCGGAGCGAGGATAGTGGCATGGCGTCGGACGGAGGTAGAGGCGCGGTCGTCGGGCGTTTGCGTTGGTCTGCTTCGGGTGCGCGGAGCGAAGGGAGGCACGGACGTCGGCAGCGGGATCTCGAGCAGCCGGGGCGAGTCGCGGCCGGCGCGGGTTGCGTGAGTGAGCGGGCGCGGCGGTGCTCGGTCGAAGGACGCGATTGTCGGGGCGCGGAGGAGTCGGGGTCGTTGGGTGCTCGCGGGGAGAGGTGCTCGGGTGGAGGTGAGTAGGTCGCGGATTTGCGGGGCGTCGGGTGCTTTGCGTCGGCAATAGAGGAGGAAAACGGCCGGCGGGCTGCTCTTTGCTCGCGAGCTCGAAGCTTCGGTGAGGAACAATGCGGCGCAAAGCGGTTTCAGTGCGGCGGCGTGCGGAGGGGCTGATCGCGGCGAAGCGGGCGTAAGCAGCGGCAAGCAACGGTGGCGGAGACACGGCAAAGGCTCGGTGAGGGGGTTCGTGGGCTGCTGCGTCGTGACAGCGGCGTCGTTAGGGAAAGAGGCCGGAGCGGCGATGGCCGCGAGAGGGAGGCGCCGGCACTCGGGGGCTCGCGGGTCTTGTAGGTCGCGGGTTGTTGCGCGGTGCCGCGCGGCGGCGGCGGGACGGTGGCCCGCGGGTTCTTTGGTGTGCGCGAGGGGGATCGGGGCGAGTGCCGATCTCCTTCTTCCTCTATTTTCGCTTCTTCTTTTTTTATTACCTATCCCCTCACGTCTCTCTCTGCTGTCCCTTTCTCTGTTGTACCTCCTGTTTCTTCTCTCTCACTTTTTCTTTCTTTTCTATTTTCTTGTCAGGGAAAGAAGGCTTATGGTGCATTTGGTAATGTTTACGTTTAAAAATTGTTTTAAACATAAATAAAAAAAAAAGTGTTTTGTTCCCGGGGAACAATTTTTGAACAAAAAAACGCGTTTGGTAAATCTGTTCCAAAATATAAAAAGAATAGAAACACGTTTGGTAAGTTTGTATAATTTTTTTTAATTTTTTAATATTTTAATTTTAATTTTTATTTTCTTTCTTATTTTTCTTATTTATTTTTCCTTTATTTTTCTTATTTATTTTTTCTTTTTCCTTTTTCTTTTTTTATTCTTTTGGCCGAGTCGCCGGCCTCGGCCATGGCCGGCGACCGGCCGACGAGGCCGGCGGCTCGCCCGGCCACTGGCGAGCTCGGCCTCGCCGGATCTGGCGAGATCGAGCTCGCCCGGCCACGCGCGAGGTCGGCCTCGCTGCGCCGGGCCGACGGTGACCCAGAGCCACACCGTCGTCTCCCTCCACCGCATCGGCGACCGCCCCTCCGCCTCACGCCCGATCGACGCATCTGCAGGTCTCGAGCCTCCGTTCGCCACCGCCGCATCAGATCTCACCGCTCCGTGACCCACGACTTCGAGATCCGCTCGATCGTCAACCCCGCGCTGGCCCACGACTCGACCGGCCGTCCTCGCCGCTCCGCTCCTAGACGTCCGCCGCTCAAGACCCCACGGCCGAGCCCCGCATCATAGCCGCCGCCGCCGCTTAGCGACCCGTGACCCGGCCGTCACCCGCTCGCGAGTAGACGCTCGCGGCGGCTGTCGGCGCGGAGAGGACAATGGTGGAGAAGCCGGATGGTCTCGAGACAGAGGCGGCTGTTGACGCCGGAGAGTGGGAGGCGCCGGAGAAGACGACGGTGGAGATGCTTGCAGGAGGAGAGGCTCGCAGAGGAGAACACAATTTTGTTTCTTTTTTGTTCCTCAAATGTGTTTCAGAAATAAGAAACAAGAATTTCTTGTTTCTTATTTCTGTTCCTTTTTGTTTAACAACAAAAAAAAAAAAGAACAGAAACACACCCAAACGCATTTCTGTTCCTTTTTGTTCCCGGAACAAAAAAAACAGAAATTTTTGTTCCTGGGAATAGAAACACGGTGCAAACAAACGCGCCCTTAAATGACGAAGGCTTCGGATCGGGGCGAGTGCCAAGATTGACGAAGGCTTATGAATTTTTTGTCTCGCACGAATTCCTTTTTTTTGCACGAATTCTTTCCCGAAAATTTGTTTGCTCTCCGAATTCGCCCCTTTCTTCTACAAATTCTCTCTCCGTTCGATTTTTTTTCTCCCCCCACATATCGGATCACCATTTCAATCAACTCGATTTTACTCCGATTCTTTCCATTTTATCGAAATCCTAATCCTTTATTCACTTGATTTTCTAATCACTTCCATATTTAACAAAATTTGAATATTCGGTAGAATTTTCAACTTCCATGCATAATTAATCAGATTGATTTTCCCCCTTATTTTTCTTTTATTTGCCATGATGTAATTTTTATTTCATTTATTTTTTTTATCTTTTTTAAAATCTTTTTAGAGCTTAAAAATTAATCCTTAATTTTCTATTAACAAGTAACTGGGTCACCAAAATTTATGTATCAACAAATAGTAAAGATATATTAGATTCATACACTCAAGTCATGAAGAGTGTTTCATCCACTCACTCGCTGCACCATGCACGGCGGAAGTAATCAACTTGCTCAAATCAATTAAGAGACTTTGTGTCCGTCAACGCTTCTCCATCTCTCTAGAATTTTGGAAAATTTAAAAAACCAAAAGAAAGAAAGAGCGAAAAGAATCGAAAGCTAGCATGGGCTTTGATGATCTCAGGCTTCTTCGGCCCACAACCGAGGCTCGAGCTTGGCCTTGCAAACGGGGCACACCGAACGCCAGGTGAGCCACGCGTCGGCGCACTCCTGGTGAAACTCGTGGCGGCAACTCGGGACCCCCGGGCCGGCTGCTCTCTAGCAACCTCCTTGTTGGGATTGTCGGATTCCCTGAAATCGGATTCGACACTAAATCGAATCCCTAAACTTGTGCGGAAGATGAGCCCGAAAAAAACACATGCATCACCGATCCTAAGGCACATCACATAATCGAACGTACCTTGTTAGCCACAGATTAAACACCGACGCCAATATGAGGAAGAGAAACTGATCCCGTTCGATCCGATGACATCAATTCTCCTTGAAGGGAAAATGGGTGTCGCCTCTTGCTTACCGTTCTTTCTTTTTGGAGCGTCTTTGAGGGAGAGAGGAAGGAGGAACGTGCGTTACTTCAAAAGGTGCGTTCCTCCCTCTTTATTTCCCCCTTATATACGTCCTCTCCAAAAAGAAACGTGTCCTTTCATCAGATCCCTCTATCCATGGGCCATAATATTGTGGGCCAGGCTTTTAGGTCTAACATGGGCGGACGGGCCAACTTAGGCCTATCACATTAATAAAACCATTATCCCCCACTCGCACATGGTGGGCTGAACATGATTCTATTTACCTCTCTTCAATATTCATACCGGTGAATAATCAGTGCGACCAGCATACTTTGAGAGCTCGTTGCTATATATCTGTTAGGAATATATAGCAGCTTATAATGGGCATCACACTCTGAGTAGATTTAGTATACAGTACCCTAGATCGATCAATCACATTTATATCTCTATTGATTTCTTTTAAACAATGATATATATATTATATTCACAATTATGATTATCCCAAAGATGGTCATAATTGGTTGACCAATGAATACAAAACTTAGAATGTGATTCTCCATATTTGATCTTCCTCTTTTCTTCAAACTCTCAATTTTAGTTCAGCTTGCTTTTCTAGAAATGTTCCATTAGATCGAATCAACTCATGATCATTGGTAACATCCTAAGATAACAAACACTAAATAGAAATTTTGAGAATAAGTAAGAGTCTTGAGGGCACTAAAATTGAGGAACTCTTTTCCTCAAGAGTCTCACACGGTATAAAAGCTAGATCAAACTTTTGCCACTCTTATTGGTCGTCTCATGCATACATAGTATGAAATACATACTACGGTATTAACTCATTTCCCATGGAGCGTATGTTTACACCTTCAATACTATACATATGATAGTTCAGACATACCCAATGTCTAACTTGAGTTCATGTATCTACTCATTTACATAATTCATCAAAACTCACATCTGACATCTTAAACAGATAAAGTAAAATATGTGGGGTATTTTACTTTCGGACATAGTAAATATTATGTCATCATCTTAACACCCAGTTAAGGCGACAAATATATTTTAAACTTGAGCTCTCGATTATCACCTAAATAATAAGCTTAAAAACAGTCTCATTTCTATTTATCACATAGTAAATAAATGCGATTACCCGTGTGAGTGGACCAATCTTATATCTGTCCGACATACTTTCTCAACTTAAAGTAATGCACTGAGCATTAAGATGCATAAAAATCAAACAAAGATTCATAGGCATTAATAATGAAAAAACACTAGTTCATAAATGTGAACAACTTAGGAAAATTATAATCCAGTACATCAGACTCTACGCAATCCTAGAGATTTTACATGACCACAAAACACATCTCTAGGTATTGGCTTTGTCATAGGATCTGCTACTATTTTATACGTAGATATGTACTGTAATTTCACATCATTTCGTGCAACCATATATTTGACAAAGTTATACTTGGTATCTATATGTTTGGTCTTGCCATGATATTTTGGATCTTTGGTGTACGCTATAGCTGCTTGGCTATCATAATTAACCAATAATGAATCTGCAGTACTTCCAATAACACCTAAATGATTCAAAAAATTCTTAAGCCAAACACCTTCTAGTATTGCCGCTTATAATGTTACGAACTCAGCTTTCATAGTGGACAAGGCTATACACGTTTGTTTCTTACCGCTCCAACATATGGCGCAATTATTTAGTAATAAAACAAACTTAGAGGTAGATTTCCTTTCATCTAAATCTTCTCCTTAATCAGTATCTGAATAGCCTTCAAGTAGCAGATCCTTTCCTTGGTAATTCAACTTGTAATTAGCAATTCCCTTCAGATACCTCAGTATTCTCTTAACGGCTTTCCAATGTGCTTGACCTGGGTTGGATTGGTATCTACTCACCATTCAAACTGCAAAACATATGTTAGGTCTTGTACCCTTCATAGCGTACATTAAGCTCCCAACAGCACTAGCATAAGAAACATGTTTCATTTGTTCCTTCTCTTGTGGAGTCCTTGGACATATTCTATGACTCAATCATTCACCTTTTGCAATAGGAGTGTCTATGGGTTTACAATCTTGCATACGGAATCGTTCAATAACCTTATTTATATATGTTTCTTACGAAAGAGATAATGATCTTTTCGAACAATCTCTTGAAATCTTAACTCCAAGAATGTATGCAGCCTCACCCATATCCTTCATCTCAAAGTTGGAAGACAACCAACTCTTGATAGTATTAACAAACTCCATATTACTTCCGACAATTAGTATATCATCAACATATAATGATATGATCACAAATTGATCCTTAGATCTTTTGATATATACACAATGATCCCCATCAATCATTATAAAATCATATGCCATTATGGCATTATGAAAACGTATATACCATTGTCTTGACGACTGCTTAAGGCTATATATCGACCTCAAAAGTCGACATACATTTTCTTCTTCGCCTTTGATTATGAAACCAGCAGGTTGTTCCATATATATTTCTTCCTTTAATTCTCCATTGAGGAAAGCAGTTTTTACATTCATTTGATGTAACTCAAGATACATACTAGTCACTATTGTCAAAATAATGTGAATCGAGGTAAATCTTACTACATGAGAAAATGTTTCTTCATAATCAATTCCTTCATGTTGGTTGTACCCTTTCGCCACAAGGCGAGCCTTATGCATTTCTATCGAGCCATCAGCTTTTCATTTTATTTTGAGAACCCACTTGTTCCCAATAGCTTTGCGTCATTTTGGAAGATCAACCAGTTCCCAAACTTGGTTTGACTTCATTGACTCAATCTCCTCTTCCATTGCATGAATCCATTTTTCCTTACTAGGGCAATTTAGAGCCTCATTAATATTTCTTGGCTCATCTTTATCTTGCGGAGCAATCATAAAAGTTTCCCCTTCAATGTCAAAACGTCGACGGTAAATATTTTTGCGACTTGTTCGCCGTATGGGAGATTGTACACTGTGCACATCATTTCCCATAATGCTCCCACTAGAATTAGATAATGATGATGTCGTTTCATCATGTGGTTGTAATTGAGAATGGGTTGAATTTAATTCATCATTTCTCATATTACTCCAATTTGGACGAACTCCAATAATATCATTATCTTGATCCAAGGTTTCAAATATGGAGTAATCTTCACATATTTCACCATTCTTAGGAAATTCATCCTCTAAGAATGTGACGTCCCGAGATTCAAATTCAGTTATACTCCCACTTTCCTGTTCACCTATGAACATATACCCTTTCGAGTATTTGGAGTATCTTATAAAAATACTCTTCTTTCCTCTGAGACCCAATTTCCCAAACTTGTAAGAGAACTCATGAGTATAGGCAGCACAACCCCATGACTTAAGAAAACTTAAGTCCGGTTTTCTACCTGTCCATAACTCATATGGAGTTGAAGTAACTAATTTGGAAGACACCCGGTTAAGTATATAGGCAGCAGTTAACAACGTATCACTCCAAAAAGTGATAAGTAAGTTAGCATGCGCAATCATGGACCTAACAATTTCCAGTAGGGTTTTGTTTCTTCTTTTCGCAACACCATTTTGTTGAGGAGTATATGGAATAGACAACTGTCTTTCTATTCCTTTTTCATCACATAATTTTCTGAACTCATCAGATAAATATTCTTAACCTTGATCGGATCTTAATACTTTTATTTTCTTGTCTAATTGATTTTCTACCAAATTCATAAATCTTTTGAAACAACTTAATGCTTCAGATTTATGAGAAATCAAATAGATATATCTGAATCGAGTATAATCATCTATAAAAGTGATGAAATAAATAGCTCAATGCCTTCCTCTCACATTCATTGGACCACAGACGTCAGAATGGATTAAATGCAGAGGAAATTAAGCTCTTTTACCTTTTCCAAATGGTTTCCTTATTGTTTTCCCTACTAGGCAATGCTCACATATGAGCAAAATGACTTTTTCAGTGTTGCCCAACAAGCCATCTTTGGCTAGTCTATTCATACGTTGTTGGTCAATATGACCAAGTCTAGCATGCCACACATTCACATCATTATTATATGAATTAGGAGACGTAATAAATGAATAACAAACATTTGCATTAACATAGTCAATATCTAAAACAATGAAACCATCTAGAAAATAACCACAACTATAGTAGTTTGTATCAAAGTACAAATCGACACCTCTATTATGGAGGTTCATATTAAAACCAAGCTTGACCAACACCAAAACAGACACTAAATTTCGACGAATCTCTGGAGCATATAAAACATCATGAAGGAACAAGGTGTGTCCATCACGCATGTTCAATTGGCATGTGCCAATCCCTTTAACTTCAGCTTTGGAGTTCTTTCCCACATAGATCCACTTAGTTCCAGTTGATACTCATCGGAATTCCATGAAGGATTCTCTATCCTTCGCTACATGGTTTGTCGCTCATGAATCTACAATCCACAAAGGATTAGACTTAGTCAAAAATACAGAACTTGATACATAGACAAAGTTCTTAAAAGCACAAGGGGTGTATACATTCTTTGGCTCACGACAGTCGCGAGCATAGTGACCATTCTTGTCACAATTGTAACACTTTACCCTCGTAAGCTTCTTCATTCGATGACAATTTTCTCTTTCATGTTGGTTAAGCCTAGGTTTCTTCCCTGAAGGACCTGCTTCCTTGCCTTTCCCTTTATCAAACTAGTTAGGATGTTTGCGCTTGGAGCTCGAAGCTCCATGTGAGCTTGAACCAGTATGATAGATTTCAGCTTCCGGCTTAGCCGTCAAGAGGCGGTCCTCTTCCAGCTCAAGATGATGCACTACATCCTCAAAGGTTTTGATATTTTCATTATGGGTCAGGTGCACCTTTATATGCTCCCAACTCTAAGGCAAGGAACGAATCACTGCTTGCACTTGTTGTTCATCAGTCAGGACATGGCCAGCATCTTTTAGCTCATTAATCGTGTTTGACATCTTTCTAAGATGTTGCTTCATGGTCTGACCATGGGGCTTCTTATAAGAGTCAAACCTAATAGTGAGCTGTCTCAGTCTAGTCACCGAAGTATGACCAAATCTTGCTGCCAATGCTTCCCACATTTCCTTGGCATTTTCAAAACGCTTGAACTCTCGCATGACGTCATTTTCCATGCTACTAAACAACATAATGTGAGCAAGAGAGTTCTTTCTTTTCCATGCAACAAATGCTTCCTTGTCTCTCTTGTATTGTGCAGTGTTTCCTTCTTTAGGTTCTACCATAGTCAGGTTAAGAACTTCTAGTGCCTCTTGCTCTTCCAGCACATATTGAATTTTTATGTGCCATATTTCATAGTTATCGCCATTGAGCTTTTCACCTTTGTTCAGCTCAGCAACTATGCTCTTTGTGACTGAAGCCATTAATCTGAACACATCAGACATATATGTACGAATTATTAATGCCTATCATTTATGCATCCATTTTGCACAGACCCATCATATTAATGAACAATTTCAAGTAAGGTTTCATAATCAAAATGTCACTATGTTTCCAATCATCATCCAAAAATCCTAACTTAAAACTATCATTAATATAATTGTCTTATGCAAAATAAATTCTATGAAGCTACAAAAACTTCTATGAACTACCCTCAGTAATCAACAATAACAAAAAGCAAATAATATTTGATATACAATAGAATAATAATGCTTTCACATAATACAACTTACATATCAGTTGCTACATTAACAACAATCAGGTAATAAACATTGCATAAGATGTCCACAAAGCACACTAAATAAAGATCAGCCAATACATCTAACACCAAGTTAATACACGAATTGGGAAAAATCCTCTTTTGTTCAATTTCTTGATATTTTCCCTTGTAACAATCCAGTAATAATCATCTATAAAATCCATCACAATTTTCCTATATGAAGCAGCTTTGTTGACATCCTATATGCGATTCAACACTCTTTGCCATTCTGGTGGAGGAGTGTTCATGAAAAATCGCACAATCTCAGACTGTGGCATAGGACGACCATTCCATATGACCTTTTGAATTTTCCCGTTGACTTTAAGAACATGATCAATTAAGTCACCACTCTCCCATCGATGATCAGTTAGCTTAGTTATCAACTTAGAAAGCTTTTCCTTTCGTTCATCGGTAATTGCGAGAACAGGTGTGCGCAATCTAAGGGGAGGCATTGTTCCTGCAACAAATGTAGAACAAATAATGGATCACATATAATCCATATAGACTTAATTGGAAAAAGAAATACATTATTTTCCTCTCTCTCTCCTTTTTTTTTTTTTGGGTCAATGGGTCGGGTCAGGTCGCTGGTCGGGTCGGGCTGGACAAGCCTGGTCAGACCGGTCGGACCAGATGGACCAGTCAGGCCGGTTGGATTGGTCGGGCGAACCGACTGGCACATGCAGCACGCGTGGGCAACTGACGTCACGATGACGTTAGTCGGTTCGTTCCGGCTGCACGTGGGGGTGCGTCCGATGGCCTTTAGCGGCGTTCCGCCACTCGTCGTGCTCGTCTCGATGAGACCTTCCATCCAATGCCATCAGAAATGGATTTTGATTTACATAAACTTGAAAAAATGGATGAACAGCGCTTGGGTGTCGGGATTTTTTCGCTCCGATTGGTGTCGGCCGATTAATTTCACGAAAATTAATAAGAAATCATCCATAAACATGAAAGGGGTTGGGAAAAACATGGAAAATGATCGGGAAACAAGAACTATAGCTCTAATACCAATGTTGGGATTGTCGGATTTCCTGAAACCGGATTCGATACTAAATCGAACCCCTAAACTTGTGCGGAAGACGAGCCCGGGAAAAACACATGCATCACCGATCTTAAGGCACATCACAGAATCGAACGTACCTTATTAGCCACAGATTAAACACCGACACCGATATGAGGAAGAGAAACTGATTTCGTTCGATCCGATGACGCCAATTTGCCTTGAAGGGAAGATGGGTGTCGCCTCTTGCTTACTATTCTTTCTTTTTGGAGCGTCTTTGAGGGAGAGAGGAAGGAGGAACGTACGTTACTTCAAAAGGTGCGTTCCTCCCTCTTTATTTCCCCCTTATATACGTCTCTTCCAAAAAGAAACGTGTCCCTTCATCATATCCCTTTATCCATGGGCCCTAATATTGTGGGCCGGGCTTTTAGGCCCAACATGGGCGGACGAGCCAACTTAGGCCCATCACATTAATAAAACCATCACTCCTCAAGGCAGACCGCGCACTCTGTCCTCGCCGCCAGCTCCTTCCCGGCGACCTTCGGCAGCTCCACAAGCTCCTGAGCCGACGGTCCTCTGCCTTGGGCCGGCTTGTCCGTTCTAGCTTGGTGATCGGCGCTGGAGATGTCCTTGTGGAGGCAAACATAGATCAGGAGCACCGCGCTCCCGCCGACTAACGTAAGATAGAGAGCCAAGAACACCGAGAGATGCATTTTCTCTCTTTCTTCCTGGGTCTTGCTCTCTCTGTGTGTTGAACTTGAGAAACTGTTGAAGGTGGGTGGAGAGTGTTGTGAAGCAGGCCGTCGTCGATTGGCTTTTTCGTTTTCTGTTTTCAAGGAAACACTTTGGAGGAAAATGGTGAGCGTTTCTAGGGATCGCGAGGATCTGGTCTAGTCCTCCGCATATGCTATTGCTGGTTGGTATGAAAGTTGTGAGCAAATCTCTCTCGTAAATTTGTTAATTATTCCCGCATGGTGTTTGGAATTACGGCAAAATATAGGGCTTTATTGACTTCAATTAGAATTCAAGATTTGTAAAAAATAATTACTTATATCGCTTAAAATATTGAGACAAAGGAAAATATTTTTGTTATCGATAATAATTTATGTTTAATTATTTTCGCGGGCGGTGAAAATATTTCTCATTCACTTATTTTTTAAAGTGATACAAACGATCATTTAGTGGAATATATATTTTAGAATCTTGAGTTTTCTTTAAAATAAATGAACCCTAGAATTATGGTATGAGACGTGTTTTAAAGCATCTTATCCTTATAAGATAGAAACAATCATATAACATGACTCTTTTAATTTTATGGAAAATAAATTATTTACAAGATTTTACGAGATATATTCCTAAAAATAATCGCTCATATTACTTAAAATAATTAATTAACGAATAATGTTTCTATAATCAATAATAACTTAGTTTAAACATTTTTGGAGGCGACGAAAATACTTTACCTTCAATATTTTTTGTAAGTGACACGAGCAACTATTTTTAGAAAAAACATATTTTAAGATGATAATTATGGATATTAATAATTAGCATGAGGCATCATGAGCAATGCTATATTAGCCCTTTTCTTTGGTCTTTTTGGAGGAATTTAGAATATCCATAAAAGTAAATTTATTAATTTAACGATCCTTTTCTTTAATTCTTGTAATCTTTTTTTCCTTCTTAGGGTCCAACCAAATCATGTGTAATAATACTCCTTCCCCAGTGCCTCCGTCCGTGCGTTGACCTCTGTTTTCCTCGTTAGTCGTTATCCATTCGATCCCCTCTGATTCTGTTTCCGGTCTGTTTCCGGTCAAAAAATATTGAAGGTAGATGCCGGCGATTCTGTTTTCCCCTTGCGGTCCAACCAAATATTGAAGGTAGATGTCGGCGTTGACCTCTGTTTTCCTTACCCAGTGCCTCCGGTCCCGGCGGCGCTGCTCTGGGCGCTCTCCTTCTTTGCCGCCCACCGCACCCTCGTCGGGAGAGCCCAGTCGCTGCCGCTGGCGAGGTTCGATGGGTTCGTGTATGCGGAGCACCGGGTCGACGCCCACACCGTCGTGATCGAGGCCTTCCTGGACCCGGTCTGCCCGGACCGCTGGGACTCGTGGCCGCCCCTGAAGCAGGCCGTCGATTACTACGGGCCTCGCGTTTGGTTTGTCGTCCACCTCCTCCCTCTGCCGTGAGTAGCGCGAATCTCTCTCTCTCGTCGTTGTTGAATTTTGCGTTTTAAGGGTTTTCGTCCGGCACGCGTTCGGCCGAGTCGTTCGGCGGAATCTTGTTCATTCAAATACGTGAAGCAGACAGCGCGGGATGCGATTAGTTCGGCTGATAATTGTGTTTTGCTGAGGTCGAACTCAATTGGATTTCATCTCCTGGATATGGAATTGGATAGAGTAGGATGTGATAGGATCAGGAACTTGAGAGACTATTCTTATATCGTGTCTGGTTCAGATAACTTTGGGATTATGGTTAGCTAGCGTATCGTTTTGACTACATATTCTGAGTGTTCTCTGCTGAAGTGGGTATTTTGAAACCATGCGTGCTTTGTTGATGAACCGTCGTGCTTGTCGGTCTTCTTGCAATTTGTCTCGGTTCAATTCTCCGTGATAGGCTGGACGAGGGTTGCGACCCTCATTAGTGGCCGGTAAGCTCCGGCAACCCTTGCTGGTCACAGCTTGCCAACAAAAACAAAAGAAGGAAGGCATAAAAATGAAAAAGCTAAAAAAAATATAAAATCGAAAAAATATTAAAAATTAAAAAATTTGTCTACTTAGCTTTGACCGCACCACAAAAGATGATTGGTGTCTATGTCAACGATTTCCGATCAAAATTGACCAAATTGATTGAATTGTCATAAATGCAAAATGTTTATTATTTAATTGACAAAAAAATATTTATGATTGAATTGACATAATTAAAATGGGTTTAAAATGTTTTTGGTAATTTTTCCGATAGTGTAATGATGAAACCATGCATGTAAAGGCATAAATAGTAGATTAGTTTAATACAAGGGCAAAAACGTGAATTCATAGCATATACATTCTTCTGTGAACAGTGAACTTTGTTAATTAAAACGATTGGTAGTAAGTGCGTAAGGTGGATAAATAAAGGAAAAAGAATTGGGTAAGAAATCTGGTATTGCAGATCAGATGCTATTTTATAATTAAAGCAAATTAGATGTCTCATCTTCTAAAACTCAAAATTTGGGGGGCTGTCGACACGTTAAGGATGCCTATGATCGGAGGTTCTTAGTTCGTTTTAAATTAATTGCCAATTTTAGATAATTTACCTAACTAGTCAAAATTTGGACTTAATTACACATTTTAAAAAGTGGGTTGTTTTTTAATTTTACAAAAATCGGGACGTTTATGTAGTATCGATAAGATTCATATGGATCAATGAGAAAATGAATGACCTTAACTAATTGATTTGATTCTCAGAGCTAGATTAAGAGATTTTGAGATATAAGCCACATTGGGATTTATGCCATGTGATTTGCACTGATGAGATTATGCGACATGCAGTGATTATGGCGGATATGATTCGTAAGAGCCCATTTTATCTTATGGAATGTATCAAGAGATTAATGTAGTGTAAATTGATGCACAATTATGGAGGAATGTCTATGTTGATATTCTTTGTGACATGTACAAGGTTATATTATTGTTGTTATATATGCATGTGATTGATGCCATGTACGAGGTGAAATGAGAAAGTTAAGTGTCCTTTGTGTAATGGATCACATGGTTGGACATACATTTTAGTTTTTAATAGTAAGTTCCGAATAACGGTAAATTCATGCGATGTAAGAATACTGTGAACTCTTATTCTAAACGATGATTGTTTAATGGATGAGAGTTTGTGGATGATAAATAGATATTTGGTTTTTCTTATTAATATGGGAAATGACAAAAAATATGTTGATATTATTTGCATTATCATATATAATTGTACTTAGCAATTGTTGCGTTATAATGATGTGCATCTGAATGATGCCATGTGATGAGTATCTTTGTCATGGCTTATTCACGAGAGAGTGAATTCCTTCATTGTGTATGTGTATAAAACTCCAAAAAAGAAAGATGTTTTGTCGTTTAACATGGGTTTGTATAGGGTGACATAAAGTCCTACAATTCATACACCAATTGATATGGCTTGTGTAGCCTGGTACGGATTGAATAGCCTTTTTGTTGATATTATGGACTTGAGGCCCAAGATTTGGAAAAGAAAGAAAAGAAAAGAAAAATTTAAGTACGAATGTCGATGAAAATGAACATGGAATAGATATCATCATATGATAATGCAATTGTATATTTATCCTTGCTAATATAGAGGACACTTGTGATGGTTGGGTTGAGAGGTGGCAAAGATGTGTATATGATTCTTTTTCCATGAGTTAGTGGTGGCGATATCTCATTAGTCGAGATGAGCCTTAGCCAGTGTTAGGTAGAAAATAGATACTCACCAATGTATCTTGATAAGCATTTGCGCATCATGAGATTTGTATTCATTCGTATGCATTTGAGTGTTAAACTGAATATTGGCTCATATAATCTATTTTTTCTTATTGAACTCATAATTATAGTGGTTCATATATAACACACGGTTACATTATCTTCAATGAGCTTAAATAATATGTTCATTTATCTATTGACAATCATATGTGATATTACTTGCTGATTGTTACTATGCTACTGTGATTTCCAGTCAATATGTGAGTAGAATTCCCAATTTGGACCTAGATTTTTTTTTTTTTTTAATGAGCTTAGGCTCACTCCAAAATACTTTATAGATTGGTCAAGTTCGGAGTTCGAGGACATTTAGACTAGTGCTCCTAAAGATATCATTGAGGACTGGATAAGCGTGCGTAAGAAAATTAGGAATATATCTTATATACTGGGAGCTTTTATTATTTATAATAATAATAATAATAATAATAATAATAATAATAATAATAATAATAATAATAATAATAATAATAATAATAATAATTTGTGTACATCATTTGAGACTATATTAATTTATTCTTTTGAGGTATAAATTGCGTAAGTGACATATGGACCTCAAGATGATGGTTAAAAGTGGTGGTAAGACTAGATAGAGATATTAAGACCAACAAGACTAATAGGACCAAGTCTTTTTTAGACTGTTAATATTTTTTTTTTTGGATTCCTACTCTACACTCATCTCGGTTTTGTGGCAGGCGTGGTAAGAAACCCACTCCCGAAACTTACGCGTCCCCACCCCATCCCTTAAGAAGGTGAGGATTTGACCCTACCTCCCTCTTCCATATCGGAAGGGTGGCCAAGTCCTTTTTTTTAGACTGTTAGTTAATATAGATGGTTTTGTATAGGTCTATTTATAAAGCATCTTTTGTTCGAGAATGTATTGATGGAAGTGTGGATCAATTTGGAGTGGACTGATTGGTTAAGGTTTTGTACATTCTTGCCATATCTAAAGCCTGTCAAATCAAAACACGTGACCGAGTAATGTTGAAAATTTATGGAAATGACAATTTCCACTTTCCTCCTTTCCGCCATTGTCTTTGACCGTCTTTTACTATGTTTTATCAGTTATTTTCCGGAAATTGTTCATCAAAGGGTTAGGGTTTGAGAGTTACTAGGGTCTATTTGGGGTTTGTGGGTCATTTAGGATTATTTAGAGTTTAGGTTCGGAGTTTATATAGGATTTAGGGTTATAGGGGTTTTGGGCTTATAAAATAGGGTTTAGGGATGAGGCTTTGCACAGCACTGTGCTTTTGGTCAATATGCAGCAAATGAGGTGGGGCATTAGCATGAAGAACACGGAATGCATCTTGCTCGATTTATTCGATTCCCACAAGATCAATGCGTGATCGTGTGAGACTATTAGAAAAAGGTCGTGACCGTTCCTTCTAGGTAAAATGTATTTGTCATAGAGAGGACTATTAGAAAAGGTCGTGACCCTTCCTTCTAGGTAAAATGTATTTGTCATAGAGAGGATACGTAAGTCGTAAGCAAGAAGTTACAACAAATAAAAGTTTCGTCATCACAACAGACTTTGCCTCTTCAGTTGAAAGTTCAGACTAAATTTCGGGGTGGATTTGGAATTGGACTAAAGAAACTGACGAGGCAACTTGCCCGCTCGAGGATGAATAGGTTTGAATTCATCGAATCAAGCTAAAAGAGCAAGCTTCAGCGCATGTGTCCGGACAAGAAGATACTTCGAGCCAGTTGATACGGGGAGACGAAAATGGAATCATTCCACACGGCTTGCTTGCAGAAACAGATGAGAAATGATTGATCAACGATAGCCGCCCTACTGCTTTGACTGATTGGACAAGTGGACGTGATGAGGGAACGAAAAGGACGGGCAACCTACGTGATATTTTAAGACGGGTCCCATGCTCGACGTAGACAGTTGCCCTACTCCAGTTCCTTTCATCGGGGGTTTACCAGCCTAGTATGCTAGGAGAAAGCAGTGACCTCCCTCCAGGCGGGATCCCAGCGCTAGTAGCGTTGTGAGTTGGATTAAAAGGGGAAGGATGTGATTAGTCGATTTTGCCTTGCGAAACCGGTTTGTTTTCGTAACTTAGCCCACGTTAAATGAAAGTTGAGGGAACGAAAAGGACGGCCAACCTATGTGATATTTTAAGACGGGTACCATGCTCGACGTGGAAAGTTGGATTAAAAGGGGAAATATGTGATTAGTCGATTTTGCCTTGCAAAACCGGTTTGTTTTCATAACTTAGCCCACGTAAAATCAACGTTACGGATGCAAAGATAATCACATTTATGTTTGATTAAGAAAAGTTGCGGGATGTATGAAGAAAATTCCAGACACATAGGTTGTAAAACTTTACAAAATCAATTAGATATCGTACTAACAATAATACAAAAGAAGCTTGCTTATTAACTGAGATTGATTATTATTTTTTGAACTGTTACGAACCATGGGACTTAAGAGAATTTGCGACCTCCAAGAACAAGTTACGCCCTCCAAGAAAAAGTTGCGGAAGGATAGTTTACGAGATGCGGACTCTTGGAGTGCCATAACTTTGTAGAAAATGACACTTAAGTACCATAACTTATGAAATGTACACTTAAGTGCCAAAATCAGAGCAAAATGGATCACTTGAGTGCCAATTCGGCCAAATTGAATACGTGGCATTTTTCCGACGAAGCGAGTGCAAAACGACGCCGTTTTGCACGTTGACGTGGCCAAATAATGCAAAAACGTCGTCGTTTTGGGCTAACGTGGTAATATAAAAAATTAATTAAATTAAATTTAGTTAAAATATTTAAAAATAATAATTTTAAAATTAAAAAAAAAAAAATTTGGGGGGGGGGGTTGAGATCCGCTGCTGTTGCCTCCCGCCGTCGCCGGGAAGGGCCGACGACGGAGGGGGAGGGTCGGTTGGGGTCGTTGAGCCTTGGCTAAGGGCCGGTGACCCGGCGGCGGGCAAGGGCTCCGGCCCTTACCCTAGATCGGGGTGAGGGTTGCGAGCCCTCCCCCGGATCGGGCGAGGGTTGTAGCCCTCGCCCGATCGGGCCAAAGGCCACGGTCCATTGAGGCGACCCCCGGGGCGGCGGCCCTTGGCCTAGCCGGGCAAGGGCTCGCGGCCCTCACCCATATCGCCAAGGGGAGGGGGGAGGAGGAGGAGGGGAAGTAGTCGGCGGCGAGGAGGAGGAAGAAAAAGGGGGGGAAGGAGGAGGAGGGAGGTAGCCGGCGGCGAGGGCCGGGGCCGTCGAGCCCTAGCCGAGGGCCAAGGCCCTAGTCGACCGGGTGGCCTCGGCCAAGCCTCCCCACCTTCCGGCGATGGCGGGGGGTGGCGGTGGCAAGGGCTCGGCCCTCGGCCGTCGGCTGCCTTCCTCCTCTCCGTTTCCCTCTTCTTTTTTTTATTATTATAAATAAATATAAATTATATTATTATTTTGTTTTAAATTTAATTTAATTAATTTTTTATATTATATTAAAATACAAATTATGCCAAAATGACATTGTTTTGGCCGATTTAAGGGTTCTATTTTGGCCAACACCCGAAACGGTGTCGTTTTGGGGTGAATTAGAGCTGACTTAGTTTTCCGACGAGCCATCTCAGCGAGAAATATTAATATTTAAATGTCATGTACGATTTCCAGCTGGCTTTGCTAGAGGTGACACTCAGGTGTCCTACTTTTCTTCAAATGTGGCACTTAAGTGTACATTTTGTAAGTTATGGCACTTAAGTGTACATTTTGTAAGTTATGGCACTTAAGTGTCCATTTGCTACAAATTATGGCACTTGTAGTGTTCTTTTCTCGATAGTTTACAATTAGGAAACTATTAGTGATGACAATTATGTATGCCAAAGGAAATTTAAGATCCCTTAAGTAATTTACTAATGATAGGAAGAGATATATACAGTAAATTTAGGCAAATCACAATTTTTTATGGAACATTACGGACCGTAGTAATCGACGACAAAGGAGGAATTGCATCCAATTTAGAAAAGTTACGGATGGCATGTAACAAGTAAATTAATTAGTGGGGAGCATTATGAAAGCCAAAGAAAAATCCAACATTCATCAAGTGAGATCGGTCCCCTTTTTATCCATGGGACAATAGGAGGTGTTGGAGAAAACTCCTTTATTGTTTTGAAGCTGACAAAACGTTTCCAAATGATTAGACTAAAGACTTCCAGACTCAAGTGTTATAATTTGAAGATCTCCAGACTCTACTATCAAAATCTGAAGATCGTCAGACTTAAGTTTCAAAGTTTATCATCATTGACAGTTTCCAATCGAAGTATGAAGACTTATCCAGATGACGGATTATCTTCAAGTATTCGATCCGTATGGTTTTTGGAAGTTCTCATGGTTGGATATGGCATTCACTTGATTGGTTTTTCTTATTGGAATCTACTCCGATTTGAAGATCATTTGAAAGGCAAGCAAACTTAGAAGGTTCTACTTATGGAAACCAAAGATCTTGATCATATGGGCGAACAGGATTGACGGGCTTTGAACACCAATCTTTCAACGATTGAGATCATCATGGAATTATGTCCAGATAGATTGGAAGAATTCCAAAGTGTCATCATTTTGGCGTGAATGAGTATTTAAGGTGGACTCGTTAGTTGTTCGAAAGGGTGTGCGTGAAAGAAGAATTTCAAAGTCTCATTTGTAGTTCCTTGATCTTTCGTTTCATCGAGCTTAAAGTCGTACACAAAAGAGAGAAACACTTAGTGAGACTTTGTGAGAAGATCAATACAGACTCTTCACTGAGAAAGTATAAGATCACAAGTTGTAAAATCTCTTTTTGATTCATAGTGAAATCTAGCCAGTGGGCTGTCAGCGTGGAAGAGTGGACGTAGGCTTGATATAAGACAAACTACTATAAACCTTGTGTTCCAATTCTCTTTCCTTAACTCCTTACTTTTATTCGTTACTTTATATAATTGTTTAAACTAGTTTACATTCTTATTCAATAATTTTTTGAAAGTAATTTATTTCTACTAAGTCTTGTGAGAAATTTTTTATTACACCTATTCACCCCCCTCTAGGTGTTTTCACTAGCTCTCTCAATTGGTATCAAAGCCTATGTGCTTTATATTGAAGTGTTTTTTACTTCTGAAGCTAAAGATCTATAGCTAGTATTTTGGCTCCAGGATTAGTTGAAGGCTAAAGCAACACTAGACCTTCATACTTTGATGGAAATGAATACAACGTTTGGAAGAACAAGATGAAGGCATTCCTAAGATCGAAAGATCCTCTAGAATGTGATGTAGTTGAAAAATGGATAATTCCAAAAGTCTCATTAATCTTAGAAATGGGAAAGGAAGTTGTGGATGTTGACGAATTACCATAAGTAGAATAACCAAGAAATAAGCTCTTGATGCTAAAGCCATCTACTCCCTATATTGTGCTTTATCTCCTACTGAGTAAATCGAATTTCTTCTTGTGAAATAGTTAAGGAAGTATGGGACAGGCTGCATGTGACATATGAAGGAATTGATCGAGTAAAAGAAATGAAGATTAACATTTTACTCGGACAATACGAAGCCTTCAAAATGAAACCTGGTGAATCCATCATTGACATGTTTAATTGTTTTACAGAGATTGTGAATGGCTTGGCATATCAAGGGCAGTCAATCTCAGGACCAATGAAGGTCAACAAGTTGTTGCTAGGATTATCCAAAGACTGGAATCATGTAAAAACATCTATTAGAGAAACGCAAAGGATCATGCCTCTTTCTGTAGATGAATTGGTGGGCACACTTCAGTCATATGAAGTGGAGCAAAACAATGAGGATGAGAACCCCAAAGGTAAGAAATCAATTGCCTTAAAATCTAACGTTGATTCTGATGATACAGATTCAAAAGACGACTTGGATGATGAAGAGCTAGTACTTATGATAAGGAAGTTCAGGAAGTTGAACATGAAAGGAAAAATGTTTAACTGGAAAAAGCAGAACACATAAAGACTTCAAAGAAGACAAATTGAGGACAATGAGACGAGTCAAGATGTGATATGCTTCGAATGTAGAAAAAATGGGCATATCAGACCTAACTATCCTTTGTTGAAGAAGAAGAAAGCAAAATAATGAGAAACACAAAAAGGCTCTCAAAGCATAAACATGGAGCGATAGTGAATGCAAGAAAAGTGATGAAGAATATGTCAATATATGTCTAATGGCAAAGTCTGACTTAGACTCAGACTTAGACTCAGATTCAGACTTAGATTCAGACAAGAAAATTGAGGTAAGTAATTTTAAAATTCCTGTCAAAATCTCAAAGTATATTGATGAACTTTGTCTTAGTCTCAAAGTCTCTCTTAAGAAAATTTCCGAATTGAAAAGGGAAAATTCCAAACTCAAGCAATAGGAAGCTCTTTGGAAAGAAAAATTCGAAAATATAGACAAAAGTGTTGTTGATTTGGAAACAAATTTTGATTCTCTCACAAAGAAAAACACTTTTTTAAAAGAGGATATTTCAAACATCAAAAAATGATTTTCAATGTGATCTGAGAAGTTGGAGAAAATCCTTTATGTACAAAGACCTTACTTTAACAAGTTCGGTCTGGGAATGACTTTAGAAACCATTCATCTAATTAATTTTTCAAAGGTAAATGAAAGAATGAAACAAAGACCTATAAAAACAGCTTATAGAAATCACTTTCAAAAGGTTTTTGTAAAACCTGTTGGTAGGAGTGCTCTCAAATGTTCAAAGTGTAATAACTCAGAACATTTCAAGACAGTATTTAAAACTAACTCCCCTGTACCCAAGAAGGTATGAGTACCAAAGAAAACTTGAGTTCTCTTTATGATTGTAGGTTACTATCAAGAGAAATATCAAATGGTATTTTGATAGTGGCTGCTCGAGACATATGATAGGGGATTCAAGTTGTTTTACAAAACTTATGCAAATAAATGGTGGAAAAGTTTTATTTAGAGGAAACAACAAAGGAAAAATTGTTGGATGTGGAACTGTTAAGATTGGGAGTCTCACAATCAACAATGTCTCCTTAGTGGAAGGATTGAATTACAATCTTCTTACATCAGTCAATTGTGTGATACTGGATTCAAAATCAATTTCCTAGAAGGCACTTGTTCGGGAACTAGTAAAGATTTCTCTCAATCATTCACTGGACAAAGACATGGGAATATTTATCTTCTGAATGTAAAACCAGAAAGTTCTCAGTGTCTAATCTCCATTCAAGATGAAACAAATCTTTGGCATGAAAGCTTGGTCATGTTAACATGAAGCAAATTGCCAAGATTTCATCCAAGAAGCTTGTTCGTGGATTATCTAACTTGACTTATCAAAAGTTTGAATTGTGCACACCATGTGTGTTAGGAAAACAGGTTAGAAGTTCCTTTAAACCTATAAATCAAATTTCTACTAATTGTGTTTTGTAGCTTCTGCATATGGATCTCCTTGGACCAACCAGAACGCAGAGTATTGGTGGAAAGAGATATTGTCTAGTAATTGTGGATGACTACTCTCACTTTATATGGGTTTACTTCTTGGTAAGTAAGTATGAAACATTCTCTTACTTTAAAAATTTGCCAAAAAGATTCAAAATGAAAAAAATGTTATGCTATTTCAAGCATATGAACATATTATGGAGGTGAGTTTGAAAATCAAGACTTTGCAAAATTCTGTGATGAATCTGGTTTCCATCATGTTTTCTCTTCTCCATACATTCCAGAACAAAATGAAGTTGTGGAAATGAAGAATAGATTGTTGCAGGAAATGGCTAGAACACTTTTAATTGAAGGTAATATTTCATCTCGATTTTGGGCTGAAGTAGTCTTTACATCTTGCTATATTATAAACAGAGTATTTTTTAGGCTTATTTTAGAGAAACATCCTTATGAAGTTTTTAAAGGAAAGAAGCCAAATGTTTCTTATTTTCATGTGTTTAGTTGTAAATGCTTTATTTTGAAAAATGCAAATGATCGAACGGGTAAGTTTGAAGAAAAATCCAATGAATGAATTTTTCTTGGCTACTCGACCTCAAGCAAAGCCTACAGAGTATTCAACAAGAAGACTCAGTCTGTGGAAGAATCTATGGACGTCAGGTTTCAAGACTCAATGCAAAATCAGATGGATCACACTCAACTAGAAGAATTTGAACTTGCTCTAGAAATCATAAAGTCTACTTCCCTCGAAGTGATTCAAACTTTTGAAGTTCAACAACAAGAAGAACCAGCATATTCAACTGAAGCAGAGAATCGGCATACTCACAAACCAACTAGTAACTGGAAGCACAAGTCAAGTCATCCTAAGGAACTCATCATTGGAAACATTGATGAATGAATTCTCACTAGGTCCAAAAGGTAAGAAGAGTCTAGTGCTTTAGCACTTGTTTCCGAAATTGAACCCAAAAGTATAGAAGAAGCCTTGGATGATGAAAGTTAGACCGAAACTATGCAAGAAGAGTTCGGACAATTTAGCATCAACGATGTGTGGGAATTAATGCCTAAACCTAAAGGTAAATCTATCATTGAAACTAAATGGGTTTTCAAGAACAAGATGGACGAGAAAGGAAAAGTGATCAAAAACAAAGCAAGACTCATGGCCAAAAGATACACACAAGAAGAAGGGATAAACTATGACGAGACTTATGCACCAGTAGGAAGGTTAGAAACAATTAGATTATTATTTGCTTTTACATGCTATAAAAATTTTAGGCTATTTCAAATGGATGTGAAAAGTGCATTCCTAAATAGATTTATCCAAGAAGAAGTCTATGTGGAACAACCATTTGATTTTGAAGATCCAAAAAAGTCAGACTCAGTTTACAGACTGAATAAAGCTCTATATGGATTGAAGCAAGCACCTCAAGCTTGGTATGAAAGGTTATGTAAATTTCTAACTCAAAATGATTTTGTTAAGGAAAAGGTAGACACTACTTTGTTTATTAAAAAAGAAGGTAAATATTTTCTACTTGTTCAAATTTATGTTAATGACATTATATTTTGATCACCTAATGAAAATCTTTGCAAGAAATTTTCTAAGTGCGTACATGATGAATTCGAAATGAGCATGATGGGTGAATTAACTTTCTTTTTGGGATTACAAGTTAAATAATCAAATGAATGTATTTTCATTCACTAAGAGAAGTATGCAAATGATCTCATCAAAAAGTTTGGATCTCATCAAGAAGTTTGGATTGGAGGATTGTAAAAAGACTGAAACACCAATGTCTTTTTTTTTTTTTTTTTTTTGGTTAAAGACTGAAACACCAATGTCAAGTTCTTCAAAAATGGATAAAGATGAAGGAGGAAAAAGTATAGACCAGAAGCTTTATAAGAGCATTATTGGTTCATTTCTTTACCTTACTGTACTAGACCTACATTTTGTTTAGTGTTTGTATCTGTGGTAGATTCCAATCAAATCTGAAAGAATCTCATTTATCTGATGTGAAGCGAATCATCAAATATGTTGCAACTACTCCAAAGTTAGGTCTGTGATATCTCAAAGAAGAAGACTTTACCTTTCTTGGATATTTAGAAGCAAATTTAGTAGGTTGTAAAGTTGATAGGAAGAGCACTTCCGGCACATGTCAACTGCTTGGTAACAAGCTGGTATCTTGGTTTTCAAAAAACCAGAGTACTGTAGCTCTTTCAACAGTTGAAGTAGAATATGTGGCTCTTGGGAGTTGCTGCTCTCAAATCTTATGAATGAGGCAACATCTAAGAGACTTTGGAATCGAAGAATCATGCACCGAGATCAAATGTAACAACACCAACGCTATCAATCTCACGAAGAGCCCAATTCTTCATTCAAGGGCAAAGCATATCAAAATTCGACATCATTTTATTATAAATCATGTTCAAAATTGTGAAATTATGATTCAGTTCATTGATTCAAAGAATCAGCTAGTAGATATATTTACAAAGCCGCTAGAGAAAAATTTTTTTAGAGTCTATTCGCATCGGACTAAATATTTTATCCTTTACCAATTAAAGTCTGAAGGAGTCAAACTCAGAATGTGCATACTCTATTCCAATATGAATAGTTATATTCCGGGTATTTTTATTTTAGTAAATATAAAAGGTGAGAATATCAAAATCCTTTATTGCCTAAATTATTGAAAATGTTATTGGCTTTCGATTTTTTTTTTTTTTTTGAAAATTGATTTGAAGTGACAGCTTTTTGTACGACGCTTTATCTACTCATTTTTACCCGTCGAGACGATTCAACTTCATCTTCAACACCGTTTTTACTCTCAAACCATAGAAAACAAGATTCCACTTTCTCACACTTTCTCTCTCGTTTTAACCAAACAGATTTCATCTTTTTCATGATCGAGTTTGTGGAATCCCTTAAAGAAAGCGACAATGTCTTCAAGAAGGTCTTCTAGAATCGCGAGCAGGGGATCACAGCATATGGGTAAGGGTCATACATTCTTTGATTTGATTGATGAAGACAAATCTCCTCAGAAACAGCAGCAAAGTCAACAACATTCTCAATCGGGTCACTCTCCTCATAGAACTCAAGATCCTCCACAACATCAAGCAGAAAAAGAAATTTTATAAGATGTGGAACCAATAAGAACCTTGGCACCCGAATTTAGTTTTAAACTTTACAGTAAATTAAAGGAGGGTGGAATGGTGATGATTCATAGATGAGTTCTTGAGAGAAATGGGTTATAAGAATGAAATGGATTTCTTACGGACCATGGAAAGGATGGGCATTGCGCCAGAAGGTTTGGCTGCACGGACTTTTGTTAACTTTCCAAGTGGCCCACGATTTAGTACTTTCAATTAGCCTAAAGGGAAAGATGACGATGAAAGACTATTCACGAATTTTAAGCCAAGGATGGGAGTTGCTGCAAATATTTGTGGTGAAGGAAAGAATTTGTTTCGTTCCAAAGATCGTAGGAAGACCTACTCGAAACTGCTGAAGTGAGGGGTTATAAACCCAAGAAGTGTGGACTTTGATTTTCTGGATTCGCTGAAAGTAAAATTGAGGGAGAAATTTGCACTCCTTCAACTCGAACGCTTTTGCTTTGAAATGATAGTCGCCTACCCAGAACTCACCGCTTACTTATATTCAAATCTATCATTTTCAGATGCGAATAGATTTTCCTTTATGGTTAGGGACAATGAATTTGTGGTCGATGTAGACACTCTGGTTGATGTGATTGGGGTGGAAAGAGGGAGTTTCCAACCAATCAACGTGTCTATTGCTCACGCTACTTTGGAGCTTGTTTGGGACAGATTTGCTGTGGGCAAGATTTCTTACACTAGAATGACTACTCCAACATTTTGCTTCATAAGATCGTGATCAACTGCATCATACCAAAATCAATGTCAAAGACTGATGTCTCTCACTCGGAAGCGAAGTTCATGTACTTTATCAACATTGGCTACAAGTTCTCTTTGCCTCACACTATCCTAATGCATATGTATAGGACAGTCGTGAAAGACAAGGGACAACTCCCTTACTCTGCTCTTATCACTCAATTCTACAGACACTTCAAAATCAATCTTCCCACTACTCTTTGTGTAAGAACCATTGTTCCAATGGTGATTGGACTAAAAATGATTTCTAAGATGTGTCTGAAAGAGCTGAACAAGGTTTTGGAAAGCATAAAGGAGAAGTCCCCCTGTCAAGACCAAACAAGACTCTGCTGTAGGAAAAAGAAAAGGCAAGGAAGGAGCCCATAAGCGAATCGATCAAAAAAAGGAGAGCCATTATCTTGCAGGACGAAGAAGATGAGGATGATGTCACTCTCTCCACCTTTGCCTTAAGAAATTTACAGAGTTTTTTTTTTTTTTGGTAAGGTAAGTGGTATTATAGATTTGAACAAATTTACAAGAAAACTTGACCGGCTCCTAAGAAATTTATAGAGTTTTGTTAGCTTTTAAGAGACAGAGGACATAGAGGATAGAGCAAGAGAAGAGAGGAGAACGGAGGAAGAAGAAGGAAGAACAGAAGAAGAAGAGAGGAGAACAGAGGAAGAAGAAGGAAGAATGGAAGAAGAAGAAAGAGGAGGAGAATGAGAAGAAGAAGAGGGTCAAGATGACTCTTTTGAGCCTACACTTGCTATATCCTTGTCAGATGACTTGGAGAAGACAATGAGTGGATTTGCAGGAGAAAAACATCACTCGGGTGCTGAAGAAGAACATGAACAGAAGATGAACTCTTTTCTCCACTTGAATGCATAGAAACGGGGGGAGTTACTGACAAAAGAGGTATTTCTTCACCTGTCTTTACTAATGATGTTAGTCGTTCTCTAGCAAACTGAGAGGACATTTATGCAGCTCAATATCCTGAGGCAGATGTTTGGACATCCATTCCTAGTCCTGGTGATCGAACTGTTGAAGTTCCCTCACATTTGAATACTCCTGAACCTAGTGTTTCAACAGACCAAACATCAGCAAACTTTCAAAGACTGCTAGATATTCTCTTGGATTTAAGGAAATAGCAATATGATTTGGAGTATGAGATAAATGACCTCAAGAAAGCTTTTTTGTCCACTTCGGTTTCCTTGCAAGATCAACTACAAGCCATGAAACTTCAGATGCAAGACTTTGTGAAGGGCAAAGATTTGGAGCTGCTGAAGAGACCTTACGGAAGCTTGAGGACATTGTCAAATCAATGGGGGAATTCCAGCTTGTTCGCATTTCCAAATAGCCTTGACTTTTTACCCAACTTTTTCTGAATCATTCTCCACTTTTTGTTGTTGACAAAAATGGGGAGAGTTTGTGTTGATTTGCTTTAACTTATCCTTTTGATGATTTGATCTTGGGTGATCTTTTTATTCTGTTGGGCTGGCACATGTTGGACTTATGATCTAACTTTGAATCCTTTTGATGATTGCAATTACTAAGTTTGTGATACTGGTTGTGGATGAATAGTTATCTTATTTTGCAAGTTTAACATATCTTCTATGGTTGTAGAATCGATGTTATCAATGTCTAATCAATTTATTTTTATAAGTATTGCTTAGTATTATTTTGCAGGTGGAATTTTTTTCAAATCAGCAAAGTTTTGTCACCATAAAAAATGGGAAGATTGTTGGAGAAAACTCCTTTATTGTTTTGAAGCTCACAAAACGTTTCCAAATGACTAGAATGAAGACTTCCAGACTCAAGTGTTATAGTTTGAAGATCTCCAGACTCTACTGTCAAAATTTGAAGACCGTCAGACTTAAGTTTCAAAGTTTGTCCTCACTAACAGTTTCCAGTCCGAAGTATGAAGACTTATCCAGATGACGGATTATCTTCAAGGATTCGATCCGTATGGTTTTTGGAAGTTCTCATGGTTGGATATGGCATTCACTTGATTGGTTTTTCTTATTGGAATCTACTCCGATTTGAAGATCATTTGAAAGGCAAGTAAACTTAGAAGGTTCTACTTATGGAAACCAAAGATCCTGATTGTATGAATGAACATGATTGATGGGCTTTCAACACCAATCTTTCAACGACTGGAGATCATCGTAATTGATTATGTCCAATGGATAGATTGAAAGAATTCCTTTGGAAAGTGCCAACGGTCATTTTGGCGTGAAGGAGTATTTAAGGTGGACTCGCTAGTTATTCGAAAGGCTGTGCGTGAAAGAAGGATTTCAAAATCTGAACCTCTATAGTTCCTTGATATTTCGTTTCATCGAGCTTAAAGTCGTACATAAAAGAGAGAAACATTTAGTGAGATTTTGTGAGAAGATCAGTACAAACTATTCACTAAGAAAGTCTAAAATCATAAGTTGTAAAATCTCTTTTTGATTCATAGTGAAATCTAGCTAGTGGGCTGTTAGTGCGGAAGAGTGGACCGAACCACTATAAAACATGTGTTTCAATTCTCTTTCCTTAACTCTTTACTTTTATTCGTTGCTTTATATAATTGTTTAAACCAGTTTACGTTCTTATTTAATAATTTTCTAAAGGCAATATTTCTACTAAGTCTTGCGAGAAATTTTTATTACACCTATTCACCCCCTCTAGATGTTTGCACTAGCCCTCTTAGGAGGACCCGAAACATGACTTTTTGGCCCTCATTGATTATTTAAGTAGTAGACTCATATTTCTGTCCAACTTATAAGTGTAAGACGCGAAAGCGCAACCCAAATCTTCATAATTAGAACCAAGAGCACATATTAATTATGTAAAGAGATTTACGCACTTGATTTGGACCACCGTTCTTGATGCGGAATAACGACAATCCAATCTAAAGAACTTCTATAAAACAGCCTCTTACCCTTAACGCTTAGTAAATGCTCATTTGTGAGGATAATTACATATGTTAGGGTTAGAAGAGAAATTTAAACACTATTTATAGAGTTTATAGTCAAGCTTTTTCATTAGGGGCCGGGCTCAACTAGGCCACACTAGCTAGCCCTATATTAGACTAATTAATAAACCTTCTATTTTATCTTATATCAACCCTGTAAAATGGTAAATTACAAAATCAATTAATGTAGCTCATATTAGGAAAACTCTTACATTTTTTCACTTGGGCTATATTAATTTAAATCGATACTTTGGTCTAGAAATAATTCTTAATAATCAATCATATTCCATAAAGTCTCAAACACCGAATCACTGCGGTAACTATATGTACACACACTGAGCCTTTCATGATCACGAGTGCTTTTAATTTTATTGATATGGATTCAATATGGTAGTGTGGCAAATAAATAACGCATTTTATAAAGAGATTTCCATTTGTTAGTCACCATTCGCTTATCTTAAATGTCACAAAAACCTACGTCACTAGAGAATGTCTTTATGGTTTTAGTGAACCCACATATGCCTTGTCTTTATGGTTAACATTTCTTTATGTGTAACAATACATATACTCAAAACTAATAACTAGATGCCCCTAGCCTTCAATTAAGGTTTTTACAATATATTGAGACTTTTATCAATATATATTCAACGTAATAACCGTACATTCATAAATATTTTATTGAATACAAAAGTTGATATATATCAAACCATTACTAAGTGTAACAAATACAGATGTAAACTTTATTAAAGCAAAACTGAAAAAGCTCCCACTAAATAATGGCATCTTATGATGCTCTTAAGCCCATGTTAACGACATGTTGTTCAAAAACACAAGGGTAAAGGTCTTTAATTAGTGAATCGACAAAGATATTATCTATAAAAATATGTTCTACTATAACATTACTATTCTATACCATTTCTTTATAGTTAAAAACTTGACTGTCATTTGTTTAGACCTCTTGAGACCTCTGTCATTATTAATAAACAATATTGAAGAGTTATTGTCTCAATACAACGGCATGGGTCTATCCATAAAGTCAAATACAGTCAACTACCTAATGAGATTCCGAAGCTTAATAGTTTGAGTAATAGCCGAAAATCATGCTATAAACTTCACTTAGATGATAGAGAATGACATAGATTTCTATTTATTGCATATTTTGCTAATATAAAGATGTATTTTGTTATCGACTTCATATTATCCTAATAGCCAGCAAAGTCAGTTTCCAAATTATTTACTGGCTACAGGATTTGAACATTATATAGTCTTCTGTCCTTTTTAAGTATATAAAAACCTCATAGGCATTGACCCAGTGATCATGCTCTGGATTTAACTAATATCTGCTTAGAAGTTTTATCGCAAAAGTAATATTTGGTTTAGTGCAAATTTACACATACATGATACTTTCAAGTGCACTAACACAAGGTACATACTTCAATTGAGTTTTCTCAATGTCTGAATAAGGATAATGTGACATATTCGATCCACCACTTTTAATGACATGAGCAATTCCTGGATTGTAGTGATGCATACTGAATATTTCCAAAATTCAATTAGCAAATGTGCTTTGGGCTAAACCCAATATATGGTAAGAATGATCCTTATGGATCTCAGTGCCAAGAACAAAAGACGCCTCATCAAGGGCCTCGATGTCAAAATTTTCGATAATATCCGCTTTTTCGCATGTAGTAATTTAAGATCACTACTTGTAAGTAAGATATTATGTACATAGTGTGGAAAAATAAATTTCCTCTTGCTGACCTTATAGTATATACACTGATTTATTTTGTTCTCAATTGAACGAAGTGACAACACTATGAAACTTTAACACTTTTCAATCTACACAGAAGCATATTTGAATCATCTACTACAAAACCTTCCAGTTGCGCCATATAGACTTCTTTATCAAAGTATCCATTTAGAAAGATAATTTTAATATCAATATGGTGTAACTCGATATAAAAATGAGCTATTAATGTCATGTATACTTTGAAAGAATCTTTAGAAGAGACTAAAAAAAATTATTCACTATTCACCCTCTTCTTTTTGAGTGAAACACTTGGCTACCAATTTGGCTTTAAACTCTCCAATCTTTCTTTAGAATCTCTTTTCGTCTTATATAACCATTTGCAACTAATGAGTTTGTGACCTTGCAAGCAACTCAACAAGTTCCCAAACAATTATGTTTCATAGATTGCATAACGTCTTTCATCGCGTCTAATCACAAATTTGATTGAGGACAATAAAAAATATTTGTATAAGTCACTAAATCAATTATGCCTCAAATATTGTAGTCATGCTTTCACAAATAGACTGTATAGTCTGGTGGTATAATTGATCTTATTTCCCTGACAAATCTCCTAAGTAGAGTTATAACCACTTCATTCTGCATCTGAGAAGCTTGAGAAATTTCATCAAGAATTGTCTCATGAACAATATCGTGAATCTCAACAAGCTTAGTTTATGGTGTAGGAGACTCCATAATTGTCTATATATGCAAAGACAAAGACACGGTGATCTCCATCGTATTATTATCCTTAATAGTCTGAGAACAGTTACCCTCTGCGGTTACGTCAAACTCTAAAAACGTTACTATTGTGATTCCATAATTCTTATACATTCACTAAAATCATACCCTTTTGAATGATCTAGGTAAGAACGAAATAATATTGAGTAGTTATGGATTCCAACTTACTTAACATTGGATTATATAATCTCACTTCTGCAGGACACTCTAAACTTTAAGATAGTTCAAGCTAGGTTTACGCAAATCCATCACGCAAAGAGAATTAATGGAACAATTTTGGTAGAAACATGATTTTGTATGTGAAAAGACTACTTTCAAAGTATCATCCCATAGAAAACTAAGTAAAATAGTCCTAATAATCATAGTCATCATTACATCTATTATGATGTGATTAGGCCATACTATTTTGTTCAGGATTTTCGGGTATAGTAAATTAAGTTACCATCCCAAATCTTCTAAGTATTTGACAATAGCCCTTTAAGCTATATAGCATTGCCATACTTGCCAAAATACTCACCACCATGGTTAGGTCTAACAATCTTTAAAACTTATCCCAACTGTTTTTCAATTTTTAGTTTGAAAAAAAATCTTAAATTTATCCAGAGATTCAGACTTTTCCTTACAAAAGTAATAGTTGTCAATGACTATATTGAAATAAAAAATTTCTACACAATATTATCATATAGGGTCCATTAAGATAAATGTAAATGACCTCTAACATGTCAAAACTGTTAAGAGTAGATAGAATGTCAATTTTATCAGTATTTTTACTCTTTCTCTAGACATGTAACAAAAACGTTAATGCATAAGATTATTCCTTAAGCAAAAACACTTTTGGAAACATCCTTTTCAACTGTATATGCAATGTATATATTATTGTGAGTTAAACACAATATGTACAATCCATTTGACATAATGTAATACTCGATCTTGTTTGAATCAAAGAACACAAAAGTAACCTTTTTTTTTTTTTTAAATTTCAAAAGAGTAGGCACATATGCTTAAACAAGATATGGAAACTAAATTTCGTGTAAAGGAAAGTACATAAAATATGTTTCTTAATATTAGATTAAAGAAATAATCTAGAATTAAAATGATATATCCAAAGTCGACTTTGTTGTTATTTTCCACGGCGAGCTATGATTCATCTTGATTTAGATTCCTTAGATTTATAAATCCATGTATGATAAACACAACAGACTTGTTGTCCCACTATCTATGTCACGCCTCGATCCTCGGGCACGCACCCATCGCTTATCTCGATCGATTTATAGTGATATCCTATGACGCATTGCCGACCCTTTTATTTGTATATGCATGTAAAAGCATTTAAAATCCCCAGACAATCAAACAATGGGATAGGAAAATAGGACTCCAAATTGTCACATTTAAAACAACCACACTTATATTCATTGCAAACTATAATGCATATATATACAAGGCGGTCTATTAACTCGGGTCTTAGACAGCCAGTTTACAAAATCAAGTCTACAAAAGGGAATTGACTTCCATCAAAAGGGAAAAGTCCTATGACTAGCTAGTCAAACAGGATCATCAATTCTTCAAGCTTCGCCTCCTACACTTCAAGCCTTCGGTCCTTCACCCACACCATCTAGGGACCTGAAATGATATCCCATAATCGAGATGAGACTACGTCTCAGCAAGTTCTATCCCACTAAGACTCGATTAGGAAACCAATACACCTTAGGGCTGCTTATACACAACAAGGGTTTGAGGGCTTACCTTGGCCTCAGATCCCACTTGTATGTTAGCACAGTTAAAATAGACACCAAATCAATCACAATAGATCGAAACATCGATCAATCGACCTAGTCGATTATATGTCAAATAGACCATTCCATTCAACACTATCCATTCTCCAAGATAACCTATCGAGTTACCGAGCCAGTATAGTATATGATTCATTCTCCGAGATGACACACTAAGTCACCAAGCCACTATAATATACTATTCATTCTCCAAGATAACCTATTGAGTTACCGAGCTAGTATGTTATAATATTCATCATAATGTACATTCTCTAAGATAACATGTTGAGTCATCGAGCCATTGTGGCATGTCGTCCATTTTCCAAGATGATCTATAGAATCATCGAGCCAACATTTCATACCATCCATTCTCCAAGATGACCTATAGGGACATTGAGCCAATATACAAGCAATTCTTTCTCAAGATGACAAGAGAGTCATCGAGCTATGATAATATAACGTCCATTCTTTGTATGACATATGAATCATCGAGCCGTTATAGTATTTTTGTTCTGAAGACGCAATCAATTTTATCATTTTCATCATATTTGATAAAAGTACACGTGTGTGGGTACACAATCGGCTTTAGCCAAAATACAATAATTTTCTTTCCACAAATTCCACCATTTTCTGTAGTCCCCCAAGATATTTTGGCGTTATCAACCAATGCCCGGTAATTACCAATTAATTACCACAAATCAATTCATTTAGGATTTAACCCTAAAAATTCATACTTAACTCAATTCAACACACGTAAAGCTCAAATAAATAAATGGACTGCATCACGACAATCAGTACGGAATTCCGATCACCAGCCATCCCGAGTGAATTTCCAGAAAATAAATAATAGGGACTATTCTCTAACTAATTACATTAACCACCTATCTAATATGCAATGCATTAACTAATAATCACTAATCTACTATAATTTAACAACATAATTCTACTTAATTAACACTAATCAATCCTTAAGCATCATTAGTCTACTAAGCGAGGATTAGTGAGATTACTCACTTGTTAAAAGCGAAGACTGGAACACCACGACGACGACTCAATGGCAGCCAAAATTCAAATTTTTGGTGGCATCAGCGGACACTCGGGCCGGGCCCAAAAGTCTCGCAAGCCCACAGAAATTTCTGGGCTTGGTTGATGGGCTTGGGCTTGCTAAATCTGAATTTGCTGGGCTGAATTCTAGCCTGACTTGCGGGCTGAACAGACTTTAAATTTTCATGGGCTTCTACTGGTGAAGCCCACGACTTCAAATGGCTGAAGCTTGCTGCAATTTGGGCCGAGCTTCCCAGGAGCGAAGATGGGTTGAGCGTCGAGCAGCAGCTTCCTCGGTCGAGTGAGACGTTTCTGGGGTCAACAAACTAGCTGCTGTTTGACTCGATTCGTGCGGTGAAGAGTGAAGAAGCTGGGGATGCACGACAGGTGGCTTTGTGGATGGCAAAGTCGATCGATGGGCTTTGTTCGGTGGCTTTATTGGGTCAACAAGCCGGTGGAGTGACTCCACTGTTTGATCGAACCTGGCAGCAAACGGCAGAAGTTGAAGACGTGCGGAGCTGCAGCAGGGTCGCACGGGGTCTTCGATTGCTGATAGTTGACCGGTGGAAGCTAGGTCACGGACAAGTGGCCGTGAATGAAGGGAAGGAGAAGCAGTTCGATGGGATGGTACGAAGCTGAGGGGAAATTTTGGTGGAGATGGGACTTCAATTAAAAATTGAAGGAAAGGTAAGAGCAGAAGCTGCTTCGGACCTGGGGTGCTGTGGACGGAGGAGGCGGTCTTGACTTACCGAAGAAGCTACCAAAGGAGGGAGCCCACAAATTTTATCACTTCCATTGATTGTTTTTTTTTTTTTTTGGTAAAAGGTAAGAATATATATTAAACTTTGAAGAAATGAACAAGAATTCGGCACCGTAACTCACACTTTAGCTGTGGGGCAGGGAGAGTGTGAGGGTGCCGAAACAAAAAGATACATAGAGAAGGAAACAAAGCAGCAACTACTCGGCTGAACTACAATTAAAAAACAGACTAATGACCCTCAGGCACCCCTCCAAAGATTGAAGAGATGAATGAGAGCTAGGAAGAGGACGCCGAGCTGAAGATGGACGGATCGAACCCCCAACTTCTCTGGAGTCGCTTGTTTCTTGGAGTAGGCGGGACATTAGAGAACAACGAAGAGCCTTATCCTTGACAACCTTGATCAAGTGATTCTTCATGGCCGGAATTGCCAAAGAATCACCTCGAAAGATGATAGAATTCCTTTTTCCATATGAAATGGCATAAAGCCCCAAAAGAGAAACGGGCAATACGTGAAAAAATCTTTGCCGGATAGGAATTTGAGAGCCCAAGAGAGGTTGTCCTTCCAAACTCTGTTCTTCCAAGGTAAGTTACATCTAGAAGCCCAAAAGAACGCAAGAGTCGCAGACGTTGTGCACTGAAAGAACAAGTGGTCCATGGAATCCGGAACGGAGCAGCAAAAAGCACAAACAGAGAACTCAATCCTCCCATAAGAGAGAAGGAGAGTCTGAGTTGGCAGCCTATTTTTTTGCGAGCAACCACAAATGAAATTGAAATCTGGGTGCAAGGTCATTGTCCCAAATAAGAGGAGCCCAAGACACTTGATTCTTTTTAACCCCGATGTATTTCCGTGCGGAGGCAACGTAAAAACGAACCTGATGGATCTTCTTGCCAGGTGAAGCGGTCAGAATCAGTAGAAAGAATGGGTATAGTAATACCCATATTTGTGAGGGATTCTCTCAAAGAAGCACCCACTGGAGAATAAAGGTCCGCCACTACAGAATAGCTTGGAAGGTGACAGCTCTCCATAAGGTCCGGCGGGATAAGTAAGAGAAGCGGGCCACACTCCAGCCAATTGTCGTGCCATAAGGAAACAGAGGAACCGTGGCCAATCTTCCAAAAGAAAGAGAGCCTAAAGTGTCTTCGAAGTTGAAGGATTTTTTTCCACGCCCATGAACACGTAGTGGGTGTGGAGGAGTTCCCGAAAGTTGTCATTCTTTAAAAATAAGAATGGATCCAACGACACCAGAGAGATTCTCTATCGGTGAAGAGAAACCATATGTACTTAAGCAAGGAAGTAGTATTGCAGTCTCTCAATTTCCGAATACCCAAGCCACCTTCATTTTTTGGGAGGCAAATGTCATCCCAAGATACTTTGGCATCGCCTCGACCAAGCGAGGTGCCCTTCCACAAAAACTGTCTTAGCGGTTGTTCAATTCTATCGAGAACAGAGATAGGTAGAGAAAACACACTAGCCCAAAAGGCTTGGATAGAATGCAGCACCGACCTTATAAGTTGGAGCCTTCCAGCAAAGGATAAAAAACGGTGGGCCCACGATTGAATTCTTGCGGTAATACGATCAATCAACGAAGCACAATCAGCTTTCCCAAGTCTTGAAGTAATGATGGGCACCCCTAAGTACCGAACTGGGAGTCGACCTTCCTGAAAGCCAAATGCAAGCCGAATATTTTCTCTGATGGAAACAGGGCCTCTTGAGAGAAACACCTCGCTCTTGTTTTTGTTCGGACTCAGTCCACTCCAAGATGAGAATATATCAAGACTTCTCTTGAGGATCGTGGCGGAAACCCAATCAGCTTGACAAAAGAGAAAGACATCATCGGCAAAGAAAAGATGGGTCAACTTTACCTTCTTGCACCTCCAAAAGAATTTGAAGCCTTTCACCGAAGTACGGGCATTTAAAATCCCTGAGAACACATCCATAACAAGGGTAAAGAGGTACGGCGACAAAGGGTCCCCTTGGCGAAGGCCTCGACCTCCGGAAAAGAAGCCATGAAGTTCGCCATTAATAGAAACTGAAAACTTGGGTGTTCTCACACACACCATTATCAAATGGATGATCCATTCCGGAATCAAAGCTTGCGAGTGAGTTCCAAAAATCCCAATCTACAGTATCATACGCCTTTTGAAAGTCTACCTTAACAACACATTTCGGAAGGTAAGGATCTAAGTGAAAACCAGAGAACAATTCCTGAACAAGAAGAATGTTATCTCTAATTCTCCTTCCTTTAACAAATGCATTTTGAGATGATCCAACCAAAACATTCAAAACAAAAGTAGCCACACGATTAGCTAGAATTTTTGTAATAACCTTGTAGATGGTATTACAACATGCGATAGGTCTAAAGTCCGTGGATCGCAAGGTAGCATTCTGAACTTTGGGAATCAACGTAAGGATAGTACTTTTTACCTCTTTTAGGAGGAAGCCCGAAGCAAAGAAATCTTGAACAGCTTCAATAACCAATGGCCCAACAAGATCCCGGTTGGTCTTGTAAAATTCAACCGAAAAGCCATCGGGACCCGGAGCTTTTCCTCTTGCTAAAGAGAAAAGAGTATCCTTGATCTCCAAATCTGTGACCGGGCAAGAGATGGAGCTGCATTGAATATCCGAGAGAGGTTGATGGATGAGCTCCTTCATCTCATGAAGAGACGGTTTTGAGAGGCACGCCTAAGGTGAGAGCAATTTTGAGAAGTATGACACAAACACTTGAGGCACAAGGGCTGGATCTTCTATGAGAACACCAGATGAATCCATAACCGAGAGGATGTGGTTTCTAGTCTGTCTGTTCTTAACCGAATTGTGGAAGAATCTAGTGTTCCGATCCCCCTCTTTCAGCCAAGTCACACGAGACTTTTGGCGGTAAAAAGACTCCTCATGGGCTCGCAGTTGGACAAAGGCACGTCGCTGGTTTTTTTCCAAGTCAGCAAGAGATGAATTAGAAGGATCATCATGAAGCCCAACCTGAGTGATGCGAAGGGCTTCTCTAGCGTCGGCCGTCTTCATCGAAATGTCAGAGAAAGACTCTTTGTTGAGTAATATGAGGTGAGCTTTAACCAATTTCAGCTTGGACACGAGGCGAAACATCGGCACTCCGAAGACTGGCATATTCCAAGCTTGATTGATGCAATACGAGTAATCCGGGTGTTCGGACCAAAAATGAAAATATTTAAACGGCTTCCTTCTCAACACCGATCAAGCACTCTAACAATCATAGGAGAGTGATCAGATATACTCGGATTGAGAAAAGAGGCTTGAGAGAAGGAGAACCGATGGTTCCACATATTGTTAATAAGGACCCGATCAATCTTGTGCATTTTCCTTGCAGCACCAGAGGAAGTAGACCAAGTAAAACGTAGGCCAATGTATCGAAGGTCCACCAACTCGGTTTGAGCTAAACATAAACGAAATTCGTCAAAAGATGGAATCCAAGCGTTCGAACCCCCCACCCTATCCGATGGATCCTTAATGGCGTTAAAGTTGCCAGCTACAATCCAAGGCGAGTCTTGGAAGACTTCATTGTAATGGATTAGATCATCCTAAAGGGGCCTACGACTGACAAACGTGTGATCAGCATAGATCGCAGAAATACAACAGATCGTGTTAGAAGAAGTAGAAGAAAGAAAACCATGAACAGCTTGCTTATTCGAAGATATAGGAACAAACTCAACTACACTCGGGTCCCAGCCAACCCAAATTCTGCCACGAGGAGCGTATTCATAGTTCGCCGTCCATTTCCAGCCTCTTAAAAAGGTCGAAGATATGGTATCAAACAATTCTTCGAGCACCTTAGTCTCAAAAATACCGATCAAGCAAAGCTTGTTGGAGAGAACAAGCTTCCTTACCTCAAAGACGTCTAACGATTGAGCATACCTCTAACATTCCGGAATCCAAAAACATATGTACACAAGGAAGGGAGGCATTTACCTCTTCATAGAGGCTTTGCGGCCGCAGAGGTGGCCCTAGCAAGAACCGAAGCAAGAGGTTCGGAATTAGACGATCCAAATGGTCTTGAATAGAGTCCGGCTTTGCACAAGACATCTTCCCCGAGGTGAGGAACGATGGATAATAGATCATCATCCTCCGAGATAGCATGAATACTAGAACTAGCAATCTCATCCGAGCCAATAGAATGTCCCGATCGGGAGGTACGGTCCAAGGGAGGCATTTACCACTTCCATTGATTGTTTGGTCCCCCTTAAACCCCTTAAACTTATCCAAGTTGTCCAATAATATTTTCTTGCACTAATATCCACAAAATTATCCAAATTGAAGCCCCAATTTTCTGCCATTTTTCTAATTTCGAAATTCGCCAATTTAATTTCAATTTTTCATTCAATTTCCCAAATTGAGGTCTGATTTTGATGAAGAAAAATCCTGAACAATTTCCTGCAAGTTCCCATCAGCACATAGCCCAGCTTGGAAGTCCAAATTTCCTTCAAACGAGTCCATTTGAATTTTCGTTAATTTTCCACAACGTCCAAAACGGTTTTCTCCAAAAATCTCGGAATCTCTGAAAAATCTTCGGAGGATAAATCGACATTCCTAAAATAGCTTGTAACACCACAGAACTTTTAATTTCTGAAATCGGGTTCAAATTCACAGTTAATTTCAACCCGGCATGCTTTTAGCGTGACCTAATCTACCGGGTAACTTTTAGGAATTTTTGGTGCAATTGACCCGTGATTGATTTATCTCGAGTCACAATATACATCTTCGACACATTGGCAACCCTCAGTTGTTGTGAAAATCTTGAGGTTTCAATTACAGGCACCGGGTAACAAAACGATGGAAAAATCGGTCTAGTGCCGACCGAAGAGTATTTTGTAATCAGGTGGAATCACCCATACTCTGATCACATATCTCAGTCAAATCGACCTATCTCCAGTCTCTGATCGATTTCGACAGTGCCGCAATGATCTCGGTAAATGAACACAGTCGAGTAGCTGATTCTGGTCGAATTCTCAAGTCCAATTGCATTTAGATTCCTTAATTGCTTCCCTAGATAGTTCGTTTATCTCATGAGTGATCAGCTCAAAGAATTGCACTATTGACGCGTCGATGAAAAGCCCGATTTATTTAATAAAAAATTAAATCTGAAAATTTAGGCTGTCACAATTTAGCCACCATGAATTGGACGAGCTTATGACAGGTGTTTGATTCATAAATAATGCCAAAAAATCATTAATTATAGGCTCACACTTATACAACCAAATTTTGTGTACTTATTGTAGTGTATCTTTATGTGACATTTCCTTTAAAAAGAAGTGACAGTCACTAATTCTTTTTGAAAGATTCTATCTTAGGATTTAGATTGTTAGAATGACTAGTGATTTTATGAGTTTTTTTATGAGTAAGATTTTTAAACTTCAAATCTACCTTTCTTAGAATGTAATCCATAACCTCATCAGAACCATTATATCTTATGTTAAAGAGTCTTTGCAAATATGTCATAATTTCGATATTAGACAAATCATAATTTTAAGTCATCAAGGCTTTATCATCTTTTTAGATGTGCGGTCAGCTGGTAAACCATTTTTTTTAAGTGTTCCCAAATAGAGCGTTTCATGGATAATAGACATATCTAATTGCTCTTTTTCTAAATAGAAAATCCTTTTTCATTACTTAAAATTTGAACTTCAATAGTTATGGAGTTATTGACTACAAATAAGGTGACTGAAAAATAAGTAATATATAATTAGTATCATGTGAGCACCGTGTAACTTGAAGACGTATAAGTACATGTTTAGAGAGGTACATGTATCATTACATAATTACCTTTGGGTAGACTACATGATATGCAGTTGTATACTCCCACATAACAACTGCCATAAGAATTTGGTGTATAAACTACTAGGATCAGTTATTTGACCATACTATCATGTATTCCTCAATAAACTAATACACAATCATCTTCTTTGGGAATATGACCACACATTAGAATATGAGACATCCTATCATTATACGAGATTGATATTTCTCAAACTCAATCAAGTGTGCCACTTTAGCTGTCACAACTCAATTGAATCCTCAAAACTCTATTATACTATGGATATAATTTTACTTCTCACATACACCATATACATGTAATTTTAATTTTAGCAACATGGGTAATTTATTACTAAAATCATTACACAACTTTATTCATTGATACAAGTTAAATTATATATATTTTTAATAAATCATACTCTACACAATCTTTATGTGATGATTTACATGTGTGTTTGTACCCATATTTCTAAAATCATAGAAAAATACAGAAAATATCCTAAAAATACCAAAAAAACACGTACGGTTCCGTACGTATTTTCAATAAAAAAAAAAATAAATACATCACAGTGTAGAGCATTTCTATATGAACACATAGACTCCAAAAACACCTTAATCGGAGTCCGGATGTGCTTGCATGCAGTCTGGAGTGCATGGTGCGTACAACGCACGAATGGGCCACTTGGACCGGTTTGACCATTGGTCCAAACAATTGACCAATCAAGTCAACAGTGAACTGGGTCGGGTGGGTCAACAGTCGGATCCGGGTCGGGTCAATGGGGTCGGTTGACGGTCAATCAGGTTAAGTCAGCGAGTCGAGTTGGAGCACTCTTGCGGGTTGTTGACCTAAGTGTGATGTCAGCCCTCACACGTGAATAGTGCCTTACTCATGAGAGCACATCGAGGGCGTGCTCAACGCCCCGGCGGCGCATGGCCGTGCGTGGGGGCGCGTATGGCCTTTTTGGGCAAAGTGTTGGCCACAGTTTTGTTTGTCTTGATGACCCCGTTCCATTTTTATAATTAAAATTGATTTTTATTGAACAAAAAAAAAAATGAAAATAGGGCAAAAAACTATGCATTCGAGTTCTAAGTTATGGCTACTCTAATACCACATGTAAGACGTGAAAACGCAACCCAAATCTCCATAGTTAGATACAATAACACATATGTAATTATGTAAAGAGATTTACACATTTGATTTGAACCACCGTTCTTGATGTATTATTGGCTCAATGAGATAGCCTCTCACCCTTAGCACTTAGTTGTCAACAAATGACAATTGTCTTCTTTGTAGACAAAAGAAGGATTGATTTTTTTTTTTCTATAAAAAAAGATCCATTTAATATAATTGGAAAACTTGGGAGATTTGGGGATTTTGGGGATTAGGTTTAAATTTTGGAGATTTAAGTTAGGCATTTAGACAATTTCAGATAGAAAAAGACCTTATTTGTACCCACCGGTGGGCAGTTGAGTTGGTTTGGCTTTGGCACTTCATCGCAGAGGTCCCAGGATCGAAACTCCGCAACTACTAATATGTCTTAAGTAGGGAGTCATGGTAGTGGGATCCTGTGCTATGCTTGGTCTGGGATGCACCACACACTCTACGGGCTGTGGGTTACCCGCGTAAGCTTGGCAGGCTTGGCGGATCTTGGGCATCAAAAAAAAAGAAAAAAAGGACCCTATCTGTGGTATAGATAATGGCATGTGACATATATGTGGTTGTGGTTTGGCGAAGGTTTGTGCCATCGGTGAAATGAGAAGCGTCAATGGAGATGAAGTCATGAACTTCTAGAGCTGCCACTTAAGTTTGTCTTAAAATTTTCCGCATGCCAAATTACTAATTAGGTAGTAGTACAGCTACTAGTAGGCAAGAGAGGGAGAAATTTTACTCCTGCCTTTCCATCCATTTCCTTCTACAAATGTTGGTGGGAACTGATAAAATTCATCAAATAAATCCAAGTTGCACACGCCAGATTTCCTCATGGCAGTCACGAACATCATGTCTCCAATTGAATTTAATGACTTTTTCTGGCCAAACAAATGCATCCCACACCGTTTATTGCTTCTGGGTAAAAATCCACGTTCAAATTGAGTTTAATCATTTTCAGAAAATATGGAAAGAAAATAGACAAGGTTAGGGCTAATATTCAAGTAAGCTAGTTGGAGATGACCTCGAAAAAAAAAAATACCCGTGTTGAAATTTATGTCAGTGTCAAATCGTGAGAAAATATTGAATGGTCTCGGACTACTAAGTCAGCATGGTCTTCAACCACTTAGGAAGCGACATGTTGAGGTGTGGACCGGCTCACCAGCAAATGAATTTATGTAAAAAAATAATTTCATTTCTCTCTCACTAGCCTGCACACACTAGCTCCCTACGCTCTCTCTCTCTTGCTCTGCAGACATTTATTTCTTTGTCTCATATTCTCTTTCCTCTTTGTGCTTTTGTTGTCTGAAGAAGAATAATGAAGAGCAAACCTCTTTTCTCTCCACCGGATAAGAAAATATTCAATGATTTGTGAGTGCCATGTCATCAGTTGACGTGGCACGCGTTAATGTAGTATTAACCAATTAAAAATTAACATGTTTCATTAAAAAATTAAATTAAAAATCCCTTCATCCACCTAGATTTCCCTTTTCCTCCTCTTCCATCTGCATGCAAGAACCCAACCTCCGCCCCTCCTTCCACCATCACCACCGACGGAGTTGGAGTTGTCGGCACCGCATCAAACCAGTTTGGCTGTCTCCTCCGCCCATGCCTCGTTCCAAATCTAGCGAGACGACGGAGAGAGTGGATGCGGAGATTATCTCCAGATTTGGTTTGCTGCAACACTCCTCTACACCTCCAGATCTAGTTTGCTGCTCCAGATCTTGGCTCGTCCATGATTGCTGGCGAAGAGCTCAACAACTTTGTCGTAGACCGAGAAGCCATCCATGGCCGACTGCTCCTCTACATCTCCAAATTTGGTTTGCAACAAACCAGATCTGGTTTGTTGCTCAAAAGCTTCGAGCTCTAGTCTTGGCTCGTCCATGGTTGTTGACAATGAGCTCAACCACTTTGCCGCAAACCGAGAAGTTGTCCATGGTTGACCGCTCCTATGCATCTCCAGATCTGGTTTGCTGCAACGCTCCTCTACATCTCCAGATCTGGTTTGTTGCTCAACAGCTTTGAGCTCGAGTCTTGGCTCGTGCATGGTTGTCGGCAACGAGCTCAATAGCTTTGCCGCAAACCGTGGCAGCCACGGTGGGGCTAGTGGTTCAAGGACGGTGGCGGTAGTGGCGACGGTGACTTGGGTGGTGGAGATGGCGGAGCCTGGGCGGAGTGGAGATCAAAGATGGAGGGGAAAAGGGAAAAAAAATTTTTTTAACTTTTTAGATTTTCATGTCAACATCCACATGTCAAAATCTAATTGGATATCAGTAAATAAGCACACGCCACATTAGCTGATGACGTGGCCCTCATGAACCACTTAATATTTTCTCCTACTTAACGCTCTCAAAAATTGAATCTCTTTCTTCTCTCTTAGATTTGACTATTCGTGCTTGTTGCTACTCCGGCATTCGTCAAATGGCTGTTCCACTGCCGTAGCCGACAAAGCACATTAAGACTGCCCCTTGTGCGCTCGAAAGGGAGTGAGGTAGAGGCCGAGGGGCCGATGGCTACTCTCAACAGAGCTTTGGGTTCTCAAAGTTCTTCGGGAGCAAGTATGAGCTTGATATAATTCCTGACAAAGAGAACCCGAATGAAAACAACGCAGAATCACCATAAGTCAGCAATTTCTCTTACCCATTTAGAGTTTTTGGAGGTTTCAAATATTTGAAAATAAAATCCCTGAGAGCTTCAAAGGGAGATGGAACATTCAAGAAGCATTCTGCCTCTAGATAAGTTTAGAACGAATGCGCTGTGAAAAGTTTCTTATTCTTCCCCTCCCCCCTTCTCTTCTGCTGTCAAAATAGATGCGAAAGCATAATTCTTTTTCTTTTTTTCTATGGTTGGAGAAACTGTTGCAAAGGAGAGATAGAGTATCGATATAGACGAACAATCTGTGGATCTAGTTTCATTTGGTATACAAGACACTAATACACCATTTCACTTGGAATCTCTTACGTGAGATTAACTAATGACTCTATTCATTTGACATTGCTAAGAATAAAAGTATAGTTAGGCCCTATTTAGTAACCATCCAAATATGGCCAAATTCTGATTCTTTATTTTCGGGAGTAGTTTGGGAACATAATCACGTTTGGTAAAATTTTTGTTCCTTGGAATAAATTTGGAGTAGAATTGAGAAAAAAAAAAAACTGATTCTTGTTCCAAAATAAAAAAAAAAAAATAAAAAAAAGTGGAAGCAAGTTCTCTCCCCTCCCCTCCTCTCCTCTCCTCTGTCACCGTTCACCACCGTTCGCCGTCGTCCGTCCACCACCACCATCCGCCGGGTGTCGGCAACCAGTCTGGCGAGCTTGCCAGCCAGGGCGAGGTCTGGTGAGCCTTGCCGGGGCCAGGCGAGCGCTAGTGGCCAAGCGAGCCTCACGACGAGGGCCGGCGACGCTTCGGTGAGGTCGCCAGCCCTCGTCTGGCCGGTTGCCAAACTGACAACTGGCCTGAAGAAGAAGAATAGGAGAAAAAAGAAAAAAAAAAAGAAAAGGAAAGAAGGAAAAAAAATATAAAAATTAAAAGAAATTGAATTGGAACAGAATCAATGAGCGAATACAAACGTAATTCCATTCCAAAATTAGACATTTTGGACAGCTTACCAAACGACTTAAAATGTTTAGAATATGTTTCCGAGAATAAAATTTAAAAAATTATTTCTGATCAGAATCTACTTCCATAACAGAATTGTTACCAAACGCGTCCTTAGCGTGTGGCAAGAAAGGAGAAAAAGGCTAGACCAAAAGGAAGAAACCGCCATTGGAGCACCACACAACTCAGAGCTTTTCGATTTCCCCATTATCAAACACAACCATCTAATAAAATCTCCCCTGGAAGCTTACATAGAAATGGGCGCTAACTAGAATAGATTTAGCACAATTTAAAAACCAAGAGAAAAAGAAAAAGAAAAGAAAAGGGCTATGTCAAATGTTGCCAAACCATTTTGTATACACAACCAAATCATTGTCTAAAATCCCGTCCCCTACACAGCACCGACCCCTTTCTTGGCCTTCTTCATTAGCAGCTTCACGCTCTTCGGCTTCTTCACCTTCGCGGCGGCAACCTTCTTCATAGATTTCTTCCTGGGCATCGCCTTTGCAGAAGTCTTCACTACTTTTGCAGCGAGCTTCAACTTCAGCTTCTCGGCTTCACACCCGCCGCAGCTTTCAGCTTCACAGTTGCTTTGGGCTTGGCGGTAGTAACAACCTTCTCCTTGGGAGCCGCCGCCTTCAGTTATAGTGGATTTCAAATTTTGGCCCTTAACTATCACCATTCGTAAACGTCACCTAACCATTCTTGACCAGTAAAATTGCAGAAGAACTGGTGGTGGCAATCGGCGATGGACAGCAAAAGAAGCCAAACGAGTTGCCTTGCCAATACTCCAAAATTTTCTTTTCTAAAAGAAATGCCTCTTCTTCAATGCCCTTTCCGAAGCTCGTCCCCAAGCTCGTACTTGCTCTTGAAGAACTTTGAGAACCCTCCTCCGCTTCACTCCTTTTCAGGCGCGCGATAATGTGCTTTGTCGACTACGACGGGGGAATGGCTGCTTGACGAACGTCAATGAAGCAACAAGCGTGGAGTAGCCAAATCTGAGAGGAAGAAAGAGATTCAAATTTTGAAAGTGTTTGCTCGCTAGGGAGGCTTGTGCTGGAAAGGAAAGGGGTTTTCTTTACCTCTTCCTCGGAGAGGCAACGAAGGAAAGAGAATATGAGAGAATAATTGTGTATAGAGCATAAGAGAGAGAGAGAGAGAGAGAGAGAGAGAGAGAGAGAGAGAGAGAGAGTAGGGGGCTAGTGTGTGCAGGGCTAGTGAGAGAGAAATGAAATTATTTTTGTGCATAAATTTGTTTGCTTGCGAGCCAGCCCCCACACCTCCATGTGTTGCTTCCTAAGTGGTTGGAGACCACGTTGACTTGGCAGTCCAAGACCAGCCAATATTTTCTCAGGTTAGGGGGAGAATGGACGTGCATAGACTAAGAGAAGGCTAGTGAGAGGAGAAAGAAATGAAAAATGTAGAAGACAGCAAGGGGACCCACGCTTCCACGTGGCGACCATGCACATGGCGCTTCCGGACAATCCAATATTTTCTTAATCCTTTCTCTTGGTGGAGACGCTGTCATGCTCAGCACGTATTTCCTTTCCTCTTTTATAATTCATTTTAGTGACATTTTCCATTCTTAATGAAAATCTCACGCCCAATGTGTCTTCTATCTTGGTTAAAAGAATCTTGACGATAACGTCGTGCTCTGCACATTTTTCCTTTCCTCTTATATAATTCATTTTAGTGATATTCTCCATTTCCTAATGGAAATCTCACGGCCAATGTGTCTTCTATTTTGGTTAAAGAATCTTCCATCTTTCTAATTGAAATTTTCTCTGCCGCGTGGCCAAATTAGTGCCGCTCTTTTCTAGAAATCCTCTTGCTGTGACGCGGGTCCCGTTACATGCTAGTTTTTGTTCTTTTCTTTGCTTGAAAAGTTAAAAGGTTGATGGGCATCAGATCTCTCTATAGTTACTTCCAAGTGGTGTTTCCAAAAAATTAAGACTTATTAACCACTTGTGCAGATTTCTCTGCCTTGTTGGTGCTTGCAACTATTTAACCGCATTTTTATACACTCAACCATAGAACTTGCTCATAAATTTCTTGATTGTGTTAAGAGACATGTGGAGTAAATATACATAGAAGTTTGTCAAATAAATAAGTTGGATTAGATCAAGGGAAAATGACACAATTAGTCCCTGAAGTTTTATATAATGTTCAATTTCATCCCTATATTTTTTATTGGCTCAATTTGATTCCTGAATTATTGATAAATGTCCGATCTAGTCCCTGACTATTTAAAAATTGATCAATTCCGTCCTTTCGTTAGCTTTCCATTAGTTAAACATAACGGAATGGGGGCATTTTGGTCTTTTAATATATTTTTTTCTTTTTTTTTCTTCTTCTTCTCTCTTCCCTCTGCCGCCCATGGTGGAGGGAAGCCGGCGTCCGGCGAGGGTTGCCCTCACCCGACGCAGGCGAGGGCAACCCTCGTCAGCGTCGGGCTGCCCTTGTCGGCGTCGAGTAAGGGGTGCCCTCGCTTAGTTGTTAGGTTCGCAGGTCGCGCCACAGGGGAATGCAAGGCTTGGTGCAGAGGCTGGAGGGGATCGTGGTGGTGCCGACGGAGAGAGGCCAAGGTGTGCAGGGGGCTTGGGTGCTGGCGTCACTGGAGCTGCGGTGAGAAGAGAAGAGGGAGGCTAAGGAAGTATAGACTTGGTGGAGGAGCCATGCGGTCGGTGTCCTCATCTCGTGGCCTTGTGCGGTGGGGCTCGACGAGCCGCAGCAGGGGGAGGCATCAAGGTCCCTCCCTTGGGCCGGTGAGGGTGAGGGCCTCCCTCCCAAGATCTGGCGAGGGCACCCCTCGCCCGATGCCGGCTTCCCTTCGTTGGCTCCGCCATGGACGGCGAAGGGAAGAAAGAAGAAGAAAAAACAGTAATGGAAGGACTAAACTGAACTTTTCTTAATAGTTCAGGGACCAAATTAAGCCAATCAAAAGTATGGGGATGAAATTGAGTATTACATAAAACTTCATGGACTAATTGTGACATTTTCCCTTAGATAAAAAATAGACTAATATTTACTCGGTTTTAGTCATTTTCCATACAATACAAATACCCAACCCATCATAATCTAATTACTAAAATATTTCTATATTTAACTCAATTTAAGAAAACTCGTAAGAGCACGAAATGAGCAAGCACAATATTGATTTTGAGCAAGAGAGGGTCATAGAAAATAGTAAAATTGATTTTGTTTTTTGAAAAAAAGGGATATTTGATTTTAATTTCATTAGCTTTTTGGCCGAGTGTACGAAAGGCTTGAAAGCAAGGAAAACCGCCAAAGAAAAGTATTTTTCAAGAAGCCATGTGTTGAGCTGGAAAAGGGGGCCGCAATGGGGCTTCTACTCCCTAAACCGACTTCTCTGAATGTCCTCCACAAACCGCTAGTTGTGGACTCATTAAAGCAATTTTGTTTCTTTTTTTTTCTTGAAGTCGGCAATTCCCATTCACACTGAAGCTGGCAGAGCAAAAAATCAACTTTGTTTTGTACATGAAACCAACTTAATTCTAAGCGGTGTCGTTTAGGTGGTTATATATATAATAGTCATGAATGGTTTCGAGCGATCTTTTCTCACTAGCAGAGAAAAGCTTTCCTTTGCTCTGTAATGCACCCGACTATATACTAAACACTTCCTTGTCTTGTGTCATTGTTGGTCTCTTTCATTCATCTCCTTTCTTGTTATGCTTTACACACAAGCTTCCGCAAAACTAAAATTTGTTCCAACAAAGTTAAGTATAATTAATTGTAAATCCATTTAACATTCATAGTATTTTGAGTTTTACTATTCTAAATCCATTTATAATTCATTTATTGCATATAACTAACTTATGTAATAACCAAGCCTATTAATGTGAGTTAATAAATGGATTTATATCCCATTTTGATATGTCTACATACACACTACGCGCTTATAGAGATCTTATTTATTATAGTAAAAAAATTGCATATAACTGTTGAATCCTGGCTAGACTTGCCTTGAATCAAGTTAATCTCCAAATGAGATTTCAATGGAATATCCTTTCTTTACTTTATCGGATTGGGGGCAAAAGTTGAGGTCATTTCTCTTCTTCAGAGTGGGATGATGCATCATTGTATAATAAGAGCTTATTATCCATATGCTTCACTAGACTAGAGTACCCAATAGGTGCTATCAACTAGAATGTAGTATAGGTGATTATTAGGCAAGGTTGGATCGAGCTGGGTTCGATTTTAATGTCGTGATTCAATGTTAGCACAAACTATGCCTATCTGTGATATTTTATGAGACCACTGCTAGCTATTCTAAAAACTTAAGCTATTAGATAAAGAAGTAGTTTATTATTTAAATACTATAATACTTCCCCTCTCACCCATAGTCTAGCTTAAGCGTGAAAATTTAATTAGAAAGGTAAACAAGGTATATAAATATTCGAATTTAGGAGCCCCAACTTTGGTATCATATGAGATTTTGTGAGACCATTTATTGCGAAAAATGAGCAATCGAACAGTAAAATAGACAAAAGAAGAAAATAAATTGGACACAAGATTTATGTGGTTCGGTTGTAAAGACCTACGTTCACGAAAAGAGTAGAGATGGATTTCACTATAGATTAAATGATATAAGGAAATTACATACTTGAGTCACTCAAATACTCTATCGGTGTTTCCTAAACTCCAATTATACCCAATAATGCACGCAGTGCTTAACTCCGAAATTTCTCAAGAAATAATTTGTCAATCTCACGAAAGAATTACGCACAAATTTTACCACAAGATTTAATTGGCTTGAACATTAAATCTTCTTGAATGTAATTCACGAACAAGAACGACAAAGAAAAACCCTCCCAAGCACTCGATGACGAGACGATGCTTCAAGACCAATTCTTCATGATCGACCTCCACCCACGAACAATCCGTGAGAATTGATATATAATCCACCGCCAAAGAAGCGTGAGGGAAACCGAATCAACTAGGATCCGGTCAACCCAAGCAAAAGTTGGACTTTCCTTTGCAGTTATCTTGCTAATTTTAACCAAAATATATCTCTATATATTTTAAACAAAATTCAAGTCCAAGTCAAAGTTGGACTTTCCTATTTTAGCGACCAAACTCTCCAACGCATACTCGAAATATTGGGAAGTTGATCTTTGGATGTTCTTTGCTCGATTTCGAACGTCTACAAAATATCCAATTTGGAATATTTGGAATTTCACATTGGGCTCAAACTCCACCTTGACTTGAGACATATTTTAACAATCTCTACCTTGGTTCGACGTTTGAGTCAAGCTACAATCGCTTCGCAAAAATTTGAACTTTACCGCTACTTTCCCATAGCCCCCGATGGGCTTAACCGCCACAGATATTATCCAAGTCTAAGGTTCGCTTGAACTTCGTCATAACCGAGGATCTCATCAGAATACCAACTCTATATCTATGTAGCACCGACACGGACATGCAATACGCGATACGTCATTTATCAAAAAGTAGAGAATTTCGATATATAAATTCATAAATAACTAAATAATAATAATAATAATAATAGCATAGAATTAATCTATAATAAAAACATTAATCTTACATTTTTTAATATCATTCATTCTTTTAATTTGACAAATTCAACTACATTTTATTGTAATAATCCATAAAACTTGGAGGAAAAAATAACTAATCAACATTCCACTATTAAATTTAAAATTTAACAATAAGCAAAAAAAAAAAAAAAATCAACATTCCATCATCAAATATAACAAAAATTCATTCATCCATATTATCCACTTCTTCTTCTGAAAAAAAAACTCAATCTCCAGCTCATCAAGTGAAAGATTCGCAACTTCAAGCACCCCGGCATCTTCAAATGAGTCAAATGCATCTTTGCCAATATCCCACATCTTGGTCTCTCCTTCTGCGTATTGTGGGCTCTTTTTTATTATTATTATTTTTTTTTTTAAAAGACGAAGATTGCTATAAATAAAAACCAAATCTTCTGCATGTTTTGGGGTCATCTTATTTCTTCTCATCGAATACACAAATGAGTAAGTACTCCAATTTCTCTCAACGCGATGAAGAAGAAGGTTGTGCAAGAAGCTTTAAGGCTATGTTTTGAAGTATCGGTGCACATGCACCATAATTAACCCACCAAGCCTTAGGATCCATAGAATATCGATTTTGAATGGAATCAAAATCTCTAAAATTCCCATTTTTAGTCGTAAAATCTACATACTCCAAATTCACCTTGTTGCGCTCATCCAAGTTAGGAAAATAATTTTTGAACCATTTCAGTATTTCTTGGTTGATCTCCTTATTCTTATATGAAGAAATTCGAGTAGAATCTTCATCAAGCAATTGATCACTATAGTACATTTATTTAATAAATGAATATTATATTATCATGTTAAATAAAGAATAATGTCATGCCCCGAACCTCGAGCGTGCCAACATCCCACAATGGTCATGCAATTGCGACATTCCCAGGTAGTGTCGCCGACCCCATTCATTTATTATTGCGCAAGCGAAACGTATTATAAACCCCTGACAATGAAATACGGGATAGAAAAGCAGAAAGCAAAATCACAACATAACACTTAACATAATTCAACAGAATTACAAACAGAGGTTTACGGCCAACGCCTACAAAAGACGGCTCTTAAAAAGAGGTTATCCTACGACCTACAAGTCGTACACGATATCCAATTCTTATGACTTCACCTCTCCAACTCCTCAAGGCCAACCAAAGCTATATGGCCGCTCAAGTCCACCGGGACCCGAAATGGTTATTCAATAACCACCGAGACAACGTCTCGCAAGTTCAACCCCTAAACCCCTATTAGAAAGAAAATGCCCAAGGGTGGCCTAGCCACATCACACGAGAGAACTTACCTCGCCTCAATTCCTTCCCGAGTTAGCACAATTTGTATCACACAATCTCAGGTAGTAATAATAATTCAAACAATTGGAACGCTATCACTTTCATATAAATCATGATCGCACTTAGCACGCATTCCAATTATTATTCACTGCCATACAAGTGCATAGCCTACTCGCGGGTCGGCTATCTACTAACATTACGGCATTTCTAGAAGAATAAAGGTCCAGTCGGTCCCGCCACTACTGCGACCAAGCCACGTCATTCTATCGACGGCATTTCTAGAAGAATAAAGGTCCAGTCGGTCCCGCCACTACTGCGACCAAGCCACGTCATTCTATTGACGGCATTTCTAGAAAAATAAAGGTCTAGTCGGTCCCGTCACTATTGCGACCAAGCCACCTCATTCTATCGATGGCATTTCTAGAAGAATAAAGGTCCAGTCGGTCCCGCCACTACTGCGACTCGAGCCACGTCACTCTCTTGACGGCATTTCTAGCAGAATAAGGATCTAGTCGGCCTAGCCACTACTGCCACCCGAGCCTTTCAACTAGCACACGACAATTCGATACCGATCCTTGGGTACTTTACATTTCACTCACATAATCCAATTACGATATTAACCATTAACAATCTAATTTCAATGCCGAACTCGACACTTGGGATTTTATGAATAAAATCCATATTTATTACAATCAACACTCAATTTGCCACATCCATTGACCAAAGTCAAATTCTAAATGCACAATGAAGCGATCAGACGAAATTCGAGAGAATAAGGTCCCAACGAAATTTTCCGAATTTATTAAATAATTAAATTTATTCCGAAAATTAATTAAATAATAATATCCATTTTTTTTTGGCAATCCACACTCAATTTATAATATCCAACCATCAATTTCAAAATCCGAACACACAGCAGCGATCGGCACAAAATTCTGAAAGCAATCGGGTCAAAAATAATTTTTCCGTTTTTTTTTTTAAAATAATAATATTTTAATAATTTCGGAATATAATATAATATTATAAATTCAAGAATTTCGAAACAATTAAATAATTCAAAAATAAAACCCTATTATGTCCCATCAAGGCTTAACATTAAATAAACTCTCTTAGCCTTTAATTAAACATACTTTAGATTAAACAAACATGTTAATCTAAATCATAATTAAATAAACTAAATTAACTACCTAAGATTACTTAACTTAGACTAAGCACACTTAGGGCATCATTAACCGTCTAATCAAGGTTTAGTGAGTTAAACTCACCGGATTAGCGAGCCGAGCGGACCAAAACGACGGGGACGCCAAGGAGAACGACTTTCCTCAAAGCGGGCCGAGCATCCGGGCTCGGGAAGGCGGCCAAAACGGGCCAAACATGGGCTGCCATACCCATTTTCTTGGTTGCTGTCCACTGCTGGTTGAGGCCGAGAATGGGCGGATCCGGGGCTTGGATGAGATGGAGAAGGACCGGGGAAGGTTGAGGGGTTAAACCGGACTAAGGCGGGACTCGAACGGTGGCCGGAGGTGGCCGAACGGCTCTGGCATGGGCTAATGCAGCAGCTGCGACGCAAGGTCAGGTGAGTGGGAGGCGGAGACGGCGCGACGGCGGGTCGGCGAGCGCGCGCGGGCGGTGCGGGACGGATGCACGGCGGCGACGACGACGACGGCGTGCGAGCGGGTGGCCGGCCATGGCTGCTCCAGCTTCTTCTCTGCAAATTTTTCTGGTCTTCGCACAATGAAGATGGAGGAGAGATGCAACGAGAGAGAGGGAGAGAGGAGAGAGAAGGATGGGGGCCATTTCTTTAATCCAACAAAAGTGGCCCATCATGACCTCATGGATGATGTCACACTCCACTATCTCCCACAACCTTTCTCCAATGGGTCCATTTTATTTTTCCGCCGGGGCATGAAAATTTGTACATTAATTTCTTTAATTCCATTCAATCCTCTCCCAATTGAGTCCAATTGAAGTCCATAAAATTAATCCAATGTTACCACACTTCAATTCACATCTTCACTTGTCCATAGCACCAACATAAGTCCTAAAAGCGCGATTAAAGACGGGCCTACTAATTTCTCGAGCCAAATTAACCATTCTCTGATTATTTTGCTAAAAAACTCGGCTTGCACGAAAAATCTTCCGAAGATTAGTTAATTTTCCTAAAATAATTTGTGACACACTTAGACTTCCAATTTCTGAATTCGATCTCAATTCCACGGTTAATTTCACTTTGACACGATACTAGCGCGGCCCAACTTACCGAGTATCCTTTAGAAATTTTCATGCATTTGACCTATGGTTGATAATCTCAAGCGACAATGTACATCTTTGAAACATTGGCGGTTGTCGGGGTAATCTCAAGGTTTCAAATACGGACACATGGTACCCAATCGACAGAAAAGTTGGTCTAGTGCCGACCGACAAGAATTGTGCGATCTGGTGGAATCACCCACACTTGATCATATGCCTCTGTCAAGTCAACCTATCTCTGACCTCTAATCGATTTTTAATTGTGCCGTAATGACCCTTGCAGATTAGCTTGGTCGAAAGATCGCTTCTGGGTCAAATTCTCGAGTCTGATGCATTAGAAACTCTTAACGGCTTTACCCAAAAGACTAGTTTTCACATGAGTGGCCGACTCAAGGAAAAGAACTATATGCGTGCCAACGAAATGCCCGTCTCAAATTATTGAAATTAGAATTGGAAAATCGGGATGTCATAACTCTTCCCCTCTTATAAAAATTTCGTCCTCGAAATTTAAACCATTAAAAATTCTTCTTCAAAATGGTGGGGTATTGTCGTCTCATCAATTATGCTCCTTCATTCTGCTTCGTACTGCTATCCAAGATCCTCAGTGCCAACGAAACATTTCCGAATTAACCAGACTAATCCTTGATTCCCAAAAGGACTAAGCACTTGTCCATCTTTACAAAAATGGAAGTTGCAAAAGATTTGGTCCCCTTTTTTTTTTTTCCACAAAGCGGCTAACTGCCGCGTCGGGGATTCGAACTCCCGACTTCGGACCTTTCGCTTCTTCCCGAGTACCACTCGGCTATAGGCGCCGACGGTGCCTCGAAATGCTTCTTCAATTCATTTAAAGCCAAAACCCTCATTTGAACTCAAATTTCGATGGATTCCGGTATAAATGCCGATTCATCTTCCCTTCCATAATAGATCGAGACATCCTCACCAAGGGCGACACCCAAGGAAAAATACACTTCCCCACTTAAAATTCCAAAGGTCTTTGACACAAAATCTGCGAAGCTAATTGGCGATTCTAAGCGGTCCTTAATCTGTCTCTGGTAACTGCGACTGAATTACTGATGTCTGAACCAACTTTGGACCTGCGATTTTCTAATGTCTGATCTCATCTCAACCGACTGAAGTCCTGTATACTCTGCTCTGCACTGATTAAAAAGAAACTATCTGATTGATCTGCTGAAACTGCGAACTTCTAGTCAAGATCTGATATAACTCTGACATTGATATCGGCAATTGCAATTACTAACCACTGTACAGACCCTGGCCTGTGATCTTTCTTTCCTTGACTTCATCTCAGCAATCGAAATTCTGCACTCTCTGCTATGTACTATTTAAGAAAGAACCATTTGAAAGCTCTGCCAACTTGGAACATCTGATCCAGATTTGAAAATCGAATTTTGAACTTTCTTAAATAAGATCCAATCCTTGAGTACCAACTGAGCAACTAAGGACTTTTGACTCAGTGCATTTGCGACTTTGTTCACCTTTCTAGAGTGATACAAAATATCATAGTCATAATCTTTAAGGAGTTCCATCCAGCGACGCTGTCTCATAATCAACTCTCGATGTCTCAATTGACGGGACGCATCTGCAATAATCCTATCATGCTGCATCAACAAGCAACCAAATCCTTTAAATGATGCATCACTGTAGATCTCATAACTTTCAGGACCAGATGGAATGGTCAGCTTCTGCTTAAGCTCTTGGAAACTACACACGCACTTACCTGACCACACAAACTTTTCTTTCTTCTTCAGAAGTTTCGTCAATGGTGATGTTAACACTGAAAACCTTTCTACAAACCGTTTGTAACACTCTGCTACGACCTAGAAAAACGTATGATCTTTGTCACTACAGTCAATATCGGCCAACTGATCATTGCTTCAATCTTGGATGAGGTCTACGGAGATTTCTTCGCCTGAAATCACGTGACCTAAGAGTGCAACACGAGTCATCCAAAACTCACACTTGCTAAACTTAGCATAAAATTGAAGAGTCCTCAAGGTTTGAAGTACTATCCCCAAATGTCTCTCGTGCTCCTCAGTACTCTTTGAACACACCAAGATAATTTCAATGAACACGATCACAACTGATTTAAGTACCCTTAAACATTCTGCTCATAAGACCCGAACAAACAGCTAAGGTGTCCATCAAACCACTCGGCATTACAATGAACTCATAATTGCCGTATCGAGCGCAAGATGCTAACTGGTATGTCTTTCTTCCTGATCCTCAACTAATGATATCTTGACCTCCAGTCGATCTTGAAGAGTATCGATGCACAAACACAACGAACCAACTTTCCTTTTCACAAATAGAACATGTGCTCCCAAGGTGATGCACTGGAACGTATGAATCCCCTATTCAACAATTCCTGCATCTGCACCTTCAGTTCTTTTAACTCGGGTAACACCATCCGGTAAGGAGCCTTAGGGACTGGCTCTGTTCCGGGTGCTAATTCAATCACGAACTCCATTTCTCTTTCTGATAGCAAACCTGACAATTCTCTAGAAAATACCTTAGAAAGCTTATGTACCACGATTATGTTTTCCATATTTGGCTCCTTAACTGACGCATCCATTACAACTGCCATGTAGATTCGATAACCAATAACCAGAACCGAGTCATCTTCAGTGACAAATAACAAGGATCGAAGTTCCTCTTCGACTTTCAGTAATTCAAAACTTTCACACGCTAACTGAACAAACTAAATTATATCACTAACATGATTCAAAACAATAGAAAGCTCTTTGAGCCAAACCTTTTTATAAATGACTTCCAAGTCATACCTAAGCAAACTCTTCAAGTACAACTATAGTCAGAAATTCACATTTCTATTACCTTATTACCACAACAAAAACCCTACAACCTTCACTAAAAATTCTGCTGCATTACTCTGCATAAAACATCTCATAAATATTCTTCTTCTGATTAATGCATGGTCGATCCCTTCATGCACCTCTAGCCATCCTAGTGGCGTCCTATCTGCAGTAACAGTGCTTACGCTTTCCCGAACTTACATGGATAGTTCCTAACCTGATGGCCGTGCTAGCCATATTCAAATCATGCTCCCTTTTTACTCTGACACTAGGCTGACTCATGCCTCTTTTTCACAAACTCGACACATAATCAGTGAGTCCTCTACCTCTCATCAAGTGACATCATGCACCATTCCTTACACTGGGGTCCATTCCAAGTACCCCACTGAACATCCTGAAGCATGCTTCCTCTGCTCTGTCTTATCAACGGCGATGCAGAAATAGCTGTGGTTCCATCTGTCTATACGGACAATCTTTGATCAAATGGCCTTACTGGCGACATTTGTAACAAGTCATTTCCCTCTTATAGCACGGGACAGATTCATGTCCTTTCTTACAGACACGACACACATCGATCAAGATGAGCACTGACTTTCCAATTCTACTATTCTGGTTGGGTGAAACATGGCACTCTTCTTCTGACATCGGCCTTTCTCCCCAATCGATTTCCACCTCTGTCTAAATTGAACTTTGACTCGGAGGCTTGATCCTCGATCACAACTTCAGATTGGGCTTCAACAGGCGCGGCAACAACAATGGTCACAATACTGACAGCGGTAAAAACAACGGCAACAGCAACGGTTCGGTCCTGAGCTTACTGACCCAACAAGCTTCCAAGGAACACTAGTGCCTAAATGATCCCAACGAACCTAAGATCGTTCGGAGCTGCTACACTCTAAGTACCGACTTGCGGTGGTACTATCACACTCGCGCTGGTCTAAGCCTGCGCTCTACCTCAGGTACTGACTTTTGTCAGCCTCCTACCCCGAGGTATAGGTCCTACCGACCTTCTCCAAGGAGTTCTCCACTCCTGGTCACTCATCTTACAGGTTCCTTATAGACACATGTCTTCCAATTCCAACACTAAGTTAGAATTTGACTGACCCCATAAACAAGCTACCAAACAGCTATCAATCACATGCATCAGCATATCAAAAGCCTTTCCTACTAACTATCCCATGACTCATCGCACCTTATCACTCCATACTCAAACCATGCTCTGATACCACTTAAACGGGGATGTCACGCCCCGAACCTCGAGCATGCCAACATCCCACCATGGTCATGCAATTGCGACATTCCCAGGTAGTGTTGTCGACCCCATTCACTTATTATTGCGCAAGCGGAACGTATTATAAACCCCTGACAATGAAATACAGGATAGAAAAACAGAAAGCAAAATCACAACATAACACTTAACATAATTCAACAGAATTACAAACAGAGGTTTACGGCCAACAGTCTACAAAAGACCGGCTCTTAAAAAGAGGTTATCCTATGACCTACAAGTCGTACACGATCTCCAATCCTTATGACTTCACCTCTCCAACTCCTCAAGGCCAACCAAAGCTATATGGCCGCTCTGTCCACTAGGGACCTGAAATGGTTATTCAATAACCACTAAGACAACGTCTCAGCAAGTTCAACCCCCTAAACCCCTATTAGAAAGAAAATATGCCCAAGGGTGGCCTAGCCACATCACACAGAGAACTTACCTCACCTCAATTCCTTCCTGCAGGTTAGCACAATTTGTATCACACAATCTCAGGTAGTAATAATAATTCAAACAATTGGAACGCCATCACTTTCATATAAATCACGATCGCACTTAGCACGCATTCTAATTATTATTCATTGCCACACAAGTGCATAGCCTACTCGCGGGTCGGCTATTACTAACATTACGGCATTTCTAGAAGAATAAAGGTCCAGTCAGTCCCGCCACTACTGCGACCAAGCCACGTCATTCTATCGATGGCATTTCTAGAAGAATAAAGGTCCAGTCGGTCCCGCCACTACTGCGACCAAGCCACGTCATTCTATTGACGGCATTTCTAGAAGAATAAAGGTCCAGTCGGTCTCACCACTACTGCGACCCGAGCCACGTCACTCTCTTGACGGCATTTCTAGCAGAATAAGGATCCAGTCGGCCTAGCCACTCTGCCACCCGAGCCTTTCAACTAGCACACGACAATTCGATACCGATCCTTGGATACTTTACATTTCACTCACATAATCCAATTATGATATTAACCATTAACAATCTAATTTCAATGCTTGAACTCGACACTTGGGATTTTATGAATAAAATCCATATTTATCACAATCAACACTCAATTTGCCACATCCATTGACCAAAGTCAAATTCTAAATGCACAAGCGATCAATACGAAATTCTCGAGAGAATAAGGTCCCAACGAAATTTTCCGAATTTATTAAATAATTAAATTTATTCCGAAAATTAATTAAATAATAATATCCATTTTTTTGGCAATCCACCCTCAATTTATAATATCCAACCATCAATTTCAAAATCCGAACACACAAGCGATCGGCACAAAATTCTGAGCAATCGGGGTCGAAATAATTTTTCCGTTTTTTTAAATAATAATATTTTAATAATTTCGGAATATAATATAATATTATAAATTCAAGAATTTCGAAACAATTAAATAATTCAAAAATAAAACCCTATTATGTCCCATCAAGGCTTAACATTAAATAAACTCTCTTAGCCTTTAATTAAACATACTTTAGATTAAACAAACATGTTAATCTAAATCATAATTAAATCAACTAAATTAACTACCTAAGATTACTTAACTTAGACTAAGCACACTTAGGGCATCATTAACCGTCTAATCAAGGTTTAGTGAGTTAAACTCACCGGATTAGCGAGCTGAGCGGACCAAAACGACGGGGACGCCAAAGAGAACGACTTTCCTCAAAGCGGGCCGAGCATCCGGGCTCGGGAAGGCGGCCAAAACGGGCCAAACATGGGCTGCCATACCCATTTTCTCGGTTGCTGTCCACTGCTGGTTGAGGCCGAGAATGGACGGATCCGGGGCTTGGATGAGATGGAGAAGGACCGGGGAAGGTTGAGGGGTTAAATCAGACTAAGGCGGGACTCGAATGGTGGCTGGAGGTGGCCGAACGGCTCTGGCATGGGTTGATGCAGCAGCTGCGACGCAAGGGCAGGCGAGTGGGAGGCGGAGACGGCGCGACGGCGGGCCGGCGAGCGCGCGCGGGCAGTGCGGGACGGACGCACGGCGGCGACGGCGACGACGGCGTGTGAGTGGGTGGCCGGCCATGGTTGCTCCAGCTTCTTCTCTGCAAATTTTTCTGGTCTTCACACAATGAAGATGGAGGAGAGGGGCAACGGGAGAGAGGGAGAGAGGAGAGAGAAGGATGGGGGCCATTTCTTTCTTTTTCTTTTTCTTTAATCCAACAAAAGTGGCCCACCATGACCTCATGGATGATGTCACACTCCACTATCTCCCACAACCTTTCTCCATGGGTCCATTTTATTTTTCCGCGGGGCATGAAACTTTGTACATTAATTTCTTTAATTCCATTCAATCCTCTCCCAATTAAGTCCAATTGAAGTCCATAAAATTAATCCAATGTTACCACACTTCAATTCACATCTTCACTTGTCCATAGCACCAACATAAGTCCTAAAAGTGCGATTAAAGACGGGCCTACTAATTTCTCGAGCCAAATTAACCATTCTCTGATTATTTTGCTAAAAAACTCGGCTTGCACGAAAAATCTTCCGAAGATTAGTTAATATTCCTAAAATAATTTGTGACACACCCAGACTTCCAATTTCTGAATTTGATCTCAATCCCACGGTTAATCTCACTTTGACACGATACTAGCGCGGCCCAACCTACCGAGTAGCCTTTAGAAATTTTCATGCATGTGACCTGTGGTTGATCATCTCAAGCCACAATGTATATCTTTGAAACTTTGGCGACTTTCGGTTGTCGGGGTAATCTCAAGGTTTCAAATACGGATACAGGGTACCCAATCGACAGAAAAGTCGGTCTAGTGCCAACCGATAAGAATTGTGCGATCTGGTGGAATCACCCACACTTGATCATATGCCTCTGTCAAGTCGACCTATCTCCGATCTCTAATCGATTTTTAATTGTGCCGTAATGACTCTTGCAGATTAGCTCGGTCGAAAGATCGCTTCCGGGTCAAATTCTCGAGTCTGATACATTAGAAACTCTTAACGGCTTTACCCAAAAGACTAGTTTTCACATGAGTGGCCGATTCAAGGAAAAGAACTATATGCGTGCCAACGAAATGCCCGTCTCAAATTATTGAAATTAGAATTGGAAAATCGGGATGTCACAAATAACTACTAATTGTATGATGGCACAACTGCCATGTGCCAAGCAATGGAGTGGAGTGTTGTTTCTTATCCAACGATCTACAATAATTGTATGAACCACCTCATAAAATGTGGACTTCTCATGTAGTCTCTTCACTTCATGTGCATATATAGCTTTCTTCACTTTTTCGATCATCGAACCCCACATATCATAAACTAAGTGAAGATAAGGCTTATCGGTGTCACAAATTCTAAGCATATCATAAATAAGAGCCATGAAAGAAAGTATATAATTAATCAAATCCCACCAACAATCATCCAACACCTTCTCCTTCACAAACTTAGCTTTCCCTTGATTATCATCTTGATAGATATTCGATTTGTCACAAATTACCATGTTTTAAAGACCATTTTTTTATTAACTTGAATCTCCTAAGTATTACAATAATCGAAGCAAAATGTGTATCTGCTACAGAAAGCAACTTCAAGCTACCAAACTCATTGTATATTGTTAATCTCATAGAATGGTTCATGATAAAATGTTTGTTTTGCATAACTTCCTTAACAATATTTGAAATTCAACTACATTCCTCATAAACTATATGATTACTCTCCATATTTTTTACGGCACAAATGTTCTTCAAAGTTAGATTAAGGGTGTGCACCACACAAGGCGTCCACATAATGGATGTAAATTCTTACTCAATGAGTTATCCCGTGCCCTTACAATTTGAAGCATTATCCGTAAGTACTTGAACCATATTCTCATGCCAAATTTCATTGATAACTCATTTCAACAAGTTAAAAATGAAATACATATCTTTTGTTTCTCCCGAGCAATTAACCGATTTTATAAACAATGGTTCTTCATCTGAAACCGCCATGAAATTAATAAGCGGTCTTCTTTGTAAGTTGCTCTATCCATCACTCATAATACTTACACCATTTTTCTTCCACATGTTTTTGATAAGTGCACACAATCTATCGATTTTTTTTTTGACCTAGGAAATCCCGTAAGCCAACAGCCGGCGGGTAGAACCTGGGGGCAGCACAGGTGAAACCACCACTTCATGCCACCGGGTAAGTCACCTAACAGCCCTTTAGCCCCTTTCTTCGCAAGGACTTTGAACCCCTCCCCTCTGGGCGAAAGGATCATAGAGGCTCTACCATCCAGGCTGCCACGGTCGGTGGTACAATCTATCAATATTTACATTATCTTTTTGCAACAAAGTGGTCCTCAACAAATTAAACTTCGATGGTATATAACCCGTAATATTATGATTAGTGGCATAAGTGAAAGCGGATTGAAAATAAGGATTCCTTGCTAGGCTAAACGGTAAGACCACCGAATACAACATTCTAGCAATCTCACAATCTAGACGTTCTCGTTGAGTCATATTAAATGCATCTTCAAGTGATTTTCCACTCCCACTTCCACATTTTTTTTTTTTTGGAGTTAAATGATGAATTCATTCTCGTGACCACCACCACTAAGTGAAAAACTAGAAAGAGGCAAAGGTACATTCTAAGTACAATATTCATTAATTTAATATTGACCTCTTCCTCTAATCTTTCCATCTCCAACAGATCTTTTTTATTTTCTACTTTTGTGCACTTTCCAATTCATTTTCCACTTATCATCATCAAATGGCCCTTCCAATTTGTAAAATTTTTTTACAAATTTCCTCTTGCATCAGTATGATTAACTGACTTAGTAACATACCTCCATAATGGTTGTTTTACAAATTTATTGTGAGAGGTAGGTGGTTGTGTACTTAAAGTACTACTAGCCATGTTTGAACTAAAAGACATTCTGCAAAAAAATAAAATAAAATACATGTTATTATCAATTGCTATAAGGTTTCTTAGTTAAAGTTAATTGAGGAAAATTGGTACCAACCGGAAGCACGTTGTGGGAAGTAGTAAACATCAGTAGACAATAACAAAATAGTGACGGACAACAACGAACAACAATAAATGATAGCAAGTAATAATAGACAATAGTGAGCTGCTGTGAACAATAGTAATAAAGTAGCCAACAGCAGTGAACAAGAGCAATAAAGCAGCGAATGGCAGAGAACATTAGTAATACAACAACGAACAGCAGCAATACAACAACGAACAATAGCAGCAAAATTTCCATCATCAATTCCCGACCATCACACATACACGACCAAAGCCACTATGAAGAGGGCATTGGACAAGACACTCGTGTTTTTACTTATTGCATGACCATTAACATAATCAAGTCAACAAACTAGTTATACAAATACAGATAAAAGAAAATCGGCTACATGAATGAGATGTATCATTGTTCCTTACAAGTACTTAAATTCGTGGCACCACTTCCCACTTATCTAAACCCTGTAAATAGAATCGGGAAACATGATTTTCCCAATCAGGGCAACATGCCTCTAAAGATTGGTAGAGGTCAGCATCAGGAAGAGATTTAAAATGCACATTGCAGCTCATTCTTCTCGAACCCATAGCTAGCCATTCCATAACCATTTTTCATTAGCAAACAACTAGTAATAGCAGTTACCAGTCCTTAAAACTAACACAACCAACGCGGCTTTTGAATGCCATAACACCCATCTTAACTCAAACAAACGTTAGTGGCGTCTAGATTACAACAGCAATATAAGCTCATATGTTTTGAAGAAATTAAACAACTTGTCTCCTTCCCACAAAATAATTCCCAACTTTCGCAAAACACGTGCAAGCACCATCGGCCGGAAATTCATTACCTAAACAAAATTCCAACTTGAGCTCAACAACTCATCTCTTCCCCACGAATCAATTCCCCCTCCAACCCCCCACCCCCTCTCTCTTCCACTACGATATGTAATAAGTAAAAACACGAGTGTCTTTCCCCAAACTAACTCTAGGGTTTGCAAAAAAATCCCAAATCGCATTATAAAGAAATCCAAGATGCTGAATTGAAATCAAATAAAATGGAATGACACAACTTGCTAACCTGAGATGAGCAAAAAGATAAAATCGTGATCACGAGATGAAGAGAAGCAACACGGCAATGCCTGTGAGAGGCAGAGGCGATAGTCGCTCAATTGGGGCGACGATTCAATGCTTGCGAGAGACGAAGGTGGGGTCAGAGGCGACTGTGGCAACAAGTGGGGTTGAGGCACAGGGGGTTATGGCGAGTTGGCGACTAGTGGGGTGGGCCTCACGGCCGGTGAAGCAACACCGGCGAGAGACTCACGACGAAAGAAGAGAACGGTGCGTGCGACAGTGCGACTGAGAAGAGTCCAGAACCAAAAGTATTGGAAATTTGTTTTAGCTTTTATTAGTTTTTATTTTTATTTTTTTCATATATTTATATTTAGACCCTAGAAGTTTTGAAAATTTGTAAAAATAACCTCGTGCGTGTTAGAGTCATGTGTCGGCATTTCTAACTTGCGTGTCGGAGCATGTCGGAGTGTCGGATACGACACGAAGGGTCTCGGAGAGTGTCCGTGCTTCTTAGCTCCACATGCACTTTTAACTGCTCCGCAAGGATTTTCCGATGCAACCTCCTTAACCGCAGATAAAGCAAAACCATTATTGTATCCAAATCTGTCAGGAGATCGAATACATACCTTGTTAATTTCAGCAGTTATGGCAACCATTTGCTCTATAGGCTCCACCTCGCTACAAGCATTATCCATGTCGATTACTTTGCTAGTACTCGTGCTCGCTACCTTAGGAGATTTTGGTTGCAACTTCACCTCAAGCTGAACACCATTCAAATATGTTTGATTACTGCTATAATCACTCCTAGCCAAAGATACTAGAGACTCGTCAAACGTAACTTCTCTGCTGATAATAAGTGAACTTAATTCCGAGCACCACAATCAATAACCCCTCTCACCTTATTCATAACCTAGGAATATGCACTTTCTTACCCTTTTGTCGAACTTACCATCATTCGCTCGAATATAACATAGGCAACCAAATATTCTAAGAATATAATAATTAGCAACATTACCTTACCACACTTCTTCGGGAGTCTCATATCTAATCGCAGTCATGGTGATCTATTCATCAAGTAGCACACTGTACTTAGCGCATCCACTAGGAATATCCTAGTCATACTAGCACTAGAGTGCTTTTTATGAGCCGTCTCTAGCAATGTTTTAGAATATGACGCATTAGTTTTTTTTTTTAGGGTTGGTTTTAGGGTTTGAGTGGCGGCTAGAAGGCCTATATATATAAGACTGACTGAATTTCTTTGGGGAACAGAGATACTTTTTATTTTAAGAACAAGAATTGAGAGGTTTTCTTTATTTTAAGAACTCTTTTGAGGACTTGACCTTATCAAGATTCTCTTTGGCGGTCGATTTGACTTATCGAGAGAGATAGTGAATTCTTTCGCTCGTGGCGTCTATAACGTTGGTTGGTTGATACGTGTTTGTCAACAGGTCACGTTCATACGAGGTTGCCAATCACGGGTTTGATTGGAGGTCGAGGTTTGCAATTCGCACCATCCGGGCCTTCGTAGAACGATCCTTCCGCAACGATTCACATCAGTTTGGTATCAAAGCTTGCTTCTACAAGGTCTATTTATCTTTAATTTTCTGTTGATATTCAGAAACTTGAGATTTATTGAGCTAGGGTTTCGGTTCTAGCTAATTTAGGGATCCGATTGCTTTTGTGCTTCCATACATAGTTGTTTGCTATTAGTTTTAAATTTTCTTTTCTAGCATCTTAAATTGTATCTGAGTTCGTCAAAAAAAAAAGAAAAAAAAAGAAGAGAAAGAAAACGACACAAAAAAAAAGTGCGCAAGAGAAAAAAAAACAGCTTTGGCAAAAAAAAATTAGCCGAACAAAAAAAAAAATTAAGAAGGCGACTCGTTTGTTAGTAGACCGAATTGAAACAAAATCAGTAGTGATTTGCGTTTCAATTGGAATTTCGAAGGTTGTACTTGTTGGTTTGAAATTGTTACTTGCTGAATCAAAATCAATAGTGATCTAATCTTGTTTGATTAGTTCGATTGATTGTCGTGAGAGAGTTGAGAGACAGGTTTTGAGTCCGATAAAGAGCTTGTGAAAAGAGAATACAAGAGGAAAAATGCAAGAGTGTGTAAGCTTAATTGAGGGTAAAAAAAGCCTAAACTTGAGTTAAACACAAGGGGAGTGACAAACACTTTGAGAGAAACACGTGAGGAAGTGATTGGTGAGGATTTTTGTGACTAACGTTTACTTGCAGGTCTAAAATATGTCGCACGAAGAAAGTGTGAATCAAAAGGAGATTGGCTCCATACGAATGGATGAAGCGCTCGTGGAAAGCATCCATCAATTGAAGGCCGTAGTGGAGGAGCTTAGTGGCCGAATGATGGGGAATGACATGAGGGTTGATGGTGACAGAGAGCTACCCCAAGGGAAGGCCGTAATATCAGCGAGACACCTCTAGAACACGACATAGAAGGCAATGTCATTATGACGATGATGAGGCCGACATGGAGGATGATCGAGATGCTTGATTTGGAAGGTGGAATGGAGCTCGAGGGTTTAAACACCGAGAAGATAATGAACTTGGCAATATCAATATTCTCTTTGGCGATCGATTTGACTTATCGAGCGAGATAGCGAATTCTTTTGCTCGTGGCTTCTAGAACGTTGGTTGGTTGACACGCGTTCATCAACAGGTCACGTTCATACCGAGGTTGCCAATCACAGGTTTAATTGGAAGTTGAGGTTTGCAATTCGCACCATCTGGGCCTTCGTAGAACGATTCTTCCGCAACGATTCACATCAGTTTGGTATCAAGATGAAAATTCCTTCTTTCCAATGGAAGAATGATCTCGATGTGTATCTAGAATGGGAGAAACGGATGGAGATGGTATTTGATTGCCAACGATACTCCGAGATCAAAAAGGTAAAAATTGCAGCTGTTGAATTTATTGATTATGCTATAATTTGGTGTGATCAACTTATGACTAGTAGGAGGCGCAATGGTGAAAGACCGATAGAGATGTGGGATGAGATGAAAGCGGTGATGAGAAGGCGTTTTGTACCTAGTCATTACCACCGAGATTTGTTTCAAAAGTTACAAAATCTCACACAAGGCAATAAGAGCGTGGAAGAGTATCACAAGGAGATGGAGATTGCCATGATCCGTGCTAATGTGGTGGAGGATCGTGAGGCCACAATATCAAGATTTTTGAGTGATTTGAGCTGAGACATAGCAAGGGTGGTGGAGCTGCAACACTATGTTGAATTGGAGGAATTGGTGGACAAAGCTATCAAAGTTGAGCGGCAATTGAAGTTGGATCGAATTCACAAGAGTGGAGGAGGTTCAAATCAGAATTGGAGATCCAATTGGAAAAGAGATGAGAAGTCAAATTGGAGAGGAAACAACACTAAAACCGAAACCTCAAAGGAGAAGGAGAGGGACGGTAAAGTTGGAACGAATCCGGCTTCAGGTAAAACCAAAACCCTAACACTAGAACTCGTGAGATTAAATGTTTTAAGTGTTTGGGCAGGAGTCATATGGCGAATCAATGCCCTAATAGGAGGGTGATGATCATGATTGGACATGGTGTTATTGAGTCCGAAAGTGAAAGGGAAGAAGAGGATGATGAGATGCCACCATTGGAGGATTGTAGTGATGGTGAAGTGGCTATAAAAGGAGACTTATTGGTGGTTAGACGTTCTCTGAGTGTGCAAGTAAATGGGGAGGAGCATCACCAACAAAGAGATAATTTGTTTCATACAAGATGTGTGGTGAATGGTAAGATCTGTAGTATGATAATTGATGGAGGTAGTTGTGCGAATGTGGCAAGTTGTATTATGGTGGATAAATTGGGTTTGAAGACAACAAAGCACCCTAGGCCTTATAGACTTCAATGGTTAAATGATAGTGGTGAGGTGAAAGTATCGAAGCAAGTTCGAATTCCATTTGAGATAGGGAGATACAAGGACGAGGTAGAGTGTGATGTTGTACCTATGCAAGCGGGTCATATCTTACTTGGAAGACCATGGCAATATGATCGAAAAGTACATCATGATGGGTATACTAATCGTTATTCATTGATGATGAATCAAAAGACTTATACCTTGGTACCAATGACACCTAGTGAGGTGTATCAAGATCAGTTAAAGTTGCAACGAGAAGTCGAGAGAGAGAGAAAATGTGAGAAATCCGAGGGCTTGTGTGGTGTGTCTAAGACGCAAGGAAAAGGTGAGGCCGAGAGAAAGATTGTGGTAAAAACTGAGGGAAAAGAAGAGAGGAAAGAAAAGAGACAAAATAATTTTTATGCAAAATCAAGTGAAGTGAGGAGAGCTTTAGTTCTAGATCGACCAATGATTGTACTTGTTGTGGCACCCCTCGACGGCCCCCGATCCGATTAGGGTCGCCACAGTTCACTTACCATTCACTTTCCTTATTAACATATCACTCTGATACCATTTCAATTGCAGCGGGTCCATACAACCTGGGGGTTTACATCTTTTAGATCGGTCCCTTGCGCAGTTTAAATACGGAAGCACATCCAACAAACTCCCTTCCCTATATTCAGAAAACGATGCACACCTACTAAACATCTTATATAAGTTAAAGCCGAACACGTTTATTTACATAAAGCAGATGGACATCTTTAGTCAGTACATCGAAATGCCAATGTTTCTATACTCGGCTATGCTTCAAAAGATTACCGACATCTCCTCCCACAATCGTATGCTTAAGGTCCATCAACCGGTGTCGGCGTCCAAAGGTTCCCTCCTTTGCTATCCTTCTCCTCTCTCTCGGTTATATCCAACCGCTCAAACCATCTATTAATCTGAAATGTTGGTCCCCAAAAGGGGTGAGTACAATCATTCAGCAGGTAAATGAATCCAATAACCACTCAATACATCATACAAGTCATACATGTATTGCAGGCATTACTTACCGTGAAGCCATGCATATACTATCATGCATCATCACCACAGTCATAACACATACGTGTGTATCATCATGTCATACTCATATCATCGTCATCATGACATTATTATATCATACACATGTCATCATCATCATATACATGACACCATCATACCATACACATGTCGTCGTCATCATCATGACATCATCATATCACACATGTCATCATCATCATGACATCATCATATCACACATATATGCATATCATCATGCCATATCATATATCATCATCATATCATGTCATATATCATCATCATCATGCATATCAGCATGCCATATCATATATCATCATCATTATCATCATCATGCATATCATGTAGGGGTGTGCAACCGGACCGGGTTTACCCGGTTCCGTTCGCCCACCGGAAAAACAGCGGGGTCGGGGAACCGTTCCGGTTGAAACCGGTCCGGGAACTAGTTCCCAAACCTCAGACCCTGTTTGAACCGGTCCGGGAACCGGTTCTGAGGGATTACCCACCCGGGAATCGGATCGACCGAACCGGTTTGGGAACCGGTTGGAGGACCGGTTTTGGAACTGGTTGAAGGACCGGTTTGTATTTGTAACCCCCCCAAAGACCAAAACACAAAAGCCAAACCCTAATTTCTATCTTTACCGGCTTCCTCCTAGGCTCCCACGACACCCGCAGACGGCAGTCGCAACCTTCGCCCATCCGGTGTTTACCGATCCTGGTTCCGCTCGCCCACCGTCGCCCCCCGAAATTGCGACCTCCGCCCGTCCGGTGTCCGCCGATCCTGGTTCCTGGCTGCTCGCTAGCCTTGCTCCGAGCTCCCCTCCAGAAACCGCGAAGCCAATGCTGCCTCTGCCGCTCTCGTCGCACCCCTCGCGCTCGCACCACCGCCGCTGTTTCGCCGGTTATCCAGTGGTTCTGCCCGCGAAGCCGTTGACCCCCGCCGAGCTCGCACCCGAGTGTCGACGCCGCCTTCGTTCGATCTCACCGTTCCACCTGCTGATGTTGCCTTGCTGATGCCCTTGACCCGCAGATCTTGTGTCCACAACCCACCTTGTCGCATCTTCGAGCAACCCTCAGTAGCCCTCCGCCGATCTTGTTCTCACCGAGCGCCGTTTCCCAAGCTCCCTATTGCTACTGCTAATCTACCGCCGCCCGAACAACGCCCCCTGCTCTGCTCGCGATCTAGCTTAACCCCCTCGCTGACGCCCGCTGAAGCCGTGTTGATCCTTGCTGCCCTCACCAGCCGCAATACCAACAGCCCGTCGAAGCTGCTGCTGTGCTGATCCCCGTCGCACCCGAGTGTCTCGGCTACGCTACCCTCCCCTACGAAGCCGCTGATGCCCTTGTTGCTGGGTCCTCCTCTGCTCGACGCCAGACAAATCTGCTCCGACGCCCAATAGATATACTCCGAGCCTACTCCCGAGCGACGCCCTGCCGCCGCCCAGCCCGGCGCCATTTGTCCTGTCCTCACCATGCAACGACCACGACGCTACTTAGTCCGCTCACCGTCGGTCGTGATGTTTGGTAATTAGAAATTATTAGTTTCATTGATTAGTTATACGGATGAGCGATGGTTGCGTTGCCTTTCACGTTTCACCGTTTGATTTTGTATTGATTATGAATCTGTTATGATTTGTAAATCATTTACCTTTCGAGTTTTGTCCATAGAATATGAGAGTTATCGGACGCTTGTGCAGGTGGGTGTGTGTGTGAGAGAGACAAGAGAGCACATCCTATCCGTGTTTTAAATCGTCTGCTCTTTTTTGAACGCTTCTGTTTTCTTTTATCGTAGTTAAGTCACCACATCTAGAAGATGAGAGTTATTGGACCTTCATTGTGGTGTGGCTAGAGAAGAGTGGAACCACATGCTTTTTTTGCCGCTCAAATAGTGATGGATGCCATGAGATTGTGGGAAACATGTGTTGCCAAGGGAGCGATAAAACTTGTTTTTGGCATCTAGACGGCAGCCATATTGTCATTCTCACTTCATAATGTTTATGTGATCCTTTTTTTGATCCGTGGACGAACCACATGAATTTTTGTGCTTTGTTTATATATGTGGATGGTTTTGGTTAGATGAAAGGACAAAACAGAAAAATAAACAATACCTTTCTTATGTAGTTGTTCGAACCAAATTAAGTTTTAATCTTTAGCCTTTTTTGAATGGTTGAGTTCAGAAGGTGAGTGGTTCCGATATTATTGATTACAGTCGCTGCACTTTTCATTAACAAGGATGTTATTCAGTTCTCTTTGTTTTGTAGGTCAGAATTAACTTCAATGTGGAGTGTCCTTCAATCTGCAATGGTTTTTTCTAGCTGAATATTTGAGGAATGATTTGCTCGGACAAGATCTTGATTCTTTGGCACTTTTATCTGAGTTCAATTGGTTTTGGAATGAAAACTAATCTATTTTTGTAGAATCCTAATGTTATATAATTTTTTTTTTCAATTTTCAGTCAATGGATCAAGACAAAGACATATCAATGGAAGTTGAGGGACATGATGAAATAGCTACTGAGTACATGCCTGCGTGTAAATGGCTTCAGCATAGACTCCAAGCTCATGAAGTGATGATGCTGAGCACTGAGATTGAAGATGGGATCACTTTAGATGACCGAGAAGTGAAGACATCTGATGAGTAAAATTTTGGAGTTTTCCTTTGTGTATTTCGTCCTTTACTTCTTCAAGGAAAGTTAGATTGTATGCGGAGCAAAACGGAAAGGGAAAATTAAATCGTAGGTCTTTGAAGTCTTTCTCGATCTTGACAAGTTATGAGCGAACTAAAATCCTTTCTTGAGCCATTTGTTAAACTTGATACAGCTGGCAAAGTTTGCTTATTGCAGTTTACTAGCAAGATGTGAAATGTGCACGTTCAGTTAGCAACTGATAATTATATATACAAAATGGCATGTCATTTTCGGGTGAAATCAGAATGCACAGTTTCTGAAGAAATTCGATTAAAATATTCATACGACCTCCAAAAATTATGAAATTTTATCGAGTTATAGCCAAGACATTTTCGTACATCTTTCATGGATACTTCCAAGCCAGATTCTTTCTAGATTATTTTCTAAAGTCACACGAAGCTTCTGGATCCATTACCGAATCGTCCAGTACATGCTTCTCCGAAATACTGAGTTTTCACCTACCTTTTCTTCTTCGTTTCCTCTGAAATTTAGGTATGTTCTACATAAAGATGTTCTCTACAGGTTTCATGAAGAGATCCAAGTCAAATATCCAGAGTATAGCCGACATTTAGGTCCATGAAGTCTCGGGTGTCCCAAAATACATCTCCAGAATTACTGTCTTCAAGATCTAGTCGATTTACTAGGCTATACTTGTTCATTTCACTTCAAATTTGAGTATGTTGTATTTTAAGATGTCCCCTACAACTTTCATGCAGAAATCGAAGAGATATTCTTAACACAAACCAACATGCAACCACAAATCCAACAAAAGGTCAGTAAAATCTTTCCAGATCTGAGGTCTCCGTAAGATGAGAGTTTAACCCCTTAAATCTCCATAATTTTCCACAAAATTTTATTATGTTGTAGTTTAAGATGTTAGATACAACTTTCATGAAGAAATCGAAACCAAAATCTTACTCCAAACATGCATGCAAGCTCACACAACATTCTGACTCGAGCGGATTCATGCGAAAACATTCCAGATCTGACATCTCCGTAAGATGAGAGTTTGACCCCTCAAATATCCATAATTTTCCACCAAATTTTATTATGTTGTATTTTAAGATGTCCCCTACAACTTTCATGAAGATATCGAAACCAAAATCGAACTCTAAACATGCATGCAAGCTCACACAACATTCTGACTCAAACTGTTCACGCGAAAACGGCAACACCACTCAAGAACAAGCCATCCAAGCTTCGGTTTTCCTCTCCTAATCACCCAAAACTCGACATACATATAACACACACACATGCAAGAGCAGCAAAGGACCCCAACTTGCCTCTAGACCACACGAACGGCGGCACACGGCGGCGAACACGGCGGACGGACGGACGGCGTGCGGGTGGCGACGGGTGAGCTCCTCCTCTCTCGGCTTCCTCTTCTCTCTCGCAACTTAGTCTCTCTCACTTGGCTTGGCCGAATGCCACTCTCTCTCTCTCTCTTTCTCTCTCTCTTTTTGGTTGTATTTATATTGCATGCAATCTTCTCTTGCGTGGGGGACACTAGTCCCTAAGAAGGAGACAAGTGTCTCCTTTGCTGAAGACACTTGGAGGCCATGCGTCGGCAGCCCAATGGGCTTCATGGGCCGGGCCTCTTGGCCCACTTTAGGCCCATCTCACTTGGGCCTAAAGCCCAAACTTAAATAGCCCAAGATAACCCCATTTCACTTTTAATAATTTACCTTAAATCCCCATTTATATAAATACTAAATTACGATTTCATATGGCCATAAAACTTGAAATCATAAATCCATAAATTCCAATTTATAAAACACATGGCCAATTATAGGATTTTCTTTCCTATCAAATAATTATCCATTAAAAGCTTGGCCATAAATCTTATTGCAAATTATGGATTAAATGGCCATAAAATAACTTGATGGTACTTCCATCACTTATTCATAGACTTTAATGTAATTAGAGGTCATTATGAATTTTGGGATGCCACACTTGTGTACAAGGAGGTTTTGTTTTCTACTAACGATCTTGACCCAAGTGTGCCTAGTCCTATTGTGTCTTTATTGCAGGAATTTGAAGATGTCTTTCCTGATGAACTTCCTGGAGGGATACCACCGATTCAAGGCATAGAACATCAAATTGACTTGATTCCTGGTGCGCCATTACCTAATCGACCCACATATCGAAGCAATCCCGAGGAGACAAAGGAACTTCAGCGGCAAGTTAGTGAACTATTGGAACGAGGGCATGTGAGAGAGAGTCTTAGCCCGTGCGCCATCCCTGTTTTGTTGGTGCTAAAAAAGGATGAAACTTGGCGAATGTGTGTCGATTGCCGAGCAATCAATAATATTACGGTAAAGTATCGACATCCTATTCCTAGGTTAGATGACATGTTGGATGAGTTGCATGGTTCTTGCATTTTCACTAAGATCGATTTAAAAAGTGGTTATCATCAAATTAGGATGAAAGAAGGTGATGAATGGAAAACTGCATTTAAGACTAAGTATGGATTATATGAGTGGTTAGTAATGCCATTTGGATTAACTAATGCACTGAGCACGTTTATGCGACTTATGAATCATGTTTTGTGTGCTTTTATTGGTCGATTTGTGGTTGTCTATTTTGATGACATCTTGATTTATAGCCGAAGTCTTGATGACCATATTGAGCATGTGCGAGTTGTCTTGCAAGTTTTAAGAGTCGAGCAATTATACGCTAATCTAAAGAAGTGCTCTTTTGTTACAAACAAATTAGTATTTCTAGGATTTGTTGTTAGTGTTGATGGTATACAGGTTGATGAAGAAAAGGTCAAAGCAATCCGTGAATGGCCAACGCCTAAGACCATAGGAGAGGTGCATAGCTTTCATGGATTGGCGAGTTTTTATCGACAATTTGTGAGAAATTTCAGCACCATTGCCGCACCTTTAACTGAGGTTATCAAGAAGCACATGGGTTTCACGTGGGGAGAAGAGCAAGATAAATCATTTAATCTTTTAAAAGATAAGTTGACTAATGCTCCTTTGTTACCTTTGTCAAATTTCAGTGCTACTTTTGAGATAGAGTGTGATGCTTCTGGTACAAGAATTGGAGCTGTGTTGATGCAAGGAGGGCGTCCTATAGCTTATTTCAGCGAAAAATTGAGTGGAGCAACATTGAATTATCCTACCTTTGATAAGGAAATGTATGCTTTAGTGTGAGCTTTGGAGACTTGGCAACATTATTTATGGCCAAAGGAGTTTGTGATTCACACCGACCATGAGACCTTGAAGTGCTTGAAAGGGCAGCAAAAGTTGAATAAAAGACATGCCAAATGGATGGAGTTCATCGAGACTTTTCCATATGTGATCAAGTACAAGAAAGGTAAGGAGAATGTGGTAGCTGATGCACTTTCTCGAAGGTATGCAATTCTAACTATTTTAGAAGCAAAGTGTCTAGGTTTTGAGCATATTAATGGCTTATATACTGACGATGATGACTTTGGGAGAGTGTATGAAGCATGTGAACACGCTACATTTGATAAATTTTATAGGCATGAAGGTTATCTTTTTCGTGAAAACAAACTATGTTTGCCTAAGTGTTCTTTGCGTGAATTATTGGTGCGGGAAGCGCATAGTGGTGGTTTAATGGGGCATTTTGGCATTAATAAGACTTATGAAGTGCTGCATGAACATTTTTATTGGCCACATATGAAGAGAGATGTCATACGTGTTCCATGAGAGATGCATTGCTTGTAAGCAATCTAAGTCTACAACTAAACCGCATGGCTTGTATACACCATTACCTATTCCAACGCATCCTTGGACTGATATTTCTATGGATTTTGTATTAGATTTGCCTAGGTCTAAGAATGGTAGAGATTCCATTTATGTGGTTGTTGATCGGTTTTCAAAGATGGCTCATTTTATACCTTGTCATAAAATTGATGATGCATCTCATGTTGCTGATTTGTTCTTTAGGGAAGTTGTTCGTTTGCATGGCATGCCTAAATCGATTGTTTCAGGTCGAGATTCTAAATTTCTTAGCTACTTTTTGGAAAACATTGTGGAAAAAATTAGGAACACGGTTGTTATTTTCTACTACTTGTCATCCACAGATCGATGGTCAAACCGAGGTAGTTAATAGAACTTTAGGGGTATTGTTGCATGCTATTATTAAAAAGAACATAAAATATTGGGAAGATTATCTGCCACATGCTGAATTTGCATATAATAGGAGCATGCATTCTGCTACTAAATTTACACCATTTGAGGTTGTCTATGGTTTTAATCCGTTAACTCCGTTAGATTTAACCCCTTTACCTATTGATGAGCGTGTGGATTTAGATGGAGCAAAGAAATCTGAATTTGTCAGGGCGTTACACGAGAAGACGTGCGCAAATATTGAGTGCAAGACTGAGCAATATGCAAGGCAAGCCAACAAAGGGCGCAAGGAAGTGGTGTTTGAACCCGGCGATTGGGTTTGGGTTCATATGCGCAAAGAGAGATTTCCTGAGTAGCGACATTCTAAGTTATTACCGCGAGGGGATGGACCATTCATGGTTTTGGAAAGAGTTAACAATAATGCCTACAAGCTCGATCTTCCAAGTAAGTATGACGTTAGTGCCATATTTAATTTTTCTGACTTTGACTCTTTTTGATGCCAGTGATGATTTGAGGGCAAATCCTTTGCACGGGGGAGGGAATGATGTGGACATTAAGCCATATCGAGGAGGAGGTGCTGAGGACCCATTATCTATTCCTACTGGTTCGATCACTCGAGCGCGGGCCAAGCAATTTAGGCAAGCTGTTGGTATCATGGTTCGTGATCTTTGGCGTGGAGATGACCTTGGATCAAATCTTGAAGAATCTTGGAAATCTTGGCGCAATTTAATTATCTGGTCACCAAATATTTGACCAATTCAAATAGGAATATTCTAGAATATGACGCATTAGTTTTTTTTTTAGGGTTGGTTTTAGGGTTTGTGTGGCGGCTAGAAGGCCTATATATATAAGACTGACTGAATTTCTTTGGAGAACAGAGATATTTTTATTTTAAGAACAAGAATTGAGAGGTTTTCTTCTACTACTCTTTTGAGGACTTGACCTTATCAAGATTCTCTTTGGCGGTCGATTTGACTTATCGAGCGAGATAGTGAATTCTTTCGCTCGTGGCGTCTATAACGTTGGTTGGTTGATACGTGTTTGTCAACAGGTCACGTTCATACCGAGGTTGCCAATCACATGTTTGATTGGAGGTCGAGGTTTGCAATTCGCACCATCTAGGCCTTCGTAGAACGATCCTTCCGCAACGATTCACATCAACTGTCAATCCGCACATGCTTGATTGTCTTACCAATCTCATTTTCGATCAAAGCTATCAACTGCTCGATCTTGACAATAGGATCAAACTTGTGCCTAAGCACAAATACCCACGTCTTAATCGAGTAGTCATCAAGAACCGTTAGCATATATCTAACACTCTTCCTCGAAGGAAACCACGATAACCTGCAAACATTCAAGTGAATTAACTTTGCAATTTCCATGGTTTCTTTGGCAATTGTACTGAATTGCACTTTCCACCATTAATCTAAATCATAACACTTGCATACATTCGGTTCGTTAGGAATATAACCACATAGCAGATTTTTTTTACTTAAAACCTTCAGACTTCTCTTGTCAATGTGCTCCAAATGCATATGCCACAATTCAAACTCTCAAACAGATGCATCCGACGTCTTTACAGCGAAATTTTTCAATGTCTCACCTTGAAGCTCATACAAGCCATTATGCTCGATTCCTTTCATTATTATCGAAGCACCTCGAACAATTTTCAGAATTCCACATTTTGAAATATATCAACATCTAGTTGAATCCAAGGCACTAAAAGAAATTAAATTCTTTTTCAACTCTGGAATGTGCCTCACTTCGGTCAATGTCCTCACGGTACCATCATGCATTTTGATTTTAACATTGCCAACAACGATAACCTTGCATTTAGCATTATTCCACAACTGCACTTTACTATTATCCATGCATTAATGAGTAGTAAACCGGTTTTATTTGGTGTAACATAAAAAGAACAACCATAATCCATAATTCATCCATCAAATGATGAATAATCAATGATAGACAAGGCCAAGGGTGGCGGGTCCTCTTGCTTATGTGTCCCCTTAGGTTTACTCGCCAGCTGCCGGTTGTATGAGATTCATGGATCACAAAAAAAAAAAAAAAAAAAAAAATCAATGATAGACAAGACATAATCGGCATTATTTGTTACAATTGCAATATTATCTGCAAAATCAACTATAATTTCCTTACCATTCTCATTCTTCAGCTTAAGACAATTCTTTATAAGATGTCCCATTTTGCCACAGCTCCAACAGACAAATCACTAGTCCTAGACTGACTACGCCTATTTATATTAGTACTACTCTTACTAATACGTGTTCTAAATCTTCCTCTATTTTCACTTACTAAAGCAACAAATATAGGTTTGCCAGATTCTTTTCTACGGATGTCCTCATTCAAAATCAAATCTTGAACCCCATCAAACGTCAAACTTGTTGACCCGAAGGAATTACTAACAGCAGTAATAGTAGTATTCCAATTATCGGGCAATGGGGATAATAGAATCAAAGCACGTACCTCATCTTCAAAGTCAATCTCAACTGAACATAATTGGCTAACAATCACATTGAATTCATTGATATGATTTGCAATTGACGCACCTTTACTCATCTTCAAATTAAACAAACGTCACAACAATAGACTTTGTTGATCATAGAAGGATTCTCGTACATATTTAATAGGGCTTACATCAAATTAGCAGGGTCTTCTCCTTCAAGATGTTAAACACGACTTTACGAGCCAATGTCAGTTGAATAACACTCATAGCTTGTCTATCTAGCAAATCCCAATCAGTTTGCTTCATCGACTCTGGTTTCTCCCTAGATAAGGGCAAGTGCAATTTCGGGTAGAAGAACAGCCTAAGTGCCATAACTTGGCACGAGAGGACACTTAAATGCCATAACTTCAAAATGGTACACTTGAGTGCCAGTTTCGAAGTTAAATGGAACACTTAACTGCCACTCCAATGAAAATCCAGCCAAATGGCTTACGTGGCAACTTTCTGGCGAGTTTGGTCCAAAACAGCGTTGTTTTGCACACTGACGTGGCAGAGAAAATGCAAAAATGACTCCGTTTCGTGTCCGACGTATAAATAATAATATAAAAATTAATTAAATTAGATTTAAACTTAATTTTATATAAAATATTCAAAATTTTAAAAAAAAAAAAATGGGGGAGGTCGAATAGGGCAGCCGAGGGCTGAGCCCTCGCCTCGCCACCTCCCCACTGTCACCGGGAAAGGCCAATGACGGAGGGGGGAGGTCGACCGAGTCATTGGTCGACCAACCGACGGCGAGGGCTATAAGCCATCGCCGATCGCGGGAGGGCCGCGACCCCGCCCCAAATTTGGCGAGGGCTCGCGGGCCCTCGCCGCTAGTCGGCCGGCCCTTGGCGGGCCCGGCGACCCCGGCCGACCCTCCCCACTCCGACATCGGCCCTTCCTAGCGGCGGCGGGGAGGTGGCGAGGGCTCGCGACCCGCCCGCGACCTTCGCCCTAGCTAGGCACAGGCTGTGACCCTCGCCCTAGATCTGTGGGAGGGCTCGCGTGGGGAGAGGGTCGCGCGCCCTTACCGCCTCCCCGTTGCCCCCGGGAAGGGCTAGCGACGAAGTGGGGAGGGTCGGCCAAGGTCGCCGAGCCTTGGCCGGGGGCCGGCGAGGCCGGTCGACCAGCGGCAAAGGGCTGCGAGCCCTCACCCAAATCCGGGGCGAGGGTCACGGCCCTCACCGTGATCCGGCAAGGGCTCACAACCCTCGTCGTCGGTCGGCCGGGGCCGACGACCCCGTCACCCTCCCCCCTCCGTCAACGGCCCTTCTCGCGACGGCGGGAGGCGGCGGCGGCAGGGCTCGCCCTCGGCTGCCCCATTCGACCTCCCCCCCCTTTTTTTTAATTTTTAAAAATTTCTTAAAATTTTTAATTTTTTGAATATTTTAAATAAAATTAATTTTAAATCTAATTTAATTAATTTTTATATTATTATTTATATGTTAGACACGAAACGGCGTCGTTTTTACATTTTCTCCGCCACGTCGTGTGTGAAACGATGCCATTTTGGACCAAACTCGGAAAATTGCCACGTCAACCATTTTGCCAGATTTTCACGGAGTGGCACTTAAGTGTTTCATTTTACTCCAATATTGGCACTTAAGTGTACAATTTCAAAGTTATGGCACTTAAATGTCCCTCCGTGCCAAATTATGTCACTCCAAGTATCCAAACCTCTGCAATTACGTCCAGGTAGAGAAAATCTTTTAATCTGCATCTTCCATAAGCCAAAATATTTTTTTATCAAATCTATCGATTATCACTTTTACTTTTTTTGTCACCATCGATTCACTTCAACTTAGCCAAGTCTGGCTCTGATATCAAATGTTGCAAAAAACGAGCGATCAAATAGTAAAATAGACAAAAGAAGAAAATAAATCGGACACAGGATTTACATGATTTAGTCGTAAAGACCTACGTCTACGGAGAGAGCAATGACGAATTTCACAATAGATCAAGCAATATAAGGAGATTACACACTTAAGTCACTCAAACACTCTCTCAGTGTTTTCAAACTCCAATTACACCCAATAACGCATGTAGTGTTTAGTCCTGAAATTCCTTAAAAATAATCTGTTAATCTTACAAAAAGAATTACGCGCATATCTTACCACAAGATTTAATTGGCTTGAACATTAAATCTTCTTGGATGTAATTCACAAACAAGAACGACAAAGAATAACCCTTCCAAGCACTCACGACGAGACAGCGCTTCAAGACCAATTCTTTATGATCAACCTTCACCCACAAACAAGCCTTGAGAATTGATATATAATTCACCGCCAGAGAAGTCTACATGAGGGAAACCGAATTAGCTAAGATCCGGTCAACCCAAGCAAAATTTGGACTTTCCTTTGCAGGTATCTTGTTGATTTTAACCAAAATATATCTCTATATATTTTAAACAAAATCCAAGTCCAAGTCAAAGTTGGACTTTCCTATTTTAACGGCCAAACTGTCCAACGTAGATTTGAAATTTTGGGAAGTTGATCTTCGGATGTTCTTTGCTCGATTTTGAATGTCCATAAAATATCCAACAAGTATGGAAGCTATAATTGTAAAGCACAATCGAATTTATGGAAGCATTGGTTTATACATTCCTCTTAATCTTAATTCAAGGGATAACTTTTTTCGCTATCTTTTTTTGAGAACCACCTAAAGTTCCAACTAAAAAGGTGAAATGATTTTTTATTATATCAATTGAATTGAAGTAATGAAATATTCGAAATTTCACATTAGGCTCAAACTCGAGACATATTTTAACACCACTACTTACTATTATGAAATTTTAAGTTATTAAATGAAGACGATATTTATTATTTAAATATCCTAACACTATCGTATAATTTTTATCATACAAATTCTATTGAGTTAGGCTTAGCTCAAGCCCAATTAAGTTATAGGCCAAGCTTCTCATGATTTGCCTAGAAAAGCCTATTTAAAGTTGTCTTCGACCTTTTATGGCTCAAGCAACACATGGATGGGAGCTCACAATTGGGTCTAAGTCTAGTTAAAAGTGGTCATGCGTGATGCAAGTTTCTACCAAAAGGCCTCAGGTCAAGTCAAGATATGTGATGCAAGTTTCTACCAAAAGGCTTTAGGTCAAGTTAAGATAGGGACTCGTGCACCATCGCCAAATATAATTAATTTGATGACATAATGATTGGGATGAGCAATTTTAGATTCCTTACAAGTTTCATTGAGAACTTAAAATCTACTTTGTCACAAGTTTCAAGATTAATTTTAGGGTCTAACAAGTTCATTTTTTTGCCTTAACTTTTTGATCACATGCATTGATGTTATTTTCTTAAGGGGAAAAAAAAACGTGTTTAGAACTTATGGGCAACATGTGAATTTATAGGTATGAATTAAATTTATTCTTGTTTACATTCAATCATCGATTGATAGGTAACTTTTCTCTCCTTAACGCTATGGTTCAAACATATTCCAAGTATGGTGATGAATATAATGTCTAATGGCTAATATACATCGCCTTAAAAACAATGTCATTGTTGATTACTGAAGGCTTTTATTGGTATTGGGCTTAAGGCTCGTCCGCCCAAGTTGGGCCCAAAAAGCTCGGCCCATGGGAATAGGGCCCGTGGAAGGGAGAGAGGTATAAAAGGGAGAAGAGAGAGAAAAACATACCATTGTTTTTAGAAAAGAAAAGACGTACGTTCTCTCTACGCTCTCTCTCTCTCTCACGTTGTTCTTCTAAGCGAAACTAGTGAGACGCTCGAAGGATTTTGCCTCCTCGATCGAACAGGGCCAGATTTCTTCCTCCTATTCGGCGTCGGTGTTTAATCTGCGGCTAACAAGGTACGCCGAATCCGCGGTGTGCTTTAATACGATCGGTGATACGTGTTATTCCCGGGCTTCGTCTTCCGCATTGATTTAGGGGTTCGATCCAGTGTCGAATCCGGTTTTCGGGGATCCGTTATTCCCTACATTGGTATCAGAGCCAGGTTCACGTTTTCCCGATCAATTTGATGTTTTTTGATTGATTTTTCGCGAAAAACTTTCGGCCGTACGGATTGGGGCAAGAAATCCCGACACCCGAGCGTTGTTCGCCATTTTTCTGAGTTTGCGTAAGTCTAAATCAAATTCTGAAGGCACTGGGAGAAAGGCGACGCGAGACGAAGTTCGGCGACATGTCGCATGCCGCCGCACGACGCCGACGCGCCCATTACTGTGTGATGACGCTATCCACGGTTGGTAACCGCTGGATGACGCATCGATGACGTCATCGCCGACGACGTTTCACGGACGGTCCCACCAGCGACCCGACCCGATCGCGGATGAGGCACGCACGCGTGCGTTTGATGACGTCCGCGTGACGTCATCCTCGCACGCGGGAAGCACGTGCGGTCAGTCCGCGCGAGCGGTCCGACCGGTTCGACTGTCGCGACCGGTCCGACCCGCGCGCCCATTGACCCGACCCGTTGACCGTTGACCAACTGTTGACCAGTTGACCAGTTGACCGACGACCATTGACCGTTGACTTTGACCGTTGACCCGAAAAAAAAAAAAAAAAGAATTTGTTTTTTTTTCAGTCATGCCTATGTGGATTATAAGTAATCCATTTTTAATTCTGCATTTGTTGCATGAATTTTGGAAAATTATGTATTTTCTCTTATATTAATTATGGATTATAAGTGATCCATTTTTAATTCGCATTTGTTGCAGAACTATGATGCGTTATGCAAAAATACCCAATCCCGAGAACGGACGAGGAAATGCAAGACTTAAAAGGCTGATGTCAAAATTAGCTAATTATCGGTGGCATGATGGTGATTTAGTATCACATGTGGTCAAGGTTAACGGATGATATTGAAATCATCTGGAATGGTTATCTTATGCCGGATTTTGAGAAGGTGCTTGCTTTGATAAACACTCTTCCACCCGAATGGCAAGCAGTGTTGATCGGCTATGGGTGGTCAACGTGATCCCGGGTTATAGGAGGCTGGTGGAAGCTTTTGTGAGAGAGTACTATAGGATTGAGTTGGCCAAAACTTCAACCCTTAGATTGAGCGCCACATGGCGCGAGTGAATGAGCCTTGGTGGCGACATGAACGCTCTCCAAAAGTTTTTCCATGGTTGGCAAATGTGCCTTCGCTTTTCTCGAGATGTTTTGACTCGATAGATTAGAAGGGACATTCCCTATTTATTTCTTTGATTAATTATGTAATGTTTACTACCTGATTGTTGTTGATGTAACAACTGATATGTTAGTCGTATCATGTGAAAGCATTGTTGTTTTATTGGATATTAGATTTTATTTGCTTTCTGTTATTACTGGTTGCTGTGGGTAATTAGCTGTGGGTAGTAATAGAAGTTTTTGTAATTTCATAGAATTGATTTTGCATATGACAATCATATTAATGATAGTTTTAAGTTAGGATTTTTTGGAGGATGATTGGAAACATAGTGACCTTTTGATTCTGAAGCCTTACTTGAAATTATTTATTAATATGATGGGTCTATGCAAATAGGGATGCATAAATGATAGGCATTAATTATTCGTGCATGTATGTCTGATGTGTTCGTAACGATGGTTCAAAGAACTAAGAATATAATTGCTTATATGAACGGCAACAATTATGAAATATTGAATATGAAGATTCAATATGTGCTGAAAAAGCAAGAAGCACTAGAAGCTCTTGACCATGTTATGGAAGATCTTGAGGATGCTGTGCGCCACCTTGAGCTGGTAGAGGACCGCTTGACGGCATGTGAGCCGAAAATAGATATTTTCAATGCTGGTTCTAGCTCATAAAGGGCTTTGAGCTCTGAGCGCAAGCGTATTGATTCGTTCAATATGTGGGAATGGAAAGGATCAAGTCCTTATTGCAAGAAATCAAGAATTAACCAACACATGAGAGGAAAACGTTCTCAAGTGAAGAAAATGTCAAAAGTGAGGTGTTACAATTGTGACAAGAAAGGTCACTATACTCGCAACTGTAGTGAGCTGAAAAAAGTCAACACCTCTTATACATTTAAGAACTTTGCTTATGTGTCAAGTTCTGAAATATTGGCTTAATCCAATCCTATGTGGACTGTAGATTCATAAGTGATAGACCATGTAGCGAAGGATAGAGGATCCTTCGTGGAATTTCGACGATACCAACTGGAACTAAGTGAATCTATGAGGGAAATAACTCAAGAGCTGAAGTTAAAGGGATTGGCACATGCCAATTGAACATGCATGGTGGACGCATCTTGATGTTCTATATGCTCTGGAGAATCGTCGAAATTTAGTGTCTGTCTTAATATTGGTTAAGCTTGGTTTTGGTATGAACTTCCATAATAAATGTGTAGATTTGTGTTTAGATACAAACTACTATGATTGTGGTCACTTACGAATGGTTTTATTGTACTAAATGTTGACTGTGATGATGTCAATATGTTATTCCATTGTTTCACGTCTTCTACCTTATATGATAATGATGTGAATATGGTGGCATGCTAGACTTGATCATATGGGCCAACGACATATGAATAGACTAGCCAAAGAGTGCTTGTTGGGCAATATTGAAAAAGTCGATTTGTCCATATGTGAGCATTGCCTAGTAGGGAAAATGACAAGGAAACCATTTGGAAAATGTAAAAGAGCTGAATTTCCTCTGCATTTAATCCATTTGGACGTCTGTGGTTCAATGAATGTGAGAGGAAGGCAATGGGCTGTTTATTTCATCATTTTTTTATAGATGATTATACTCGAAATGGATATGTCTATTTGATTTCTCATTAATCAAGCATAAGTTATTTCGGAGGTTTATGAACCTGGTAGAAAATCAATTAGACAAGAAAATAAAGGTATTTAGATCCGATCGAGGTTGAGAATATCTATCTGATAAGTTCAGAAAATTATGTGATGAAAAAGGAATATAAAGATAGTTGTCTATTCCATTTACTCATTAACAAAATGGTGTTGTAGAGAGAATAAACAGAACCCTACTGGAATGGTTAGGTCTAAGATGGCGCATGCTAACTTACCTATCACTTTTTGGAGTGATGCGTTGTTAATCACGCCAATATACTTAACCGGATGCCTTCCAAATCGCTTATTTCCACTTCATATGAGTTATGGACATGTTAGAAAACCAGACTTAAGTTTTCTTAAGCCATGGGGTTGTGCTGCCTATACTCATGAGTCCTCTCACAAGTTTTGGGAAAATGGGTCCCAAAGAAAATAAGAGTATTTTCATGAGATACTGCGAACACTCAAAAATGTATGTGTTCATAGGTGAGCAGGAAAATTGGAGTATAACTGAATTTGAATCACGGGATGTCACATCCTTAGTGGATGAATTTTCTAAGAGGGGCGAAATAAGGGAAAATAACTCCCTATTTGAAACCTTGGATCAAGATAATGATGTCAGTGGAGTTCGTTCAAGTGGGAGTAATATGAGATGTAATGAATTGAATTCAACTTATTCTCAATTGCAACCACCTGATGTGACGACATCATCATTACCTAATCTAAGTGGGAGCATGATGGGGAATGATGTGCTAAGTGTACAATCTCCCATATGGTGAACAAGTCGCAAAGTATTCCCGTCGACGTTTTGACATTGAAGGGGAAACTTTTATAATTGCTCCACGAGATAAGGATGAGCCAAGAAATATTAATGAGGCTCTGAAATGCCATAGTAAGGAAAAATAGATTTATGCAATGAAAGAGGAGATAGAGTCAATGAAGTCAAACCAAGTCTGAGAACTGGTTGATCTTCCAAAAGGGATGCAGAGCTATTGGGAACGAGTGGGTTCTCAAAATAAAGCGAAAGGCTGATGGCTCAATAGAAAGGCATAAGGCTCGCCTTGTGGCGAAGGGGTATAATCAACATGAAGGAATTGATGATGAAGATACATTTTCTCCTGTAGAGGGATTTACCTCGATTCGCATTATTCTGGCAATAGTGACTAGTATGGATCTTGTGTTACATCAAATGGATGTGAAGACTGCTTTCCTCAATGGAGAATTAGAGGAAGGAACATATATGGAACAACCTGCTAGTTTCGTAGTGAAAGGCCAAGAAGAAAATGTATGTCGACTTTGGGGGTCGATATATGGCCTTAAGCAGTTGTCAAGACAATGATATATACGTTTTCATAATACCATAATGGCATATGATTTTACAATGATAGATGAAGATCATTGTGCATATATCAAAAGATCCAAGGATCAATTTGTGATCATATCATTATATGTTGATGATATACTAATTGCCTAAGTAATATGGAGTTTGTTAATAATATCAAGAGTTTGTTGTCTTCCAACTTTGAGATGAAAGGATATGGGTGAGGCTGCATACATTCTTGGAATTAAGATTTCGAGAGATCGTTCAAGAGATCGTTGTCTCTTTCGCAAGAAACCTATATAAATAAGGTTCTTGAACGATTTCGTATGCAAGACTCAGAACCCATAGACACTTTTATTGCAAAAGGTGAAGGATTGAGCCATAGATCGTGTCCGGGACTCCACAAGAGAATGAACAAATGAAACATGTTCCTTATGCTAGTGCCGTTGGGAGCTTGATGTATGCTATGATGTGTACAACACCCGACATATGCTTTGCAGTCGGAATGGTGAGCAGATACCAATCCAATCCAGGTCAAGCACATTGGAAAGCTCATAAGAGAATACCGAGGTATCTAAAGGACTGCTGATTATACGCCGAGTTATTAAGAAAAAGGATCTACAACTCAAAGGTTATTCTCGATGCGATTAGAGAGGAGATTTAAATGAAAGAAAATCTACCTCTGGGTTTGTTTTCTTACCGAATAATGGCACCATATGTTGGAGCAGTAAGAAACAAAAGTGTATAGCCTTGTCCACGATGGAAGTTGAGTTCGTGGCATTATCAGCAGCAGTATAATAAGGTGTTTGGCTTAAGAGATTTTTTTGGATCATTTAGGTGTTATTGGAAGTGCTACAAATTCATTGTTGGTTCACTATGGTAGCCAAGCAGCAAAAGAGTACACCAAAGATCCAAAATATCATGGCAAGACCAAACCTATAGATACCAAGTATAATTTTGTTATGGAAATAGTTGCATGAAAAGGAGTGAACTTAGAGTACATACTACGCATAGAATGGTAGCAGATCCTATGACAAAGCCAATACTTAGAGATATGTTTTGTGGCCATATGAAATCTCTAGGGTTGCGTAGAGACTGATGTACTGAATATTGTATTTTCCCTAAGTGTTCACATTTGATGAATTTGTGTTTTCATCATTAATGTCTATGAATCTTTGTTTGATCTTTATGCATCTTAATGCTTAGTGCATTACTTTAAGTTGAGAAGTATGTCGGACAGATATAAGATTAGCCCACTCACACGGGTAATCGCCTCTATTTACTATGTGATAAATAGAGATGAGACTGTTTTTAAGCTTATTATCTAGGTGATATTCGAGAGCTCAAGCTTAAAACACGTATGTCGCCTTAACTGAGTGTTAAGATGAGTGGGGTATTTTACTTTATCTGTCTAAGATGCCAGATGTGAGTTCTGATGAATTTTGTGAATGAGTAGATACGTGAACTCAAGTTAGACATTGGGTATGTCTGAACTATCATCTGTACGGTATTGAAAGGTGTAGACATACGCTCCATGGGAAATGAGTTAATACCGTAATACGTATTTCATACTATGTATGCATGAGACGACCAATAAGAGTGGCAAAAGTTTGATCTCAACTTTTATGTCGTGTAAGACTCTTGAGGAAGAGAGTTCCTCAATTTCTTTGTCCCCTCTTGACTCTTACTTATTCTCGAGATTTCTATTTAGTGTTTGATATCTTAGGATGTTGCCAATGGTCATGAGTGATTCGATCTAATGGGGCATTTCTAGAAAAGCAAGTTGACCTGAAATTGAGAGTTTTAAGAAAAGAGGAAGATCGATTTTTGGAGAATCACATTGTAATTTTGTATTCACCGGTTAACAAATTATGACTGTCTTTGTGATAATCATAATTGTGAATACAATATATATATCATTGTTTAAAAGAGATCAAGAGAGATATACATGTGATCAATCGATCTAGCAGATCGTGCATACTAAATCTACTCGGAGTGTGACGCCCATTATGAGCTGCTATATATTCCTAATGATGTATAGCAACGAGCTCAAAGTATGCTTTACCACACGAATTATTCACCAAGTATGAATGTTGAAGAGAGGTAAAGAGAATCATGTTTCGCCCACACCATACGCGAGTGGGAGATGAAGGCTTTTATTGGTATTGGGCTTAGGCCCGTCCGCCCAAGTTGGGCCCAAAAGCTCGCCCATGGGAATAGGGCCCGTGGAAGGAGAGGTATAAAAGGGAGAAGAGAGAGAAAAACATACCGTTGTTTTTAGAAAAAGAAAAGACGTACGTTCTCTCTACGGTCTCTCTCTCTCACGTTGTTCTTCTAAGCGAAACTAGTGAGACGCTCGAAGGATTTCGCCTCCTCGGATCGAACAGGCCGATTTCTTCCTCCTATTCGACGTCGGTGTTTAATCAGGCTGGCAACAAGCGTACGCTCGAATCCGTGGTGTCTTTACGATCGGTGATATGTGTTATTCCTTATGCCGTGCTTCGTTGATTTAGGGGTTCGATTCGGTGTCGAATCCGGTTTTGGGGATCCGTTATTCCCTACAATTACCAAAATAAAGCTACCTTATTTATATATTGACTCAATTTTCTTTGTAACAAACACAAGCACATATCAATTATTCTATTTTTAATCCTAGTAACTCTGTAATGTTTCGTGTTGGTATCCGAAGGATGAACAGGTAAAGGAGACTCATGTTCAATACCTTATTGATTTATCAATTGAAGTCACTTTTGATTGAATGGAAAGAGATGGGGAGTCCAAACCTTGAAATTAACACAAGGATTTAGAAAAAAATTTACACGAAGATCATAGAACTGTTTTCTTCTCTCTCTCTTTTTGCAATTTTTTAAACAACATTTCCTAATTTTCCCCTAGTCCATATTGCCCTTCTAAATATAAAATATGGATTATTTTCACCCAAACACAGCTGATGAAAGAAAAATTCAAACACAAGCAATGACACAAGTATCTTTACAGGCAGTTATAAGGGATCAAAGACTATTCATAGAAAGTATCTGAACCACTAGTTAACATTCAAATAATATGACAAAATTTAGTCAAGAAAACATCTGTTGATATAATACAAAAAAAGTAAAAAGAAATCTTTCATACAAGATATCATCATCATAAAAGGAAATAACATCAAATACAAATCCGGTTTGATTCCACTTGTTGGTTCATGGTGAGAACCGGCGGTTCACGAGAGAATGGAACCGGAAATCAGACCGGAGTACATTGAAATTTGAAACCGGACCGTTGCTCCTCGATTTTTATCCTGAAACTATATTCACCCTAAAGATCTCTCCTCTACTTAAGAGTCGAGAGCACCATCGACGGCGCACCAAATCGAAGGGTCCTCACCCAAAATCTTGTAGGTGGCCCATCGCCGTCCACACAACATCCCCTCGGCCAGCAACAGTCCCCGCCGAAGCTCAGCAATGGCCGCTCTCTCTCCTCAGCTAACTGCAAAATTCTCTCTCTTTCTCTCTCTAACCCATCAGCAATGGCCTTCCCTCTTCACTGCCCTCCGTCCTCTCCTCCCCTCAGAATCTCTTCCCCTCCCGCCGCCGCCGCCGCCGCCGCCGTGCCGAACCCATGTCCCAATCTCTCCTCCCTGGCCCCTCCCCGCCTCTGCCTCCCCCGCCACCGGCGGCGCCGGCGGAGGCCGGGCTCCCTCCGGTGCTCGGCCTCCTCCTCGTCCCCGGAGAACCGCCGCGCCGGCCCCGCGTCCTCCTCCGACGCCGCCGAGCTCCCGCTCTTCCCCCTCCCCCTCGTCCTCTTCCCCGGCGCGGTCCTCCCCCTCCAGATCTTCGAGTTCCGGTACCGGATGATGATGCACACGCTCCTCCAGACCGACCTCCGCTTCGGCGTCGTGTACGCCGACTCCGCCTCCGGCACCGCGGACGTCGGCTGCGTCGGCGAGGTCGTCAAGCACGAGCGCCTCGCCGACGACCGGTTCTTCCTCATCTGCAAGGGGCAGGAGCGGTTCCGGGTCACGGGCATCGTCCGCACGAGGCCCTACCTGGTCGCCCGGGTCGATTGGCTCGAGGACAGGCCGTCTAGCGACGGGGGCGACGACCTCGAGTCGCTGGCCGGCGAAGTGGAGGCGTACATGAAGGACGTGATCAGGCTGTCGAATCGATTGAACGGGAAGGGAGAGAAGGAGGTGCAGGACCTTAGGAAGAATCAGTTCCCGACGCCGTTCTCGTTCTTCGTTGGGAGCACGTTCGAGGGCGCTCCTAGGGAGCAGCAGGCGTTGCTCGAGCTGGAGGATACTGCGGCGAGGCTGAGGAGGGAGAAGGAGACGTTGAGGAACACGCTCAATTACTTGACTGCTGCTTCCGCGGTGAAGGATGTGTTCCCATCTTCGTGATCGATTCCAGAGGTTGGTTTCGATTTAACTTTACTATTGTTATATAGACTTCCTTCTTGTTGGAAACGATTGGAGATTGGTCATTGCAATATGTTGATTGGGTGGCAATGGAATTTGTACTTGTTGCTTGGGGTGATTGGCTTATTCTCAGGTAGAATTCGGATTGAATGCGGAAGTGAAGCAGGGTCCTTAAATTGGAAGATATATGCTTACTCATACATATGTTGAGCATGGTCTACATTTGGCATGTTGAATGTTTAGGAAAGAAGTGCAGTTTCATGCCTAGTAGAACATGCCTTGCTCTGCTATCAATTGGATTGGCATTGAAATAGTAAAAAGTAAAATGGCAAAAATCTCATTTTCTAATTTTCGCTGAGCTGAATATGGATTGTTGAGTTTGAATTGAAAATGTAAAGCTTCTCGTGAAAAAAGTAGAGAAACAAACATGTTATAAATTTACCATCTAGAATCTAGTCGTGAATCTGGTTCAGAGCATTCAGCTTGTAGGTGGATGATTAAGGCATCACCTTCTCTGTTTCTACTGGCTTATTCTCATCTTCTATCTAGCCCTGAAAAAAGAGGGACTTTGGTCACTTGATCTTCCTCTTACTTGTTCGAAATGAACTACGTTTACTGCCTATCCCCATGTTCTCTGTTGTTTGAAATGCATATTTAACCATTTGTCAAAACTGATTATTCGAAGCGAATCCTCTTAAGTGAATGCTAGTTGGAGCAGATGGATGCTAGACCTCGTACTTGGCTCACTTCTTAAATAGCTCAGCAGATCAATTAGGGACCTAAGTTAGCTTTCTGAGAATTTTTCATCCATATGCGGGGGTGATCTTTATGTTTTCCATCTACTGAAATATTTTGTTTGCAGAAGGGCCTGTGAAATTGCATTTTGCTCCGAGTTAATGGTGAGGTTGACTGTAAAAATTTTCATCATCTGAGGTTGGCAAAATGAAAATAGCCCAACTTTGGTGGTGTTAGTATTCCGAAGCACAGTTTTCTCCATCGACCTTTGTTTACTTTTTCCAAATTTTTTCAGCATAACATCTTGAGGAGATTGTGGTGGGATTCTAGCTATGTTGTATCGATCATCATTATTGCCACCATACAGTTTGTCTATGATCAGACTCTTTGTTCAAGGTAAGAGATGGGGATCCAAGAAAACTGACCGTCCTTTATCTGGCAGTCCTACTCTTGAACAACAAAGTAAGCGCAGACAGAAGTTCAAGTTCAGAGAAGTGCAGGCCAATATAGCAAACCATAGAGCTTCTCCGATCTCAAGCGGGTTCTAAAGTAGCGGCAGATCACTGTTCTGAATCCGGATTATTGCTGCTACTGAGTAATGTCATTGAACATGATCCGTGTATGATGAGAGCTCCTGCTGTATATGTTTCTGTTCTGCATCAACAGTTGAATTCTTCCTAGAGCTGAACTTCGAGATGTCGAGGTGATTAAATCCGTTTATTTTCGGTTGTCAGTATACACATGCGTCATCTACCCTGTGGATCCACTGTTTCTGCGAGTCATGATATGATCTATCCATGTTACTAGCCTAAAGTTAATCATGTGATTAGGCATTTTGTGAATTTTTCTTAATTTGATGGAGTTACTAGTGCATCCCTTCGAAAGAACTGAGTGCTTCTTGTTTTGGCAACCGAGTGAGAGAAGCAACCGCCTTTTAGGTACTAAGTGATGTGCGAATCATTCTCTGCACAACTCAAATGTCGCTTTCGGCTATTATCCTTTAAAGTTAAGTTTCAAGGACCACAATAAATAACCGAAAAGGCAGTTTGAATTTTTCCCCAAAATGTATGTGTGTGTATACATACACACACACGTTTTAAATAATTTTTATATTCAAGTTGTTAAAAAAAAGTGGGATTTGCTTCCAAACAAAAATAATCAAGAATTATGAAAAGTATTATGGTGATTCCAAACGATAAAATTTTTTGGACGTGTTTGTCACTAAAACGCGTTTGGTAACCTTTTTGTTCCTCGAGAAACGATTTCTAGTAAAAAATGATTTTTATTTTATTTTGTTTTTTAAAACAATTTTTAAGCATTTTAAGTTGTTTGATAACTGTCCAAAATTTTAATTTCGAGAATAGAATTGCATTTGGCACCCCTTTTCAATCGGATATTCCTAAAGTTTATTTCATGAGGTGAGATTATTTATTTAAAGCATATCTTATGCACAGGCACAATAAGGTCATTTAACAAATAAATATATTTCTTTCTCCTTCCAAAAAAATCAATTTTCGACTCGTCAATTTTTTCATCGCCCCCCAATCTTTGCTTTTCCAAACAACATTGAGGAGAATTTCCCTTCACCATCCACTTTTTGCTTTCGAATAAAGTGTAAAGGATCAAAATCTATGGTTAGTTGGTACTGGTGATATCATTATTCAGTTTGGAGCGAGCGGTTTGATGACCGCAATCCAAAAAAGATCAGAACCGGGCATTGGCCCATAGATGTTTTGGGCCAAGATTTTCATAAAGAAAATATAGAAGCCGCACTATTTCACTATAAAATATATGTCGGACAAGTTATTATGTTGTTGTTTATATTGAAGAGCGTGATATAATTTTTTGATGGGTGCGAAACTGTTTCTTCCAAAGGAGATTTCGAAAACAAATACAAAAAGTTCTCGGGTAATACCGGCTGTTCCGACCTTGGTACAGGGGAACCCAATCGATTCTATCTAGAACCGGCCTTGAGCCGATCGGTCCAGGCAGGTCCGGTCCGATTTCCCGGGTCGAACCGGACCGAATCTATCCCGGTGCTCACTGCTCACCCCTCGGGGAGGGAAACCCACCAAGGCCCATTCGTTCTCGAACATTCGGACACTTTATCAGGCCGGCCCATGCATCATCAACGAACATCGGGCCTCCTCCTGCCAAGCAATCCCGCCTAAATCACAAACCCCCACCCCCACCATCTCTCCCTCGCTCGCTCTCGTCCTCCGCTCCGTTCTGCTTCAAGCCTGCTGCCGATAATGGCGTCCCTGGTTCAGTCCCCACCTCCCGTCCGCTGCATTCCCTCCCCCGCCGCGTCGCTCTTCTTCGGCCGTTCCCTCCCCGTCAGGTAACTCCCCTCTCTCGAATCTCTCCCTCGGAGGGACCCCCGAGCTTCGTTCCCTGATTCGACCTTCGCGCGCGCGCAGGTGCGGCCGGAGGGCGGAGGGAAGCGGTCCCTCGCGCCCCCTCGGGTACCGCTCGATCGTGTGCGGCGGCGGCGGCGGCAGAGTCGCTAGGGCCAAGGAACCGGCGGCGGCGGCGGCGACCCCGGACCCCGGCCTCGCTGGCGCGGGAGCCTCACAAGTACTTCGACCGGGCGGTGGTCACCGTGCGGTCGGGGGACGGGGGCCACGGCGCGGTTCTCGGCATGCCTGGCCAGGAGAGGGCCTCCGGCAAGACGCGCGAGAAGGAGAAGGCGAAGAGGCGTGGCTCGCTCAAGAGGGACTTCGACGGTTCGCTCGTGCTCCCGGTGGGCGGGCACGGGGGCGACGTGGTGATCTACGCGGACGAGGCCAAGGATTCGCTGCTGGAGTTTCACGGGAGGAGCCGGTACAACGCGAAGCGGGGCGGGAATGTGGATGCCATGGGGGTTTTGACGTCTCAATTGCACAATGGATTCGCTGCTCCTACTCTACGCATTCCCGTGCCTGTAGGTCGGTGGAATTGTTGATTTAGGTTAAATAGAGGATTGCTTCTGGTCTCTTGAAGCAGATACTATTACTATACATTCTCTAGTGAACAAGTTTCATGTCTTTTTCTGGTGTACTCCTGTGATCCTATCCCAGGAACAGTTGTCAAACGTAAACGAGGGAAGTTGTTGGCTGATTTGGCAAATCCGGGGGATGAAGTTCTTGTCACAAGAGGTGGACAAGGCGGGGTGAGTCAATTCAGTTCAATAAAACTAGATACGTCAATTGGTGGTCGAAAGCATGTGTGTGTTTCCTTCTATAAATGCTTTGGCATGTTCCTGTTAAGTTATTGCTTCTTTCTCCTTTCTTAACGTGGTTTACATTCACATTTACATTTTCCCATATGCAATTTGAATTGCGGCTGCTGATAGCTAAAAGGTAGGAATCTACGCAATTCGAAAGTCGCGAAATGTTAGTCGTCATGATCTTACACCCATAGTATGAGTACGAATTCTGTTGAGCTTTCTATTAAGCTGATATCTTTGTAAGTTGGCTTCTTACATAAGTTGGTATGTTGGCAGATTAGCTTGTTAGAAATGCCTGAACATAGAAGGAAGAAATTGATGACACTGACGACCAATGTCATGAGAGATGACAGTGATAAGGTATAAATAATGCCTCTCCATCCTCAAGATTGACTGCTGATAATCATCTTGCATTAATTATATTTGAGATTCACATGAACCTGTTTCTGTCATTGATTGTCTGATATTTTCTGACGGAGGCCGGTCCTTGAGTAGCACTGGCTTTCTTTTTTTTTGAATTTTTTCGTATGAGATCTTGAGGCTGACTTCAGCTTATCTCCATTAGCTGGACACGTTCTTACTCTACCACTGTGTTGCATTTGGTTTGGTAGACCGGCATCTGGACGTGGGAATGGCTTGTACTTGTGTTGATACTGGATTTCCATGACTCTACATTTTGTGCTTTATTAACTGTGAAATCTTCGTAACACTGAAGCTTGAAGCATGCTGAAAATATATGAGCTTAGGCATGCTACTATATGCCATAGATCCGTGTTAATGTCACCTAGAGACATCAAGTGTTGATATTGTATCAGTTCATTAAATTTCTTCTAATAGATCTCACCTAATTGTAGTCTTTCTCCAATGGATCTTGTGAACTTTTGCAGAAATTTTGTTCCTTTTTTCACTTTCACGTGATTATGCTGGCAAGTCATATCATTTTCTTCGTCCACATTATTTGTTTCTTTATGTCCTGCTTTATCATTTTTATCTAATTTCAGGTTTTAGTTCTTGGTCAGCCTGGGGAAGAGGTTAGTTTGGAGTTGATTCTACGTGTTGTAGCAGATGTTGGTTTAGTGGTGAGTTTTACTCTTCCATTGGGCAAAGCTAACGAGAACAAATTAAACTTGTAGTAAAATCATAATTTCAGCTTCCATTTTGGTGTTAGCCTTGTGGTTGTACTCTGAAGCTTTTATCTGTATATTTTCTCTTCATGCAGCCCCACCTAGCCCGGGCTATGCATCCCCCCTAGACCTAGGCCTCCACATAACTTCCTTGGGACTGAGCCGGTATTCATTATTGTCATTGTTTGAGAGATGGGATCCTAATATCCCACCTCCCACATATCCAAAGGGGTTTGCAAACCACTAGACTAGGGCTGAATCTGCGATCTGTAGATTTTTCGTTTAGACTTCTTTATATGGAACTGCGGAACCATCCACCAGAAACAGAAAACTGAAGCCTATCTTTTGATTTGCACTTGTGTGTCCAGGTGCGTGCCTATGTGAGTGACTACATGGACTTGAACTTGAGAACCACATTAATGGAAAACCCTTTTCATCTGCTGTTTCCACCCATTTACGCTTTCATCTGTTGTTCATATGGTTCGGTTGCTTTTACCTGGTTCAATTAGAGACTTTGGTGGAAATTGGTTGGTCTTACAGCTTTCAATCTTTAAATCATGGCTTTGCAGTCGGTACAAGATACCTGAGCCACAATGTTTAATGTGTACCCTTGGATTATCACCCTCTCTCTCTCTTTCTCTTCTCTTTGGCACAAATCTATTATGAAAGCATGAGTTTTTATCATACTTAAAGCAGCTGCATTTGACTTTGTAATTGTGAGGATAGATGATTTGAATGACTATTATTTGCAGTCATCAATATGTATTTAATGGACTGTAGTTGAGTTGACTCAAATATAATATAAATGGAGAAGAATACCAAAGGGATTTGAGTTTGACCTTCCTTATAGGTTAGACAAGGTGGTAGGGGTTGGTGAGGCTAGAACCCATCGTTAGTGGCTTGGAAAGGGTCTCTGACAGCTGGGCCAACCCTAGATCATAGAAAAGAGCCTTTTGGTACATGTTTACTAGCCTTTCATGTTGATGTAGCATGTATATGGAGTCTGTATCAGGTATCATTTTGCTAAAAATTGTTTTGGTTATGTATAGGGTCTTCCAAATGCTGGCAAATCAACACTCTTGGCAGCCATAACACGTGCAAAACCTGATATTGCTGATTACCCATTCACAACTTTGATGCCGAACCTTGGGCGCCTTGATGGTGACCCCAATTTAGGGGCTGGGAAGTATTCATCTGAAGCTACATTGGCAGATTTGCCTGGTCTTATAGAAGGGGCACACCTTGGGAAGGTAGTACTTTATCTTCTTCATATTGTCATGCGGTTTACTCTGGCCATGAATTTGCTAATTTGATCTTCTACGTAGGGCCTTGGTCGCAACTTCTTAAGGCATCTCAGGAGAACTCGGCTATTAGTCCATGTAGTTGATGCAGCAGCTGAGGACCCCTTGAATGACTACAGAACTGTGAAAGAGGTAGATCTGATTGAGCTTCTATTCCAACAAGAGTTACCCATCTCTTAATTGTGGCCCAAATTCTCTTAATGATCGACTTTGCAGGAATTGCGGATGTACAATCCTGACTACCTGGAACGACCATATATTGTGGTTTTAAATAAAATCGACCTTCCCGAGGTATGAGGCTTTTTGTTTTATGTCCTCTCACATAATGTCCTTTCTTCCTTGTTTTTGGGATATTCGATCACTAGTTATAATCTGGTTTCTTATATAACAGGCTGGGGATAGAGTTTCTTATTTAACTCAAAAGATACTAGAAATTGGTTCTGAAAGGAAGCCACCTGAGTCAGAAATGAGGTCTAGCTCTTCTGACAGTCAAAACGAGGAAAGTCTTTCTTCAAATGTTTCTGATGTCAGAAGGGATAAAGAAATTGAGGACTATCCAGCCCCTCTTGCTGTTGTAGCCGTCAGTGTCCTGTAAGACCAGTTCTCATTCTCATTTCTCTTCATTGAATCTGTATGGTTTGGGGGCTGTGACTTCTCTTAGAGTTAAGTCTTAGATCCTTAAATTTCTGTATCCTCCTTCCTAAATTTAGTAATTCCTGTGCTATTTGTCTGGAGTTTTTTTAGCATTTACAAGCATACATGCACAGTTCTATAATGTAATCCTAAATTTTAACTAACTAATGTAAACATGTGCTTGTGTTTACAAACACATTGTGCACATGCATGTGCACACACACATTCATGGAGTTTTCATTTTATTGAAGAAAGAAGCCTTGGTTGCAATGTAAATGTGGGTCATCATAGATTTTTTGTTTCATTGTAACTTGTCGAGTGCAGACTGCAATAGGGTAGGCTGAAGATATATTTAGTCAAATTTGGAACTTTACCTGCAATATTGTGGGGTGTTTCTTTTACTCTAGCTTTTGGTCAACTACCTTTTAATGATTATCACAAATTTCCTTTCGAGCTCCTAATGATAATTTTTTTTTTTTATTTCTGCGATAACTATGCCAAAAGTAGTTAATCTTTCACCAGATATGAGGTGGAAATTCTTGTTGGCTACTGTTGTTCAGCATCCTGGGCTAAAATATCCTTTTTGGCTTGCTTGATTATCCAATTTCTCTTTGTGGATGTATTGGAAGTTTTTACCCCATTCATAGACTTTGTTTCAGTGTAACATGTTGAGTGCAGATTGCAATAGGGTAGGCTGAAAATATATTTAGTCAAGTTTGGAAGTTTACTTGCAATATTGTGGGGTGTGTCTTTCACTCTAGCTTTTGGTTAACCCCCTTTAATGATTATCATGAACTTTCTTTCAAGCTTCTAATAGCAACTTTTCGATTTTTTATTTCTGCGATGAATATGCTAAAAGTAGTTAACCTTTTACCAGATATGAGGTGGAATTTCTTGTTGGGTACTGTTGTTAAGCAACCTGGGCTAAAATGAACTTTTTGGCTTGCTTGATTACCCTATTTCTCTGTGGATGTATTGGAAGTTTTTACCCTGTTCATACGAGTTACACAACGATTCTGTTATTCATAATCCCCTTCTGCTTCCCTTATGTGGTCATATTGAAGTTACGATTCACTGAATTTAGCAGTAGTCTAGTAGGTCTCCTGTACTCTGCTTGGAAGCTAGAGAAAGGAGAGGGGATGAAAATTGGGGTGGAAAAACTTTAAATGTTATAAAATTTTACACCCTGATTTCCACCCCCCCCACCGCAACTTCCAAATAAAGCCTTAGCTTTCCAAACATAGTGTCAATCTATGCAAGTGAACAGGCATAGATGGAGGTCTGTTTGTACATGGATAAGAGTGAGATTACTGAAATAGAGACATTTTTAAACTCAAGGCTCTTCTTGCATTGCGGATGTGCTATAGTCTCATAACACCTGTGCTTTAATGCAGACACAATTGAAGTGTGAAACTTTGAAGTTATGATTGAATAGTTTTCTCTATGACAGACATCTTCTTTCTTGGTCTTTCAGTCATGTGGGACTGCTTGTTTAGTATAGTGATGAATTTCGGCATGCAGCTTTAGAATGTCTCCCTGAGAAAAATGAAACTCGTCTTTATGTTTTCTTTAGAGGTGCGTTTGTTTTCTCATCTTGATGGTCGCCACAAAATAAACTTAACTTGTTTATTTCTTTGCTTTTGCTTTTTTATTTTTACGACATTCCCATGCTCGTGTCCCAAAATTTAATTTGCAAGGTATCACCTTTTCAATTCCTTAGAAGATTTTCTTCCAACAGCTGAAATTGTTGTCCTTCTGTTGGTTGATGCAGCAAAGGCATCAGAATAAATGAGATGCTGAATGAGATAAGAGCAGCTTTAAGGAAGTGCAAGGAACAAAATGAACCCTTGGAACTAGCTTTGAGATCATAATGGTAAAGGGGTTGCTAATCCTAGAGGTGTTTCTTGAACTGTGTTTTGAGCTAGAATGCATTAAGGTGGTAGGCTTTTTTGGCCATCTGTACCTGCAGACGCGGGAAAATTGGAATGCCGCATCTAGCAATGACCGACCCAGATATGGCCCGAAGAAAATCAGGTGCTTGCTGTCACCCTTATATAGTTCCTCCTAGTATATATCTGCATATTTGTAAGTCAAAATGCGAGCTATCTCTCTAATCTTCTTGTAGTCAATGCAGATCTGATTTTGTTGTGACATTATCGTTGCAATATGTCTAATCATGTCTTACCATTTCCGTTGAGTTTAATAAATGCATTTACCTAGTCCGTGGAAACAACAGACTGGTGTGTCTTGCTAAACATGGCACTGAAGACATCCTTACCTACTTAAACTCAGAATTAGATTGTGGATTCTGGCATTTATGAAATCTCATGCATGGGGTTCGGCAAATGTCAATGCATGCAGGGAATGGTTCCGTCCGTTGTCACTGGCTCGAGACGTGTCACGGGACGCGATTTTAGATCAGTTGCGATCTTGAGGTGTTTTTCGTCAATCGACAGTGGCAGATGGTGGTTGAGGAATTTATTTCTCATCGCGTCAACGATGCCGTCACCCCGACGAATGAGGCGGTAACTCCAGTTTTATCTTTTCTTGACTTATCTAGCGTCTAGCGTCCTCCTTCAATCGGTTTTTATCTCTGTAAAAATTTATACCCGGCTCACTTTATAGTATGCTCATCAGTAACTTGAACTAGCTTATCTGTATCTTGTGCTTAATTTTCTTCTGCATTGAAGTGTTCTGACTGGAAGAGAGAGATTGAGAATGCACTGTACTCTGCCTTGCTCTAGTTTTTTCCTCCTTTGGAATTAATTACATTACTGTGCAAAAGGGGCAAATGCGGTGAATTCGGCCTTTGAAATATGTTGTGATTATGACAAAAAAGAATATATATATATATATATATATATATATTATATTGTAATTAATTAATGGTTCGATGTGAAGGGGATCTTCCTCGGAAGTCTCCCTCTATTTTGTGGCCCCCCACGCCTAGGAGAAACTGCGCGGACAGGACCACCCTTGCGGGGCAAAAGGCACTATGATATCCAGAGGTTGTCACGCATTTCCAGGTTCTTCAAGCTTCCCGGTCTTTGGTGAAATGTTACGTGCGCCCCCACGTATTTAGGGATCACTACAAAACTTTTGTCATAAGCATAATCTCTTCTCTTTTTCATTTTTCTTTTTTATATTCTGGGAACTCCCGCACGGGCTTATCTTATAACCGTCGTTTCTTTTGAGCAACTCCAACCCCGAAGATAAATGACAATTGTCCTATCCCTCCCCGCGGGAAAGAGAGAAGGAAAAAAAAGGCGAAAAGGAAAATTAAAATGAGCAAATTCGGAATTTGCTTCTCTGTTCTTGCCCACCCGGGCCAAGTGTGCTTAGACCACATGAACAGACGACCCTCCTTCTTGACACGACCAATCTGTTCCTGATGCCAAGTATCTTCTGCCGTGTCACTGCGCAGACACGTTACGGTTGTTGGTGCTAATCTGCTCCTCGCCCCCGGGCTTTCGTCTTACCTGGGAAGTACATAAATAGGCGCTCGCCCTTCGGGCCGTGAGCTTTACTGCTTAAGTCCCTCTCAGTCTCTGCCCCCACCGTCTGGTCCTTTTCCTTGGGTGTGGGGGAAGGGTGTCTAGGTGTGTTTTTCCCTTCTTTGTTTTTAGCTCTTGAGAGAGGGAGAGAGAATGTTGAAGCCTGGGGTGGGAGAGCGAAAGCAGGGCCGGAAGCCCGCTCAGGCGAGCTCCAGGAAGGGGTGCATGAGAGGCAAAGGCGGTCCTGAGAACGCTTCTTGCTCCTACAAGGGGGTGCGGCAGAGGACGTGGGGCAAGTGGGTTGCCGAGATCCGGGAGCCCAACCGTGGGGCCCGACTTTGGCTCGGGACCTTTGACACGTCCCATGATGCTGCAGTCGCCTATGACGCGGCTGCCCGGAAGCTGTACGGGTCGGAGGCAAAGCTGAACCTGCCTGAGCTGTACGCCGCTGCGCCTACCACCAATCTGCAGCCTCCTGCCCCGGCTCCAACTATCGCTACTCAAGCTGTTCATCCCCTGGGAAACCAAGCTCAGATCTTTCATAACTTGGTCCTTAATCCACCAAGCGTGCCCCCTGTTCCCGTGACCCAAGCCATGCCCATCTCTAACGATGGCCTTCAGGCTCAAGGTAATGATCCAATCGATCCAGTCCCCGACAACCTCAAATTCGGACAGAACATCGAGGAAAATGACCTGTGGGGGAACCTGAACGTGAACTTGCCGTTCTTGGACGAGTCGATATGGGAAGAGGCCGCAATGTCCGTGGACTTTCCTGTTCTGGACGATCCTGTCAACTTCGCAGGGAATTTCCTAGATGGCAACCCCTGGGAGTCTTCTTTACCGTCCCCTTGGTGCGTGTGAAAAAGAGAAAAAGGCCTTCGGGTCGTCAATACATAGACATATATCGTCATATATGTGTGCGTATACTATTGTATGAAAAGTCTATATAAGAACGTATAGGAAAACATATGTAGATATATAGAAGCATGCATGGTGACGGCCACGAAAAGACCCTGATATTTCTGAGCTTCTGCCTTGGCCACTTTACATGTAAATAATAATCAATTCACGCGTCCCCGAGGCGTTAAATTATGTATTTCCATAGGCATCTTATATTGCACATAATGGAAGTCCGCATAGTGTATTTCATCAGTATTAGTGTGCGTTTGCAGGTATTTTCTTAACTGTAAATAAATAAGCGTACCGTGTCATCCCCACAAATACATACGTGTATATATGTATTTATATGTGCATGTCGTGTTCATGTATATATATGCGTACGGATATAAATGGTGGAGATACTAGTCGTTTCTGCGTAGATGATTGTGGGATACCGTGCGTCTTGCGTCAGCTGCAAAATAATTTGGACAAGTTCCTCCTTTGTCATTTACGCAGGCTTTGATCTCACTTTCATAATTGTTTGAATCCATGGACGCGTAACTTACACGGCTTTATATATATAATATGATAATAAATTGAGATAATACAAGTTACGAACCTCGCAGCCAAAACTCTGGAAAGATATCATGGAGTGGAAGAGTGAAAAAAATAGAAGACAAGCTTGCACAAAGTCAGAAATCATTTAACACCTTGAGATGGGTCTGGTTTCTATGTTAGTATTTATGAATTAGAAAATAAGGGCGTTACGTAAGTTTTTCGTATCGTGACGTTGTTTCTATCTCCCCCTTCCTCGACTTCCGGAAGCAATATATTGAGGTCTTTTGACTTCTTTTAGGTATCGACTTTTGGGTCAAAACTTTAAAAAGCAACTGTTTAGATTAGAAAAAAAAAAACACTAATAAGAATTGCATAAGAGTATGTCTCAATATAACCATATGTCTACATTTGTACGGTTCAAAAGCTCTAAGGTGTTTAAGGAAAAAAAAAATGAAAACAAAACTTAGCGTTTTAATGTACTGTGAAATTTCTGAATCGAGATGGAAGCTCGAAGGAAAGCTCTTCTTTCCATCAACTTCTTATTCTTTGCCAGATGAATTCGATGTCTGTGCTTCGATGGGTCTTCATGATGCTGTTATCACAATGACTTATGTCATCTTTGGATGAGTGAAATCTAACTTAATCCATATCTAATGCATTTGTGTCAATTCAGTTTTAAACTTTCTAATTTGGTTAATTTAGTCTAAAATATTTTTACGATTTGCCAATATAGTCATTTCAATCAATTTAGGTTGGAAGTCATTGATATGGATACCAACGTCTTATATGACACAATTAGTATTGATGTAGATAATTTTTATAATTTTATAGCTTTTATTTTATTTTTTCTTTTTCTTTATTTTTCTTCTAAGCCCGTGAGTGAAGTAGTTAAGGGAGAATAGTCCAAAAAGTCCTAAACCTATTGCATTTTTGCCAATTCAGTCCTAAACTTTTTAACTTTGCCAATTGAGTCCTAAACATTTTCACTTTTTGCCGATTAAGTCCATCCGGCCAATTTTGGCTGGAAAATGCTTTGACATGGACATTGGCGGTGCCACGTAGGATCTGCTGGCGCTGATGTGGACCATTTTTAATAATATTTTAATATTTTCGAATATTAATTTTTTAATTTTTTTTTTATATTTTCTGTTTTTCCCTTTTTTTTTTTTTTTTTTTTTTTTTTTGCTTTTTCTGGTGGCCGGCTAGCTGGCCTCGCCCGCCACAAGCGAGGCCCGGCCGGGCGAGGAGGAGCACCGGTGAGGGTGAGGGAAGTCCTCGCCGGGCTCGGCGAGGGTCGCCTGGGCGAGGCCGACCCTCCCCTGGGCGAGGGTAGCCTCGTCAGGCGTCGGCCGAGCGACGGCGACGCCGGGCGAGGGCCGGCCTCGCCAGATCTGGCGAGGCCCTCGCCTCGCCCTTGGCCGGGCGGCGTCGGCCTCACCCGGCCGGATGCGAGGCCGATGCTCGCCCGGGCGAGGGCGAGCCTCGGCGAGGGCTCCCTCGCTAGATCTAGCGAGGCCGGCCCTCGCCGGGTCGGGCGGCCTCGCCGGGCGTCGCCGTCGCTTGGCCGACGCCCGGCGAGGCCACCCTTGCCCGGGGAGGGTCGGCCTCGCCCGGGCGACCCTCGCCGATGCTCCTCCTCGCCCGGCTCCTCCTTGTCACGGCTAGGCGTGGCGGTGGCCGGTCACCGGAAAAGGCCAAGGAAAAAGTTAAAAAGAAAAAAATATATATATATAAATAAAAAAGGAAAAACATAAAATATAAAAATAAAAAATTCAAAATTTTTTAAAAAAATATTAAAATATTATTAAAAATTGTCCACGTTAGTGCCCGGCAGTCTTACATGGCACTGTCGTTATCCACGTCAGCATTTTCCGGCGAAAATCGGCTGGATGGACTTAATCGGTAAAAAATGAAAATGTTTAGGACTCAATTGGCAAAGTTAAAAGGTTTAGGACTGAATTGGTAAAAGTGCAATAGGTTTAGGACTTTTTGGACAATTTTCCCAAGTAGTTAATGGAGAGGTTACCATTATCCTTTTTGTAGTGATGGATATTGTATGTGTTCCTAAGAAAAGAAAATGAATTTGTCCATTTTTAAGTGCTATTGAACACGAAGTCAGAAGTGAATTACGAGTCGGACCAATTTGCGAAAATAGACTACACTTACGAAATTGTTCCAACTTATTAATTGGCACTAACCCTAGATCCTTACCTTAAGAAATGAATCAATACTTTCTACTTGAGCTACATCACATACTGTTTACACTACAACCCAATAAAAAATGAGGTTTTGAGTGGAACGGAACAAAGAATGTCGAGCCAAGAGCATCTTCATTCCTATATAATAAAAAGGGTGGGTGCAAGAATCCACAACTGATCATGTCCTTCAAGTTGCACGTTGCTTTCTACCACATTGTTTCAAATGAAGTTTTACCATAACATTCCTCTAGTTTGGAATTGATACGTAATTGATTCAATTAGGGAATCATGAATAGTCATTTGTTCGGTCGTTCCATTGAAAGAGCTCCAGTAAAGGAACCAACCTTCAATCCAGGTATATAATCACATATTGATATTTTGTTCCAAAAATCGTAAGAAAAAAAATTGGGGAAGGAGAAGAAATATTTTTTTATTGAATATATTCGCTCATTTAATTTTGAACGACTTTATCATATTCTGTTTATCACACTAATTTCTACTCTACCTTCCCGGAGTTCATTCTCCAATGAACTCCATTTAACATATTCTGACAAATTCCTCACAATTTCCTTTTTTATTTTATGATTTGATCTCATTAGAAATCATATAAAGACAATTCCTATTTAATGTAGCTGTTTGTGTAAGTATTTTATGATTAAGAAGCAACTATCTCTTGTACAGATTGTGTATTAATTTACTATAACGATAGGATACTCTATTCTTGCGAATTACTGCATTTATTGGAGTGATTCACAAACGACGAAAATCTATATTTTTTTTTTCTATCTCTATCTCGATGAGATGAAACCAAAGATCTTTTTTTTTTTGTAGAATAATTGTTCAAGTAAGTCTTGAATGAGCCCCCTGAAAGCTTGATGCAAATAAACTAATTTTTGTTCTACATCTCTGAGTTATATATCCTTGTCTAATTCTAGTCATTGAATAAATGAAACTTTCATTAATACCTAATTGATTTACTTTTTTTCAGTTATTCTCTTCCTAGTTCCTTTTTTACATAAGTAATTGAGCATGAGAGTCAAATGAATTGAAAGATTCACGTTTGGTTTAGGAAGGGATTATGGAAGTTTTGAAATGAATGGAAAGATAATCTACTTTCATTAAGCGATTTATTAGATAATCGAAAACGGAGGATCTTGAATACTATTCAAAATTCAAAAGAATTACGCGGTGGGCCATTGAACAATTGGAAAAAGCCCAGGCCTATTTATGGAAAGTGGAAATGGAAGCGAAGTAGTTTTGAGTGAATAGATACTCTAAGATAGAACAAGAAAAGTTGAATTTGATTACTTCAACTTATAAGACCTTGGGACAATTAGAAAATTACAAAAACAAAACTATTCATTTTAAATAGCAAAGAGCGATTAATCAAGTCCGACAACAAGTCTTCCAAGAAGCCTTACAAGCAGCTCTAGAAACTCTAAATAGTTGTTTGATTCTCAAATATTGAAAAACATAATGTGATACAATGAGATAGAATGCAATAGAACATGGAACAAATTGGTTACCTACTCTTAACGATCAACGGACCTTTTCATTTTGAATCCTTTAATTCGAAATGAGAAAGAAAACTATTCTACCTCGACTAGATCAGTATCGGTACCCACCTCAAGGGAAAGATGAGGATCCTTATGCTTAGTAAAAAATATATCCCTATAAGAAAACTCAATCTAGTTAGACATTATCTTTGGCCCTCTAAGGGAATCTATATCCCTACTAGAGACTATTATCGTTGTCAGCATTACCATCCTAATACGTCCAATGCCAGATAGCTATCAAGAAGCACAAGTTAGAAAACACAATATGTGCACCAGCCACGCCTTTGTAACTCCAAATACCCGGATTTGTTGTTACTATGGTGTCCTAAAGCACAAGGAGATTTTACTCGTCACTGGCTGGCCCTTACCAACCACTAATGAGTAAAAAAAATAATGAAAAGAAAAAAAGAAGAAAAAAATAATCCATGTCAGCATTGGACAACTTATGTGGTATGATTGGCATCCATATTAGCAATTTCCGGTAAAAATCGGTAAGAATAATTAACTTGGCAAATTGTCAAAAGATTTATGACTAAATTAGCTAAATTGTAATTGAAAGGTTTAAGATTGAGTTAATATAAGTACAATAAGTTTAAGACTTTTCTAATAATTTTTTTGATTATTTTGACTTAGAGTTGGGCTGGCTTAAGCATTTACTAAAAGTAATGGTTGCTCTAGTTTTCTATGTACTCATCCGAAACCAGAACAAGGAATCACTGACGAGCGCAGCTTACGAGCCATGGAGGACCGAAATTTCTATTTTTCTTCACATTTGCGTTGACATGTGATCTGCAGAATCTTTGGCCAATGTCCTACTTACTTCCCCAACATTTATGCTTGGGCAGGGTCCTTGATTGTCCCTTGGCGATTGCGGTGGACATATACAACTCAATGAAAGTGTTCCGCTCCCTTTCATTTTTAATGGAAAGTTCAGATTTTAGTAAACTTGTCAACATTGCATTTATAGCATAAATATTTTGACAGTCTCTGGCGCGGGCAGGTCGGTCCCCTTAAACATGTAAGACAAGATATGAATGATATAAATCAACAAGATAATCAGAGAATAGGAAAAGCGATAAAATGATAGAAATAACAAATAAGAGAAAATTGAGGGAGTGTGTAAGGATTCGAACCCTTGACCTATTGTGACATCCTAGAATTTCATGTCAACCCCTAGATGTGTTATGAGCTATGGATAGGTGATGGAAGCGCCATCAAATTATATTGCAGCCTTTTGACCCATGATTTACAATAGATTAAGGCCGAGATTTTCAATGGATAATTAATTGATAGGAAAATTCTATTATTGGCCATGTGTTTTATAAGTTAAGAGTTTATTGAATTATGATTTCAAGTTTTATGGCCAAGTGAATACATGTAATTAGGTATTTATATAAGTGGGAATTAAAGTGGATTATTAGGAATAATTGTGGGCTGAAATTATAAGGCCAAGACCAGCCCATAGCCCCACCGTTTGACTGGCCCAAGAAGCCCAAAGGGAAGGGGTTGTTGTCGACCAAAGGAGGAGAGGCTGGCCCATCTAGCCCATCATCTTGCATGGGAAAAATGCCAAGTGGCTAAGGGAATTGGCCAAGTGGCATTTGCATGCAATCTAATGATTGCAAATCATTGCAAAAAGGAAGAAAAGAGAGGGAGAGTGGGCGGAGTGAGCGAGGAATACCAAGAGGGAGAGAGAGAGTTGTCGTGCAAGAGAACTTATAGAAGGAGAGAAAGAGAGGAAGAGAGGAAGAGATAAAGGAAGAAGGAGTTTCGTTCGCTGCAGTGCGTGCCGCCGAGTCGCCGCCGTTGAGCCGCCTTGCCCCATCGTTTGCTTGTTGTGTTTTGCTTGGATTAGAGGCAAGTATAGTCCATTGATCTACCCTTTGCTTGTTGTGTTTTTGTGTGATGAATGGTGAATTTCGGATGTGGATGAGGTGAGAAATTTGGAAGTTATTGGAGTTGTGTTCTAGCCTAGTATTTTGTTTTCTAGAAAAACAATCTGACCTTTGGTGATTTCGTAAGTTGCATGCGATATTCTAGTTGGAATATGACTTTGACTTCTTGATAAAAGTTGTATAGGACTTCTTGGAGAGTAACATATCAAAATTTGAGAGGAAATGAACAAGTATAGGTCAGTGGAACCATTTTTCTTTGAAGAAGCTAGATCTGGAAACTGTTATGCTGACATAGTGCGATTTTGTGAATTTTTTGAAATTATCCGGTCCGAATTTGATCGTGTGTTCTTGATAAGAGTTATATAATACATCTTTAGGAATAACTTAATAAAATTTGAGAATAAACGACAAGTATTGATCGGGGAAAACGATTTTCTTTGAAAATGATGAATCTGGATAGTGAACAGAGAGTTAGGAAGAATTACAAAAATTTTATCTTTTAATCTAGAAGGAATTAGACTTCAATTTTCTCATGAGAATTTTACCTCTAGATCTCATATATAACATATTAAAATATCAGAATTTTCATAGTTCATTTAAGGGTTTAATCAAAATTATTTCCAAAACTGTGCAAAAGTGGTGCTAGAATTTCTTTTGCTGTGATGTGTGGATCTATGTGATTGATGTGGAACATTCTTGACGTGGTGTTCTGCACGAAATATCTTCCTCTGGATCTTATTTACATCATGTTAAATTTTCAGAATTTATTGAGATTTTTTACTAATTTTCCAAGAATCTTTACTAAAGAGGTGCATTCTGTTTTACCCGAAAATTGGTTTTATTTTCAAAAACCAATGAATTGCTTTATGAAATGTGATATCGCGAGTGTTATGTGTACTGCATATATGGTGATATTTGGGCATATCATATGATATCAAAAGCTGGTTGAGACCTTTGATATTGTTGCATCAAATGTCATGTTGAAAATGAGACACATATGTGATTATAAATTGTGATAATAACGAGACCGTTGGAGGTGTGAGCTGACGATGCCCCGGGAGTGTCGGGATGCCCGGAGGTTTGTGCTAGATGCTCGATTGTATTACGATACATGCCTAGAGGGTCCTCGGGAGTTTCGAGATGCTCGGTGGTATATGGTACGTAATTCCAGGGGGAATGCCTGGTGGTATGGCGGTACGTAATTCCGAAAGCCCTGGAGGTTTGTGCCGGGATGATTCCTCGTGATACTAGTTGGGATGTGAGATGTCCAGAGGTTTGTGTCGGAGGTTCCTCGTGACGCTAGGTTGGGTGTGAGCGATAAATTGTGGGATGCAAACATTGATCCCTGGATGAAAACTGATGAAATTCTTGTGAAAGATAAGAATTGAAATTGAATCATGTGCATGGGTGTATGCATATGGCATGATGCATGATCTGCTTATGAAAGTAAATTGATGCTATTTAACATTGAAAATGCGATCATGAAGGCATGAATGGATCTCATGGGGATGTATACATGATAGCATGGATGATATGAATCATGGGTATGTATGAATGAACCTTATGGAAATACAAGTATGATTGTATGGTGGTATATGCACAATGTCATGGTGAGATATGCATGACTGCATGGTGATATATGCATGACTGCATGGTGATGTATGCTTGATAGCATGGATGTTATGTGCTTTACTCATGATATCTTGATTGTCTTGCTTGTTGCATCGTGTAGTTTGATGGATCTTTACTGTTGAGTGGTTGTACTCACCCCTTTGGGGACTAACATTTCAGATTGAAAGATGTCTCTAGCACCTATTGCACGTGGTATGTTTTATGGATTACCGTTTGATGTCAAGGTCGAGTGCTCGGAGCACCCTTTTGTTGGTGTTTATTCGCGTCCGTGTTTTGGTTATGTACGATGTGGGCTGTTTATTCTTATCTGTTCCATGTTTTGGTTCTGAATTGATGGTGGAGGTTGACACTTTTTGGGATGGCCGATACTAGCTGATGGATAGATGTTCATGTCTGATGTATAGTCGGGTTCTTTTTTAGTATCGCCGAGCTTAGTTATAGTCTTGGCCCTTTTGTTATACCGACTAGTGAAATCCATCTTAGTATGTAAATAAAAGTGCGTTAGATTGGCCAAAATTTTCAAAAATATTAATTTTTTTGCAAAACAAAACAGAGCATTAGATCGGTCAAATTAAAAATTTCCGACATGCATATCCAAGAAAAGGGAAAAACAGATCCCTAATCTACTTATAGATCAAATTAGAGTTTTTACAACTTAATTGTGGAGAATGCTTGGATGATAAAGAATATTAATTTTAAAAATGATTGAATAAATCCAAAAGCATTGAAGTGAATTTAATGTGAATATCTGTGTCTCCATTTTCTCCCGCTCCTTTCATCCCAAATTCAAAACCAATTAATAGCTCATTTGACCCCATCCCAGGCCTTCCCCACAACAGTGATCTCTCAATTTCCACCACCATCTCTCAAAAAATCTCCGCCACCGCGCCTCCGACGGCACCACAACCACCATCTGAACCTCTCCTCTCCCCCCGAAGCCTCGCTAGAGCAGCAGAATTGGGGGAGATGGAAAAATAAAAGTAACTTCGATTTTCACATTCGCTCTTCAAAGTTCCATCTTTTTCTCGTGTAAATTCGTAGCATTTGATCAATTGTCTTATGATATTCATTCACCCAGATTGCGATTTCTCCCGGGAAAAGACCGACCCCGTGAGTTCTAATAGTCTTCGACGTGACTCACCAAATAGCACTGCGACCGCCATTGGCGAAGCTCGATTTCCATACATGTAGGGGAGGTAGAGAATGAGGAGGCTAGTTTTTATTGAGTAAATGTGTTGCAACGGAAATGAGCTTGAAATGGGTTTGTTCCCAATCCAATTAGACCTATTTACACTTAGGCATTTATTTCTTAGACACATTTAAACTGCTTTCAAACATTAGACTACTCATTTATGACCATAAAAAATGAGTTAACACTTTGACACCTTTATCTAGAACCAATGATCCTTATTTGTATGTTTTAACGTTACAAAATAAATTACATTTGTAGTTCCTTTCTCTCTCTTCTCTTCCCCTTTTTGAATTGCTGGCACCTTTGTTATCCTTTAAATCTTCATACCTACAACGAAAAAGTTCACAGGTTAGGAACATGCTTAGTAACCCAATAGCTATCAATTCTAGGGGTGAGCGGTTCTAGATTCTATATAGGTTCCGCCTAGACTTTGAAAGTTATCATGCATACCATAAAACATGGAACCTATACTATTACAGGTTTCAGGATTAGTTCCAAACTCTACCCAAGTTTTATTTGTATAATTAATTGAATGATTGTAATGAATCATCACTTTTAATGATCACCACTTACTGTTATAGTCCACTTACCACAACTTATATAAGACATACGAATAATATAAAATATTGACAAAGCAAAAGTTTCAATCATAAAATGGAAACTTAGATTAGTGGTTCCAAATTATACATTTAACATTGGATGTTATAGAATTTCACAAAATTGTGTGAAGACATAAGCTAAGAAAAATACAAAAACTTATTTGAGGGTTTAAGTTTCAGGTTTCAAGTTACATATTCCATCAACTTAGAATTTGGAATGTACCCATTGAAATGGGTTCCCCAATTTTTAGAACATGAAACTGATCTTGTATAACTTGGAACCTAGAACCATATAGGTTCTTATTGATCCGGTTCTTAGGTTCCAGGTTCTATTATGGAACTATGCTCACCCTTAATTAGGTCACCAGAAGTAAATTAGCAAAATCTTCATGCTCCATCAACTTTCATCTTGGCCAGGGTCGCGTGGGATCCGTGTCAGGCCAAGGCGATCTGTTTTCGGGCCTTCAACTTTCGTTTCTTTACAGATGGTCCTTGAAAAACTTAAGCTTCATATAGTCCAGTGCGATCTTTTCTCTGTTTTACTGCTGCTGATGTGCGTGTTGGTCATCAGAAAGAGCTTGGAAACTCGAGACCGCATCTTGTAAAACAAACACGGGTCGCCTTTTCGCTTCCGCGATCGAGCAAAGACACCTGCACGTCCACCATCGCTCATTGATCCGTCCATTGTCGGGAAGTCCCTTGTGGGGGGGCCCCAAAAGGCTTAACGAGAAAGGCTAAAACCATGATGAACCGTTCTAATCAGCGTTTCGCAAGGATCGGTGCGAGTGCGGTTGATATGATTGAAGAGTAAAAGTAAAAGCATCTGATCCTTTTAGGACTTGATAACTTCATTTTAGGGCGGGTTAGAAAAAGAGAGGGATGCGATATCGACAGAGATTAATGATTTAGGTCACCTTCTAATGATGAATCTCGGGATTCGAAGAAAATTTGACTCTTTTTTTTTTTTTTTAAATTATTTGACTAATAGTGAGCATACTAAGATGGATCTACTAACTTGTCCGTGAAGTGATGTGATCGAGCTTTATTGAAATATTGAACACGACCCATTTTTTCAAACACTTCGATCTATCATGTCGTTTAATAAACTAGCAAAGTGAATCAATTTTTCATGTACCTAGCAACTAGTCTTTTGACTTTTCTTAGCCTATGAGTGACCCGAAATTAGCATCAGGAATAGTAAAGAAGTTATTTAATTACGCCAATCCGTTTTGTGACTCGACTAGAATCGGCCAAGGAAAAAGCATCTGAGTAATTTCTTGCTTTCCAATGCCAAGAGATTAGGTTGGCCAAAAGAAAGGTTAGGTTGAAACTTACTTGTTTAACATAAAAGGAATTGCTTTTTGAATATTTGCGCTCAATGTTTCATTTTAAGCATTTCTTTTTCTCCAATCCTCTCATGCCATTGATGGGTGAGTCACGATTTATAGATATTGCCCACACATAAGCTCAACCAAAATTAAACATGGGTGATATTTTATATTTAAAAAATGCACTTTTGGTGATGGATATTTGATAGAAAGAGTCGATATAAATAGTGATTTCTCAATTAGTTATGAGATATATAAATTTTGATTCACCTATGATTTGATAGAAGATCTATCCCGAGTGCCCAAGCTCCCCACAGACCTTTATGATGTGCCTTAGTGTGGGCTACCTATTTGACACGTCAAATTGATAATCAATTAGTTTCTCCATTATTAGACTTGCTCCCGAATTGTCTAGAGTAATGATTTGAAGTAATAGAATAGCACATACGAGTAAGTTAATTATGTCAACGTTTGATTTCGTGGTTTACTGCCATAGTATACATTCGATGAAGACTTAAACAGGGATTAGACTTGATCATTAACTTAGCGAGTCACAAGTCATACCTCCAAATTTGCGGGCTTGGTCTAGGAAATAAAGGCCTACCCAATGATCGCGTCTAATATTGATCGAGTTGGTCATAGGCCCTTTTTTAATCTAAAAAATTAAACTTTATTGTACAAAAAGACAAAATGGTAAGGCAAGGAAGATTCAACGCACTAGAACTCCATAATAGGGTGCAACTTTCTTTAGTTGATTGACCAAAACCATGAACCAAGACATAAAACCTTATGCAACATTAAAATCAGTCCTTTTGGCGCCCCCACATTCGGGTGCCAATATCTCTCCCTTTTTCGGGCTTCCTACTAGCAACCCAAAAGTAAATTTAACAAAAAAAAAGAGGAAAAGAAAAAAAAAAGTGCAAAAGAAAATTTAAGAAGAAAGGGACAAGCGACTCCAATACATTACACACAAGCACAACGAGCTTATTAGGCGCGTATGATAAAATTTCTGTTTCTCAATTTCTTTTGTTTCTCTTTCTTTCCGGACAGGTTTGAAACAAAATCCGTTTGAACGCATTTTGATTTCTCTATTTCTGAAACAGATTTCTATTCCAGAAATAGAGAAATCGAAGAAATCGTGTTCTGAAATTTTTAGCTTCTCGGTTTACAAATAGAAATAGAAATAGAAATTTTTTTTTCTCAACTTTTCAATTTAGTCCAAAATATTTTAGATCAATAATATTGAAATAGAAATAGAAATAGTTAATTTAGTCCAAAATATTTTAATGATTTTTTAATATAATCATTCTAATCAATATTGATTGAAAATCTTAACCATTGGACTAGATTGTGAGAATTGAATGAACAAGGCTTCATTTGTTGCACGTAAGAGATTTTATGCATGGTAATAGTCAATTGGTCATATTCATATCTAATGAGTCTTTCTTCACCTACTCTTCCGTGTATGCCAGCCAACGACTCTATTTGGCTAACTATTTTTTTAATCATAAACTTCATATTAAGGCGGTAAAAATGGGTCAAATCATTAGGGTTCCATCCGATTTTTCTTTTATAAGGAAAATAGATCTAATAAGAAATATGTTGTTCTTGTAAGAGTGTTGATGAAAATATAGATTTTGATAATAAATTTTTAAATAATCCTAGTGTTGATAATTTTGAAAAAGATTGGTGACGATTTTTGAACACGGTGAGGATATTTTTAACAAAATTTGGAAAGAAATTGGAATTAGACTTGAAGTTAGGATTTTTTAGGAGATTAGACTATTATAATCATGGCTATCATTAGATTTATTTGATTAATGTGAAATCAATTTCGGCAAAAACACAACGACATATTCACTACAATTGAATTTCAATTTTTTTTGCCACGTTGTTTATTTTTCGAAAGAAAATATTACGTAATAGGAAACGTAAGCACATGTAATATAAATTCCATGAAATTGTATTTTCAACTTTTCTAATGTATTAGTATTATTTCGATTATTTTTTGTATTTGAGGATTTTCTATATTATTTTAGTATTATTTCGGCTATTATTTTATATTTGAGAATTTCCTATGTTGTTATCTAATCAATTTCTATTCCTAGAAATAGAAATTTTTTTCTGTTATCAAACGGATTTTTTCGAAATAGAAATTTTGAGTCGTTATCAAACGGGTTTTTGCTCGAAACTTGTCCTATAGAAATTGAGAAATTGATTTCGCCGAGAAATCAATTTATGTTTCAGAAATTTTACCATGCGCGCCCTTAGCTTCTGTGGTTGGTCAAAGGGTGTCAGCGATGCGGCGGTCAAACGTTCTCGGTGGACGGCGGGAGGACGGGCTGAGTGAGGGACGGCGCCTTGATGTGGGCCGGTGGGCGGCTGTTGCGGTGCTCCGGGGCGGACTGGATCGCAGCCTTCTCCAACGCGAACTTGCGCTCCTCGTTGTTCCCCCACAGGACCAAGTAGAGCCCGGCTATGATCGGACCGCTCCTATGATCCTGCGCACCCCAGAAAAAGAAAAAAAAAAATCTTTCAGGTCCTGTTTTCCGATTCTGACAAAGAAAAGGCGAATAATTTTTTTTTTTCTCAAACTTGGAACCCATGATAAATTATTAGGGCATGGTCGAGTCCCGCAAAGATCGTGGCGGGACATTGATTCTATGTGCTATGTTGTCCCTTATTCGACCGGAATCGACTGAGGTGTAGTTACATGACGTGCTCGACAATACCTTTGATTTTGATGAATGAGGATGATCGTGTCGGGCCTGGCTAGTGACAATTGATGATGGTGGAAGCATTGAGAAGGGTGATGCCTAGAATGGAGGTACCCCTCGGGGATCGAGTGGACAAAAGTGAGGTAAATTGGTGGAGCCCAAGAAGGCCGTCGTTAAGTTCACTCGAGTCAATCACCGTGTATGACGTACTTCATGCTCGAGGAAACACCCGAAAATTTCTCTCGACTTGGTCGTTCTGGCGGCGGCCGTGGCCGGCTTGATCGCGGTTCTAATAATGTGAATCTAGGTATTTCTAAGAGACTCATTGGATTAATTTACATGTGGGTCGTGCAGGTAAGATCCCCTCTGGTTTCTATTAGTTCAGGTGGATCGATCGAGCGGTGCATGTGTTTTTCCGAGAGTCGGGAGCGCATCACGTACCCGCCCAAGTAGAACTGCTCGCCGAGAGCAATGGAGGCCATGATCGCGACAACGAGGGTCTGGACGGGCTGGTACACGGCCACAAACACCGGGCCGCCTCTGTCGATGCACCATATCTGCACGGCGAATGCAATCCTGGACGCCACCACTCCCTGCGCATACGTTCGCACGACAAAAAGCACGCAGATCATCATCATCATCATGTCCAGAAATGGAATACTTTTTCATCTGATTATGTTGGAAGATATGATTTAGTAGATTTGTATCAATAGAGAATCAAGTTTATTTTAGGATTAGAAAGATTGGAGAATATCTAATTTCCTTTTATTAATTCTTTCTTTGTAATTAAATACAGGATGTTGTACATAAATTACAATACATAATGAAGAAACAATTTTTTTTCTACGTCTTATGTTTTCCTCACGAATCCAGAAGACCTTCTTCTACTTCATCTCCTTTTGTGACATGGTATCAGAGCCATCTGTGGTTCTAAACTAAATTTTTAGCTTCCACTCCGATTACCTCGCAAGGAACTCCAAATTCCAGAGAAGTGTTACCATAGGAATCAAAGCTTTGGTTGTTTAAGTGAGGAACCTCATTTGTAGGAGTTGCCGGAGGAATCAATTTTCTATTAATCATGACAAAGCCGCAAGATCTTACCTCAACTCCAATCGACCAATCTACAGGAGAAGCATCGCTGCAAACCTTGGGAGACCAAGATTTGTCCGTTGTGGTTCCTGCATCAGAACAATAGGAAAGCCAGATCCAAACTCAACCTCAACACGTGCAATGGTAGTAGCAGGCTCAATCTAATTTGGGGCAACCCTTCATGGGCTACCTTTACCAATGGATGCCGTATCCATGGTACCATGGGCCGATCCCCAATGCATCATCGCTTGGCTACCAAAGCAGCGCGCGGGCCGATGGAGGTCCACCAACCAACGATGGGGCAAATCCAACCATCGGCCTAGAGAAGACGGGCGGGTCAACTGAACCGGGTATGGGAGCGAATCCCTACTCGGGTTTTCACAATGCGGGTCACGGATTTGGGTTGAGTGGTTTGGGTCAGGGCACAAATCCCTACTCAAATCCTGCACCGAGTTTCTTTCCCTATCAGATCCTCACTGCCAATGGCTGGCTGGAACTTGGTGATCCCCTTTATACAACAAACGGTGACGGACCAAAGCTAAAAATCATTAGTTAGCAACTAACAGATGCAAACAATTATTCAAGTTAGTCACGCGAATTCCGGCGGGCACTAGTAACGAAGGATAAAGAAGTTTTCATCAACGGAATGTTCCCGATTCCATCCAACGAGTGAATGGCATGGCTTTGGAGGAGATGCAACCAATTGGTCAAGACCTGGATTGGAAATTGCATCGCACCCGAAGTTGCAGCTGGACTTCCCCTGATGGAGGACTCAAAGAAAATGTGGGAAAACATAAAAGAGATGTATGGAAAACTTGATCAAGTTAAAATCTTTTCTCTCACACAAAAGATCTCAGATCTAAAACAGGGGAACATGACCGTCGCGACGGTGTACAACAAGCTCTCGGTTTGTGGAATGAATTAGAGGCAATCGAGGAAAAGTTTGATTGGTTCGACCACATTCAATAGCAATATAAGAAAATGCGAGAAAGGGAGAAGGTGATGAGGTTTCTCCTCATTCTCAATGAAACCTGCATGTCGTTCCGTTCTCAAATACTAACCATGGAGCCTATGCCGAGTCTCGGCCGTATCTATCAACTTGCCATACAGGAGGAGAGCCAACAGAGGACGGTGGACCATGGCAAGGGAGGAGACGGAATGGTCCTGGCGACAAGGAGCTAGTTTTGCTCCTCGTAGAAGAACACGGGGAGAAAAGAGGTGGATCTAGGGTTTTTCGAGAATGAAAACCCTAGGTCGTTTTTAAAGAAGGCAACGAATGATGGAGATCACTTCCAGCAATCGGATGGATCACGCTTCTTCTAGGGAGCGATTGGATCCAACGACTCACATGGCATCCATCTAACTGGATCGGATAGCCCACAATCAGTAAACTTCCATGGGCCGGATGGGTCGCACGGTCACTTTTTCACAGGATCCGATGGCCCATATGGGCCCATTTTGGCCCAAGCTTTTCAACCCACAATCATTCCTTCATCAACTGCGAAAAATAATGGGCCAAAAGGAAAAGGTAAAATGTATTGTGATTATTGTAAACATTTGCACCATACAATTAAAAATTGCTGGAAATTGCATGGGAAAGCAGGAGAAAAGGAAAAGGGGAAATTTTCCTAAGTTTTTCAGGTATCGGGCCAACCAATGGGAAAATCAATTACCCATGAACAATATCACGAGCTAATGGAAGCATTGAAGAAATTGGATGCCACTAATAAGGGTGGAAGCTTCATAGGTACATCTTATTGTTTGATGAACTCAATTTTAAAGAATGCATGGATTATTGATTCGGGTGCTAGTGACCACATAGTCTGTGATAAGGTTTTCCTTTCCAACATTACGAAATTATCTTTCCCCATATCAGTACAACTTCCGAATGGGAATACCACCAAAGTCACCATGACTGGCACTGTGAATCTTAGTTCCCTTATTACTCTTCAAAATGTGTTTTATGTTCCCGATTTCCACTTCAATCTAATCTCAATTGCTTGAACTTGTGAAGAAAATTCATGTCACATTCTTTTCCACTCTAATAAATGTTTCTTTCAGGTCCTTTCGACTAGCAAATTGATAGGCTTGGGTAGAGTCAATCAAGGGCTGTTTTTTGGGTGGAATTTCTGCATCTCTTTAAATTACCTCATGTTGAGTTCAATAAATCATTGTATAATGCTACTGCCAATGATATGAATTTTCTTAATCATAAAAGATTGGGTCACAGTGCATCATTTTGTCCTGAATGTCCCATTTGTTCAATGGCAAAGCAAACACGTGCCCCTTTCCAAAATAGCACTTCCTGAATAGATGACATTTTTTCTCTAATTCATGCTGATGTTTGGGGACCTTATCATACTTTGAATCATGATGGGTATCGGTTCTTTCTCACAATCATGGATGATTACTCTCGTGCAACATGGATATTTCTTATGCAATCCAAAAATCAGGTCTTTTCTCATCTAAAGACCTTCCTTTCCTTATCCAAAACTCAATTTCAAAAACCAATCCGTCGGATACGCACTGATAATGGAAGAGAGTTTTTCAATGTTAAATGTGCTTCTTTATTTTCTCTAAATGGAATCTTGCATGAGAGTACCTGTACCTATACACCACAACAAAATGGAGTTATTGAGAGAAAGCATTGTCATCTCTTAGAAGTGGCACGTGCACTTAAATTCCAAGCATCTATTCTTGAAAATTTTGGGGAGATTGTGTGGTCACAACAGCATACTTGATCAATCGCATGCTGTCACACATTCTAAAAGGAAAGGCACCTTTTGAGCTATTATATGGAAGGAAATTGGATCTGAGTCATCTCAGAGTCTTTGGGTGTTTATGTTATGTGACTACAATAGGACATAGAGATAAGATGGCACATCGTGCTAGACAATGCATATTCATGGGCTATCTAACCTTGCAAAAGGGATATCGGCTTTACGCACCATCTACAGGAGATTTCTTTGTAAGCCAGGATGTTGTCTTTCATGAAGATGTTTTTCCATTTTCGAAATTAACTTCCTTATCTGAAGATGAGAAGACAACGAATAGGCAATTCTAATTGGAAGAGGATTTATCTTCCAGAGGAACATTCATTGTTACTTCCCCTCCAAGACTAGCTGATATATTGCCTCCAATGCCTATTGAGAGTGCTATCGAAGATTCCATTGAGAAGCCTCCTGTAGAAGAGCCAGCACTAGAAGAACTAGCACATTTGAGGGATATTTTAGAAGCAAGAATTACTGAAGAATCATCCTTGACACAACATGAGCCACATCGGCGCTCTAGTCGAGCTACTTGTCCACCTACTTGGACGAAAGATTATGTATGCAGTTCTTCAAGATCATCAGGTATTCGTTACCCTATCTCATCTTATATTTCCTTTGATAGATTATCGCCATAACATCTATGTTGTATAGGCCGTATTTCTGAAGAACAAGAACCTTCTAGTTATAACGAGGCAAGAAGTGATCCTCGTTGGCAAAAGGCCATGGAGTCTAAATTACATGCCTCGATGGAGAATCATACTTGGGATGTTGTATCATTACCTGCTCATCATAAACCAATTGCATGTAAGTGGGTATATAAGATTAAATACAGAGCAGATGGCTCTGTAGAAAGGTACAAAGCCCGGTTGGTGGTGATATAGCTAGAATAAGTACCTAGAGGGGGGGTGAATAGGTATATAAACGAATTTTCTCAATAATTGCACAATACTCGACAGTTAAAAGATTTGAGAGAAACAATAATCAAAGTAAGACTGAGAGAAGAGAAGATTGAACACGCGGTTTATAGTGATTCGGCTTATTTCAAGCCTACGTCCACTCTTCTTCACTGACAGCCTATTGGCTGGATTCCACTATGAACAAAGAGATGTTACAGCGTTGTTCTTCCTTGATTTCTTGGTGTAGATAATCTACCACACTTGCTCAAGGTATCACTAAGTATAGACACTCTTTGTGTATTACAACTTCGCTCAAAATGTATCGACTAATAATCAAGGTGCTTCGACTCAAATTTGTCTATCGATCATGCTCTAAAGCAACTAGAACGTCTTCCTTTTATACTCCTTTATGCCATCATACCCGTTGGCACTTACCAAAGGAATTCCTCCAATCTACCCGTTGGACGGAATCAATCAAGAAGATCATTCGAGCTATTAAAGGAACCTGACGATAGCCCATCAATCTTGTTCGCCCATACAATAAGGATCTTGGTTTCCAAGAATAGAACCTTCCAAGAATATTTCGTCGACCATTGGATCTTCAAACGATCTTGATTACGAATAAAAGAATCCGTTATAATTATCCAGCCAAAGATCTTCTCCCGAGAGGATAGGACTAAATCCTCAACCAAATACTTCGGTTCGGATTGCCTTCGTCACACGGATTAGAAGAACTGTCAATGAGAATAGTCTTGAGTCTTGAGTCTTGAGTCCGGTGATCTGAAAGTCTTCAAACTCTAAACGAAGGTCCGCATTTATCCGGACTAGATTGATAGAGATGTTTTGTCGGCTTCAAAATATTCTTTGGAAAGATTTCTCCAACAATCTCCCCCTTTTTGATGGTGACAAAACTTTCCCGTAGATTTGAACAACTTTGACTCGCAAAATATTACTCAAGCAATATGGCTATCTCATAAAGATTAATAAAACAACTAGACTCTGCATCCACAGAAAATCGGTTAGTCTTTCATGAGTAATACCATACAACAACACTTTGATATAAATGCAAATGGTCAAGCATCAATCAAAATCCACACTCAAGTTAGCAAGTTCAAGTTCACACCCAAGTTCACTCAAGTCATACTCAGAAACAAACATATTCAAACAAAAAGAAATTTAGAGTTCAAATTGCAATTCTCCCCCTTTTTGTCATCATTAAAAAGGTAAGAAAAGAGTCAAGCCTTCTTGGGAATGCGCACAATCTAGAAATCTCCCATCGACTGTATGATCCCTTCCAGCTTCTTCAAGTCTTCCCATAGATGAGCTACCTCTTCTCCTTTGGCATTGGCTTGAATTTGAAGAGCGAGGTCTTTCAATTGATCCACCAGGGTAACAGAAGGTGCTTGTCCAGCATTCTTCATGACTTGAAGTTCATAGTCCAGAGCATAGATTTGACCCTTCATTTCCAGAAGAACATCAAGAATACGACGAAAATCTGCTGTATTGTCCGTCTGTGTGCTCGCATTTGCTTTCTCGGATGGAGTGAAGTCAGACGATGGAACTTCTGTGTAATTTTGCAGATTTGATGTTGATGTATCATGTCCTTCGTCAGGCATTTGAGAAGCCTGAAAATCTTCTGGATTTGCTGGTGAGCGACTTACACCTTCATTGATGACAGCATGTGGTGTAGTCCTTCCTTGCTCGCCATCTCCCCCTGTCTCTAGGACCTCAAATCGGGAAGAGTGATGGTCATGCTCTTCAGCATCTGCAAACTTTTCTTTTTCTGCTTCTCCTTCTTCTTCAGCTTCTTTCTCTTTCTCTTTCTCTTGATGTTCCTCTACTTCTCTGTGCTTTGCTTGCTCCTCTTCTTCTCTCTGTTCTTTTTCCTCTGCTTCTTTTTCTTTCGTCTGTCGTTCTGTTGATTCAAGTACAGAACGTCTAGTTCTTATTAATGCAGAGATAGTGAGATCTTCCTCTTCTTCTTCATCCTCCAAGATAAGAGTTCTTTTCTTTTTGGATGGAGCACTCATGGGCTCCTTCCCTTTTCTCTTAGATGCAGAAGATACTTTGAGTCTTTACTTTGAACTTCTCCATTGCCTTATCAAGCTCTTTCGACGCATTTTTGTCAGGCATTTTCAGACCTACCACCATTTTGTCGCATGGTCGAACACAAAGAGTGTGTGGAGGTTCAATGTTCAAGTGTCTCGAAGATCTTGGTCACAAGACTTGGGTAAGGCAATTGGCCCTTGTCCTTCGCCATTGCTCGTACATGTGAAAGAGAATGGTGTGAGGGAGAGAGAACTTCTTCCCCGTATTGATCGCGTACATCAATTTTGCCTCGGAGTTAGACACGTCGCCTTGGATGTAGACTTTGGCTTGATACAGTTGATCACAATTTTGTGAAGCAAGATGTTGATGGCACGCATTCTTACGTAGGTAATTCTTCCCTCTCGTAGACCTGTCTTTGACAAGCTCCAGTGTGGCACGAGCAATCGAAACTTTGATCGGTTGATAGCATCCTCGTTCAACTCCAATTATGTCAGCCAACATGTCCACATCTATGACATGGTCTTGGTCTCGAACACTGAAAGATATTCTATTCGCATCTAAAAAACTAAGATTCGAATAGAAGTATGCTGTTAATTGCACATAACCGTCTGTGGTATTGGAGCAAAATTGCTCAAGTTGAAGCAGATTGAACTTCTCCCTTAAGTTCACATTAATGGCATCCAAGAAATCGAAATCAACACTTCTAGGGTTTATCACCCTCGTTTTAACATTCGAAGAACATTCTCCTGTTCCTTCGATTTAAACAAATCCATCCTTTTTCCCTTCACCTTCGCAGCAACACCCATTCTAGATTGAAATTCACTGAACATTTTATCATCATCATTCCCGTCAGTGGGATTCAATCCTCCTACACGAGGGTCACTTGGAATGTTCGCAAGTGCTTCCTCAGGCTTTCCTTTGGGAGCAATTCCCAAATCCTCCATTTTTCGCGAAAGATATACTCATTCCCATAATTTTTATCTTTAAGGAAATCATCGATATAGTTCAGCGGAGTACCAGTACTTTTCAATGCACGATAGAGCTTGTAAATATAAGAGGGTTTTTGGACTCTTACAGGTTCTGCGTCTTCGATTATTTCTTCCTCCGGTTGTTGACCCGCATCCTGTGGGGTAGATGATGAAGAGTGACTTGGAGGAGAGTGAATCGGGCTCTGTTGCTGACTCGGTAATTCTTCCTCTTCGGTAAGATCAAAATGGGTAGGCCCTCTCTCATTCTCTCGTGGTCCCCTATTCGCAATTCTTGAAGACTTTCTCGAAGAAGACATCCTTCCTTGTCGTTGAAAGATTCCTTTACTCGCTTTCCCAAGAAAAGATGACAACTTTCTCGAAGACGAACACGAAGTAGAGACAAAATTGGGAGGAGAATGCCTTTTTAGAGTTTTGAAGTTTAAGCGAGGAAAACTATATATATATATATATATAACTCAGTTTAAAAAGGAAAAACCAATCGGCACAAAGGAAAGTGAACAGACACCTCGTTTTAAAATCAATAACTGTCAAATAGAGGTTAATCATTTTTAAAAAGACAAGATTCCGTTTTTCATGAAAATTATAAATTAACTTAACTAAAAATCGTACATTTTCGAGTTCGAATATAATAACAACTTACAGTCTATTGCCATGAATGTCTGAGTCTGAGGGTTGGAGAGTCTCTAGACTTTAACTTCCTCAAGCTTCAAAATGTTAAGTCTGGAACGGATAAAATCGAATTGATTTTTCTCCAAAGGCTTTGTGAATATATCCGCTAGTTGGCTCTTTGAATCAACAAATTGAATCGAGATTTCTCCATTTTAAACATGATCTCTAATGAAATGATGTCGAATCTCTATATGCTTTGCTCTTGAATGAAGGATTGGATTCTTAGTGAGATTGATTGTGCTGGTGTTGTCATATCTAATCTCTGTGCATGAGTCTTCAATTTCAAAGTCTTGTAGCTGTTGTTTTATCTATAAAATTTGTGAACAGCAACTTCCAAGAGCTACATACTCAGCTTTTGTTGTTGAGAGAGCCACAGTGCTTTATTTCCTTGAAAACCAAGACACTGTCCTGTTTCCAAGCAACTGGCAAGTTCCCGAAGTGCTCTTTCTATCAACTCTGCAACCGGCCAAATCTGCGTCTGAGTATCCTAGAAGATTAAAGTCTCCCTTCTTAGGATACCAAAGACCGATGCTTGAAGATGAAGCAACGTATTTGATAATACGTTTTGCAGCACTGAGATGGGATTCTTTAGGATCTGATTGAAACCTAGCACAGATGCAAACACTCAACAAAATGTCAGGTCTAGAAGCGGTAAGATAAAGAAGTGATCCAATGATGCTCCTATACAGCTTTTGATCAACTTTCTTCCCTTCTTCATCTTTGTCTATCTTCAAAGAACATGACATTGGTATGTCGGTCTTTTTGCACTTTTCCAGTCCAAACCTTTTGACAAGATCATTAGCATATTTTTCTTGATGAATAAAAGTTCCTTCCTTCAATTGTTTTATTTGAAGACCAAGAAAGAACGTTAACTCTCCCATCATACTCATTTCAAACTCATCCCGCATAGACTTTGAAAATTTCTTGCACGAGACTTTCATTAGAGGATCCAAAAATAATATCGTCCACATATATTTGAACAAGTAAAAAGCTTTTGTTTTCATTTTTGATAAATAAAGTAGTATCTACTTTACCTTTGACAAAACCATTATGTATTAAAAACTTACTTAGTCTGTTGTACCAAGCTCGAGGTGCTTGCTTTAAACCATATAAGGCCTTTTTCAGTCTGAAGACTGAGTCTGGCTTCTTTAGGTCTTCAAACCCTGAAGGTTGTTCCACGTAAACTTCCTCATGGCTAAATCCATTTAGGAATGCACTTTTGACGTCCATTTGGAATAACCTGAAACTTTTATAACAAGCAAACGCAAGTAATAGACGAATAGCTTCTAACCTTGCTACTGGAGCGTAAGTCTCATTATAGTCTATTCCTTCTTCTTGCGTGTATCCCTTGGCCACGAGTCTTGCTTTGTTTCGTACGACTTTTCCTTTCTCATTCATCTTGTTCCCGAACACCCATTTAGCTCCAATAACAGTTTTGCCTTTTGGTTTAGATGTCAATTCCCGGACATCATTAATGTTGAACTGTCGAGCTCTTCTTGCATAGCTTCAATCCAGCTTTCATCGATAAAGCTTCTTCTATGCTTTTTGGTTCAATTTCAAAAATGAGAGCCACAGCACTAGACTCTTCACGCCTTTTGGATCTGGTAAGAATTCCTTCATTAATTTCGCCGATAATGAGATCTTTAGGATGACTAGACTTATGCTTCCAGTTACCGGTTGATTTGTCTGGTTGATGATCTCTTTCTTTATTTGAATCTTCACGATCAGCTTGATGCTGATCTTCCAGAGTCTGAGAAGCTTCTTGAGTTGTAAGCTTTGGAGGGTCTGGAGCAGATTCAGACTCTTCATGATGAGTCTGACTGGATTCATCTTGCGTAGAGTCTTGAAATTTGACATTCATCGACTCCTCCATAGATTGACTCTTCTTGTTGTAGACTTTGTAGGCTTTGCTTGATGTAGAATATCCAAGGAAGATGCCTTCATCTGATCTTTCTTCAAACTTACCAACTCGATCTTTAGCATTTTTCAATATAAAGCATTTACAACCAAACACATAAAAGTATGAAACAATAGGCTTCTTACCTTTGAACAACTTGTAAGGGGTTTTCTCTAGAATAGGTCTTAATAAGACTCTATTGATGATATAGCACGCTGTTGAAATAGCTTCAGCCCAAAATCGTGAAGAAATATTACTTTCAATTAAAAGAGTTCTAGCCATTTCTTGAAGAGATCTATTCTTTCTTTCCACAACTCCATTTTGCTCTGGAGTATATGGCGAAGAGAACACATGATTAGATCCAAATTTATCACAAAATTTTGTAAAATCTTGATTTTCAAATTCACCTCCATGATCTGTTCTTATACTTGAGATAACACACCCTTTTTCATTTTGAACCTTTTTAGCAAATTTTTCAAAATACGAGAAGGTTTCGGACTTACTTGCAAGGAAATATACCCAAGTAAAGTGGGAGTAATCGTCCACAATTACTAGGCAATATTTCTTACCTCCAATGCTCGAGTTCGGTTGGTCCGAAGAGATCCATATGCAGCAAATCGTAGTACATGATTAGTAGAGACATGATTTATTGGCTTAAATGAATTTCTTACCTGCTTTCCCGAATACATGGAGTGTATGGATCGGACTTTTGGTATGGTAATTTTGGTAGATCTCGAACAAGCTGCTTTGATGAGATTTTGGCTAATTGCTTCATGTTGACATGACCAAGCTTTCAGTGCCATAAGCTTGCTTCGTCTTGAATTGAGATTAGGCATTGCGATTCATTTGGTTTCACATCCAAGAGATAGATGTTTCCATGCCTTCGACCCATGAAAGACTCGAGTAGAGTCTTTACTAGTTCCGAACATATTCCTTCTAGAAAGAAGATCTTAAAACCAGTATCACATAATTGACTGATGCTGAGAAGATTGTAATTGAGTCCTTCCACTAAGGAAACATTACTTATTGTGAGATTTCCATTTTTCACAATTCCAAATCCCACAATACTTCCTTTGCTGCTTCCTCCAAATGAAACTTTTCTGCCATTTACTTGGACAAGCTTTATGAAGCAATTTGAGTATCCTGTCATGTGTCTTGAGCATCCACTGTCAAGATACCATTTTACCTTTTTCTTGACGGAGACCTGCACTTAAAAGAGAGTCTCAAGCTTTCTTTGGTACCCAAATTTTCTTGGGTCCTTTGGTGTTAGTAAGATAAATGTATTAGCCTATGTTTTCTTAACGGGTTTCCAAACCATAGGACACTCTTTTTCAAAGTGATCCGGACTCGTTGCACTTTGAACACTGAGGGCATTTCGACCTACGAGACTTTACAAAAACTTTCTTGAAATGATTTTTGTAAGCCTCTCTGAGGGTCTTTGCTTGATTCTTTCTTTTACTTTAGGAAAATCAATCAAGGGGATAGTTTCTGCTGTCATACCTAGACCGACTTATTGAAGTAAGGTCTTTGAGCCGAAAGAATTTTTTCAAGTTTTTTGGACCCTATTGAAAATTTCTTTGAAATATTTGATAGGTCAGTTTTTAAAAGAGCATTTTCTTTCAAAAGACTATTTTCATTTTCTTTAAGAGTGGAAACATTCAAGTCTAAACTTTTAACTCTTTCTTCTAAAACGTTTTCCTTTTGTTTTCCTTTTTAAATTCGGAAATTCTTTTGAGAGAAGTCTTAAGACTAAGACACAGTTCATCAATGTATTTAGAAACTTTGACAGAATTTTGAAATCACTTACCTCAAATTCACTATTTAAGTCTGATCCGAATTTGAGTCTCGAGTCGATTGTGCCATCGGACATAGATTGGCATACTCATTATCACTTTCTTCACACTCTGTATCACTCCAGGTTTCAGCTTTGAGAGCTTTTCGAAACTTTTCAGCTTTTCCTCTCTTCTTCTTCAGAAGAGGACAGTTAGGTCTGATGTGTCCCTTTTTCTTACATTCAAAGCAAACTACATCTTTGTTTGGTTCCTCATCATCAACAGACTTGGTCTGCTGTCTTTGGAAACTTTGTTTCTTTGAGTTTAACCTTCATCCTTTTCTATTCAGTTTTCTGAATCTTCTTATCATGAGAGCAAGCTCCTCATTGTCCATATCATCTTCGTAATCTGTATCATCGAATCATCATTTGATTTTAATGCAATGGATTTCTTACCTCTTGGATCTTCGTCTTCATTGATTCGTTCAACTTCATAAGACTCAAGAGTTCCAATCAACTCGTCGACGATAGTGGCATGATTCTTTGTGTCTCCTTATTGAAGTCTTTATGTGATTCCAATCCTTGGAGAGTCCACGCAGAGCTTGTTTACCTTCATGGGATCAGAAATTTTTTGTCCTTGATTCTCAAGACCATTGACAATATCTGTAAAACGGCTAAACATGTCAATTATAGATTCTCCTGGTTTCATCTTGAAGGCTTCATATTGACCGAGGAGAATGTTAATTCTGGTTTCCTTCACTCGATCTGTTCCTTCATAGGTGATATGTAATCTGTCCCAAACTTCTTTTGCTGTAACACAAGAAGATATTATGTTATATTCAGTTGGTGACAAAGCACAATATAAAGAATAAATTGCTTTTGCATCGAGTGCTTGTCTCTTGAATATCTCTTCCGAGTCATTCCGCCGTCTCAACAGCTTTCTTTCCCTCTTTCAGAGACTAATGCAGCTGTAGGAGTAATTCCTTTTTCTACAACGTCCCATTCCAGAGGATCCTTTGATCGTAGGAAGGCTTTCATCTTGTTTTTCTAGATATTGTAATCCTTCCCATCAAAGTAGGGTGGTCTGGTATTGCTTTGCCCTTCCACCAGCCCTGGTGCTAGCATACTAGCCATGGATCTCTTACTCTGAAGTAAAACACTTCAAATAAAGTGAGTACACGAGCTCTGATACCAATTGATATAGCTAGAATAAGTACCTAGAGGGGGGTGAATAGGTATATAAACGATTTTTCTCAATAATTGCACAATACTCGACAGTTAAAAGATTTGAGAGAAACAATAATCAAAGTAAGACTGAGAGAAGAGAAGATTGAACACGCGGTTTATAGTGGTTCGGCTTATTTCAAGCCTACGTCCACTCTTCTTCACTGACAGCCTATTGGCTGGATTCCACTATGAACAAAGAGATGTTACAACGTTGTTCTTCCTTGATTTCTTGGTGTAGATAATCTACCACACTTGCTCAAGGTATCACTAAGTATAGACACTCTTTGTGTATTACAACTTCGCTCAAAATGTATCAACTAATAATCAAGGTGCTTCGACTCGAAATTTGTCTATCGATCATACTCTAAAGCAACTAGAACGTCTTCCTTTTATACTCTTTTATGCCATCATACCCGTTGGCACTTACCAAAGGAATTCCTCCAATCTACCCGTTGGACGGAATCAATTAAGAAGATCATTCGAGCTATTAAAGGAACCTGAGGATAGCCCATCAATCATGTTCACCCATACAATCAGGATCTTGGTTTCCAAGAATAGAACCTTCCAAGAATATTTCGTCGACCATCGGATCTTCAAACGATCTTGATTACGAATAAAAGAATCCGTTATAATTATCCAGCCAAGAGATCTTCTCTAAAGGATAGGACTAAATTCTCAACCAAATACTTCGGTTCTAGATTGCCTTCGTCACTGGATTAGAAGAACTGTCAATGAGAATAGTCTTGAGTCTTAAGTCTTGAGTCTGGTGATCTGAAAGTCTTCAGACTCTAAATAGAAAGTCTGCATTTATCCAGACTAGACTAATAGAGATGTTTTGTTAGCTTCAAAATATTCTGGAAAGATTTCTCCAACAGGTGGCTAAAGGCTTTACACATCGAGAAGGTTTCGACTACCATGAAACGTTTTCGCTCGTAGCAAAGGATGTCATGGTTCGTACTTTTTTATCTGTTGCTGCTTTTCGTGACTGGCCACCGCATCAAATGGATGTCCATAATGTCTTCTTGCATGGTGATCTAGACGAAGAAATATACATGGAGCTTCCACCAGGATTACGGAGACAGGGGGAGTCTAAGGTATGTTGTCTCCGCAAATCTCTTTATGGATTAAAGCAAGCTTCTTGACAATGGTACGCTAAGTTCACAAATGCACTTATGGCCGTTGGGTTCAAATAGTCCAAATATGACTATGCCTTATTCACCGGACGAAAGGTATGTCATCTATTTATTTGATGATCTATGTTGATGACATAATTATCATGGGAAATGATGATTCTGCTGTGAAGAAACTCAAAGAGTATTTGCATTCCACTTTTCATATTAAAGACTCAGGGCCACTTAAGTATTTTCGTGGGATTGAGATAGCTCGTTTAGATTACGGAATCTCACTAAGCCAGCGGAAATTTGTAATGGAGAGCATATCAAAAGTAGGACTGTCAGGCTGCAGACCATCGGTTATTCCTATTGAGCAAAATGCCAAACTGACTTCCATCGACTATGATACTGGCATATCTTCTCCTTTTGATGATCCATTGTTAAAAGATCCCTCAGGATATCAGAGACTCGTAGGGAAACTGATATATCTCACCATGACTAGGCCAGACATTTGCTATGCAGTACAGACTCTTAGTTAATTAATGCACAGTCCAAAGCAATCTCACATGAATGTAGCCTTGAAAATTGTGAGATACTTTGAAGATGTGTCCAGGCTTAGGAATACTCCTTTCTCAAAAGTGCAACATGGAAATGACGGCCTATGAGCAGGAGATCTATCACTGGTTTCTGTATCAAATTCAGGGAATGGTTACTTTCATGGAAGACAAAGAAGCAGTCTATTGTGTCCTTATCTTCAACTGAAGCCGAATACCGATCTATGGCCAAGACTGTTTGTGAAATTGTCTGGTTAAGGGGTCTGCTTCTGGATCTCGGGGCACAAGTTAAAGGACTGACTTTACTCTTTTGTGACAATGATTAAGCACTCAAACTTGTAGCAAATCCTATACTACATGAGAGGACCAATCATATAGAAGTTGAATGTCATTTTACTCGAGAAAAGATTCAAGAAGGAATTGTCGAGACGAGAGGAATCAAAACCTCGGAGCAACCCGCAGATATATTCATTAAACCTCTTTGTCAAAGACAACATACATATCTTCTAAACAAGCTACGCGTCTTGGACATATACAAGCCATTAGCTTGAGGGGGAGTGTTGGAAGATATGATTTAGTAGATTTGTATCAATAGGGAATCAAGTTTATTTTAGGATTAGAAAGATAGGAGAATATCTAATTTCCTTTTATTAATTCTTTCTTTGTAATTAAATACAGGATGTTGTACATAAATTACAATACAGAATGAAGAAACAATTTTTCTTCTACGTCTTTTGTTTTCCTCACGAATCCAGAAGACATTCTTCTACTTCATCTCCTTTTGTGACAGATTAGCTTCTTTTTGTTAATCTAATCGAAGGCCCTTTACTTAGCTTGTGAAATATTTATGTTCTTGCCTCCCCCACCACCACCTCCCCGCATTATCATTAGGTCCCAATGAGGAAAGAAAAGGAAAGGAAAGGCAACAAAGGCGGGCTTGAAAGGAGGAATGAAAGAGCTTTTGCTTTATCCTTCTTCAACTGAAAAAGATGATAGCACTGACAATTTGAATATCTCACCGCGTAGAAGATGCTGAAGACCTCAGCCCTTGTGTGGACAAGCCAAGCGCTGGAGTTTCGCTCGATGAAGGTCGAGATGATGAGGAACTGGACGAGGCCAAAGAAGCAGGTGTAGGACGTGACTGAGAGGCGGGTTGGGTACTTCTTTAGCACTAGCGCTTGAAGCACCAGCCACCCGGACCACGACAAGTAGTGCTTGATCAAGTACACGCACCCCAACGTCCAGTTCTTGCCCGCCGTGTCCCCGAGTGCCAACGTTGTCTGCCATGTCAGGCTCGCCACATGCAACGGCGGCTTCGGGCTATATATGATAGGGCCCTTGTACAACGTGATCATCGAGGCCCTAATGATGCAGAACGCCATCCCGAGGACTTTTGCGAGGCCGTCCTTCCGATCCAATGACACTTTCTCTATCCTGAAAATTAGATGACATCGAGATTTCAGAAGCCCCAACTAATTGAGTATATGCGCACGATTAATGTCGGGAAACATGTTTGAGACCAACATAGTTAAACAATGACATATGTTTGATGTCGTAAGTTCGAGCTTGCCTGAGTACGGTGGCCATGAGAAAAGTAATGGTTGGGACCGAGTTTTGAATGGTAGATGTGAATGTTAGCGAAGTGTTATCAAGTCCCAACAAGTAGAATCCTTGGTTCTCCGTGATCCTCCTATATCACGTACATCACGTTGGAGAAAACTCCTATTAGATTTTAAAGCTAACAAAACTTTCCTAGTTCTATTCTCATTTTCATTATGAAGATTACGAGACTTCTGTGTAATTCTTTCAAATTCTATCTTACATCAGAAGTCTACTCCACTTTGACGAAGACCCAGACCGAACGCAAGAAAAGAATGAAGACATAATCAGACTCAGGATTATTTTTCTTCAAGGCTTCAGTATGAACATGATATATTTGGCTTTCTGGTTTAAAATATTACTGACCTTTTTGGTTATCTTTATTGGAATCAATCACGGAATGGAAAAATCAATTTTGGAAGGCAAGTTTATTTGGAAAGAATCTACTTATTGAAACTAAGATTCTAATTGTATGGGTGACTGAGATTATCAGACTTTCATCTCAATCTCCAAAGGGCTCGAGATCTCATTGATTGATTTTGTCCAATGGATTAATTGGAAGAATTCTTCTGGAAAGTGCCAACGGTAAAAAATGCATAGATGAGTATTTAAAGGAGGTTTTTCAAGTCATTCAACAAAGAGTGTGAAAGAATAATTTCAAAATCTGAAACTTCCCAATCACTTGTCCTCCTCTTATAGTGCTCAAACTTGTATTCGAAAGAGAGAGAAACTCAAACTCAAAAGTGTGACTTTGTGAAAGCAGTAGAGACTCTTCACTTAGAAGTCAAGATTATAAGGCTGTAATTCTTTTTTGATTCATAGTGAAAACCAGTTAGAAGGCTGTCAGCGTGGAAGAATGAATGTAGGCTTAATCTAAGCCGAACCACTATAAATCTCGAGTTCATTTTCTCTTTCCTAAACTCCTTTACTTTATTTTTTGTGATATATTTCCGTGTTTCAAAATTGTTGTTAAGATCTAAATTCCTTCAAAGTATGTTATTCATCAGACTCAGTTTAAAAATAAAGTATTTTTACTGCATTTTGCAAAATTTATTTTCATACCTATTCACCTCCCCTCTAGGTGTTTATACTAGCGCTTTCAATTGGTATTAGAGTTTGTGTGCTTATTTTGTAGAAGTGTTTTACTTCTAAATTAAAGATCTTCTATGGCTAGTATTCTGGCTCCATGATTGGTTGAAGGACAGAACAACACCATACCTCCTTATTTCAATGGAAATGAATATAATGTGTGTAAGAACATTGGAGTGGGATGTTGTTGAAAAAAGAATCAATCCAAAGGCAACATCAACTTCAGACAAAGGGAAAAAAGTGATTGAGCAAGGTGCTAATGAATCCATACAAGCTGAAATTATCAAGAGACAGGCTCTTGATGCAAAACCAATTTATTCTTTATACTGTGCTTTGTCTCCCACTAAATATAACCGAATTTCTTCTTGTGAAACAACGAAAGAAGTTTGGGACAGATTACATGTTACCTATGAGGGGACTGATCGTGTGAAGGAAACAAAAATAAATATTCTGCTTGGACAATATGAAGCATTTAGAATGAAGCTTGGAGAATCTATTTATGATATGTTCAGTTGCTTTACAAAATTGTGAATGGCCTGACTTATCAAGGTCAATAAATTTCTGGACCAATGAAAGTCAACAAAGTACTGCATGGACTTTCAAAAGACTAGAATCATGTGAAGTCTTGAATAAGAGAAACTCAGAGGATCATATCTCTATCAATTGACAACTGATAGACACACTTCAATCATACAAAATAGAGCACATCAATGATGAAGAAGACCTAAAAGGTAAGAAATTAATTGCATTAAAATCTAATATTGATTCTAATGATACAAATTCGGATGATGATATGGACGATGAGGAGCTGACCCTTATAATAAAGAAATTCAGAAAACTAAATAGAAAATGGAAGAAGATTGAATTGGAAGAAGCAAAACACGCAAAATTCTCAAAAGAGACCAACGGAGGACATTGAAACTAACAAGGATGTTATATGCTTCGAGTGTAAGAAAAAAAGGGGCATATCGGATCAAACTATCATTTGTTGAAAAAGAAGAAAGGAAAATCTGAGAAGTATTTACCACCGGCCGCGGTGGCTCCGCTAGATAAGGCCCTGTTGATCCTCAGCCCAGAGGTGAAGGGTTCAAAACCCAGGGGAGGCACTAGGTGTATTAAGTGTAACTCAGAGGTGGTGGGTCCTCCTGCTTAAGTGTCATCTCGGGTTTACGGCGCGCATGTTGGCTACAAACCGGTTCCTCCAAAGCACAAAAAAAAAAAAAAAAAAAATCTAAGAAGTATAAGAAAGCTCTTAAAGCATAAATCTGGAGTGACACAATGTGAAGAAAGCGAAGAAGAATTTGCAAACATATGTCTGATGGTTGACTCAGAGTCATAGATAAACACTAATTCAGATTCTGACAAAGAAATCGAGGTTAGTCACTTAGAAATTCCTGTTAAAGTCTCTATGTATATAGATGAACTTTGTCTCAATCTTAAATCCTCTCTTAAAAGGATCTCCGAATTGAAAAAGGAGAATTCTAAGCTCAGGCAACAAGAAGTGTCTTGGAAAGAAAAGTTTGAAAGTCTGAAAAGAAGCTTCGACGATTTGAAAAAAAAATTCGATTCTCTTTCAAAAGAAAATTGTTGTTTTGAAAAGGAAAGTTTCAGATATTTCAAAAAGGTTTTCAAAAAGATCAGAAAAATTGGAGAAAATTCTTACAGCTCAAATACCCTATTTTAATAAATCTGGTTTAGGTATGAATAATGAAACTATTCCTTTAATTGATTTTTCTAAAGTAAAAGAGAGACTTAGACAAAAACCTGTAAAGACATTTTACAAAAATCATTTTCAAAAAGTGTTTGTAAAACTTGTTGGCCGAAGTGCTCTCAGATGCTCTAAGTGTAGCAGTTTTGAACATTTTGAGAATAAACATCCAAAAATTTGGAGACCAGTTAAGAAAGATTAGGCAAAAACTGTTTTTAACACTAACACCTCTGGACCCAAGAAAATCTGGATACCAAAGAAAGTTTGAGTTCTTCTTCTAATTGCAGGTCACTATTAAAAGAAAAGTTAAATTGTATTTGGATAGTGGTCGTTCTAGGCATATGACAATGAGACTCAAGTTGCTTCATAATGCTTGATAGACTAAAAGGAGGAAAAGTTTATTTTGGTAGAAACAACAAAGGGAAGATTTTAGGATATTGAACAGTGAAGATTGGAAGTCTGACTATCAATAATGTTTCCCTAGGTGAAAGGTTTAAATTACAACCTTCTAAGTATAAGTCAGCTTTATGATACAAGCTTCATAATAAACTTTCAAGAAGGCATTTGTTTTGGAATTAGTCAAGATTTCTCTCAATCCTTTATTGGACGAAGGCATGGCAACATATATCTTCTGGACATAAATCTAGAAAATTCATAGTGCCTTATTTTTATTCAAGATGAAGCAAGTCTCTGGTATCGAAAGCTTGGTAATGTAAATATGAAGCAGATTGCAAAAATTTCTTCTAAGAAGCTAGTTTGAGGGCTTCTTAATTTGGCTTATCAGAAGTCTGAGTTATGCACTCCTTGTGTCTTAGGAAAATAGGTCATAAATTCTTTTAAACTAGTAAATCAGGTTTCTACCAACCGTGTTTTACAATTTCTTCATATGGATTTCTTTGGGTCAACAAGAACTTAGATTCTTGGTGAAAATAAATATTGTCTAGTAATCGTGGATGATTATTCACATTTCACTTGGGTATTCTTTTTGGCAAACAAGTTTGAGACTTTTTCATAATTTTCAAAGTTTGCCAAGAAAGTTCAGAATGAGAAAGGTTATGTTATTTCAAGCATAAAAACAAATCATGGAGATGAGTTTGAAAATCAGGATTTTGCAAACTTCTGTGATGGATATGGTTTTCAACATATTTTCTCTTCTCCATATGTTCCATAACAAAATGGGGTTGTGGAAAGGAAAAACAGATCTTTACAAGAGATGGTCAGAACTCTATTGATAGAAAGCAAAATATCATCTCAATTTTGAGCAGAAGCAATTTCTACTGCTTGTTATATTATCAATATGATATTTTTAAGGTATATCCTAGAGAAGACTCCATATGAAATATATAAAGGAAATAAGCCAAATGTTTCTTACTTTCATGTTTTTGGCTGTAAGTGCTTTATTTTGAAGAATACGAATGATTGATCTGGAAAGTTTGAAGAAAAATTGATGAATGAATTTTTTCTTAGCTATTCAATGTCAAGAAAAGCTTATATAGTCTTTAACAAGAAGACTTAATATGTAGAAGAATCTATAAATGTCAAGTTTCAAGATTATGTGCAGAATCAACCAGATCAGATTCAACTTGAAGAGTCTGAACCAGTTCCAGACTTAATAAAGTCTATTTCCCCCGAAGAGGTTTAGTCTTCTGGAGTACAAGCAGAACTAGAAGATTCAAATGGAATTGAGGATCAACAGATTCTCAAATCAAATAGTAACTGGAAGCACAAGTCAAGTCATCCAAAAAAACTCATCACTGGCAAAATTGATGAAGGGATCCGCACTAGATCCAAAGGAAAAGAAGACTCTAGTGCATTAGCACTTGTTTTTGCGATAGAACCAAAACAAGTTGAAGAAGCATTGACTAATGAAAGCTGAATAGAAGTTATGCAAGAAGAACTCAAACAATTTAACATCAATGATGTGTGGGAGCTGATTCTAAAACCCAAAGGCAAATCTGTGATTGGAACAAAATGGGTATTCATAAACAAGATGGATGAGAAATGACAAGTAATTAGAAACAAAGCAATGCTTGTGGCAAAAGAATACACACAGGAAGAAGGGATAGATTATGATGAGACCTATGCACCAATAGTAAGGTTAGAAACAATTAGATTATTACTTGCTTTTGCTTGTTATCAAAATTTCAAGTTATTTCAGATGGATGTCAAAAGTGCTTTCCTTAATGGATTCATTCAAGAAGAAGTCTATGTGGAACAACCACCAGAATTTGAAGATCCAAGAAAATCAGACTCTGTCTACAAACTAAAAAAGGCATTGTATAGTTTGAAGCAGACACCACGAGCTTGGTATGAAAAGTTAAGTAAGTTTCTAACAAGAAATGGCTTTGAGAAATGAAAAGTTGATACTACTTTGTTTATAAAAAGTGAAAAAGATTTTCTGCTTGTACAAATTTATGTAGATGATATAATCTTTGATTATTCTAACGAAAATCTCTGCAAGAAACTTTCAAGATCTATACAGGATGAATTTGAAATGAGCATGATTGGTGAATTGACATTTTTTTTAGGATTGCAAGTCAGACAATCAAAGAAAGGTACATTCATTCACCGGGAGAAATATGTCAAAGATCTTATCAAGAAATTTGGATTGAAAAATTGTAAGAGAACATAAACTCCTATGTCAAGCTCATCAAAACTAGACAAGGATGAAGGAGGAAAGAAAGTAGATCAGAAACTATACAGAAGCATGATCAGTTCTCTTCTTTACCTCATTGCCTCTAGACCTAACATTTTATTTAGTGTGTGCATCTATGTTAGATTTCAACTTGATCCAAAAGAATCGCATCTAAGTGCTGTTAAACACATCATCAAGTACGTTGCGACTTTTCCAAAGATGGGTCTATGATATCTAAAAGAATGAGATTTTACTCTACTTGGTTATTCTGATGTTTATTTAGCCGATTGTAGAGTCGACAAAAAAAGCACATCAGGCACTTGTCAACAGTTGGGACAAATGTTGGTATTTTGCTTCTCAAGGAAACAAATTACGGTGGCATTATCTACATCAGAAGCAAAATATGTTACTCTTAGGAATTGTTATTCTCAAATTATATGGATAAGACAACAATTAAGAGACTTTGGAATAGAAGAATCCTGCACAGAGATTAGATGCGACAACACTAGTGCTATCAACCTTACCAAAAACCCAATTCTTGACTCAAGAGCAAAGCACATCAAGATTCGTCATCATTTTATAAGAGATCATGTCCAAAATTGTGAGATTATGGTTCAATTTATTAATTCAAAGAATCAACTGGCAGATATCTTCACAAAACCTTCGGAGAAAAACTTATTTGAGTCAATTTGCAAGAAGCTGAAATCATCTCTCCTTTTGATTAAAGTATGAAGTTGATCAGACTCAGGACTTCAACTTGAGGAAGCTACTTCAATATGTAAATTTTCTCCAATCCAGGTATTTTATTTTTAGTATGTAAAATCTGAATAGGTATGATTATATTTGAATCATCGCTTGCCTATTTTATTTTTAGAATTTACTATTTTATTGCTAAAATTCGGATTTCAAATATTTGGCAGTTACGTTTTTTAAATTTATTCTGAAAAGGTATTTTTCTTTGTGACGATTCATTTTCTTCTTTTTGATTTCTTTAAATACCTTAGAATATTTCTTTCGAGCACATCACTTTCAAACCCTAATACCGAATCCCTCTCTCTCTTGATTTTTACTCTCAAAATTTCTTTGAAAAATTTCTTTCCCTTTCACTCGAATATGTCATCGAAATCCTCCAACTTTGGATCAATGTCATACTAGAGGAAATCCTCTCGTATAGCAAGTCAGGGTCCTCGGAACATGCCTGAAGGACCAACTCACTTTGATCTTATTGAAGAAGATTCTCCGCGAAGTTCTCCTCATCAATCTGCAAATGAGGAAGTTGCACAAGAAGCGATTCCTATCAGAGTAATGAGGCCTAAGGTACTCTTCAAGCACTACACTTTTCTGAAACAGGGTGGAAGTCCAATGACCTTTATTCTTGACTTTTTGAAAGATAATGGGTATGGAAATGAACCCTTGTTTTTGAGAACAATGGAAAGACTAGGAATAATGCCAAAAGGAATAGTTGAAGATGAATTTATGAACTTTCCTTATGATCCTCGTTTTGTGTCAAAGAGTCAGCATGAGAACAAAGATGATGATGAGAGAAATTTTACAAATTTCCAACCCTGGATGGGTGTGGCTACTGAAATTTCTGGAGAAAGAATGAAGCTTTTTCGTTCAAAAGAGCATAAAAGGGTTTATGCTCAAATGTTGAACAGAGGAGTGATAAACCCTCGCACAATGGATTTTGACTTTCTAGACTCCATAAAAGGTTAATTTGAGGGAAATGTTAGCCAATCTTCAACTTGAAAAAGTTTGTGCAGAGACTACCGAAGCGTATCTTGAGTTGACGGCATATTTTTACTCCAATCTGTCTTTCCTGGATTAAACTCACATTCAGTTCACTGTTTGTGACAAAGTGTTTGTTGTGGATGTGGACATTCTGGCTGATATTTTGGGTGTTGAATGTAGTGGTTTTCTACCTATAAATGTCTCCATCAATCAAGCTACTCGATTTCTGGTGAAGGACAGATTATCGATGGAAGTATCACTTACTCTCGTATGCCAGCTTCAAATATTCTGTTGCACAAGATTGTTAAATTGCATTAGACCTAAGGCTGCCTCCAAGACTGATATCTCAAGATTTAAGGCAAAGATTATGTGGGCAATTTGTAATGGAATTCCTTTTTCTCTGCCACATTCTATCTTCTTGCATATGTACAGGACTATGATGAAAGAAAAAGGACACTACCCTACTCTGTCTTGATTACAAGATTGTTCAGACACTTCCAGATCCAGTTGCCCTCTCAACTTCGATCAAGAACTCTCACTCCTATGGAGATAGGAAGGAAGATGGTTTCTAAAATGAGGCTGAAAGATTTGTCAAAGGCCTTGGATCTCTGGAAAGAAGGAATCATCTAGCAGAATCAAAGAAGGATCTATTGCTACAAAGAAGCGAAAAGGAAAAGATGTTGTCCAAAAGATTTCCAAGAAAAAGAAATCTATCCTTCTGCAGGACGAAGAGGAGGAAGATGATCTGACAATATCCGTTATTGCTTTGCACAATCTTCAAGGTTATGTTGATTCTGAAGAAACCGAAGAAGAAGAAGGTGAACATGAAGAAGAAAAAGAGAGTGATATTGAAAGATCAGCAGAAAAGGAGAATGAAGATGACGATTCTGAAGGAGACACTAGTGCAATACCAGTATCAGATGGCACTGAAGAAAATAGGGAAAATGCTTGTTGACATTTAAATTTTGGTGACCCGTTTAATTATTTATTATATTAAAAATTATGGGGTAATTTTATCCCTAAAGAAAAAATATGAATTGCATAGCATATAGATTTAGGTGCATTTATTTTAATTTGCATATTTTGCATTTATTTATTAGACCGGTGACGAGTGGGTTTGAATGAGTGGTTCTGAGCTTTAATTTGGCAGACCGGATTAAGTCCACGAAGTAAGTAAATTGGCCCGAACCCGTTTTCTTTTAATGACAAAAATTACCAAAATGGATATTTGAAATTATATTATGGTGAATTTTGGGAATTTAAGAAAATCGGGTTGCAATCTTATCTTTAGACGATAAAATCAAGAGATGTGGAAAATAAAAAAAGTGATATTTCGTGTGGAAAAAGAAATCTTCGTAGATGTTGATCTGAAAAGAAATTAAAACCCTAATCTTTGGTCTATAAAAAAGTTTTTTGTGTAGGGTTTTAGAGGGAGGCCACACGTTGAATACACGGCCACATCAAAAGGTCTTTTCTCGAGAGTTTCCCTTGGCTTTTCCATTCGCTCCATTGAAAAGAAGAAGAAGAAGAAGAAAAGCTTTTGGGGTTTACTTCGTTTGTTCTTTCTGCACAAGACAACCAAAGAAAAAGCAAAAAGCTTTTTGGGGTAAAAGTCGAGAGAAAGACAGAGAAGAGACGCGAGGTAGACATGAAGAGAGAGAGAGAAAAAAACAAAAAGAAAAGGGAAAAGCAAGAACAGAAGCAGAAGAGCTTCTTCTTCACAGCCGTTCGTCCCACGCTGTCGACCACACCAACACCGCCGTTTGTCGCTCCACTAGCGGTGACGCAACGCTGGTAGTCCGCGACTACCCAGCGCCGATTTGCTTTTGCTCCGCCTCGCTTGTGACCCGCGACCCGCAGATCTCGTGTCTACAAGCCCACTCCGTGCGCCTCTGCCTCTGCTCCGGCGACTTGGTGTTGCACTTGCCTTGTTCGTTGCTGCTGTCTCGCCAAAAGCAACCAAGCGATGCCCACAGCAGCCCTCCGTTGATCTTGTTATCAGCCCGCACCTGCATCGCCCGCATCCGGTCACTCGCCCGCGCGCACCGCGCTTGAGCATCGTCAACCGTCGCACTCCGCTCCGCCCAGCCGCGTATCTCACCAAAAGCCGCGCCCGCCTGCAACAAGACGTTCCTATTTCGCCGTGCTCGCACCCGAGCACGACGCCACCTCCGTTCGGTCTTGTCACCACCGCGCCTCCGCGAGCTTTCCCCTGCCGATCTTCTACAACCTGAATTTGTTGCTCCTGCCTGAACCGTGACCAGCCGCGACTGCTGCGTCTACCAGCCCCGAGTCCTCCGCCTGAGCGAGCTACTACACGCTCGAGCGACCTCTTTGCTGCTAGGTTTTCTCCTCCGCCCGAGACCGAGCGAAGCCACCTGTTGCCTCCCCTGTTTCGCTGCTGATCCAGCTACTGCCGAGCCACCACGCCGGATCTCGCCAGACTTGGCCGGACCTCGCTGGACCTCCGAACACTAACGGTTGCGCACCACACGAGCCGCCAAATTTGGAAACAAAAGAAAAGAACAAAAGGAAAAAAAAATCAAATTAGGTAGATTTGCTTCATTTTATTAGGCAAGTTTATTTTGTCTCATTTTTTTTTTTATATCTTGGTTTCTTTGTTTGAAATATTTTTCTATGCATAATTAGAATTTCCAACATACCACCTAATTCGCAACCGCACTATGATTTTTTTTTTGTTTCTATCTATAAGGCTTTTGATGGAATAATTAATCAAGCGGGAATAAATTTGATATTTTGATCTTTAAGGCTTAAGATCAATTTATCGATTTTATTAGCGAAACAATCAGGTTTGATTAGATATTGTTTCCAAACTCGAACAATGGATAATATCTTTGATGACCATGGATGATTTGGTTGCTTTATTTATTCCAAAAATACAAAAAAATTGCATATTTCATTTTAAATTTAGATTGATTTAGATAGAGTGTATCTTAGGTTAGAGATTGCTAAGTTAAGATAATATCTTGGTTTTAATTAGGATTTGGCTTAACATAATTCATAGTACAAATTGAATAAAATCTTAATTTAGTTAGATAATTTTCACATTTTTTTAATGTCGAATTTCATGAAAAATACAAAAATGTCTTAGAATAAATTAGTTTTATTTTCTAGGATAAATTGCATTCTTTCTTTTTTTAAAATGTCATGTGCATGTTATTAGGATTAGATTCATGAAATGCATGTCATTTAATGATTATTGCTAGGTCCATTTAATTAGAAATTGCATGTCATTAGAATTAGGTCATTTAGTTATATTGCATTGCATATTGCATGATTTTCATTAATTATGTGAAAGAAAAAAAAAAGTGTGTGTTAATTAGAGATCATATCTAGGATTGTCGATATGAATTCTGATTTAACATTGCAGATACATTCGTTGCTTTGAGGTAAGTTTTGCACTTTATTCACTATTTATCTAGGTGTTAAATTGGTTGTTTGCACACTCACATAATCTCCTCACATGTTAGGGAAATAGATTTAAAATTAATCCAAACTGCATGCAAAAACATTTTTTTCAAAATAAAAGAAATGGTACTAAAAGGGCATTAGAGAATTTTAGTGTAACCAAGTCCCCATACCCAAATCTCTAGTTCATAGGAGTAAAGTAAATTTCTCATTACTTTACTTGGGTTTCTAATCGACCCACAAAAAATAGATTAGTGGCGATTCCTAATTGAAAATCAATTGCATGTTAAGAATTTGAACCTAAGTCGCAAATTGGTATGGGCTTGGGAGAGCCCGAGTTAAGTCTAAGCTTAACAATCCATTAGCCAAACCCTAGGTGGTGCACCAAAAAATTTAGGTCATGACAATGCTGCATTCAAAAAAGAGGACATTGAATAAGAAAAGAGATCTAGTGCTGGAAAAGAAAAGGAACAAGAAAGTGAAGTCTCATCTCAACCTAAAGGCATGAAAACAAGGGGAGATCATGAGAAAACTCCTTTAACTGCACCTACCGCTAGTGATGGCATTATTAGATCTCTTGCAAATGCTGAAGACGTTTTTGCATCTCATTTCCCTGAAGTTGATGTTAAAGAAGAAACTTCGAGTCAAGGTAAGTAACAAATTGCCCTCAATCAAGTTGATGTTCCTCCGTTTCTGGATACTCCACAAATTCACTTCGCTAAAGCCAGTGCTCAAACTAAACCTGATGTAAACTATCCAAGGATAGTAGAACTCATTTTGGAGATAAAAGCACATCAATATGTAATGAAGGATGAAATCTAGAAGCTACATATTGCCTCAAGGTCTACATCAGATTTTCTAACTAGAAAGGTACAGTCCCTTGATACTCAAGTTTAGATGCTGAATCAATGGGCTTCACAGATTGTAGCCAAAATAGAGAATGTCTATCATCAATGCCAAGAGAAGCTTGAGGAGGCTATGCAGTCGCTGGAGGATTTCCGACTTATTCGGTTCCTAGACAACCATAAATGACTCCATCTTATTATCATTTTTCACACTTTTATTCTTGACTATATTTTTATTTTTGCTGTTGACAAAAAGGGGGAGAAAAGATAGCAGATTTATTTATTTTTGTTTATTTCTTGTTTGTTTAAAAGTTCCTGTTTGTTTGAACTTGGTAGTGTGTAGTGTTAACTTTTGTGAATTTGGATTGAGCTTTTGTAGTTCTTGAACCTTTGAACTCTAAATTGTTAAGACTAATGTGTTTTTTGTGGATGCAAAATCAATGTTATTCAATTCTATAACAATCTGTCTTTATTATAAGTATTGTTTTGCAGGATATAAGTTTTAAATCTGTATGAAAGTTTTGTGATTGTTGGAGAAAACTCCTATTAGATTTTGAAGTTGACAAATTTTTCTTAGTTCTATTCTCATTTTCATTTTGAAGATTATGAGATTTCTATGTAATTCTTTCAAAGTCTATCTTACATCAAAAATCCACTCCACTCTGACGAAGACCTAGACTAAACACAAGTAAAAATGAAGACATAATTTGACTTAGGATTATTTTTCTTCAAGGCTTCAGTACGAACAGGATATATCTGGCTTTCTGGTTGGAAATATCACTTACCTTTCTGGTTATCTTTATTGAAATCAATCACGGAATGGAAAAAAATCATTTTTGGAAGGCAAGTTTATTTGGACAAAATCTACTTATGGAAACCAAGTGTCGCGACCAAATTTTCGGGTGTAAACCACCTAGGGTTTGGCTAATGTATTGTTAAGCCTAGACTTAACTCGAGCTCTCCCAAGTGAGAGTGCTAGTATGAACACCTAGAGGAGGTGAATAGGTGTATAAAATAAACCTTGGCAAATATATGCGGAATAAAATAAAATTCGAATAAAATAAAGGAGTTAGGGAAGAGAGTAAGAACACAAGATTTATAGTGGTTCGGCTTAATCCAAGCCTATGTCCACTCTCCCACGCTAACAGCCTTCTTGGCTGGATTCCACTATGCAATCAACAAGAGATTACAACTTCGAGTGCAAACACTATCTCACTAAGTCACTCTTTTGGTATTTCTCTCACGATTACAAACGTTTAAGCTCTCAAGAGACAAGTATATGATCGAAAGTCGCTCAGACTTTGGAATTATAAATTCTACGCTCCGTCTCTTACTTGCTCATCGGTCCTTCATCTCCTTAAATACTCCTCCACTTCCAAACTACCCGTTGGACAGTATCCCGGAGAATCGTCTTCCAATATACCCATTGGACAACTCGTATCTAGAAGATTTGGTAGCCGTTGAGTGACAAAGGTAAAATCCCAAATTGATTCCAATCGCCCATACAAACGAAATCTTGGTTTCCATAAGTAAAGCTTCTTCGTATAGAAAGTTCTTGTCTTCAAAATCCAATCGTCAATCAAATAGATTGAATCAATCAAATCAATCTTGATGTGGAATCCAAACCAGATCACTAGCCGTTATATGATTGGGCTTGAGTTATGTTTCATCGAATCTGGATGTAAAGTCTGAGAGCTAATAAACTTTACAATCTGAGTCTGTAGACTTTACAATCTGAGTCTGAACATATTTGCTTTTGAACAGATTTAGCTTTAAGGTCTGTACCCAGTTCAGCTTCTGAATAGAGTCTATCTTCTGGTTCATCATTCACGTTCAGTCTGGAATTAGTCAGAGTTGACAGACTTCTGATATAGAACAGACTTTGACACTAAAGTCTGGCGCGGTCTTCGAGACTTTGACACTAAAGTCTGGAAATCTTCATAATATACTCTAGACATATGTTACGTTTAGTTTTCTAGTTGTCTTCGCACTTTGACAATATCATTTACATGTTCTATCATCTACATGGTCTATTACTCAACCATCAAACATGTTAGTAGCCTTTGATTTATTTTGTTATCTTCAAAACATCATAAGGGATTTCCCTAACACCAAGTCCATACCAATTCGTGACTTTATGTTTAAATTATTAACATGCAATTGATTTTCAATCAGGAGTCGCCACTAATCTATTTTTTAGTGGGTCGATTAGAAACCCAAATAAAGTAACGAGAGATTTACTTTATTCCTACGAACCAGAGATTTTTGAGTTCAGGGACTTGATTACGTTAGATTTCTCTAACGCCCTTTTGGTACCTTTCTCTTTTATTTTGAAAAATGTTTGGCAAGCAGTTCGAATCAATTTTAATTTACTTTCCTAACATGTGAGGTGACAATGCATGTGCACAAACCACCAATTTAACACCCAAGAAAGCAATTAAATAATGCAGGACTTATCTCAAAGTAACGAAAGCATCTGTACTATTAAATTAAAATCCACATCAACAACCCTAGATATGGTTTCTAATTAGCAAGCAATTATTCAATTTTTGTTTTCTCTTTTTCAACAAAAATATGGTCCATATGCAATGCAATGCTTCTAATTTAATATGAAATGATATGGCATGACAATATGTCCTAAACTATATGAATGAGTAAAAAAACTAATGATTCCTTAATGAACATGCAATAATTAAATATGCAATTTAAATTAACCATAATGACTTAATTCTAATGACGTGTGATGCAATGCAATGACGTACATAATTATTTTAACTAAAATGACATGCAACATGCAATTTAATATGCGAGCTATATGTCACGCACCATTTATTAAATGACCTAATCTAATGATGGGCAATTTCTAATTAAACGGACCTAACAACAATCAACAAATGACGTGCATTTCATTAACCTAATTCTATGTGACATGGACATTTTTATTTTCCTAACAAAACATGCAATTTATCTAGGAGAGATTATCTACCTATAATTGATAAACATGCAATCCTAACAGGCAATGACGTGCAAAGAATGCCCTAATTCAACATAATATATGCATGATGATTTTTTGTGTTTTTATATTAATTCTGAAATTAAAATTTCACATGCAATTCAAATAATGATCAAACTAACATCCTAAATGAATATGCTTTCTTTTTTAGTTTTCTTTTCCATGACTCAAAATAAAGTTCTTATTCTAAATATAAAAGATAAAAACCTAATCCTAATTCAACATTTTTTGAATTTTCTTATTTAAAATTCGAAATAAGATTGCAATTTTAACCCTAACACATGAAATATTCTAAAGCAAATCTAATCCTAACTCAAATATTTTTTGGATTTTTCTTTTAAAAATTCGATTGACTCAACTAACTTGACGACAAGCAAATCAAACAAGATAAGATTGATATCCAAAAATTGACAAACCATATCTCGCGCATGAGATCGGTTGGCCAATTTTAAATTAAATCGCGAATCGAATCTCGAGCTTGAGATTAGATTATTAATCACAAACATTTAAGCTCACAAGAGACAAGTATATGATTGAAAGTCGCTCAGACTTTGGAATTATAAATTCCACGCTCCATCTCTTACTTGCTCAACGGTCCTTGGTCTCTTTAAATACTCATCCACTTCCAAACTAGCCGTTGGACAGTATCTAGAATATCATCTTCCAATCTACCCATTGGATAGATCTATATCTAGAAGATTTTGTAACTGTTGAGTGACAAAAATAGAATCCCAAATTGATTATGATTGCCCATACAAACAGAATTTTAGTTTCCATAAGTAGAGCTTCTTCGTATAGAAAGTTATTGTCTTTAAGATCTAATTGTTAATCAATTAGATTGAGTCAATCAAATCTATCTTGATGTAGAATCCAAACCATATTATTAACCATTATATGTTTGGGGCTTGTGTTACGTTCTGTCAAGTTGTCTCATTATGAACATACTTCATTATGAATCTATTACGTTCTAAACTTGTGTCTCGTTGTTGACCTTGTCAAGTTCTAGACTTGTGTCTCGTTCTGTATGTAAAGTTTGAAAGTGTTTTGTTGGAAGTAGAGTCCGATTGTCTTCCGTTTGAAGTAGAGTATAAGTGTCTTTCGTCTGAAATAGACTTTACAATCTGGATGTAAGTCTGAATATATTATGCTTTTGAATAGATTTATCCTTTAAGGTCTGGACACAGTCTAAATAAGTTCAGTTTCAGCATAGAATTTGTCTTCTGGTTATTCCAAATATAGATCTTGATAATATCATTTACATGTTCTATCATCTGCATAGTCTGTTACTCAACCATTAAACACATTAATAGCATTTGATTTATTTTGTCATCTTTAAAACATCATAAGGGATTTCCCTAACAATCTCCCATTTTTTTGATGATGACAAAACAATCTTTGAATATGCAAATGTGTAATCACACTTTCTAAAATATTGATAAATCAATCATCAAATTTTAGATTTTTAAAAAATGTGATTTAAATCAAAAAACAGCAAATAGATTGAGCATAACAATATATAGAAAAATAATTGCAGCTCAATAAGTAATATCAACACATATGCATATTTATATTTTCTCCCCATTTTTTTCATAATCAAAAAGTGATAACAATGGAAATAATATCTCGTAGAGAATACAAAATGATAATAACACAATTTCAAAAAAAAAATCTTTTACAAAGTAAGTCAAATATGAAAGATATGTAATATAGCTCACTTCGATCATATATTTCAGCAAATATTCAATAAAAATCACGGATGCATTATTAAATTTATTTACCCTTTTTGTTATAATAAAACGATAATGTAAATAAGAGATTTGTTAATGACAAAAGGTAATAAAAGATGCACTAACCAGATTTTGTAGAACTTAATAAGTTCTGTCATATTTACCTTTTCATTCTTCCCATAATAATCGAGATTATGATCGATTCAAAAAGATTTTTCCATAAAAGATCAATGCTCCCCCTCAATATGTTGCCTTTTCGAGAAGTGATCACGATTCTTTTCCTTTCCTTTTGAATTCACTTTCTCCTCTTGTCATCATGACAATATTTGTGAAAACTTTGCACAAGGAAGAGAATTTTTTAGCCTCTAGACAGTAATATAGAATCTCCATAATTTTCAGATCGAGCTTTCCAAAATCCAAATGGAAGATTCTTTTGCCACCTTTTTTATTACACCAAAATTTGTGTAGATTCCTGATCATTCTTCTCATATAGAATTTCATGCAATCATCCCATTTCTTTTTTAGTATCCATGAATTTGGATCATTTCTTTTCGTTAGAGCAAAATATAAAATCTCCATAGATAACTCAAATATACTTTCTTAACTCATCATAACAAAGTATTTACGGAAAGAACATTATGCACAATAATATCTTGAAAAAGAAATTCTCACTTAGTCAAAACACAATAAAATCATAGAGAATAAAATCCTTGAATATTTGAGAAATAATATTTTGCATAATAAATTAATATCACGTAAAACAGATTTCTACTATGCAAAATATAATAAAATCTAAGAGCATAAAATGAAACGAAATAAACTCAATTGTCTCTAAGTAGGATATCAAAAAATAATCACACGATTCTTTCTTCAATAAAACAAATCATAGAATACGGTCATAATAAAATCTGAATCAACCGAGGCATAAAGAGGATCTATCGAATATCAACCATAATGAGAATTATGTGCCCAAATAAAAAAATACATTCCTTACCAAATTTTCTTTCTTCTTTTCCTTTATTTCCTGCAAAAACAGCTTTATCTTTTCTTTGGTACCCATATTTTATTGGGTCTATGAGAGTTAGTAGAGTATGCTGTTTTCACATAATCTTTCTTAATAGATCTCTAGACTTTATGACATTTTTTCACAATTTGAACACTTAAGGGCATTTCGACCAACATATTTTGTAAATATCCTTTGAAAATGCTTCTTGTACGCAAGTCTAGGAGGTCTTTGTCTAAGTCTCTAATTGACTTTAGGAAAATCTATTAGAGAATCACTTTCCTTATTAAAATCAAGTCCCGACTTATTTGAAAATAATATGCTCTAAAGTTTTTGAACCCTTTGAAAATTTTGTCGAAATATTTGAAAATTCATTTTTTTTAAAGAATCATTTTCTTTGACAAGTAAATCCCAACTTTCTTTTGTTTGTAGAAAATCATTTTGCAAATTTTCAAACTTTTCTTTTCGAGAAAGATCCTGTTGCCTAAGCCATGAATTCTCATTTTTTTTAGTTCGGAGATCCTTTTAAGAGAAGATTTGATATTTAAATAAAGCTCATTTATATACTTTGAAACTTTGATAGGAATTTTTGAATAACTTACCTCGATTTCCTTGTTAGATTCTGAGTCTGTGTTTAAATCAGACTCTGATTCTAAGTTTGATTCTAATTCCGAATTTGAGTTTGGTCTGAATGTGCCATCAAACATATATTTCCTTGCTTGTCATCTTCTTTTATTATTCTTTTATGCCCATATGCTTGTATTGTTTTCTTTCACTGAATTTCCTTCCTTTTCTACTTAGCTTTTTGAATTTCTTGATCATAAAAGCAAGTTCTTCGTCGTTCATGTCATTTTCTGAGTATGTACCATCAGAATCAGCGTTAGATGTTAAAACGATGGACTTCTTACCTTTGGAATCTTCATCAACGATTTGTTCCACTTTGTAGGATTGAAGAGTACCAATCAATTCATCAACCAAGAGTGGCATAATCTCTTGAGTCTCTTGAATTGAGCTTTTAACATGGTTCTAATCTTTTGAGAGACCTCACAAAAGTTTGTTGATCTTCATTGGAGAAGAAATTGGATGACCTTGATATGCCAAACCATTTACAATTTCAGTAAAACGGCTGAACATATCTCCAATTGACTCTTCTAGTTTCATCTTGAAGGAATCATATTGACCAAGTAGGATGTTTATTTTTGTCTCATTCACATGATCAATCCCTTCATAAGTAACATGAAGTTTATCCCAAACTTCTTTAGTTGTTTCACATGAAGAGATTCTATTATACTCAACGAGAGACAATGCGCAATATAAAGAATAAATGGTTTTTGCATAAATAGCTTTTCTTTTGGACATCTCCGTCTGAGACATAGGAGCATGGGGTTTAGTTTCTTTGTCTTTGCCATTCTTATTTGATGTAGATGCAGTAGTGGGATTGATTCCTTTTTCTACAACATCCCATTGCAAGGGATCTCTAGATCTTAGGAATGCATTCATTTTGTTTTTTCAAACGTTGTATTCATTTCCATCAAAATATGGTGGCCTGGTGTTGCTCTATCCCTCTATAAGTCCTGGTGCCAAGATACTAACTATAGAAGATCTTTAACTCAGAAGTAAAAACACTTCAATAAAACGAGCACTTGGCTTTGATACCAATTGAAGGTGCTAGTATAACACATAGAGCGGGGTGAATAGGTGTTTAAAATAAACATTGACAAATAAATGCGGAATAAAATAAATTTCGAGCAAAGTCTGAATAAGGATCATAGTTTGATAAGCGAGCCACCAAACTTCTGGTAGATGTTTAGAATCTATTATGCGATGGAACAGACTTCTAAAATAACCTGTAAGTATGCACTAGATTTAAATAAGAAGAGTTAAGAGAAGAGAATGTTGGACACAAAATTTATAGTGGTTCGGTTTATATCAAGTCTACGTCCACTCTTCCACGCTAATAGCCTTCTGGCTGAATTCCACTATGTGATCAACAAGAGATTACAATGTTGAGTACAAACACTTAGTGATAGATCACACTATCTCACTAAGTCACTCTTTTGGTATTTTTCTCACGATCACAAACATTTAAGCTCACGAGAGACAAGTGTATGATTGAAGGTTGCTCAAACTTTGGAATTATAAATTCCACGCTCTGTCTCTTACTTGCTCATCGGTCCTTGGTCTCTTTAAATACTCCTCCACTTCCAAACTAGCCGTTGGACAGTATCTAGAATATCATTTTCCAATCTACCCATTGGATAGATCTGTATCTAGAAGATTTTGTAACCGTTGAGTGACAAAAGTAAAATCCCAAATTGATTTTGATTGCCCATACAAACAAAATCTTAGTTTCCATAAGTAGAGCTTTTTCGTATAGAAAGTTCTTGTCTTTAAGATCCAATTGTTAATTAATTAGATTGAGTCAATCAAATCTATCTTGATGTAGAATCCAAAACATATTACTAACTGTTATATGTTTGGGGCTTGTGTTACATTCTATCAAGTTGTCTCATTCTGAACATACTTCGTTCTGAATCTATTATGTTCTAAACTTGTGTCTCGTTGTTGACCTTGTCATGTTCTGGACTTGTGTCTCGTTCTGTATGTAAAGTTTGAGAGTGTTTTGTTGGAAGTAGAGTCCGATTGTCTTCCGTTTGAAGTAGAGTCTGAGTGTTTTCCGTCTGAAGTAGAGTCTGAGAGTCTTCCGTCTGAAATAGACTTTACAATCTGGATGTAAGTCTGAATATATTCTGCTTTTGAACAGATTTACCCTTAAGGTCTAGACATAGTCTAAATAAGTTCAGCTTCAGTATAGAGTATGTCTTCTGATTCTTCCAAATATAGATCTTGATAATATCATTTACATGTTCTATCATCTACATAATCTATTACTCAACCATTAAACACGTTAGTAGCATTTGATTTATTTTGTTATCTTTAAAACATCATAAAGGATTTCATTAACACCATTAAGTGACCATGCAAGCACGTCATCAATCAAACTAGCTTTTATTTCCGTTATTTAGCCAAGAACACCAAAATCCCTTTTCAAATAATAAACCTTGCAATTCTTTTTTTTTTTTTGTTCAAAATTTTTCGAAATAAATTCGTATGAGGTCATGTATTTGAAATCAATCCGTCAAACTTTGCATGCATGTAATTTGAAACCTCACGGTTTTATTGAGCACATAAAATTTGACGTCCAAACCTGCCACCATATTTCTTTTCTATTTCTTTGTCCAACCACCCTTTTTGGAGACAATCTTTGATAACCCCCTTTTTTTTCTTTAAAACTTTTAGAAAGAAATTTGTACATGGACACATACTTGAAATCAACCCATCAAATTTTGCACGCCTCTATTTCAAAATCTCATTGTTTTATTAGGCACATAAAATTTGGCATCTAAATCCGACACCTCACATTTTTCTATTTAATTGCCCATGAAATCGAGTTTTGCAATAATAATCGATATCTACCATCAAGCAATCAATCACATAATATTGAACGTGCAAGCCATTAAAATCAAGCATAAGTTTTCAGCATGCCAAAAATCAACCAAATCGCAAAATATACATTTTCCAGCAAGCAAGACACCAAGAACAACCACAAGACCACAACCGGCCCTCACCAGTAGAAACTGAGTCCACTCGCATGTCTCCAAGATTAATTCCAGAAACATAACCAAACGAGTTCAGAAAATCCCAAAATTTAAATATGTTATAAATGAGACTTAAAAGAACACTTTTTATGAAGACACTTTGACCCAGATCTTTCTAGAATAGGAGCAGTAAATTTCTCAAATCGTTACCAAAATTGTGTCCGTGTCTAGAAATTATGTTTTCCAAAACTAGCTTGGTTTGAGGTCCAAAACTTGTCCGTTTGCTCTGAAATTTGACTATGTTGAACTTCAAAATGTGATGACAAAATTTTGTGAAGAAACTCTTTTGAAAATCAAACCCTAAGAGTTGATAAAAATCTTTTAAACACCAAAATGTTATGGGTTCCAACACAAAACGAGATTCTGCCTTGCATGCAACAAAGCTGAAATTTTGTTCTTTTAAATCCAGAAAATTTTGAGTAAACTATATGTCATAAATGAAGATGTTTAGAACATTTTTCAAGAAGGAAGCAACCTCAAAATCGTAGCACATTTTAACCCACGAAAATAGTAAATAGTGAGTGTCCAATAAACAGATTTGAAGAGAAATCCAGACTTAGCTCCTTTGAGCACATCTCTTGCAAGCTCAGTAGCCATAAACCTTCAAGAAACTCATATGCAAGACTTCCCACACATCACAACATACATGCAAGCTAAAATCCTACATAGGTCTAGCTCCTATAACCCGAAAATCCACTAGATCGAGTTAAACCACCCTCATTAGCACTGATCTAACCACCCCTAAGCGTAATTAACAGTCTAATCAAAGATTAGGGAGTTAACTCACGGTTTTTTACGGCGGCGGGCTCGCGGCAATGACGATGCGATGGCAACAAAAACACGAAACAACCACGGCTCGAATAGAGCTCAATAGCGGTGGCGTCGGCCCCTCCAAGCTCTCGGCTAAGGAGGGCTTGGCTCGGCTTGGGACTGGTCGATGGCTGCTGGAGTTAGTGAGGGTAGCCGGTGGTGGGAGCTGCTGGTGGGTGGTGCTGATGGATGATGGTGCGGCAAGAAGAGACAGAGCTGGAGTTGGTGTTCGCGGTGGATGGTGGTGGAGGCGTGAGGGTGGTGGTGGAATGATGGAGCTGGCTGGTGTGGCGGTGAGTGGAGCAGCAGCAGATTGAAGGGAAGAAGGCTGGCATGGAGTGAAGTGGATGGTGGGTGTGCGGTAGCAAAAAGAAGAATTAAGTTGGAGGTGCGGTGATGGAGCAACGGTAAAAATGAAAGGGGACATAACTAGATGAAATAAAGAAAGACGTGGGGGAAGGAAGGGGGAAGATAAAGGAGAAGAGGAAGGGAAATGGGCAAGGGAAAAAGAAATTAGCAGAGGGGCAGAGGTTGTTCACACATGAGAGAGGGAGGGAAAGAGAGAGAGAAAGAGAGAAAATGAAAGGCTAACCAATCACAAGCTTAGGAAAAATATCTAATCATCATCACATGCCTCAAAAGTCCTCTTATGCTCACCCTCACTCCTCCAATCAAAATTTAGCTCTAATTTCTCCAATTTAAAGCCTTCTGGGGTAGAAAAATCCTAATTTTTATCCCCATCCGAATTTCCTCTCTTTTTTTCTTTTTGTCTGAAATTCATTTTTCCCTAAAATTTCGGACTCGTCAAAAATTCGCTAAATGATGAGATGACATCCAATAAATAAATTGTGACACACTCGAACGTCCGATACTTTTAGGGGTTTTAGCGCATTTGACCCGTGGTCGATACTTTTCAATTCACGTTTGTGCATCTTTGAATCGTAAACGACCCTCGGTTGTCATAAAATCACGAGAGTTCAATTACGTGCTCGAATATAATATCGATAGAAAATCGATTTACTGTCGTTCGACATGAATAACGTAATTGTGCGGAACCACCCGCAATTCGACTTCGTAATTCCATCGAATCGACTTATATTCATTCACTAATTGATTTATAACGGCGTCGTATTAACCCTTACTGATCATTATGGTTGAGCGGTCGATTTCTAATCAAATTTTCTAGTCTGTCGCGTTTATATCTCTTAACGGCCTCACCTAATAGATTAGTTAACTCGCCAGTGATTAGTTCTTAGTAAAATAACCATAAGCGCGTCGATGAAATAACCATTTCATATATTCGAAATAGAGGCCAAATTTCGGGATGTCACACCCATTATGAGATAGAGAGCATCTAGAGAAAATGGGGAGTGAGATCAGGGAAGTTTGCGTGAAGTAATTCATTAGGCATAATACGAAGGCAAGCATTTCATACGTGCGTCCTTGACAGAGATGGCCACACACCACGTACCCACGGCGGCTTTTGCTTTCGGCCTTCTAGGTGGGTACTTGCTCTCAACCGCCTCCTACTAACTCTTGATCTTCATCGTCAATCTTTCCTAAAGCTACTTTTAAAATATGCCCTACTCATCATGGTTGCATGCGCTCCCTCTCAATATTTTAAGTGATTATTGAGCCGGTTAACAAGCTAAAGTTTTCTTCCTTCACATCTCTTGTACACGAGTTAGACAAGGGACTGTCGGTCTCGAACATGTGAGTAGAATAACAATGCCCTGAGGGGATGAGGCCTCCATACTAGCTACATTACGACAAATCACCAATGACCCTCCATAAATCCTTGGCATTGATTGCCATTGCTTTGGTCAAAGAACAAGAACTTTGAGCACAAGTCCAACAGCTTACCCTGAAAGAAGATAACTGACTTCTTTTAATTGTATTGCAGGCAACATCGATTCCCTCATAACCTTTCTTGCTCCTCAGTAAGTTATATCATCTGCCTTTCTTCACTTACAGTACAAAAACTGAGATAAAATAATAATGAGCTACTTGGGCCATACTAAGCTACTTGGTTTGATGGTATGTGTGGCAGGCCCACTTTCTATGGAATTTACAAGAGAAAATCGACGCAAAGGTTTCAGTCAATCCCATACGTGGTGTCGCTCTTGAGTGCGATACTTCTGCTGTATTACGAAGTAGTTAAGAAGGATACTCTCCTCATCACCATCAATGTAATCGGCTGCGTTATCACAACTGCTTATGTGGTTGCTTACCTCATCTATGTTAGCAAAAGGTGACCGACTCACTTTATCACGTTTCCAAATGCAATATTTTTGTTATGGTTTAATTTACAATAGCTTTTGTTCTGTTCATCATTCTGTTTTATACTTGCTACTATTATTGACTTCATTCCCTAAGTTCATTACTGAAATAAAACGAAAATATATGGATGGGCAGAGAAAAGTCATAAAAACCAGGAGTGTGGAGTTCATGCAAATAACTCTATCGATCTTCCTCACACTCGGTACAATCGTGTGGTTTTTCAAAAGAGAGCCTAAAGCATAAAATTGTCTCAAACATAACTCTAAAGTTGCCAATTTAATCTCAAATATTTGTAGCTCATTGGCTGACTAGACCATCAAGCTTGTGCATAGCACGTGCATCTTTCGTGCATTTATGCGCGTGACGTGAGTAGCCTTTAATTTATTTTGTGATCTTCAAAACATCATAAGGGATTTCCCTAACAAAAAGGAGCAAAGCGTGCACGGATTATCGGATGGATTTGCATGACATTCTCTCTAGGCATATTTGTTGCTCCATTATGCATCCGGGTGGGTGAGAAATTAATTAAATCTAACTAAATTTGGAAGCATGTACATTTATAGGCAATTCGCACGCATTGACATGCATATTCATACGCTAATTCCATCATTAGGTAGCATTATACATCTTTTTAATGTTAGCAAAAGGTGACCGACTAACTTTATCACTTTTCCAAATGCAATATTTTTGTAGGCAACGTCGTTTCCCTCATAACCTTTCTTGCTCCTCTGTAAGTTATATCATCTGCCTTTGTTCACTTATAGTACAAAAACTGAGATAAAATAATAATAAGCTACTTGGGTCATACTAAGCTACTTGGTTTGATGGTATGTGTGGTAGGCTCACTTTCTATGGAATTTACTAGAGAAAATCGATGCAAAGGTTTCAATCAATCCCATACGTGGTGTCGCTCTTGAGTGCGATGCTTCTGCTGTAGTACGGAGTAGTTAAGAAGGATACTCTCCTCATCACCATCAATGGAATTAGCTGCGTAATCACGATTGCTTATGTGACTGCTTACCTCTTACCTCATCCGTGTTAGCAAAAGGTGACCGACTCACTTTATCACGTTTCCAAATGCAATATTTTTGTTATGGTTTAATTTTGGAATAGCTTTTGTTCCGTTCATCATTCTGTTTTATACTTGCTACTATTATTGACTTCATTCCCTAAGTTCGTTACTAAAATAAAACGAAAATATATGGATGGGCAGAGAAAAGTCATAAAAACCAGGAGTGTGGAGTTCATGCCAATAACTCTATCCATCTTCCTCACACTCGGTGCAATTGTGTTGCTTTCAAAAGAGAGCCTAAAGAATAACATGTCTCAAACATAACTCTAAAGTTGCCAATTTAATCTCAAATATTTGTAGCTCATTGGCTGACTAGACCATCGAGCTTGTGCATATCACGTGCATCTTTTGTGCATTCATGCTCGTGACGTGAGTAGCCTTTAATTTATTTTGTCATATTCAAAACATCATAAGGGATTTCCCTAACAAAAGGGAGCAAAGCGCGCACAGATGATTGGATGGATTTGGATAACATTCTCTCTAGGCATATTTGTTGCTCCATTATGCATCCTGGTGGGTGAGAAATTAATTAAATCTGACGAAATTTGGAAGCATGTACATTTATAGACAATTCACACACATTGACATGCATATTCATACGCTAATTCCATCATTAGGTAACAGTATACATCTTTTTAATGTTAGCAAAAGGTGACCGACTCACTTTATCATTTTTCCAAATGCAATATTTTTGTTATGGTTTAATTTATGATAGCTTTTGTTCCATTCATCCTTCTGTTTTACACTTGCTACTATTATTAACTTCATTCCCTAAGCTCGTTACTAAAATAGAACCAAAATATATGGATGGGCAGAGAAAAGTCATAAAAACTAGGAGTGTGGAGTTCATGTCAATAACTCTATCGATCTTCCTCACACTCAATAAAATCGTGTGGTTCTTCTATTGCTTTCTATTTAAAGACTTATTCATTGCTATAAGTGGAAACCTGTCAACCCCACGATCCTTATTTCATTCCAACAAATCTTGCTTTGTATCTGCTTAATGTATCTATACATGATACAGGTGCCAAAAGTGTTGGGATTTGTATTGGGAGGGGTTCAAATAGTGCTTTACGCAATATATAGGAAGAATGCAAAGAAAGTGATAGTGGAGCCTAATTTGCAGCTGCAGGAATTAAGGAAAGAGATCATCGATGTCGTGAAGCTGAGCGCAGCTGCGTGTCTAGAACTTAAGCTGGTGTTAACTGCACAATTGAAGGACATCCTCAAAGATCGTGTCAGTGAAGATGAACAAATCGTCGAGATGCCTTCCCAAACAATAAAGGCATGAATTGCGTATCATGCGCGAAAGCTTTACCGGTGCAGTGTCCTGGGTAGCACCATACCTATGTTATGATGCAAGAATACTTGTGTAGTTTAGTCAATTATCTGCTCCCTCGCCCCCGCCCTCCCCCTCTCCCCCAACAGGAATCCGGGTCTGCATGTATCACCTATTTGTACTTATTTATTAGTTGATATGAAACTGATAAGTTACATTAATGCCGCGCATTGCACCGAAGTTTAACACCCAGGAGGACGTAAATGATGCTCTTTTCCTCGGGCTACAGTAGGAACCCAATCAGTCAATTCCAAGACAACTTTTGGCGTGTTCCTACTTCATAAACAATCAGTGCTCAATTCAACAAGATCATTAACTCGGAAGCATATTCTGCAACTTTTTCGGTCTGTTGGAGATCATTAAAGCAATTAAAGAAAAAAATGCTATCTTACTTCTGTAAATCAAGTGGGCCAAGTTTATTCTCCATATCGGACGCTAAAAAGAAGGAAGGCATGAAGTAGACCCATATGGTTAGACAAAACATCCAAAGGACACCTAAAAGCACGTCAGTTTGAAGCCACAGCACCCCTGATACTGCAGAGAGGTATGAGAGGATCGCAGTTTTGAGACAAAAGTAGTAGCTCCAATGGATGGACGGACAACACAAGTGGTGTATCAGATACAAAGTTTTAGATCCCAAATTCGCGCCCAGTGTCACAACTGCTTTATTAGGAGGGAAAAAGCATCACATCTTGTAAAGATCATAACTAAATGATCTCCGATGGCTTGTCTAGTCTACTAAACAGGACTAGTCTGGCTAAATGCACTGTATGTCTGTTGCCACAGACTTGTAGTCGTCAACAATAAAGCCTGGCTATGGCAATGATACGAACAAGTGCAGCTTAGAAATAAATGAAAAGCGGCAAGCATCTGGAAATAAGCCCCCCAGACCTTAATTACCTTTCACATATATTTATGAAGGTGGAACACGCTGCAGCCAAGAGACACCTTCATTCAGAACACTGGAAACATACACTACATCGAGCCTAAATCACATTAGTTGAAGTGTCAACACATGTTTCCCCGTTCAACAATTGCAAATGCATAATATGCACTGGAATCAATCAAATGGAGAACCACCCCTTTTCATGGTGGTATTAGCACTTTATCACCCTTCAAAAAAGAGAAACGATAAAGAAAAGCCCCATCTCACGGGCTTCTCCTTTAGCTCAAAAATGCCCAACCTGGATATGGGCACTCATATTTCCATCCGGGTCCAGCGTATCTTATGCAATGTAGCCATAACCCCTCTTCATGTTCCTCATATCTGACATTCAAGAATTGATCACAGAAGAGAAACAAAGGAAAAAGTGTCAAAATATGGGAAGGACTAAGAGATGTGATGTAAATCTTTGTATTTGGTACACAAGCAAATCCCCTATAGAATCAGATAGATCATTTACAATACTGATGCAAGCAAAAGACGAAGACCAAATCCTAAATGCTTTTAACCCAAATATCAAGGGGGATAAATTTCAAAAGGCACCTTCATAGACCCCTTTGCTAAGGTCTCTTGCCATCTTTATCACATGGCACATCATGCAAGGCTGTATGGTCAATAGCATGTATGGTGTCATGAGTAAGACAAGAGCACCTAAACAGAGGATTCACTTCAGCATGTCACCTCGTCGAAATAAAAGTTACCTCCTCAAGTTTATGCTTAGCCGTCTATAACCAGAATCTTACCTTGTACCATCAAATGAATAGGAACCATCATTTTAGCCCCCCAAACTTGTCATTTTTTTTTATGATTTTAAGTCTTAACTTATACTGAAACCAGGGGAGTAAGCAGATCGAATCACAAACGTTTCTATGGTGTCTCCTTTTTTTTATAATCATTTAATATTTTTGTCAACAAACTGTAAAATGCCTACTGCGGGGGATGATCTCTACCAATATGGGTCCAATTTAGCGAAAGAAGACCTGCCAGTTTCCTTTTTTTTTTTTCATCATTCAGTTTGAGGATCAAATTAGAAAATCAAGATTTCAGAGAATAAAACAGCAATTAGACCAGAAAAGAGAAGCTAATTGTCAGTACCCTGTTGGAGCCAAATTTGGACAATGAGTGCACATGGGATCAATGCTGAAATTTTTGCTACAAGTTTCTTCACAATCATCAACATACGTATTATTTGTTTCTGGAATCAATGATTTGCCCGCAGCTCTATCGGCACTCATTCCTACATCTGAGCGATTATCAACATATTCAGACAGGTAAAGCATGTCGTTGGCAATTGGATGTCCTGAATACTGCAAGTGAACTCTTATCTACACCACAGAAAAGTGAAGAGAGCAGGAGGGAGAGCATTAAACATTGAAGACATTTGAAACCAAATGATAAGGAAAGAAAATAGTCCTAAAGGCCCCTTATATCTATCATTCCAATGAAGACCCATAACTTTTCAGCCGAAATAGGAAAAGATGGAAGGCGCATACACCTAATAATATGGACATAGCTCAAAAAAGAAAATGATATAGCTAGAGATGAGAAAAAGGCAAATACATCCTGATCATCCCAAATTCTTTACAAAACAAGCAAACAAGAAGGTGTATACGTTAGAAATGAGGGGAAGCTCATCATAACCCAAAGCTTCCCAAAAAGGACCAGGCTGAGCAAATAGCTATCACATGATGCAAATACTATGAAAAGAAAAACACGCATCCATGCAAGCACGGAGCCTCTATTAAGAAACTGAAGAGATTTCCTGTTCTTTCCATATGCTAAACATTGTCTCATTTCACATAGCTTCTAGGGATCCTTACTTGATGAGTCTGTCCGGTAACTGGTTCACACAAGACAATAATGTGAGTCCCATTGCTGCCAATCCTTGTAAATTTTGTAGAAGCAGTCTTTCCTTTTGTAGGTGTATCTTGACAAGAGTCACCCGCCTACCCAACCAAATCGAACATTGGGACTGACTTTTCCTACTTAATGAAGCAATGAGATACTTATCTACACCAATCTTAAGCTCCTTCAGGATAGACACTGACAATTAACTAAAACTCACCTCAACCGTGCTTCTTCCTTCTCGAGGATTATAATATATGCTAATATCAACTAGCAGCTGAAGGAAAAAAAAACGATTATATGTTACAGGATCAATGGGGAAATATTGCATATGCTTTCACTTGCAACTCAAACTGTAATGCACTGTATCCAAGAATAGTGAGCTGAATTTCAGTGAGATTAAAACTAAGATTTCTTGAATTAATTAAAACAAGTTGCAGGTGAACTTTTCAGAATTATGAGTGTCGTTCTTTTGTATGGCAAAACAATATAATCATGCAGGGCAAAGAATAGAATAAAGTACAAAAATCACTCATACCGGACATAATCTATTATTGATAGGAAGTGGATGCTTGTTAATGTGAAATATCAAACCCTGCTCTGATTGCCATGAGTTAGTGTGACTAGATCTTAACAGGAACTAAAAGGCCCTTATATATGTCTAGCTTGCTACTTCCTTCTTTGCACTGTACTCTTCCTTACCAACTTATAAAAGCATACCTCTTTCTCTGGAAAGGTCCCAACCACCTTTGCAATATACTGTTTCTGCACCATTCCACCTTCAATCTGCAATTATTATATTCCCAAACGATCACACCATTTTGTTTATTTAGAATATGATCTTTTCAGTACCTAATGAATCCCAATTTCAAACGGTTATATGGCAGGAAGCACTTCAGATTGTGGCAAAATCCATAAGAATCAAAAAGTAACAGCATATCGTTACTGCTCACAGATATAAAAGTTGACAGTTCAAAGTAAAACCACTGAACACTATTCTAAAGGCCTCAAGCCTTGGGTATTTATTGTTCTAGTAAAACAAGCGTTAGATACATAAGGATGCCTATACGCATTATCCACGCATGAAGAAATTTTCTGCTGCAGGACCTAGGAATCTACTTTTTAATAAAATTAGGGAAAATGAAACTAGAAGTTGCCAAAAGTTATGCATGGCGCTCACTTTAGTGCCAAAAGTTTTTTTTTCAGATTACTTAAGTGCCACTTTTCTAAAAAGCCAATAACTCAAGTGTCAACTTCGATTTAGGTCGCCAGAAATCTGATCTAGCCATATTTTATTAATTTTTCAACCCTATGTGGCTCATCGACATGCCCAGTTAGCATATAACCTCTACACAATGTCATGCGGCAGGTTAAAAAGTGATCACTTTGGTGTTGGTCATTGTAAAAACATGATTACAACTTGCCACAAAGATAAATGGTTACCACTCAAATTAAATGTTGCCAAAACTGCAAAGTGACTCTCACCTGTTGCCTGAAAAGATCAGCTTTTGTGGCATTTCGGGCCAAGATAAGGAGCCCCGAGACAAGGCGATCCAATCTATGAACCGCTATCATGTCAAAGAAAAGTCGTGTAGCCAGAGTTTCTAGAGGAAATGCAACAAATACGACATCGCTGGATAACCAGAATGTCATTTTCGAGAAAGGTAAATGGCAGTTGATCATATAAAAACATCAAAACCCATGAAAAACATTGTCCTTGCATGATTATGAAGATTCTTTCAAAGGGCTCTCCATGGATACGAAACAAAGGGGCCAATCCATGCTCAGCTTGAAGTATGCCAACGACGGTATTCTTGCGATACTGGCCACATGGGTGCACCTAAAAATAAGTGGAAGAAGTCACATTAAATGCAATGCTAAAAAAGAGGAGATGAGTCCATACAAGTGATTCAATCTCCTGTAGGCGAGATCGCGTGAAAAGACTTTCAGGTTGAAAAGCAAAGCAAGAGATTAAAAACTGAAGGCAACAGATCTCCTATAACAGACCCAATTCACATCAAAAGAATATAGCAGTTCGTTGCAGTGGATATCAACGCTATTATAGTAGTAAAGATCATTCTCGAAACCACATGACGAGTTATAAAGTGCAACACAACACTCTTTCACATCCACATCTATGCCAAAGGAGGGGCGGAATGCAATATCCCAACGTGACAGAGGCACGGAGGAGCACAGAGACTAGTATGCTCACTCATCAGCAATTAGCAGGGACAAAACATCAGCGAATAGCAGGCGATTCATTGGGACAGAGGCGGGCTTGCACAGTCACAACGTCGGGCTCTTCAACAAGCACAGGGACGTCAGAGGCCATCACAGGAGGTTCATGCCTACAACCTTTGCCGCATTAATCAAGCAGCTAGACAAATGAAGCTAAAAGCAGCAAACGGAAGGAGGGAAACAAGGCAGAAGAAGATGAAGGTGGCTACGATTGAGGACGATGGAAATTACAGCAACCTGTGTAAGAAGTGGCTAATCTTCTGGGAGGGTCTGAGAATGTAAGAAACGGGGACAGTCTCTCCGTCGACTTGAATGCGCCCGCATTGAACAACGCTCACCTAAATGCGATAGCGGGCAGGTGCAGACATAAACACGACCGAACCATGACCAAGAAACGGTGGCATGGAATAGCCGAAATGCAGAATCAAGAGAAGAGAGAGAGGAGATTGAAGGAGGTACATACTTCCTCTCTTGTCCCACATCGCCTAGGGAGGGAGGTCTTGGTTAGTTTATAAGACTTGGGTCCCTCTCCTCTCTTGTCCCACATCGCCTAGGGAGGGAGGTCTTGGTTAGCTTATAAGGCTTGGGTCCCTCTCACCTGTGTAACACATTTTAAAGCCGTGAGGGAGAGACCGTGGCTAGGATGGCGGTTCGTCCGCATCAGGGCGGGTGACCCAAAGCAGACAATATTACACCCTGACGCCAGGGCGGGTGACCCAAAGTAGACAAATATTACACAGTGGGGCCCGGGATGTTACAAGTGGTATCAGAGCCGACTCTCGACCGTGTGTGGGACCACAGCTCGAATGATGTTCTGATGCCCGTGGGGCCAGCTGTTCTGATGCCCATGGGGCCATAGCGAGGACGCTATTCTGTTAAAGAGTCGAATGCTGTTCTGATGCCTGTGGGGCCAGCTGTTCTGATGCCCGTGGGGCCATAGCGAGGATGCTATTCTGTTAAAGAGGTGGAGAGTGTAACAACCTCCTCTCTTGTCTCACATCGCCTAGGGAGGGAGGTCTTGGTTAGCTTATAAGGCTGGACGCTATTCTGTTAAAGAGGTGGAGAGTGTAACAACCTCCTCTCTTGTCTCACATCGCCTAGGGTCCCTCTCACCTGTGTAACGCGTTTTAAAGCCGTGAGAGAAGAGACCGTGGCTGGGATGACGGTTCGTCCGCACCAGGGCGAGTAACCAAAAGCGGACAATATTACACAATGGGGCCCGGGATGTTACATACATAGTAGTCGTAAGGTCTGCCTTTGAACTCCTGGGCGAAGAAATCAACGACGGTCTTGCCTGCCCATCGATTCTTGACCTGTGGGTCATCAGAAGTCGAGATGAGAAGGCTGAAAGCAGGAGGTCGGAGAGAGAGGGAGGGGAAGGACGGACATGAGAGATGAATTCGAAGTAATAGGGCCGGACGAGACGTCTCCCGGCACGACGAAAGTCTCGCTTAACATCAAAACTTTTCACTTTGTTCACAAATCTCAATCAATGGTTCCATAGTCGTCGATCGATCAATTACCCTTGCGAAAAATGTAATCTTGACGTTCCAGTGGGTTCACCGGGGCCTGCCATACAATCTCCATCTCCCTCTCTCTCTCTCTCTCTCTCTCTCTCTCTCTCTCTCTCTCTCTCTCTCTCTCTCTCTCGCCCTTCCCCTCGCGGCCTACATCCTTCCCATATGATCATCGGGGGTGTGATTTTTGTCTTCTTTTTTTTTTTTTTGGTGACCCAGGAACCTCCGTGCGCCACTTCACGGTGGAGAGTAAACCCTGGGGTGAACTGGGCCCCACCACTGACACAGTCACAGGTGAATCGCGCAAATGCGGACGCGGAGTCTCGAACCTTTCCCCCCGGCCGATGGGTACCAAGCCTTAACCATCACGGCCACCGCAGGTGGTGGTTTTGTCTCCTTATTTCTTTTTGTGCACAAAAAGGAGAAAAATTGTCGCCACCTAACCTTGGTTGCACTACTTGCAATTTACCTAATGGATTATTAAACCTAAACTTAATTCGGGCTTTCTCAAACTCATACCAATTCATGACTTAATTCGAGTTTTAACATACAAATGATTTATTTTTTAATTAGGAGTCGCCATTAACCTATTTTTTGTGGATTGATTAGAAACTCAAGTAAAGTAATAAGAGATTGAAATTGGATAAGGGAACTTGATTACACTAGATTTCTCTAATACCCTTTCGGTATCATTTTTTTTTTTCAAAATATCTTTGCTAGTAGTCTGGATTGGTTTTAGCCTAACTATCATGCAATGGAGTGATCACACCAATGCTCATTCATTATTAAACAATCAAATGAATTGCACCAAAAGAATTAAACACACAAAACAAGCAATTATTTATTTTTATTTTTTTGGGTTTTCTCTTATCTTGAAATTAGAATTCTACTATATAACGTGCACTTTAACTACATGACTTAACTATATTAACAAGCAATTTCTAATTAAATGAACCTAACATGCAAACTATTTGACATGCACATAGTATTTTTTTATTTTTTTATTAAAATTCGTAATAAAAAAATTAATTAAACTATCTAAAATGAATAATATTTATAATTTATTTTAGGCATTAATTTGACTTAAACCCTATCATGTCTCAGAAACTTATTTATAAAAAAAAAAGATATTATTAAAATATGCGAATGTTATCTAGGACCCTATCTATGCAAGAAAATGTTATTTAGATCCTATTCTAATCTATACCAAAATTATCTAAACATGCAATCCTATTCAAACTAGATAATGCTATCATGAAATCCTATTTATCCTAACTTGCAATCTAAAAAAATGCAATCCTAATTTATGAAACCATCATATCCGATACACGATTTGATTTTTTTAGTGTTTTCCAAAACAAGCAATTTCCAAATAAGCATTATATCCAAGCCACTTAGGATATTAATCAAATAAAGAATTAAAATAATTGAAAAAATGATCCGTTGTTTCACGAATTAAATTAACGATTATTTTAACTCTAAACACCATAACAGTCAAGAAAAATCAAAATAATTAAACATGTGTAAAGGCAAAAGGGAAAAGGTAAAGGTATTGTGTGATCATAAAGGTCCAGTGACTTTTGGTAAAAAGATACAAAATTTCACGAAAACGATTGTTTCTTCCCTCCAAACTACATAGTATGTAGTTGTCAACTACCTTTGGTACCGAAAAAAAGTGCCAGGTGCTTATGTTGATTCTCTGGGATTCGATGTGGTTGATGAATGGGGAAGGATGATCCCCGACCCAGTTTGATGGCCTTCGTCTAGAGGTGGGAAGGGATTCACTGAAGTTGCAAATAAAGTCCATAGCATGGGTCTAAAGTTTGGGATACATGTCATGAGAGGAATAAGCATCCAAGACTCCTATCCTAGATACAACCACAGCACTATCCTCAACAGGGGGAACTAGGTCAACCTGTGGTTGAGGACAGTGCCGTAAGGCGTGTCAACCTAGCTGTGGGCATTTAACCCACCCTTACTTTAGGCGCGGGAGGCTACTATACCTGCCTACCCAGTAGTAATCAGAACCAAAGTCCTGACGTTGTATCTACCTTCACCACCATGAGGCCTCCTAATTCCCTATTTATCTTTGTCTTCCCAACAAAGAGGGAATAGGAGGACAGCACATGGTCTTTCACTCCAGGGCGGTTCTCCGGTTGTTTCCTTCATGAGCCTTTTAAGAACCTACTCAAGTGCACGATTTGTTCATTTTACTCATTGGCTTTCATCTGCTGATTTTCTTCGTTTCATATAAAACCTTTCTCTACACAAGATTGATGGGAAACTTTATCATTGGTGTTAAAATTACTTGTGAGAGTGAGTTCCTTTAAACTATTTACATTTGCTTTTATCAAAATATCTAAAATACCCGATCTGCTGTCATGGTCTTAGGTAAAGTCTTAAGCGTGACCCTTGATTTTCTCTGAAATAACTTTCTTACTTCTACTCTGTTTCCATACTAGGGAGGTGCATATGAAGAGTCCGGTTGGGTTTGGTATGCACAAGATATAGGGCCGAAGGAAAAGGCTTGTGCTTGGATGCATAATGGATTCATGAGTGTAAATACTGACTTGGGAGCTGGAAAGGCCTTCTTGAGGTCACTTTATCAGCAATATGCATCATGGGGCGTTGATTTCAATGAGTTGATGAGGACTTTTATAAATTTTTGGTGCTGCCAATCACCTCTTAAATTCAAACTGCTTTAATTAGTTTCAAACGATCATTTAACTAAATAATGATTGTAGATGAAATTAATTTTGAAGCACCTAAATTACTATCTTTTACACTAATTTTTTTTATCATTTTGATGCAGTAAAAAATGACTGCATTTTCGGTGACGATCTAAATGTGAATGAGATCACATACATCTCAGGGGTGCGATATGACGGCTCTTCATCTTTTATGCACTCATATATCAGAACTCCGCCATCTTTTGAGGTCGCCGATCTCAGGCAAGCCCCCCCCCCCCAATCGCCGCCACCAACCGCCTCCCCACCTCCACCAACACCACTGTCAAGCTACCTCCCCCACAATTTTTCCCTCTCCACGCAGCTGCATCTCCTCCCCCTTTTTTCTTTTCTTTTCTTTTTTTCCTTTTTCTTTTCACCTTAAAGTTGCTTCACAAAATATACACACAAAATGAGTATCCAAACACTCTTGCCTTCACAAAATGCCCATTCATTCAAAGATACTTGGGGAAATGCAAAGTCATTTCTCCAAAGTTGAACAAAACGGGCCCTATGTCTTTCTTAAGGTGTCACCCATGAAGAGGAATATCACACTTCGGAAAGAAAGGGAAGTGAAGCCCAAGTACGCATTTAAATTTCGGAGACGAAATTGAAATTTGTGGGGGGGGGGGGGAGAGTTGTAATATCCTCGATTTCGACCTTTCTTTTGGTCCCAACTAGAAAGCTAAGCTAGATAGACCAATCTTCTTGAAGAACAAGAGTCAAATGCATTGAATGAGAGTAATGCGTATGGAGGCTTAGGTGTCTCAAGTAATTAATGAAATTGGGTGACTCGTGACCTAAAATAATGATGACAAGTGATCTTGGAAGCTAAGTAGGGCACCATCTCTCCTCCATAGACTTGCCACCTAGGGTTTATAGGTTTTGACTTTCCAGTTTTTTTTTTTCAAAGCTACTAGACCTTCGTTATTTTCCAATTTTATCAAGCTTTTTATGTTTCAAATTTGGAGAAATTTTCTTCATAAAAGTTGTTTAAAATATCTTGATCTAGAACATACTTAAAATTTATATTTTTCTGAGGTGAAATAATTATAATGAAGGTCCACTTATTTACCCGTTGAAACCTGCCCAATGTAGCAGTGACCAAGTTGCCTTCTTGATTTTTATAAAAAATTTCCTTTCGAATTTAAATATACTCCTTTCTTAAAAAATTTAGAGGGCATCTATATCTACAACATATAAAAATTTCAAAGAGTTTTGTGAAAATTGGATTTCGAAATGGGTCTTTCTCTTCGATCATTGAACATGCTTGACGAACGAATTTTTAGATTGTGTTAAGTGATTTTCTGCTCTTTACACAAAATGAATTTGGCTAGGCTTCCTTCATGAATTGTTTAAGATTTTCTCTACAACATATAAATTTTTTGTAATTTTTGGATCTCATTTGATAAGGTAATGGTGCTGATTTCCAGAATTGTTTGAAACTGTTTTTTATCCTGGGATAAAAGGGTCACACGCCCAACTTGGAAGGAAAGGGGACTGTATCACACCCCGATCCTCAAGCGTGTGCCCATCCCTCGGTGGTCAATAAAATTTGCGACTTCCCAGGATGAATCACCAACCCTTTCATTTTATTGCACACGCGGAAGCGAATAACAAATCCTCTGACAGTAACCATCTCGGGATAGAAAAGCAGGACAACAGATTCATAAACAAAACATGCTTTTATACACATACTGAGTCATGTGCGGCTGACTTTGTGCAAGGGCCGGTGGACGCGCGGCAGAAGCAGGGGAATTCTGTGGAGTCAACATTAGGGGAAAAAGGTTGACTCGGTGGAGAAAACGATGGAGGAGAATTCGATGGTGGAGCAGCAGCTTCGGTGGAGTTGGCAACGAATTGGGGGGGGGGGGGTGCTCGGTTACAAAGAAAAGGGAAAAGATGGAGAGGAAGCTGGCGGCAGATCCGTGAAGAAGGGTAATGAATCAAAGCAAAAGCAGCGAAAGGATGAGGGAGGCAGCCAAGCGTGCGAAGGAAGATTGGGGGGAACGGATGAGGAAGAGCCAAAAAGTCAAATAAAATATCTTGCACATAAATGCTTGGTCCCCTAAAGTCCTCATGTCCATCCCTTGTGTCCCCCTAATTCTTTCTAGCACATAATTTCCACCAAACAACCCAATTGGTGCCAAATTTGCAGCCCCCATCCAAGCTCCGAATTTCCTCATTTTTGGACTTCAATTTCTTCACGAATCTTTCAATTTGATGTCCAATTTTGTTGCGGAGGAAGCCCACACAATTTCCACAAGTTCCCATCACCAAATAACTCGGTTTGGAAGCCAAAAATCCATTCAATTTGGCCCATCCGAATTTCCGTTCTTTTCTGAATCGTCCAAATTGATTTTCCGTAAAAATCCAGAACTCGACGAAATTTCTCCGAAAGACAAGACGGTGACCTATAAATGAATTGTGACACATTCGAACGTCCGATTCCCGAAAACAAATTAAATTCCATGGTTAAAATCGACCGAACGCGATTTTAGTCCAATCCAACCTACCGGATAGCTTTTAGGGATTTTACTGCGGTTATATCCCTTAATGGTTTCACCCAATAAATTAGTTAACTCGTGAGTGATTAGCTTAGAGAAAAATGATCATAGGCACGCCAACGAAAAGCCCATTTCGTTTTATTGGGATTGGTCGAAAATTCATGATGTCACAACTCTTCTCCTCTTATAAAAATTTCGTTCTCAAAATTTAAACCATTACAATTCTTCTTCAAAATGATGGGGTATTGTTGTCCATCGAGTCTTCACTTTCCCATGTAGCTCATTCTGTCCTATGGTGTTGCCAAACCACTTTGACCAAAGAGGTCGTCTTGGTGCACAACACTTGCTCCTTGTGATCCACAATCTGAATCGGACTTTCCACGTACGAAAATTTGTCGTCCACGTCTAATTTTTCAAGATTTAGCACGTGGGTCGGGTCAAGTTTGTTAGGGAAATCCCTTATGATGTTTTGAATATGACAAAATAAATCAAAGGCTACTAACATGTTTGATGGTTGAGTAATAGACCATGTAAATAATAGAACATGTAAAGGATATTGTCAAAGTCTGAAGACTGTCAGACTCAAGACTCAAAGTCTGAAGACTGCCAGACTCAAGACTCAAAGTCTGTTCTACATTAGAAGTCTGCTCACTCTGACAAATTCTAGACTGAACGTGAAGTAAGAACCAGAAGACAGATTCTATGCTGAAGCTGAACCAGAAGATAGACTCTATGCTGAAACTGAACTGGGTACAGACCTTAAAGCTAAATCTGTTCGAAGCATATATTCAGACCTGCATTGTAAAGTCTACAGACTCATATTGTAAAGTCTACAAACTCAGACTTTACATCCAGATTCGATGAATCGTAACTCAAGCCCAATCAAACAACGGCTAGTGATCTGGTTTGGATTCCACATCAAGATTGATTTGATTGATTCAATCTAATTGATTGACGATTGGATATTGAAGACAAGAACTTTCTATACGAAGAAGCTTTACTTATGGAAACCAAGATTTTGTTTGTATGGGCGATCGTAATCAATTTGGGATTTTACCTTTGTCACTCAACGGCTACCAAATCTTCTAGATACGAGCTGTCCAATGGGTATATTGGAAGACGATTCTCCGGATGCTGTCCAACGGGTAGTTTGGAAGTGGAGGAGTATTTAAGGAGATGAAGGACCGATGAGCAAGTAAGAGACGGAGCGTAGAATTTATAATTCCAAAGTCCGAGCGACTTTCGATCATATACTTGTCTCTTGAGAGCTTAAACGTTTGTAATCGTGAGAGAAATACCAAAAGAGTGACTTAGTGAGATAGTGTGATCTACTACTAAGTGTTTGCAGTCGAAGTTGTAATCTCTTGTTGATTGCATAATGGAATCCAGCCAAGAAGGCTGTTAGCGTGGGAGAGTGGACGTAGGCTTGGATTAAGCCGAACCACTATAAATCTTGTGTTCTTATTCTCTTCCTTAACTCCTTTATTTTACTCGAAGTTTATTTTATTCCGCATATATTTGCCAAGGTTTATTTTATACACCTATTCACCCTCACTAGGTGTTCATACTAGCACTCTCAAAGTTCATATGTCCTAAACATCAACACGTGAAAGACATCATGCACTTGCGCCAACCCCAACGATAATGCAAAACGATACGCTAGGATCTCGATTCTTTCTAGAATCTTAAAGGGACCTACATACCTCGGACTTAGCTTTCCCTTCTTGCCGAAGCACAAGGTACCCTCATTGGTGACACCTTCAAAAATGCGTGTTCACCAACTTGGAATTCCAATGACCTTCGACGCTTATCAATATAACTTTTCTGGTGGTCTTTAATCTTTCCCTACTAACAGCAATTGTATCCACTGACTACTAAACTAGCTCTGAGCCTATGATCTTTCGTTCTCCGACCTCATCTCAACAAACTGAAGTTTTGCATGCTCTGCCATATGACGCTTCGAAAAGAGCCATCTGAATGCTCTGCTGGTAGCTATGAATCTAAGGTCTTAGTCTGATATAATCATCACCAGCAATCCATGCAGAAGAACAATCTGGCACACGTATAATTCTGCATGCCTATCCAAATCAAGGTCCTTTCGTAATGCAATCCGACTTCGTCAGTCTGTCGACCACTACCCAAATGGAATCATTACCTCTTTGACTCCTCAGTAAGCCCGTCATAAAGTCCATTGTGATATGTTTCCATTTCCACTCGGGAATCTCGAGAGGTTGCAGGAGTCCTCCAGGCTTACAATGCTATGCCTTCACTTGTTAACATGTCAGACACTTAGCGGCATACTTGGTGATGTCCGCCTTCACACCGGACCACCAATAATGTTGATGAAGACTCTGATACATCTTTGTACTGCCAGGATGAATGTTGTAATTGCTATGATGAGCTTTTGATAAAATCTCTTCCTTAAGTGTTGTATCGTCAGATACACACAATCGTCCTTGGAACCTTAGGGTTCCATCTTTAGCAATCTGAAAGTCAACCTTTCTGTTATCGGTATCCTCATGTAGGATCTGTCGGCTGAAGCGTCTTGATTCTAATTTGTACTTCCAATTCAATTCTAAGGGTGGCCATAAGATTTGAAAGGTGGCATACCTCAAATTTAAAAACTGAATCTCGAGCCCTCTCAAGTAAAAATCCATTCCTTGAGTACCATATGCGCCACTAAAGACTTCTGATTTAGCGCGTCTGTGACCTAGTTATCCTTTCCTGGGTGATACTGAGTATCACAATTGTAGTTCTTCAAGAGTTCCATCCAGCGACGCTATCTCATATTCAACTCCTTCTGAGAGAATAAATACTTGAGACTTTGATGGTCTATAAAGATCCGTAATCTTTTCTCCACACAAATAATGTCTTCAAATCTTCAGAACGAAAATAACTTATGCGAGTTCTAAGTCATGCGTCGAGTAGTTCGATTCATGAGGTCTCAACCATTGGGACGCGTATGCAACAACTCTACCATGTTGCATCAACACGCAACCTAGTCCTTCAAAAAACGCATCACTATAGATCTTGTATCCTCCAAGACCAAATGGAATGGTCAGCACAGGTGCAGTAGTCAGCTTCTGCTTAAGCTCTTGGAAACTACGCTCGCACTTTTTTGTTCACGCAAATTTCTCTTCCTTCTTCAATAGTCGAGTCAATGGCGAAGCTAATGCTGAGAATCCATCCACGAACCTTCTATAGTACCCTACCAATCCCAAGAAACTTCTAATCTTTGTCACGATAGTCGGTCTTGGCCAGTTGATTACTGCTTCATTCTTGGTCGGGTCCACGGAGATTTCTTCGCCTAAAATCACGTGACCTAGGAAAGCAACACGAGTTAACTAAAACTTGCACTTGCTGAACTTAGCGTACAACTCATGAATCCTCAGCTGATGATACCCTGTCCTCAAGTCGATCATTGAAAATATCGACACTCCTTACAACTGGTCAAACAAGTCATCAATCCTCGGTAGTGGATTCTTGTTCTTGATCATCATTTAATTGAGTTGACGATAGTCGATGCACAGATGCAAACGAACCATCTTTCCTTTTCACACACAGAATCGGTGCTCCCCAAGGAAATGCACTGGGAAGTATGAATCCCTTATTCAACAACTTCTGCATTTGCACCTTTAGCTCATCAATTGTTGTATCAACGACAGCCACTAGGTAACCTTGACAACCCCAGTCTAATAAACGGGTTGCCTCAAGTAACGAGATTAAAGGGATCGAGGGTCCTCTTCGATCTTCAATAAATTCGAAATTTTCATCCGTCAACGGGTCAAACTGTATCACATTGCGACAACAATTCATTACAACAAAAGCTCCCAAGTCAAACCTTTTTATACATGACGTCAAATTTATACATAAGCAAACTAATCAAGTACAGCTCTAGCCAGTGATTCTTTTTTTCTTTTTTTATGACTTCATTACAACAACTGAGGTTCTAAAAACTTAACCAAAATTCTACTGCGCCACTCTGATAAAATTGTTCTGGGAACACTGCTCTTCTTGTCCGGTGCACAACTCGATTCATCCCTGAGCTGGCGGCCTGTTCAATCCACCATGCGGTGCATTCTGCGGCGCAATTCCTCGATTCTGACCCATCGGTGGTGGTGGAGGTAACTGTTGCAGTCCCATCGGTCTTCGGGGATAATTCCTAGCTATGTGACCCTACTGGCCACATTCATAACACGTACCCATCTTAAAATGGCATGGGGCCGGTCCGTGTCGTTTTCCGCAAAAGTGACACACGCCATTCTGTCTTGGTGCTTACTTTCCGATCCCACCCTTCCTTTTTGGCGGAATAGGATACATTCCTTTAGACATATGTCTCTTCCCAAACTTATTCCCATCTCTGTTCGAACTAAACCACGATCCAGATGCAGTGGCTTGTTTGTTCTGGTCTCTCTCTATTAGTTGGGCCCGTTCATAAAGGTCATTGTAGTTCTTCAGATTCAATGGCACTAGTGGGCTTCTCACTTCCGGTTTGAGCCCATCTCTAAACCTTCTAGCTTGATTTACCAAATTCTCGACCAATTTGAGGGCGTACTGCGATAGCTTAGGGAACTTCGCTTCATACTGATCTACAGTCATTGTACCTTGGCGAAGGCACTGAAATTCCGCCATCTTCAGTTCTCTGGTACAGTCAAAGAAGTACTTACTGTTGAAGACTTCGATAAAGGCGTTCCACTCTAGGACCACACCTTCTGAGAACACTATCCTTTGGTTGCTCTCCACCAAGTGCTTGCAATTCCCTGCAGCTGATAGACTGCAAGGACGACCTTCTCTGCCTCAGTGCACATCAGCAATGCAAAGGCCTTTTTTCCAATTCCTAGATCCAGAGGATTGCAGCCTCAGGATCTCCTACGCCAAAGAATTTCGGCAGTTTCAACTTTAAAAATTGCTCCATGAGCTTGTGCATCAGCCTCACTCTCTTAGCAACCACATTCCTAGGTGGAACCTTGTCAAGTGCAGCAACAAGTGCGACAACAGCTACGGTAGCAGCGGCGGCAGCGTTGGCAGCAGCAATAGTGGCAGCTGTAGCAACGGCGATAATGGCGGCGGCTTGATTCTGGGCCTGCTGCCCCATCAGATCTCTTATCGCCTCTAGCGCCTGCATGATCCCAACAGTTCTCGGATCACCAGGTGCTGCTACACCAACACTGACTGGAGGTAGTGCTACTCCACTTGCGCTAGCCTCAGCTTATGCTCTACCACGACCGCCTTGGATATCGACTCTTGTTAGCGTCCTACCCGGAGTCACAGGGCCTACCACTCTCTTCCTAGGAGTCCTCTGCTCCTAGTCACTCATATTGTAGATTCTTTACAGAAACCTACTTTCCAATTCCACACATAATTAGAAATTGAGTAACCACACAAGACAAACTACCAATCAGCTATCACTCACATGCATCAACATAATTAAAGCCTTTCCTACTAACTATCCCATGATTCATCACACCTTATCACTCTAAACACAGACCTTACTCTGATACCACTTAAATGGGGATGTCACGCCCCGATCCTCGAGCGTGTGCCCATCCCTCGGTGGTCGATAAAATTTGCGACTTCCAAGGACGAGTCGCCAACCCTTTCATTTTATTGCACAAGTAGAAGCGAATAACAAATCTCCTAACAGTAACCATCTCGAGATAGAAAAGTAGAACAACAGATTCACAAACAAAACATACTTTTATACACATACCGAGTCATGTACAAAAGTCTACAATCGAAAGACTTCAAAAGATAGACTCTCAAAAGAAGCTATCCTATCTAACTTACACTCTAGATCACCTCAACTCAGCTCCAAGTCCTCCACCCTACGGTCTTAAAAAGTTAAGCCCACGACGGGGTGAGATATAAATCTCAACGAGTTCATATTCTAAACTCCGATTAGGAGGGTAATACACCTAGGGCGTCCTAACCACACAATCATACAACCACAGAGACTTACCTCGTCTCAGATCCTCCCTACAAGTCAGCACATTTCATATCACAATCATATGCATATAGCAATTTCACACATCAATTAGAATGTCTAAATCAATCATTGCTCACACAAGCAATTTTAAATGTTTAATAATCATTAGGAGGTGTCAAGCAATACAATGGATAGGTCTGATTTGCAAAAATTCGAGTTTAAAATGACAATTACATTTAACAGACTAATTAGGGGTCAAATTACAAATTTATAAAATCTCGTGGCCAATCTGCAAAATCATGAGAAATTGAGAGTATATGAGTGAAATTGATGTGGTAAGGATCCCGTAACTAGTTATTGAAGGTTCAGAACTGACCGACAAGGGGTCGAACCGGCCTACCCCACCGACGGCCGATTGGATCGGTTAGACCAGTTCACGCCGGTTTGACCGATTCTTGACTGGTTGTGACTAGTTCTAGCCAGTTCACACATATGTGGTCCTTGTGGGTTCAAAATTGATGTAATTTGGTCAATTGAAGAGAAAATTTGCACAATTTAAGGAGAAATTATATGATTTCAATGCAATTCAACCAATTAAACTTCATAAACATAATCTATACACCATCTATTAACTTAATTGAGCAATTATCGTTAAAAACAACGGATCAAAACCGTGGATACATGAAATCAAGCCTTAAGGGCTAAAATGAGTAGGTAATTTCTTGGCTAAAATTACAAATCAATTGAGATTAAATTCAATTAATATTGTAATAGACCTATTTAACTAATTACTCATATGTAGGATCACCTAATGAATTTAAATTGACCTTGCATTGAAGTGCCGAAACTTAGGCCAAAGATGAATCGGGGTCTAATATTAAAATTGAACCTAGATTCATGTAATTGAACTCTAATCTTAAATGGGTCAACTTAATGGCTCGATTTTCTTACTTTCAAAAGAGTGAAATAGCTCAAATTGAGAAGTTCTAATGTGAACTTTTCAAAATTGACTTTAGATTTGGACTTATTTTTAAAAAATGAAAGAAAATAATTACCCGTTTGTAAATCATGAAAAATCAATTTTGATCCCCTAATTAGGGCTTAAAATGGCAATTCGCCTTTCAATGTGGCAATTCGCGAAATTGAATGTACAAGTGAATTTAGAATAGTCCCCGAATCAAATGTCGTAAAAGGAACTACCCTAATTATGACTAAGATGAAAGTAATTTTATTTTTGGGTCAATTTAGAACCTAAAATCGAAAAATTCATAAAATAAGGTTATTGATCGAATTTTGCGAAATTTTCGATACACAAATCAAATTGACACTAAAAAGAAGTGTTTTGTAGATTTCTGATTTTTTTTTCAATTTTTTTTGTCAAAGAATTAACTAAAAGTCAACCATTTAGTTAACTTTTCCTAAAATGTTGATTTTTGAGCCAAATCTTTGGATTTTTGAAAAATTGACTTGAGAAAAGTGAAATTAAATCTAAATGGTTTCTTTTTGGATGAAAAGCAAATTTTTTACTCAGGATTGACTTTCTATTAAAGGGTTGAATAAAAAATTAACTCGAAAGTCAATCATTTGGCTTTTCAAGTTTTTTTTTTCCTTAAAAATGAATTGCAAATTGCTTAAAAGTAAGAACGCAAAAGGAAGAAACAAAAAGTGATACTTTTTGGTCAAGAAATGGGTTCCGTCGCGATTGAAAACCCAAATCTCAATTTTTTTTACCTTTTTTAATGCATTGACTAAAATTCAAATGTCAATACAAGCCAAGATCAATTTCAGTTATAGCTTAATAAGTTCAGTTCAAAGATGAAGTTGCCAATTATGCAGAGAAGTTATTGATTCGGTGGATAAGTTATCGATTTCATGAGCATTAGTCAATTATGTTGTCGTCGATTTACAATCATCCTATTAATTTAGAAACTACTAATCAATCACCGCGCATCTAGAGACTATTCTCATTGACTTTGAAGGAATCTATTTAGCTGTCAACATTCATGTACGAATTTAGAGAGTCTCATCAACTTTCAATGCATCTAGTAGTACGTTGCATGCATTTAGGTTTCTTACTTCACGGTTTTTCTAGTCTTTATTGTAGTGCTACTTTTAAGAGTCATAAGAGTTTGTTTGGGTTTTCAAGAATTCACATGGTCTTTTCTTTTGTTAGCAATATTTCTATAAATTGAGGCGTAATCTCATTGTATAAAGCGAAGACTTTAGTATATAAATATGAGATTTTTCTTTGTATGAGTGAATATCTAAACTCCATTCATTTTTAGCTGAATTTCACAAAAGTTGTTCCATATCATGTTATGCATGTTAGGTAATTTTTTCCAGGTTATATTACCAATAAGTACCACCCAATTTTGTTGACTTGTTGTGATTGATCTGAAACTTTCTGTTATGAGCTCTTTGTTGTGATTACTTGGCTAGATCTTTTAGGTTAGTTCGTGCATGGAATTAAGACATGCCATCTTTATAAAATTTGATTCAAATCCTTTATCTTCATCGTCAAATTATTTTCAATGAATTGACTTTTCAACCGAACCTTGAAATGGCTTTGGTACATATGATGTTTTCTAAAACGAACATTCAGAAATCCTTTTCAATACTTGATTTAACTTGGGAAAATTCATGGTTTGGACCATATTTGAAATATTTACAATGCCTATGAATACATGTATGTGAGCCCTAGGCTAGCCTTAGCAATTAAATGTGTTTTATAGCCTAAATATTCCTTAGTCTAGAATGTCTTCAAATCTCTTTAAACTTTGATTTGACATTGTGACAATCATGGTTTGGGCCATATTTAAAATTTCTATGATACTTGTGAGTGCATTTATGCAAACCCTAGGCTAGTCTTAGCAATTAAATATGTTTCATAGCCAAGACATCACTGTGTCTCAAAAACCTTACTTTCCATTATCAATAATTTCAAACTCACTTTTTGAAACATCACATGTACCCCCATGCATATAGTCACATCATTCATTAGAAATGCTTGTGTTTGTGCGTTTATGCTGGGGGTTGAGGGTTTATGCTGCACTTGGTGCAAGTGTGCAGTGTGCACATCTTATACCAAGTGTACTAGTGCAAGCTAGTGCAAGACTCAGCTTGCACCAATACCTTGTACGGCAACACCACTAGCATGATGGTGGCTAGAGTGCCTAGTGTGGCAAGTGGTGGTGGCTGGTGGCCGGTGGTGGTAGCTAGCGCAATTTTTAGAGAAAACCTACAAAAATTGGCACTTAACTAATCACATTCTAAAAAACTTGACACTTAAGTGTTCACTTTTAACTACAAGTGACACTTAAGTGATCACTTTAACAATAATTGGACACTTAAGTGATTACCAAATACAACTTATGGCACTCGAGTAATCACCCGCGTTTGTCTTGTGTATATGCTGGTTTGTAGAAAAACATACAAGGTGATGGTAGTTCAACTTATGGCAACTCCATTCAATGCCAATGTTTGCTGCCAGTTTATGTTTATATTATTTTTTTGGTAAAACAGTTTATGTTTATATTTATATTTAGTTCAAGTAAAAAAGACACCACAACACATTGACCCAATACACATTCATCATTGCTGGTTTATATTTAGGAACAAGTAAAAACATAGTACAAGCAACATCTAATTCACTTATTCCCTTTCCTTCACCTCCGCACAAACATAAGAAGTAACCCACAATACATATTACAGCACAAACAACAACAAAGCCACAACGATCTTGTGGAACAACACAAACTTCTTCTTCTTATCTTCCGAAAAAAAAAAAAAAACCTACATTTAATCCAAAAAAATTACATTTGTCCACTCATTTTTAACTATGGCAGTCAGAGAAACTTTTTCTCATCTTCAAGTGCTTTACATTTCATCATAAAGTAGGATAGATAACAAAACAACACAATAATAAACGCTTGGTAACATTTCCGTTCAATTTTCATCCTTGAAACTTTATTCTTGAAAAGTTTAGCCAAAGACGCTTGAGCTTACAATGAGTCAACATCGTCCAAGTCGTCCACGAGCATAAACGGAGACTGATGTCGTTCATCAAGTAAATCTAATATCACCTCTGTGGCTCGGTGAAAGAATTTCGTATCGACTCATTTGAAGTATCTGCGCTTCAACTCTTCTTTATACCAGACACATCCATAAAATTTTCTCCCAAGATTCATTCAAGTCCACGATGTTTTTTTGGACTCGGTAACCCATGAAAATAGAAACTCCGGCCTTCTCCTTTGCTTCGGTGAGAGGAATTTGAGGTGCTGCTGAGAGTTCTGGTCTCCATTTACAATATTCAATGATGGAATTTTGGGCAAATCAAAATTAAGGTTTGGGACTAGGATTCGAGCATTTCAATAGGGATTTTGGCAGATTTAAGGTTTTAGATTTTGGCAATTTGAGAGACGGCGTCATTTTGGCAGATTTAGGACTTTTATTTTAGCCAACTATGGAAACAACATCGTTTTGGGTGAGTAAGAGCTGAGTCAGCTCTTCGACAAGCCACGTAAGCAAACAAAAATTACCATGTAGGATTTTTGATGAGATTCGCCGGAGGTAGTACTTAAGTGTTCCCTCGTATCAAGTTTTGGTACTTGGGCTGTACTTCTCCCTATCTAGAACCAAGAAAAAGCCGTTTGGCCATTTGCCTCTATGCCTTCTATGAAATTTCAATATTTTATTGATAATTAATTAGATGATCGGTACGACTATGAATGGAGCCACCTATTTATATAAATAGCATTTGAAACATTTTTCTTAAGGATGTTAGTTGGTCCTGATTACACTCGGGAACTCAACCAAATAGAATTGGTCTGGACTAAACAATTCAAAGCCGGTTCACCCGTGAGGTGGATAGGTTCATGGGTAAGTAATTCGGGAATTGGTCAAGACCAGTTTTGGTCCGAATTTAATGTGCCGATAGGTTGGAATAGGTTCTGAATTGATGTGCGTTAGATTGGCCAAAATTTTCAAAAATATCAATTTTTTTGCAAAACAAAACAGAGCATTAGATCGGTCAAACTAAAAATTTCCGACATGCATATCCAAAAAAGGGAAAGACAGATCCCTAATATACTTATAGATCAAATTAGAGTTTTTACAACTTAATTGTGAAGAATGCTTGGCTGTTAAAGAGATTTAATTTTAAAATAATTGAATAAATCCAAAAGCATTGAAGTGAATTTAATGTGAATATCCGTGTCTCCATTTTCTCCCGCTCCTTTCATCCCAAATTCAAAACCAATTAATAGCTCATTTGACCCCATCCCAGGCCTTCCCCACAACAGTGATCTCTCAATTTCCACCACCATCTCTCAAAACATCTCCGCCACCGCGCCTCCGACGGCACCACAACCACCATCATGAACCTCTCCTCCTCTCCTCCCGAAGCCTCGCTAGAGCAGCAGAATTGGGGGAGCTGGAAAAAGAAACGAAGCTTCGATTTTCATATTCGCTCTTCAAAGTTCCATCTTTTTCTTGTGTAAATTCATAGCAATTGATCAATTGTCTTATGACATTCATTCTCCCGGGAAATGACCGACCCCGTGAGTTCTAATAGTCTTCGACGTGACTCACCAAATAGCACTGCGACCGCCATTGGCGAAGCTCGATTTCATACGTGTAGGGGAGGGAGAGAATGAGGAGGCTAGTTTTTATTGAGTAATTGTGTTGTAACGGAAATGAGCTTGAAATGGGTTTGTTCCCGACCAGTTAGACCTATTTGCACTTAGACATTTATTTCTTAGACACATTTAAACTGCTTTCAAACATTTTAGACTACTCATTTATGACCATAAAAATGAGTTAACACTTTGACACCTCTATCGGGAACCAATCATCCTTATTTGTACGTTGTTACGTTGTAGAATAAATTACATTTGTAGTTCCTTTCTCTCTCTTCTCTTCCCCTTTTTGAATTGCTTGCACCTTTGTTATCCTTTAAATCTTCATACCTACAAAGAAAAAGTTCACAAACATGCTTAGCAACCCAATAGCTATCACCGATCGGTCCTAGGAGTGAGTAGTTGTAGATTCTATATAGGTTCCACCTAGAACCTGAAAGTTATCCTTCATACCATGAAATCTGGAACCTATACTGTTACAGGTTCTAGGGTTAATTCTAACTCTACCCAAGTTTTATTTGTATGATTAATTTAATTATTATAACGAATCATCAACTTTAATGACTACCACTTATTGTTGCAGTCCACTTACCACAATGGAAGCTTAGATTAGTGGTCCCAAATTATACATTCAACATTTGATGTTATAGAATTTCACAGAATTGTGTGAAGACATAAACCAATAAAAATACAAAAACTTATTTGACATTTTAAGTTTCAGCTTTCAAGTTCCATATTCCGTTAACCTAAAACCTGTAACTTACCCATTGAAATAGATTCCCAAATTTTTAGAACATGGAACTTAGAACCATATAGATTCCTATCGGTCCAATTCTTAGGTTCCAAGTTCTATTATGAAACTATGCTCACCCTTAATAAGCTCATTGGAAGTACATTAGCAAAACCTTCATGCTCCACTAACTTTCATTTGGGCCGGGGTTGTGTGGGATCCATGGCGGGCCAAGCCAATCTGTTTTCGGGCCTTTTAACTTTCGTTTCTTTATAGATGGTCCCTGAAAAACTTAAGCTTCATACAGTCCAGTGCGATCTTTTCCATGTTTTACTGCTACTGATGTGCGTGTTGGTCATCAGAAAGAGCTTGGAAACTCGAGACCGCATCTTGTAAAACAAACACGGGTCGCCTTTTCGCTTCCGCGATCGAGCAAAGATACCTGCACGTCCGCCATCGCTTATTGATCCGTCCATTGTCGGGAAGTCCCTTCGGGGGGGGGGGTGGGGTGGGGTGTTGGGGGTGGGTGGTGGGCGGTGGGCGGTGCAAAAGGCTTAACGAAAAACCATGATGAACCGTTCCAACGTTTCGCAAGGATCGGTGCGAGTGCGGTTGATATGATTGAAGAGTGAAAGTAAAAGCATCTGATCCTTTTAGGACTTGATAACTTCTTTTTATGGTGAGTTCGAAAAAGGGAGGGATGCGATATCGACGGAGATTAATGATTTAGGTCACTTTCTAATGATGAATCTCGGGATTCGAAGAAAATTTGACTTGTTTTTTTTTTTTTTTGTTTGACTAATAGTGAGCATACTAAGACAGATCTACTAAATTATCCGTGAAGTGATGTGATCGAGCTTTATTGAAATATTGAACACGACCCATTTTTTCAAACACTTCGATCTATCATGTCGTTTAATAAACTAGCATAGTGAATCAATTTTTCATGTACCTAGCACTAGTCTTTTGACTTTTCTTAGCCTATGAGTGACCGGGAATTAGCATCAGGAATAGTAAAGAAGCTATTTAATTACGCCAACCCGCTTTGTGGCTCGACTAAAACCGGCCAAGGAAAAAGCATCTGAGTAATTTCTTGCTTTCCAATGTCAAGAGATTAGGTTGGCCAAAAGAAAGGTTAGGTTGAAACTTACTTGTTTAACATAAAAGGAATTGCTTTTTCAATATTTGCGCTCAATGTTTCATTTTAAGCATTTCTTTTTCTCCAATGCTCTCATGCCATTGATGGGTGAGTCACGAGTTACAAATATTGCCCGCACATAAGCACAATAGGTGATATTTTATATTTAAAAATGCACTTTTGGTGATGGATATATGATAGAAGGGGTTAGTGTAAATAGTGATTTCTCAGATAGTTATATGATATATAAATTTTGATTTGCCTTTGATTTGATAGAAGATCTATCTCGGGTGCCCAAGCTCCCCATAGACCTTTATGATATGCCTTAGTGTGGGCTATCTATTCGACACTTCAAATTGATAATCAATTAGTTTCTCCATTATTAGACTTGCTCCCGAATTGTCTAGAGTAATGATTTGAAGTAATAGAACAGCACATACGAATAAGTTAATTATGTCAACGTTTGATTTCATGGTTGACTGCCATAGCATACATTCGACGAAGACTTAAACATGGATTAGACTTGATCATGAACTTAGCGAGTCACAAGTCATACCTCCAAATTGGCGGGCTTGGTCAAGGAAATAAAGGCCTACCCAATGATCGCGTCTAAATCGAGTTGGTCATAGGCCCTTTTTTAATATAAAAAATTAAACTTTATTGTACAAAAAGACAAAATAGTAAGGCAAGGAAGATTCAACGCACTAGAACTCCATAATAGGGTGCAACTTTCTTTAGTTGATTGACCAAAACCATGAACCAACACATAAAACCTTATGCAACATTAAAATCAGTCCTTTTGGCGCCCCCACATTCGGGTGCCAACATCTCTCCCTATTTCGGGCTTCCTACTAGCAACCCAAAAGTAAATTAAAAAAAAAAAAGAGGAAAAGAAAATTTAAGAAGAAAGGGACAAGCGACTCCAATACATTACACACAAGCACAACAAGCTTATTAGCTCCCGTGTTTGGTCAAAGGGTGTCAGCGATGCCGGCGGTCAAACGTTCTCGGTGGACGGCGGGAGGAGGGGCTGAGTGAGGGACGGCGCCTTGATGTGGGCCGGTGGGTGGCTGTTGCCGTGCTCCGGGGCGGACTGGATCGCAGCCTTCTCCAACGCGAACTTGCGCTCCTCGTTCTTCCCCCACGGGACCAAGTAGAGCCCGGCTATGATCAGGACCGCTCCTATGATCCTGCGAACCCCAGAAAAGGAAAAAAAAAAAAGCAATCTTTCAGGTCCTGTTTTCCGATTCTGACAAAGAAAAGGCGAATAAAAAAAAATCTTCTCAAACTTGGAACCCATGATATATTATTAGGGCATGGTCGAGTCCCGCAAAACTCGTTGCGGGACATTGATTCTCTGTGCTATGTTGTCCCTTATTCGACCGGAATCGACTGAGGTGTAGTGACATGACGTGCTCGACAATACCTTTGATTTGGATGAATGAGGATGATCATGGGCCTGGCTAGTGACAATTGATTATGGTGGAAGCATTGAGAAGGGTGGTGCCTGGAATGGAGGTACCCCTCGGGGATCGAGTGGACAAAAGTGAGGTAAATTGGTGGAGCCCAAGAAGACCGTCGTTAAGTTCACTCGAGTCAATCACCGTGTATGACGTACTTCATGCTCGAGGAAACACCCGAAAATTACTCTCGACTTGGTCGTTCTGGCGGCGGCTTCGGCCGGCTTGATCGCCGGTTCTAATAATGTGAATCTAGGTATTTATAAGAGACTCGTTGGATTAATTTACACGTGGGGCGTGCACGTAAGATCCCCTCTGGTTTCTATTAGTTCAGGTGGATCGATCGAGCGGTGCATGTGTTTTTCCGAGAGTCGGGAGCGCATCACGTACCCGCCCAAGTAGAACTGCTCGCCGAGAGCAAAGGAGGCCATGATCGCGACAACGAGGGTCTGGACGGGCTGGTACACGGCCACAAACACCGGGCCGCCTCTGTCGATGCACCATATCTGCACGGCGAATGCAATCCCGGACGCCACCACTCCCTGCGCATACGTTCGCACGACAAAAAGCACGCATGTTACAGATCATCATCATCATCATCATGTCCAGAAATGGAATACTTTTTCATCTGATTAGCTTCTTTTCGTTAATCTAATCGAAGGCCCTTTACTCAGCTTGTGAAATCTTTATGTTCTTACCCCCACAACCACCACCTCCCCGCATTATCATTAGGTCCCAACGAGGAAAGAAAAGGAAAGGAAAGGCAACAAAGGCGGGCTTGAAAGGAGGAATGAAAGAGCTTTCGCTTTAGCCTTCTTCAACCGAAAAATATGACAGCACTGACGATTCGAATATCTCACGGCGGAGAAGATGCTGAAGACCTCGGCCCCCGTGTGGACGAGCCAGGCGCTGGAGTTCCGCTCGATGGAGGCCGAGATGACGAGGAACTGGACGAGGCCGAAGAAGCAGGTGTAGGACGTGACGGAGAGGCAGGCTGGGTACTTCTTCAGCACTGGCGCCTGAAGCACCAGCCACCTGGACCACGACAGGCGGTGCCCGATCAGGTACACGCACCCCAGCGTCCAGTTCTTGCCCGCCCCGTCCCCGAGCGCCAAGGTTGTCTGCCACGTCGGGCTCGCCACGTGCAGCGGCGGCTTCAGGCTGTATATGACGGGGCCCTTGTACAGCGTGATCACCGAGGCCCTGATGAACCTTTGCGAGGCCGTCCTTCCGGTCCAACCGCACTTTCTCTATCCTGAAAATCAGATGACATCGAGATTTCAGAAGCCCCAACTAACTGAGTATATGCGCACGATTAATGTCGGGAAACATGTTCGAGACAAGCGAAACATGTTCGAGACAAGCATAGTTAAACAATGACATATGTTTGATGTCGTAAGTTCAAGCTTGCCTGAGTACGGCGGCCATGAGAAAAGTAATGGCTGGGACCGAGTTTTGAATGGCGGATGCGAATGTCGGCGAAGTGTTATCAAGTCCCAACAAGTAGAATCCTTGGTTTGCCGTGATCCTGCCATACCACGTGTATCATGTTGGAGAAAAGTCCTATTAGATTTTGAAGCTGACAAAACTTTCCTAGTTCTATTCTCATTTTCATTCTGAAGATTACGAGACTTATGTGTAATTCTTTCAAAGTCTATCTTACATCAGAAGCTTGCTCCACTCTGACGAAGACCCAGATTGAACGCAAGAAAAGAACGAAGACATAATCAGACTCAGGATTATTTTTCTACGGACATGACATATCTGGCTTTCTGGTTGGAAATATCACTTACCTTTTTAGTTATCTTTATTGGAATCAATCACGAAACGGAAAAATCATTTTTGTAAGGTAAGTTTATTTGAAAAGAATCTACTTATGGAAATCAATATTCTGATTGTATGGGTGATCAGGATTATCGGACTTTTATCTCAATCTTCAAACGGCTCGAAATCTCATTGATTGACTTTGTCCAATGGATTAATTGGAAGAATTCTTCTGGAAAGTGCCAACGGTCAAAAATGTATAGATGAGTATTTAAAGGAGATTTTTCAAGTCATTCGATAAAGAGCGTGAAAGAAAAATTCCAAAGTTTGAAGCTTCCCAATCATTTGTTTCTCCTTTTATAGTGCTCAAACTTGTATTCGAAAGAGAGAGAAACTCAAAAGTGTGACTTTGTGAAAGCAGTAGAGACTCTTCACTGAGAAGTCAAGATTATAAAACTGTAATTCTCTTTCGATTCATAGTGAAAACCGGTTAGAAGGCTATCAGCATGGAAGAGTGAACGTAGGCTTAATCTAAACTGAACCACTATAAATCTCATCTTCATTTTCTCTTCCATGAACTCCTTTACTTTATTTGTTGTGTTATATTTCTGTGTTTCAAAATAGTTATTAAAATCTAAATTCCTTCAAAGTCTATTATTCATTAGACTCAGTTTAAAAAATAAAGCATTTTTACTGCATTTTACAAAATTTATTTTCATACCTATTCACCCCCCTCTAGGTGTTTATACTAGCGCTTTCAATTGGTATCAAAGTTTGTGTGCTTATTTTGTAGAAATGTTTTACTTCTAAGCTAAAGATCTTCTATAGCTAGTATTCTGCTTCGGGATTGGTTGAAGGACAGAGAAAAACCAAACCTCCTTATTTTGATGGAAATGAATATAATGCTTGGAAGAACAAAATAAAGGCATTTCTCAGATCCAGAGATCCTCTGAAGTGGGAAGTTGTTGAAAAAAGAATCAATCCAAAGGCAACATCAACTTCAGAAAAAGGGAAAGAAGTGATTGAGAAAGATGCTAATGAATCCACACAAGCTGAAATTATTAAGAGATAGGCTCTTGATGCAAAATCAATTTATTCTTTATACTGTGCTTTGTCTCCTACTGAATATAACCAAATTTCTTCTTGTGAAACAACAAAAGAAGTTTGGGACATACTACAAGTTACCTATGAGGGGACTGACCGTGTGAAGGAAACAAAAATAAATATTTTGCTTGGACAATATGAAGCATTTAGAATGAAGCCTGGAGAATTTATTTCTGATATGTTCAATCGTTTTACAAAAATTGTGAATGGCTTAACTTATCAAGGTCAACCAATCTCTGGACCAATGAAAGTCAATAAAGTATTGCATAGACTTTCAAAGGACTGGAATCATGTGAAAATTTCAATCAGTGAAACTCAGAGGATCATACCTCTATCAGTTGATGAACTGATAGGCACACTTCAATCATACGAAGTAGAGCAGATCAATGATGAAGAAGACCCAAAAACTAAGAAATCAATCGCATTAAAATCTAATATTGATTTTGATGATACATATTCAAATGATGATATGGACGACAAGGAGCTGGCCCTTATAATAAAGAAATTCATAAAACTGAATAGAAAAGGGAAGAAGATTGAATTGGAAGAAGCAAAGCACGCAGAATTCTCAGAAGAGACCAACGGAGGACATTGAAACTAACAAGGATGTTAAATGCTTCAAGTGTAAGAAAGAAGGGGCATATCAGACCATACTGTCATTTGTTAAAAAAAAAAAAGGAAAATCTGAGAAGTATAAGAAAGCTCTTAAAGCAGAAACCTGGAGTAACACAATGTGAAGAAAGCGAAGAAGAATTTGTAAACATATGTCTCATGGCTCACTTAGAGTCGACTCGAAACAGAGAGACACTAATTCAGATTCGACAAAGAAATCGAGGTTAGTCACTCAGAAATTCCTATTAAAGTCTCTATGTACATAGATGAACTTTGGTCAATCTGAAATCCTCTCTGAAAAGGATCTTCGAATTGAAAAAGGAGAATTCTAAGCTCAAGCAACAAGAAGTGTCTTGGAAAGAAAAGTTTGAAAGTCTGAAAAGAAGCTTCGATGATTTGAAAGAAAATTCCGATTCTCTTTTAAAAGAAAATGTTGTTTTGAAAAGGGAAATTTCAGATATTTCAAAAAAGTTTTCAAAAGGATCAGAAAAATTGGAGAAAATTCTTACATCTCAAATACCCTATTTTAATAATCTGGTTTGGGTATGAATAATAAAACTATTCATTTAATTGATTTTTCTAAAGTAAAAGAGAGACTTAGACAAAAACATGCAAAGACATTTTATAAAAATCATTTTCAAAAAATGTTTGTAAAATATGTTGGCTGAAGTGCTCTAAAATGCTCTAAGTGTAGTAGCTTAAAACATTTTGAGAATGAATATCCCAAAATTTGGAGACTAGTTAAGAAAGATTGGGCAAAAACTGTTTTTAACACTAACACCCTTTGGCCCAAGAAAATCTAGGTACCAAAGAAAATTTGAGTTTTTCTTCTAATTGCAAGTCACTATTAAAAGAAAAGTCAAATGTTATTTGGATAGTGGTTGTTCTAGGCATGTGACAGGAGCCTCAAGCTTGTTCATAATGCTTGATAGACTAAAAGGAGGAAAAGTTTATTTTGGTAGAAACAACAAAGGGAAGATTGTAGGATATGGAACAGTGAAGATTGGAAGTCGACTATCAATAATGTTTCCCTGATGAAAGGTTTAAATTACAACCTTTTGAGTATAAGTCACTTTATGATACATGATTCAGAATAAACTTTCAAGAAGGCATTTGTTTTGGAATTAGTCAAGATTTCTCTCAATTCTTTACTAGATGAAGGCATGGCAACATATATCTTCTGGATGTAAATCCATAAAATTCATAATGCCTTATTTCTATTCAAGATGAAGCAAGTCTCTAGTATCGAAAGCTTGGTAATGTAAATATCAAGCAGATTGCCAAAATTTCTTCTAAGAAGCTGGTTCGAGGGCTTCCTAATTTGGCTTATCAAAAGTCTAAGTTATGCACTCCTTGTGTCTTAAGAAAATAGGTCAAAAGTTCTTTTAAACTAGTAAATCAGGTTTCTACCAATCGTGTTTTACAGCTTATTCATATAGATCTCTTTGGGCCAACAAGGACTCAAATTCTTGGTGGAAAAAATATTGTCTAGTAATTATGGATGATTATTCACGTTTCACTTGGCTATTCTTTATGGCAAACAAGTTTGAGACTTTTTCATATTTTTCAAAGTTTGCCAAGAAAGTTTAGAACGAGAAAGGTTATGCTATTTCAAGCATAAAAACAAATCATAAATGTGAGTTTGAAAATCAGGATTTTGCAAACTTCTATGATGAATCTAGTTTTCAACATATTTTCTCTTCTCCATATGCTCAAGAACAAAATGGGGTTGTGGAAAGGAAAAACAGATTTTTACAAGAGATGGCCAAAACTCTATTGATAGAAAGCAAAATATCCTCTCGATTTTGGGTAGAAGCAGTTTCTCACTGTTATATTATCAATAGGGTATTTTAAAGGTCTAACCTAGAGAAAACTCCCTATGAAATATATAAAAGAAAAAAGTGAAATGTTTCTTACTTTCATGTTTTCGGCTGTAAGTGCTTTATTTTGAAGAATACGACTAATCGATCTGGAAAGTTCGAAGAAAAATTGGATAAATGAATTTTTCTTGGCTATTCAATGTCAAGCAAAACTTACAGAGTCTTTAACAAGAAGACTCAATCTATAGAAGAATCTATGAGCGTCAGGTTTCAAGATTATGTGCAGAATCAACCAGATCAGATTCAGCTTGAAGAGTCTGAACCAGTTCTAGGCTTAATAAAATCTATTTCCCTCGAAGAGGTTCAGTTTTCTAGAGTACAAGTAGAACAAGAAGATTCAAACGGAACTGAGGATCAACAGATTCTCAAATCAAATAGCAACTGGAAGTACAAGTCAAGTCATTCAAAAGAACTCATCATTGGCAAAATTGATGAAGGGATCCGCACTAGATCCAAAGGAATAGAAGACTCCAGTGCATTAGCACTTGTTTCTAAGATATAACCAAAAGGAGCAGAAGAAGCATTGACTAATGAAAGCTGAATAGAAGCTATGTAGGAAAAACTCAGACAATTTAGCATCAATGATGTGTGGGAGCTTATTCCAAAACCCAAAGGCAAATATGTGATTGGAACAAAATGGGTATTCAAAAACAAAATGGATGAGAAAGGACAAGTAATCAAAAACAAAGCAATGCTTGTGGCAAAATGATACACACAAAAAGAATGGATAGATTATGATGAGACCTATGCACCAATAGTAAAGTTAGAAATGATTAGATTATTACTTGCTTTTGTTTGTTATCAAAATTTCAAGTTATTTCATATGGATGTCAAAAGTGCTTTCCTTAATGGATTCATTCAAGAAGAAGTCTATGTAAAACAACCATCAAGATTTGAAGATCCAAGAAAACCAAACTCTGTCTACAAACTAAAAAAGGCATTGTATAGTCTAAAGCAGGCACCGTGAGCTTGGTATGAAAGGTTAAGTAAGTTTCTAACAAGAAATGGCTTTGAGAAATGAAAAGTTGATACTACTCTGTTTATAAAAAGATAAAAAGATTTTCTGCCTATACAAATTTATGTAGATGATATAATCTTTGGTTCTTCTAACGAAAATCTCTGCAAGAAATTTTCAAGATCTATACATAATGAATTTGAAATGAGCATGATGGGTGAATTGACCTGCTTTTTGGGATTGCAAGTCAGACAATCAAAGATAGGTATATTCATTCACCATGAGAAATATGCTAAAGATCTTATCAAGAAATTTGAATTGAAAAATTACAAGAGAACAGAAACTCTTATGTCAAGCTCATCAAAACTAAACAAGGATGAAGGAGGAAAGAAAGTAGATTAGAAACTATACAGAAGCATGATCAGTTCTCTTCTTTACCTCACTATCTCTAGACCTGACATTTTATTTAGTGTATGCATCTATGCTAGATTTCAATTTGATCCAAAAGAATTTCATCTAAGTGCTGTTAAATGCATCATCAAGTACGTTGCGACTTTTCCAAAGCTAGGTCTATGGTATCTAAAAGAATGAAATTTTACTCTACTTGATTATTCTGATGCTGATTTAGCCGGTTGTAGAGTCGACAGAAAAAGCACATCTGGTACTTATCAACAGTTGGGACAAATGCTGGTATCTTAGTTCTCAATGAAACAAATTACGGTGGCAGTATCTATATCAGAAGCAGAATATGTTACTCTTGGGAGTTGTTGTTCTCAAATTTTATGGATAAAACAACAACTAAGAGACATTGAAATAGAAGAATCATGCACAGAGATCAGATGCGACAACACTAGTGCTATCGGCCTTACAAAAAACCCAATTCTTCACTCAAGAGCAAAGCACATCGAGATTCGTCATCATTTTATAAGAGATCATGTCCAGAATGGCGAGATTATGGTTCAATTTATTAATTCAAAGAATCAATTGGCAAATATCTTCGCAAAACCTTTGGAAGAAAAACTTATTTGAGTCAATTTGCAAGAAACTGAATATCATATCTCCTCTTGATTAAAGTCTGAAGTTGATCAGACTCAAGACTTCAACTTGAGGAAGTACTTCAATATGTAAATTTTCTCCAATCCAGGTATTTTATTTTTAGTATGTAAAATCTGAATAGGTATGATTATATTTGAATCATCGCTTGCCTAATTTATTTTTATAATTTACTATTTTATTGCTAAATTTCAAATTTCAAATATTTGGCAGTTACCTTTTTTAAATTTATTCTGAAAATGTATTTTTCTTTGTGACGATTCGTTTACTTCTTTTCGATTTCTTTAAATACCTCAGAATATTTCTTTCAAGCACAACACTTTCAAACCCTAATATTGAATCCCTCTTTCTCTCGATTTTTACTCTCAAAATTTCTCTGCAAATTTCTTTCCCTTTCACTCGAATATGTTATCGAAATCCTCCAAGTCTGGATTAATGTCATACCAGAGGAAATCCTCTTGTATAGCAAGTCAAGGTCCTCGAAACATGCCTGAAGGACCAACTCACTTTGATCTTATTGAAGAAGATTTTCTGCGAAGTTCTCCTCATCAATCTGCAGATGAGGAAGTTGCACAAGAAGTGATTCCTATCAAAGTAATGAGGCCTAAGGTACTCTTCAAGCACTACACTTTTCTTAAACGGGTGGAAGTCCAATGACCTTTATTACTAACTTTCTGAAAGATAATGGGTATGGAAACGAAACCTTGTTTTTGAGAACAATGAAAAGACTAGGAATAATGCTAAAAGGAATAGCTGCAAAATGAATTTATGAACTTTCCTTATGATCCTCGTTTTGTGTTAGAGAGTCAACTTGAGAACAAAGATGATGATGAGAGAAATTTTACAAATTTCCAACCTTGGATGGGTGTGGCTGCTGAAATTCCTGGAGAAAGAACAAAGCTTTTTTGTTCATAAGAGCATAAAAGGGTTTATGCTCAAATGCTGAACAGATGAGTGATAAACCCTCGCACAGTGGATTTTGACTTTCTAGACTCCATAAAGGTTAACTTAAGGGAAATGTTAGCCAATCTTCAACTTGAAAAATTTTGTGCAGAGACTACCGAAGCATATCTTGAGTTGACGGCGTATTTTTACTCCAATTTGTCTTTCCTGGATCAAACTCACATTCAGTTCACTGTTTGTGACAAAGTGTTTGTTGTGGATGTGGACATTCTGGCTGATATTCTGGGTTTTGAACGTAGTGGTTTTCTACCTATAAATGTCTCCATCAATCAAGCTACTCAATTTCTAGTGAAGGACAGATTATTGAGCAGGAGTATCACTTACTCTCATATGCCAGCTTCAAGTATTTTGCTGCACAAGATTGTCATAAATTGCATCAGACCCAAGGTTGCCTCCAAGACTGATATCTTGAGATTTAAGGCAAAGATTATGTGGGCAATTTGTAATGGAATTCCTTTTTCTCCGCCACATTCTATCTTCTTGCATATGTATAGGACTGTGATGAAAGAAAAAGGACAACTGCCCTACTCTACCTTGATTACAAGATTGTTCGGACACTTCTAGATCCAGTTGCCCTCTCAACTTCGATCAAGAACTCTCACTCCTATGGAGATAGGAGTGAAGATGATTTCTAAAATGAGGCTGAAAGATCTGTCAAAGGCCTTGGATCTCTTGAAGAAGGAATCATCTAGCAGAATCAAGGAAGGATCTATTGCTATAAAGAAGCGAAAAGGAAAAGATGTTGTCCAAAAGATTTCCAAGAAAAAGAAATCTATCCTTCTGCAGGATGAAGAGGAGGAAGATGATCTGACAATATATGCTATTGCTTTGCGCAATCTTCAAGGTTTTGTTGATTCTGAAGAAACATAAGAAGAAGAAGGTGAACATGAAGAAGAAGAAGAAGAAGAAGAAGAAGAAGAAGAAGAAGAAGAAGAAGAGAGTGATACTGAAAGATCAGTGGAAAAAGGAGAATGAAGATGACGATTTTAAAGGAGACACTGGTGCAATACCAGTATCAGATGACACTAAAGAAAACAGGGAAAATGCTACATTAAAAAAAGAGGACATTGAACAAGAAAAGAGATCTAGTACTGGAAAAGAAAAGGAATAAGAAAGTGAAGTCTCATCTCAACTTGAAGGTATGGAAACAGGGGGAGATCATGAGAAAACTCCTTTAAGTGCACCTACTGCTAGTGATGGCATTAGTAGATCTCCTGCATATGCTGAAGACGTTTTTGCATCTCATTTCCCTGAAGTTGATGTTAAAGAAGAAACTTCGAGTCAAGGTAAGCATCAAATTGCCCTCGATCAAGTTGATGTTCCTCCGTTTTTGGATACTCCACAGATTCACTTCGCTGAAGCCAGTGCTCAAACTGAACCTGATGCAAACTATCCAAGGATAGTAGAACTCCTTTTGGAGATAAAAGCACAGCAATATGCAATGAAGGTTGAAATCTAGAAGCTACATATTGCCTTAAGGTCTACATCAGATTTTCTAACTGGCAAGGTACAGTCTCTTGATACTCAAGTTCAAACACTGAATCAATAGGCTTCACAAACTGTAGCCAAAGTAGAGAATGTTTATCATCAGTGTCAAGAGAAGCTTGAGGAGGCCATGTAGTCGCTGGAGGATTTCCGACTTATTCGGGTTCCTAGACAACCATAAATGGCTCCATCTTATTATCATTTTTCACTTTTATTCTTGACAATCTTTTTCTTTTTGCTGTTGACAAAAAGGGGGAGAAAAGAGAGCAGATTTAATTTATTTTTTTTTATAGTTCCTGTTGTTTAAAAGTTCATGTTTGTTTGAACTTGGTAGTGTGTAGTGTTAAATTTTGTGAATTTGGATTGAGTTTTTGTAGTTCTTGAACTTTTGAACTCTAAATTGTCAAGACTAATGTGTTTTTTGTGGATGCATAATCAATGTTATTCAGTTCTATAACAATCTGTCTTTATTATAAGTTATCATGTGCCGCTAAAGTATTGTTTTGCAGGATATAAGTTTTAAATCTGTATCAAAGTTTTGTCACCATAAAAAGGAGAAGATTGTTGGAGAAAACTCTTATTAGATTTTGAAGCTGACAAAACTTTCCTAGTTCTATTCTCATTTTCATTCTAAAGATTACAAGACTTATGTGTAATTCTTTCAAAGTCTATCTTACATCAGAAGTCTGCTCCACTCTGACGAAGACCTAGACTGAACACAAGTAAAGAACGAAGACATAATTAGACTCAGGATTATTTAGTACGAACATGATATAACTAGCTTTCTGATTGGAAATATCACTTACCTTTTTGGTTATCTTTATTGGAATTAATCACGGAATGGAAAAATCCTTTCTGGAAGTTAAGTTTATTTGGAATGAATCTACTTATGGAAACCAAGATTCTGATTGTATGTAAGAGATGAAGAGTGTAGGAGGAAGAGAGGGAGTTACTACAGACCCTCCAGGTGGGCCCTAGAAGAGGAGAGGTTGTGTCAACTGTGGGATGGCCCCCTTTCAAAATGTTTTTGGTTGTCTCCCACATTCTCTGCCTTTCTCCAAGCTGACATGACAACCCCCAATCGCACTTCATGTTAAAAATCAAAAGATTTTCTCACTTGGTCCCTTGCCATTTATTAATGATATTGCCGCTTCTTATACAGAGCAATTTTGTCTTAGACGACTTTAAGCTTTCTCGTATTGGAAATCTGTGGGGACAAATGGCTCTAGAAATCTTCATTTCCATATGATTTAATGTATTGGAGATCACAACACCCTTAAAGCCACGTGAAATCAGAAAATGGAGTTATGCCAGAGAAAATTCCCTTTTGCCTCATGAAAAATTCCCTTTCGATATTTTGCCTAAAAACCTCGCACGGTTGGAAATCTGCAAGGACAAATGGCTTTAAAAGCTTCATTTCAACATTATTTAATGTATTGGAGATCACAACACCCTTAAAGCCACGTGAAATAAGAAAACGGAGCTCTGCTAGAGAAAATTCCCTTCTGGTATTTTGCCTAAAAACATCCGACAGTTGAAAATCTGCAGGGACAAATGGCTCTAGAAAGCTTCATTTCCATATGTTTTAATGTATTGGAGATCACAACACCTTGAAGCTATGTGAAATCATAAAACAAGCTCTGCCGGAGAAAATTCCCTTTTGCTCCATGAAAAATTCCCTTTCTGTATTTTGCTAAAAAAAACCTCCGACAGTTGAAAATCTGTGTGGACAAATGGCTCCAGAAAGCTTCATTTCCATATGATTTAATGTATTGGAGATCATAACATCCTTCACGCCACGTGAAATTAGCAAATAGAGCTCTGCTGGAGAAAATTCCCTTTGCTCCATGAAAAGTTCCCTTTCGGTATTTTGCCTAAAAACCTCGCACAGTTGGAAATCTGCGGAGACAAATGGCCACACTTCATTTCTAAGCAAACCCTTTATGCGGAGTTAGCAGTGTGTGGATATGATTGGTGCGAAGATCATAAAGAAGCCTCTTATGAATTGCACCCTCAACGATCAAAGCAAGAAGTTGAATTAGTAAATAAGCAATGTTGGACACCGTGCACTAATTTGCAAATTGCAATTAGATGGTTAAACAAGTGAGTTGTACTTGAGCACCAAAGTGGTGTCGTATCCATTAGGTGTTGCATCCTTTGAAAACCACATGCTCGAACATCTTATGAAATTTCTGATTAGTACGATAGTTTTCTGTTCATAAGTTGCAATCGTTAACCAATACTACTAGTAAACTGTATAAGCAATCCATAATCAACCAGCGAACGATAGTTCGTAGTCTAAAAGAGTATTTCAACTTAATTAATCAATTAATATATTTGTATGTTACTGAAAAATAAAACTTGGTACTCAGTAAAATTGAAGCAATGGCCATTATCTACTAACCATGTACCATGGAAAATAGTACTTTGTTTGTTAAAGTATCTACGCAAATAATAATTTTCATCATGTGTTAATTAGAAATTATACTTTTAGAACATTTAGCAACGCTCTGTGTTGTGCGAAGCATCTCGTGAAAGTTGCTCTTTACTCCACCACCTTTAGCTTGCTATTTTTTAATTTGATATCAAAGCCAGTGCTATCTCTTCTTTTGCGTATATGTGTCTACCTCCAAGTGCCGTGGTCAAATTCCCCGAGTCTCTCCTAGACTTTGGTGTTCTTTTGGTACAACCTTGTCTCATGCATATTTTTTTCTTCACACTTTTAAAACTCGATCATGATGAATTACTGTGACATCATAATTTTCTTTTATGATGCTTTACAATTTTCCATATAGTAACTTAATTATGACTCTACACCATGAAGATGCACGAGTGAAGAATATACAGAAGTGCACAATTAATTTATAAATTGTAATTAATCAATGCCTTTTTTAAGTCTAAAAAAGAAAAGGAAGATTTTCAAATAAAAATCTGAAATTTGGTTATTTTTTCAAAAGAGAGCTTAAAGCATTACATGTCTCAAACATAACTCTAAAGTTGCCAATTTGATCTCAAATATTTATAGCTCATTGGCTGACTAAACCATCGAGATTGTGCATGTCATGTGCATCTTTCATGCATTTATGCACGTGAGACACACAGGCTTGTTGCTTGACAGAAATTTGGTCAGCCAATGAACAAGAGTCCTTATTAGAGACTAAATTAGCCATTTCATGGCCTTATATGAGACAATATCCACTCTAGGCATTTTTTTGAGAAAAATGTCCCATTTATAACCCGAACTTGAAATTTCCCGAAAATAAAAATTGAGGACAATAACTAACTCTCGTCACACCCTATGTCACGCCCCGATCCTCGAGCGCGTGCACATCCCTCGGTGGTTAATAAAATTGTGACGTCCCAGGATGCATCGCCGACCCATTCATTTTATTGCACATGTGGAAGCGAATTAAAAACCCCTAATAACAAACAACATGGGGTAGGAAAGTAGGATAATCACATCAAACCAAACACCTTTAGAAACAAACTGAGTTTATACACAAAAGTCTACAAAAGATCGGCTTTCAAAAAGGAACTGTCCTATGACCACTAGTCGGACACGTTCACCTATCCTTCGGATTTCACTGGCTCCGGGGGCACTGGCTCCTCCACAGTTCCATCAGGAGGGTTAGCTACACCCTCACCAAAAGCAACATCGACAACCACCGCGGAAATCTCAAAACCCTAGAGGGGACCTACCCTGTATCCATTGAGTCAATGGCGAAACCACACCCTAAATTGACGAGGTACCCTATCGGGTAGGCCCTCATCGACCCAAACGGTGGTCACGATCAACTCATTGACCCAATGACTATCAGGGATTCTAACATCTATCCCCCATTCAGTAATAGCCTGCAATTGTCCAAAATGTTCCGAAGGAACTGCTATCTAAGGACCTGAAAATATTGAGCCCATGACGGGGTGAGACAATGTCTTAATAAGTTCACCCCTTAAACTCAGACTAGAAAGGAAATACACCTAGGGCATCCTAACCATGTAGTCACACAATCACAAAGACTTATCTCGTTTTAGATCCTTCCTGCATGTCAGTACAGTTCATATCATAGACATAAACAGTATTCATACTCAAAAAATTGGAACGCCAACACTTTCATCTTCACAAACAGAAGGCTCAATTATAAGGCTAAATCGTTATGACACGTCACATTCCGTGCCACACAATGTTGTCTCATAATTCGGCGCGTCAATTTCACTCAGCATGCATTCCAATTATTGATCACGGCCACACAGGGACACGACCTACTTGAAGTTCGGCGGTCCTCCGGCGTAGCCAAGCGTCGTCTTGCCCCATCACGCATGACATGTCATTATCTTGACAACATTCCATAAAGGAGCATCGATTCAACCTTTACTGCAACCGGCATCCATTAATAAGGCATCCCATATAGGGGCATGTCTAGCTCAACAGCTTGGGACGGGTTCTCTTAACCAACACAAGACCATTCAATCTTGGCCTAGGAAACCGTGCATTGCACTCAAATGCCTCAATTAAAATAGTGAACCTGGCTTATTTTCTTCGTATTAAAAATACACGATAAAAATAATCGTGTGTGGGTACACGGTCAATTTGAACCAAAAAAACTGATATCCTTCATTTTCATATCCCACTATTTGATATAGTATTTACCATTTTTGTTGTCAAAACCCAACACTCGATTGTTTCTAAATAATTACCAAAATTTCCAAATTTTGAATTAAATACTCAAAATTACAATCACCACTCAATTTGCACAATTTAACACTCAATTGCGGGAATTAACCACACCATTGCAATCAACACGAAATTCCAAACCAAATATCCCGATATAATTTCTGGAAAATATTAAATAATTAAATAACTACCAAAATTAATTAAATAATTTAATTTAAATGCAATAAATAGCAACTTAGGCCGGAGACGCTAATCTACCCACCTAAACGGGCTTAGAAAATTTCTGAACCTAACTAGATAAATAGTATAATCTATCTAGTCCCTAATTTATCTAATCTAACCACCTAACATGCATAATTAAATAATTAAATCACTAATATAATCTAACTAACCATCTAATCCCTAATTAGTCTAAACTAATCATCATTTAAGCATCATTAATTCCATAAGCAGAGTTTAGCAAGTAAACTCACCGGTTTAGCGATTTGGTGAGTCCACAACGATAGCGACGCAGAGGCAAGCGATAACTAAGCCCACAGCGACACCAAACAGGGTCCGGAATGGCTTGAAAAAGCCTCTCAAAGTTTTCAGCTAGGCTGAGAGTTTGGTTTCTACTCCTTGGGTTGCTGGACTGCTTGAGCAACTGAAACAACTCGGAAAGGGAGGCGATGGCTGTAGCGAGGTTTGGCAGGCGACAACAGCGGTTCCGGACGGTTGGACAGTGGTCTAGTGAGCTGCGACGATGAGCTAAGTGGCTTGGAGATGGCGAACGATGCTGCTGGACTGCGGGATGGCAAGGACGAGTAGACTGCTAACGGTGCTTGCTCGGGCTTGTGGCTGGCATGCGAGCGCGTGACAAGCAAAGGAGAGAGCTCCGATGGTGGTTGATGGTGAAGGGGAGTGCTTGGCTCGTTTCTCTAATTTTCTAAGCTCTCAAAATGTTACAACAATGGGGAAAGCAGGTTGCTGAAGGTTGATAAGGCCATCAAAATATCCAAATTGCTTGAGTGCTTGGCCCTACCACCTTGGCTGGCATCCTTAGCCAATTTGCAGCCCTTAAGCTTCCTAAACAAGCTTCCTAAAGGGTCCAAAAGGTTGTCTCTCCCTTGGCCTACGAATTTGGACCATTGGCCATTTAATTTGGTTCAAATCTCCTTCAATACCCCTACAATTGAGCTCAATTCGGTCCCTAAAAATTCAACGAAGATGCCCACACTTGAATTCATATTTTTTCTCGTCAACTTATCCAACTTGAATCCCAAAAACACAACAAAAAATGGTCCTCTAATTTTTCCCGTAAAAAATGGCCCTATTTTGAATTTTCGCCAAAAATCTCAATTTGCAGAAAAATTTTCAGAAGGTGAGTTGGCGATTCTAAAATGAATCATGACATGATGGAACTTTTAATTTCTGAAATCGGGTTCAATTCCCAGTTGATTTTAATCTGGGGCATGATTTTAGCGTAACCTAACCTACTGATAGCTTTTAGGAATTTTTGGTGTAATTGACCCGTGATCGATTGTTTTCGAGCCAAATTGTACATCTTTGACATATTGGCAACTCTCGGCTGTCGTGAAAATATCGAGATTTCAAATACGGACACATGGTACAGAAATGACAGAAAAATCAGTTTAGTGTCGTTCGACAAAAATTTTGCAATTGGGTGGAATCACCCACACACTAATCACATACGTCTATCAAATCGACCTATCTCATATCTCTGATCGATTTTGATAATGCCGTAATGTCCCTTGCAGATTAGTACGGTCGAGCAATCGATTTCTAGTCGAATTCTCAAGTCTATTGCATTCAGATTCCTTAATGGCTTCACCAGATAATATGATTATCTCGTGAGTGATCAGCTTAGAGAATAAAATTATAAGCGCGTCGATGAAAAACCTAACTTATTAAATTGAAAACAAAACTGGAAAATTAGGATGTCACACCCTATAATCTCGAAAAAGCATTAATCTCACAGGAAAAAAATTGGCATTCGACAATTTGATGTTAGAGAATAAGAAAACCAAGTAATGAATTTAGGGTCGTGACTCAAAACGCTTATCTTAAGCTAAACTACACTCGTTTTAATTTTGGTTGAAGTACTTGTTTATTACCATTGTTATACTTGAGAAAGCTGAGTTAATTCTTGCATATGGAGAAAGTCATAAGAGAAGGAAAAAAAATGTGAATCCCTCATCCAATTTTTAAATGTGATTGCAATACTTACAAAAATTAATTAAATATTCACTAGGTTTTCTAGAATACTTATATATATATATATATATATATATATATATATATATGTATATATATTTAGGCAAAAAGAAAATGGATCAGTCTGTGAGCTGTGAGTGGGAACAATTGGAAAGGGATCATCCCATTCATTCTTTCTCAACCTTGTACTGTACTGTATGCAAGTTGACTCAATTTGGCTATATATACCCTTCTCCCTCCGCCTGTCCTCTCCATTCTCAAGAAGCCTCATTCGAGATTACACCCATCATCACGCTCCGAACCCCGAGCACGCGAATATCCCTCAATAGTTGATTGAAAATGCGACATCCTAGGATGTGTTGCCAACCCATTCTTTTTATTTTTCAATTAAACGCATGCGGAAGCGAATTAAGTAAACTCCTGGTAAATAAACAAACAATTGGGATAGTAAAGCACAACAAAATTTGCCAAAAACAACTTATTTATTTATCCACTATTACTCCTAGGATGTCTAATAATTACAAGCCTTTCTACAGTCACTTCCTATCGACCTTCTCAAAATCCTCCAGGGATTAATCTTCACTAACGGTAGGGCCAGTCAAAAGGTGTCGCATCTCGTGCCCACCACATCCGCCCTCAGTAGATCTCCATGCTACGGCCCTAAAAAATGTTAACCCACGATGGGGTGAGATAAATCTCAACAAGTTAAAAGCCCTAAGTCTCGATTAAGATGCAAATTCGTCTCGAAGGTAGCATAGGCACGCACCACACATAAACTCGCCTCGACACACCCCTACATGTTAGCACATCACATATGCCATTATCAATATCATGAGCATAATCAACAACTGGAACACATAACTCTTATTATCCAAACATTCCCATGGGTTCTGATTATAAGGTAAAATCACTTTGGCATGTCCCATACCATGCCTAGCAATTTTACCCCATAATCAAGCACAATACATCACAATCATTCACACATGTTTCGATTATTACGACCCCTCAGGCCATACACAAGAGTCGGCAGTCTTCCAGCATAACTAGGCATTGTCCCACCCTATCGGGCACGGCAATGTCTAGCACCCCCCGCTTAGACGGCATTCCATAAAGGAGCATCAGTCTAGCCTTAACCGTGACTCAGCATCCCGTTAACCTGGGGGCATCTGAACTTAATCGAGAATCACCCCCAACTCTTGTCAGGTAACGAGTTCCATTTGAAAGTGCTAGTATTAACACTTAGAGGGGGGTGAATAGACGTTTAAAATAAACCTTGACAAATAAATGCGGAATAAAATAAATTTCGAGCAAAGTCTGAATAAGAATCAAAGTCTGATAAGCGAGCCACCAGACTTCTAATAGATGTTCAGAATCTGTTATGCGATGGAACAGACTTCTGAAATAACCTGTAAGTATGCAACATACATAAATAAGAAGAGTTAATAGAAGAGAATGTTGCACACAAAATTTATAGCGGTTCGCCTTAGATCAAGCCTACGTCCACTCTCCCACACTAACAGCCTTTTGGCTGGATTCCATTATGTGATCAACAAGAGATTATAATGTTGAGTGCAAACACTCAGTGATAGATCACACTATCTCCCTAAGTCACTCTTTTGGTATTTCTCTCGCGATCATAAACGTTTAAGCTCACAAGAGACAAGTGTATGATCGAAGGTCACTCAAACTTTGGAATTATAAATTCTACACTCCGTCTTACTTGCTCATCGATCCTTGGTCTCCTTAAATACTTTTTCACTTCCAAACTTGCTATTGGATAGTATCTAGAAGATCATCTTCCAATCTACCCATTGGATAGATCTGTATCTAGAAGATTTTATAATCGTTGAGTGACAAAAGTAGAATCCTAAGTTGATTCTAATTGCCCATACAAACAGAATCTTGGTTTTTATAAGTAAAACTTCTTTGTATAGAAAGTTCTTATCTTTAAAATCTAATTATCAATCAATTAGATTGAGTCAATCAAATCTATCTTGATGTAGAATTTAAACCAGATTATTAAGCGTTATATGTTTGGGGCTTGTGTTACATTCTATCAAGTTGTCTCGTTCTAAACATATTTCGTTCTAAATCTGTTACATTCTGAATTTGTGTCTTGTTGTGGACCTTATCACGTTCTGGACTCGTGTTTTGTTTTGTATGTAAAGTCTGAGAGTGTTCTGTCGGAAGAAAAATCTGATTAGCTTCCATCTGAAGTAGAGTCTGAGTGTCTTCCGTCTGAAATAGACTTTACAATCTGGATGTAAATTTGAGCATATTCTGCTTTTGAATAGATTTACCCTTAAGGTCTTGACACAGTCTAAATAAGTTCAGTTTTAGCATAGAATCTATCTTCTGGTTTTCCAAATATATAGCTTGATAATATTCTTTACATGTTCTATCATCTACATAGTATATTACTCAACCATTAAACACGTTAGTAGCCTTTGATTTATTTTGTCATCTTCAAAACATCATAAGGAATTTCCCTAACAATTTCCCCCTTTTTGATGATGACAAAAAAAAAATCTTTGAATATACATATGTGTAATCACACTTTCTAAAATATTGATAAATCAATCATCAAATTTTAGATTTTCAAAAAATGTGGTTTAAATCAAAAGATGGCAAATAGATTGAGCATAACAATATATAGAAAAATAATTGCAGCTCAATAACTAATATCAACACATATGCATATTTATATTCTCTCCCCATTTTTGTCATAATCAAAAAGTGATAACAATGGAAATAATATGACGTAGAGAATATGAAATATGAAATATATGTAATATAGCTCACTTCGATCATATATATCAACAAATATCCAATAAACATCACGGATGCATTATAAAATTTATTTACCTTTTTTTTGTGATAATAAAATGATAATGTAAATAAGAGATTTGTTAATGACAAAAAGTAATAAAAGATGCACTAACTGAGATCACAATCAATTCAAAAAGATTTTTCTATAAAAGATAAATGCTCCCCCTCAATTTGTTTTTTTTTTTTTTTTTTTGTGAAGGTAATAATCTCCCCCTCAATTTGTTGCCTTTTTGAGAAGTGATCACAATTCTTTTCCTTTCCTTTTGAATTCACTTTCTCCCCTTGTCATCATGAAAATATTTGCGAAAACTTTGCACAAGGAAGAGAATTTTTTAGCCTCTAGATAGTAGTATAGAATCTCCATAATTTTCAGATCGAGCTTTCCAAAATCCAAATGGAAGATTCTTTTGCCACCTTTTTTATTACACCAAAATTTGCGTAGATTCATGATCATTCTTCCCTTATAGAATTTCCTGCAATCATCTTATTTCTTTTTTGGTATCCATGAATTTGGATCCATCCTTTTCATTAGAGCAAAATATAAAATCTCCATAGATAATCAAATATATTTTCTTAACTCATCATAACAAAGTATTTAAGGAAAGAATATTATGCACAATAATATTTTGAAAAAGAAATTCTCACTTAGTCAAAACACAATAAAATTAGAGAGAATAAAATCATTGAATATTTAAGAAAGAATATTTTGCATAATAAATTAATATCACATAAAACAGATTTCTACTATGCAAAATATAATAAAATTTGAGAGCATAAAATCAAATAAACTCAATTATCTCTAAGTAGGATATCAAAAAATAATCACATGATTCTTTCTTCAATAAAACAAATTATAGAATACGGTCATAATAAAATCCGAATCAACCGAGGCATAAAGAGGATCTATTGAATATCAAGCATATTGAGAATTATGTGCCCAAATAAATAAATAAAAATACACTCCTTACCAAATTCTCTTTCTTATTTTCCTTTATTTCCTGCAAAAACAGCTTTATCTTTTCTTCGGTACCCATATTTTCTTGGGTCTATGAGAGTTAGTAGAGTATGTTGTTTTTACATAATCTTTCTTAATAGATCTCCAAACTTTAGGACATTATTTCTCAAAGTGTTTTGAATTTCCACAATTTGAACACTTGAGGACATTTCGACGAACATGTTTTGTAAAAATCTATTAGAAAATCATTTTCCTTATTAAAATCAAGTCCCGACTTATTATAATAATGAGGTACTTGTATGGAAAGGATATGCTCTAAATTTTTTGAACCCTTTGAAAATTTTGTCAAAATATTTGAAAATTCTTTTTTTTTTAAAGAATCATTTTCTTTGACAAGTAAATCTTGACTTTCTTTTGTTTGTAGAAAATCATTTTGCAAAATTTCAAACTTTTTTTTTCGAGAAAGATCCTGTTGCCTAAGTCTTGAATTCTCATTTTTTAGTTCGGAGATCCTTTTAAGAGAAGATTTGAGATTTAAGCAAAGCTCATTTATATACTTTGAAACTTTGATTGGAATTTTTGAATGACTTACCTCGATTTCCTTGTCGGATTCTGAGTTTGTGTCTAAGTCAAACTCGATTCTAAGCCCGATTCTAATTCCGAATTTGAGTTTGGTCTAAATGTGCCATCAAGCATATATTTCATTGCTTGTCATCTTCTTTCATTGTTTTTTTATGCCCATTCTGCTTGTATGATTTTCTTACACTGAATTTCCTTCCTTTTCTACATAGCTTTTTGAATTTCTTGATCATAAAAGCAAGTTCTTCATCGTCCATGTCATTTTTGAGTCTGTACCATCAGAATCAACGGTATCTTTGGGATCTTCATCAACAATTTGTTCCACTTCGTATGATTGAAGAGTGCTAATCAATTCATCAACGAAGAGTGACATAATCCTCTGAGTCTCTCGAATTGAGGTCTGAACATGGTTCCAATCTTTTGAGAAACCTCGCAAAAGTTTGTTGACCTTCATCGGGAAGAAATTGGATGACCTTGATACACCAAACCATTTACAATTTCAATAAAACGGCTGAACATATCTCCAATTGACTCTCCTGGCTTCATCTTGAAGGAATCATATTGACCAAGCATGATGTTTATTTTTGTCTCCTTCACACAATCAGTCCCTTCATAAGTAACATGAAGTCTATCCCAAACTTCTTTAGCTATTTCACATTAAGAGATTCTATTATACTCAACAGGAGACAATGCGCAATATAAAGAATAAATGGTTTTTGCATCAAGAGCTTCTCTTTTGGACATCTTCGTCTAAGACATAGGAGGAGGGGGTTTAGTTTCTTTGTCTTTGCTATTCTTATTTGATGTAGACACAGTAGTAAGATTGATTCCTTTTTCTACAACATCCCATTGCAAGGGATCTCTAGATCTTAGGAATGCATTCATTTTGTTTTTTCAAACGTTGTATTCATGTCCATCAAAATATGGTGGCCCGGTGTTGCTCTGTCCCTCCATAAGTCCTCGTGCCAAAATATTAGCCATAAAAGATCTTTAGCTTAGAAGTAAAAACACTTTAATAAAACGAGCACTTGGCTTTGATACCAATTGAAGGTGCTAGTATAACATATAGAGTGGGGTGAATAGGTGTTTAAATTAACATTGGCAAATAAATGCGAAATAAAATAAATTTCGAGCAAAATCTGAATAAGGATCAAAGTCTGAAAAGCAAGCCACTAAACTTATGGTAGATGTTATGTGATAGAACAGACTCTTGAAATAACCTATAAGTATGCAACGGACTTAAATAAGAAGAGTTAAGAGAAGGGGAATTTTATAATGGTTCAGCTTAGATTAAGCCTACGGCGTGAGTGGTTCTCGGTTCCTTACAGATTTTGCTTGGAACCCGGAACCTACCCTCGGGTATAGGTTCCTCATTTTTTGGAACTTGGAATCTACCCTATCACAAGTTCCGGAGTCGGTTCCAAGTTCCAACAGGTTTTTTTTTTCATTTTTAGTTTAAAAAAATGGAAGACTCATGAAAGACTCACTAGCAAGAATAGGAACTACCGAATTATGCTAACGTGAAAATTTATTGAATAGAGGATAAGTCATGTGGAAATAGCATATTGATTAATCAGAACAAGTTTAGTACAATGTGTGAGAGGTTATACACCATAAAAGAGATCATATGAACAGAGGAATAGCCTTCTCAACATTTACATGATTACCTATCACCCATCATTGTTTGAGCTTCAATATAAGACAGAGCTACACATGATTTAATAATGCTTTTTGTATGTCTTGTGGATATTATCTTTGCTTCAGGTGTCATGTCCTGAAAATGGGCAGTAAACAAGATTGCTCTCCTTTCATGGGAAGATCAATCAATATATTTGTATACACAGGGCTAACAATTCATGATTAGTCAGCACACGAGCTATCATTTGGTGTAGTCTGGTGATGGCGGCTAATGGACATGCAATCCTCTTTACCAAAAAGAGCATAGCGAATGACGAAGATAGAACAAGAAACGTACCTAGATAACAAAATAAGCTAGTCTCTCCACATCTGCCCGAAGTGAACATATATTTGCAACATAAATTCACATGTTAAGTTTGATATAGGCACAACCATGGATTAACCACAATCAGTCTTTCCTCTGATGTCAGAGAGACAATTTTACTGCTCTAAATGTCATATTACCTTTTGTCAAAGGCTTTGGAAGCTTGTCAATGCGGCGCTCAACAAGGTAAACAGAAGTGCCCCTTTGTGCAGCCTCATCATCGAGTGGTGTGGAAGGGTGCAAAAAATTTGTCACATCAGCAATATCTAGGTGACTAACATTAAAGAAAAATTCTTGCCTAAGTCTTCAAAAACCAAAAATTCAAATTGTTGAAATTGTGGGCGCTTGAACTCTTTACTCCTTAGTATGTGAATGCCAGGGTACCTTGGTGCAGGAAAAAATTGACTTGGACCCCATCAACATGGAGTCAAATCGAACCATGCTAAAAAAATTGATAGCCTAGATAAAGCTTGTAAATCAAGTTACTAAGAGTTTGTCAGAGATTTTGGAGACAAAGAATCATCAAATTTAGAAATTTAAGGAGAAAATATGTGCAGAAACAAAAGGCATGGGAATTATCTCTACCCAGCTCAAGGAAAGACCAAAAGAGGAAATTAGGAAGGACAAAAGCAACTAAAAGTAACTTGGCCCAAGAAAGCCTCACTCACTAGAATCAACAAAACATTTCTACCAAACAATGCCACGACAAGAAGGTAATGCTAAAGGACTTGGTAAAAAGAAAGGCATCCTTGTCAAGGCAGAACCACCTTAGAAGATGGTGGCACTTACTACAAAGTGAAGGACGAAATTGATAAATACTCCTTGAATATGCTTGATAACAAACAAGGTGCACCGGAGAAGTTATTATCGGAACATATACTCACAGGATAAGTAGAAGTTTCATAAGTAGCTAGTCAAGATTAAAGAAAATAATAATCCACAGAAGGATTGGGAAGAAACAGAACCGAACCAGATGAGGTTCTATATCCATTAATTTAAGTATTCTAACATCACATCAACTTCAACTTTTGTTTACCTAAATACAGGCCATGAACTTTCCTATGCAAACGACTCTAGAAAAACCATTATGGCAGGATTAATCTCAAGTCACAACCATGTTAAATCTAAATATGAAGCCCTGAGGAAGCCCCAACTCTAAGGATACGAACTCCAACTTCAAAATTTCCATTGGAAAGGGTTGTACAAAGGGGGCATAATCAATATCCTTGCATCCTGCCCAAAGCAGAAGCATACATTAAACATTAAAGAGTAGAATACTGCCAACTAAGTAAGGGAGTTGCTTGTTGAGCTTAATCTTCTCTTGATTCTCCTTTATCTTCTCCTTATATGACTCCGGCTCCAGATTCATCCTCTACAGCTCTTCCTGTCATCACAAAACAGAAAAACAAACGAAATCCCATCAAAACCCCCTTCGATGCACATACCTCAAATTAAGATTCAAAAGAAACCCTCACGCATGAGCCAAAGCACAGAAGCCCCCAATGACAAGTAAACTCGCGCCCTTAGCAAATCCAACCAAAGCCATTGACGTCCAGAGAGAGGGACAGACCTTGAGGATGTGAATCTCGTTATCAAGGAGGCGAAAGCCAGCCAAAGCTTCAAAGCCCCGCGCTTTCGAATCGAGCAGAGAGAATACAACACAAATGCTCAAGAGCTAAAAAAGAACGATGTAGAGAGAGAGAGAGAGAAAGAGAGAGAGAGAGAGAGAGAGAGAGAGAGAGTTTACGGTCTCTGCCGTCGCTAACGCTACCTATGGTGGGATGATACATGGTTCTGGCAAGGTCCTTCGAGCCAACGAAGATGGGGATGTGGTCGTCTTCTTCGCCGGCTTCTTGTAGACGAGCTTTATTTAGAGATGCAGGTCTTGCCGAAGAGGAACTCGTCAAGGGACTTGAGACTCAACTCCGTGTGGAGATTCATCAAGGAACTCGTCGAGGGTGAGCACTAAGCATAGTAAGCAGCGTCGGCAGAGAGAGAGTAAGTGTGAAGTGTGAAGTGAAAGTAAGAATTGAGGGTAAATTAATTTAGGGCTTAACCAAACTAGTTCCAGTTCTTTCGGTTCCGGTTCCTAGAAAGGGGAACAAGAACTGGAACCGGTTTCTTAAGAACCGGGAACCTAACCAGACCCTCCAATCGGTTCTTTGGTTCTCGGTTCTACTCGGGAACCACGCTCACCCCTAATTAAGCCTACGTACACTCTCCCACGCTAACAACCTTCTGGCTAGATTCTACTATGTGATCAATAAGAGATTACAATGTTGAGTGCAAACACTCAGTGATAGATCACACTATCTCACTAAGTCACTCTTTTGGTATTTCTCTCATGATTACAAACGTTTAAGTCCAAAAAAAAATCACAAGAGACAAGTGTATGATCAAAGGTCACTTGGACTTTGGAATTATAAATTTTACGCTCCGTCTCTTACTTGCTCATCAATCTTTGGTCTCCTTAAATACTCATCCACTTTCAAACTAGCCATTGGACAGTATCTAGAAGATCATCTTCCAATCTACCCATTGGATAGATCTGTATCTAGAACATTTTGTAACCGCTTGAGTGATAAAAGTAGAATCCTAAGTTGATTTTGATTGCCCATACAAACAGAATCTTGGTTTCCATAAGTAAAGTTTCTTCGTATAGAAATTTTTTGTCTTTAAGATCCAATTGTTAATCAATTAGATTAAGTCAATCAAATCTATCTTGATGTAGAATCCAAACCAGATTACTAACCGTTATATGTTTGGGGCTTGTGTTACGTTCTGTCAAGTTGTCTCATTCTGAATCTATTACGTTCTGAACTTGTGTCTCGTTGTGGACCTTGTCACGTTCTGGACTTATGTCTCATTCTGTATGTAAAGTCTGAGAGTGTTCTGTCGGAAGTAAAGTTTGATTGCCTTCCGTCTGAATTAGAGTCTAAGTGTCTTCCGTCTGAAATAGACTTTACAATATGGACGTAAGTATGAACATATTTTGCTTCTAAACATATTTACTCTTAAGGTCTCGACACAGTCTGATTAAGTTTAGCATCAGCATAGAGTCTGTCTTATGGTTCTTCCAAATATAGACCTTCATAATATCCTTTACGTGTTCTATCATTCGCATAATCTATTTCTCAACCATTAAACACGTTAGTAGCATTTGATTTATTTTATTATCTTCAAAACATCATAAGGGATTTCCCTAACACCATTAAGTGACCATGCAAGCACGTCATCAATCAAACCAGCTTTTATTTCTGTTATTTAGCCAAGAATGCCAAAATCCCTTTTCAAATAATAAACCTTACAACTCTTTTTTTTTGTTCAAAACTTTCCGAAATAAATTCGTACGGGATCACGTATTTGAAATCAATCCGTCAAACTTTGCACGCATCTAATTTGAAACCTCACAGTTTTATTGAGCACATAAAATTTGATGTCTAAACTCGGCACCATATTTCTTTTCTATTTCTTTGTCTAACCCCACTTTTTGGAGACAATATTTGATAACCCCCTTTTTTTTTCTTTAAAACTTTTAGAAAGAAATTCATACGTGGACACGTACTTGAAATCAACCCATCAAATTTTGCATGCCTCTATTTCAAAACCTCATTGTTTTATTAGGCACATAAAATTTGGCGTCTAAATCTGACACCTCACATTTTTCTATTCAATTGCCCATAAAATCGAGTTTTGCAATAATAATCAATATCTACCATCAAGCAATCAATCACATAATATTGAACGTGCAAGCCATTAAAATCACGCGTAATTTTTCAGCATGCCAAAAATCAACCAAATCACAAAATATACATTTTCCAGCAAGCAAGACACCAAGAACAACCACAAGACCACAACCGGCCCTCATTGGTAGAAATCGAGTCCACTCGCATGTCTCCAAGATTAATTCCAAAAATATAACTAAACGAGTCTGGAAAATCCCCAAATTTAAATATGTTATAAAGGACACTTAAGAACACTTTTTATGAAGACACTTTGACCCAGATCTTTCTAGAATAGGAGTGGTAAATCGCTCAAATCATTACCCAAACCGTGTCCGTGTCCAGAAATTATGTTTTCCAAAACCAGCTTGGTTCAAGGTCCAAAAATCATTAATTTGCTCTTAAATTTGACTATGTTGAACTTCAAAATATGATGAAAAGTTTTTGTGAATAAATTCTTTCGAAAATCGAACCCTAAGAGTTGATAAAAATCCTTTAAACACCCAAAGGTCACTGGTTCCAGCACAAACCAAGATTCTGCTATACATGTAACGAATCTGAAATCTTGTCCTTTTAAATCCATAAAATCTTCAGTAAAATATATGTCATAAATAAAGATGTTTAAAACATTTTTCAAGAAGGAAGCAGCCTCAAAATCGTAGCACATTTTAACCCACGAAAATAGCAAATAGCAAGTGTCCAATAAACAGATCTGAAGAGAGATCCAGACTCAGCTCCTTTGAGCACATCTCTTGCAAGCTTAGTAGCCATAAACCTTCAAGAAACTCATATGCAAGACTTCCCACACATCACAACATACATGCAAGCTAAAATCCTACATAGATCTAGCTCCTATAACCTGAAAATCCACTAGATCGAGTTAAACCACCTTCATTAGCACTAATCTAACTACCCCTAAGTGCAATTAACAAGATTAGGGAGTTAACTCACGGTTTTCGACAACGGCAGGCTCGCGGCGACGACAACACGACGGCGATGAAAACACAAAACAACCACGGCTCGAATGGAGCTCAACGGCGATGGTGTCGGCCCCTCCAAGCTCTCGGCTTAGGACTGGTCGGTGGCTGCTGGAGTTAGTGAGGGTAGCCGGCGGTGGGAGCTGCTGGTGGGTGGTGCTGATGGATGATGGTGCGGCAAGAAGAGACAGAGCTGGAGTTGGTGTTCACGGTGGATGGTGGTGGATGGTGGTGGAGGCGTGAGGGTGGTGGTGGAATGATGGAGCTGGCTGGTGTGGCGGTGAGTGAAGCGGCAGCAGACTGAAGGGAAGAAGGTTGGCATGGAGTGAAGTGGATGGTGGGCGTGCAGTAGTAAAAAGAAGAATAAAGCTAGAGGTGCAGTGATGGAGCAACGGTAAAAATGAAAGGGGACATAACTAGACGAAATAAAGAAAGACGTGGGGGAAAGAAGGGGGAAGAAAAAGGAGAAGAGGAAGGGAAATGGGTAGGGGAAAAATAAATTAACAAAGGGGGAGAGGTTGTTCACACATGAGAGAGGGAGGGAAAGAGAGAGAGAAAGAAAGAAAATGAAAGGCTAACCAATCACAAGCTTAGGAAAAATATCTAATCATCATCACATGCCTCAAAAATCCTCTTACGCTCACCCTCACTCCTCCAATCAAAATTTAGCTCTAATTTCTCCAATTTAAAGCCTTTTGGGATACAAAAATCCTAATTTTTATCCTCATCCGAATTTCCTTTCTTTTTTTTTTTTTTTGTCCGAAATTCACTTTTTTGCAAAATTTTGGACTCGTTGAAAATTCGTTGAAAGATGAGACGACGTCCAATAAATAAATCGTGACACACTCGAACGTCCAATTCCCGAGACCGAATAGAATTTCGTGGTTAAAATCGACCAAACACAATTTTAGTACGACCCAATCTATCGGTAGCTTTTACGGGTTTTAGCGCATTTGACCCGTGGTCGATACTTTTCAATCCACGTTTGTGCATCTTCGAATTGTAGATGACCCTCGGTTGTCATAAAATTGCGAGAGTTCAATTACGTGTCCCAAATATAATATCGATAGAAAATCAGTTTACTGCCGTTCAACGCGAATAACGTAATCGTGCGGAACCACCCGCAATTCGACTACGTAATTCCATCGAATCGACTTATATTCATTCTCTCTAGGCATATTTGTTGCTCCACTATGCATCCTGGTGGGTGAGAAATTAATTCAATCTGACCAAATTTGGAAGCATGTACATTTATAGACAATTCACACGCATTGACATGCATATTCATATACTAATTCCATCATTCTTTTTAAAGTTAGCAAAAGATGACCTACTCACTTTATCACTTTTCCAAATGCAATATTTTTTTATGGTTATATTTACAATAGCTTTTGATCTATTCATCCTTATGTTTTACACTTGCTACTATCATTGACTTCATTCCCTAAGCTCGTCACTGAAATAGAACGACAATATATGGATGGGCAGAAAAAAATCATTAAAACCATGTGTGTGGAGTTCATGCCAATAACTCTATCGATCTTCCTCACACTCGGTGCAATCGTGTGGTTCCTCTATGGCTTTCTCTTTCAAGACTTCTTCATCACTGTAAGTGGAAACCTGTCGACCCCACAATCCTTATTTCTTTCCAACAAATCTTGCTTTGTATCTTCTTAATGTATCTATACACGAAAAAGGTGCCAAACATGTTGACATTTGTGGTGGGAGGGGTTCAGATGATGCTTTACGCAATGTACAGGAAGAACGCAAAGAAAGTGGTAGTGGAGCCTAATTTGCAACTGCGGGAATTAAGGGAAGAGATCATCGATGTCGTGAAGCTGAGTGCAGGTGCATGTCCAGAACTTAACCCGGTGTTAGCTACACAATTCAAGGACATCCTCAAAGATAGTGTCATGTGCATCTTCCGTGCATTTATGCACGTGATGTTACTAGCGTTTGATTTATTTTGTCATCTTCAAAACATCATAAGGAACTTCCCTAACAAAAAGGAGCAAAGCACGCACGGATTATTGGATGGATTTGCGTGACATTCTCTCTAGGCATATTTGTTGCTCCACTATGCATCCTGGTGGGTGAGAAATTAATTAAATATGACGAAATTTGGAAGCATGTACATTTATAGACAATTCACCATCATGGTGTCAAGAAGGATACTCTCCTCATCAACGCAAAGGTTTCAGTCAATCCCATACGTGGTGTCGCTCTTGAGTGCACTGCTTCTGTTGTACTATGGAGTAGTTAAGAAGGATACTCTCCTCACCATCAATGGAATTGGCTACGTTATCACGACTGCTTATGTGCCCGCTTACCTCATCTATGTTAGCAAAAGCTGACCGACTCACTTTATCACGATTCCAAATGCAATATTTTTGTTATGGTTTAATTTATATTACATTTTGTTGCGTTCATCCTTCTGTTTTACACTTGCTACTATTATTGACTTCATTCCCTAAGCTCGTTACCGAAATAGAACGAAAATATATGGATGGGCAAAGAAAAGTCATAAACACCAGGGGAGTGGAGTTCATGCAAATAACCCTATCGAACTTCCTCACACTCAATGCAATGGTGTAGTTTTTCAAAAAAGAGCCTAAAGCTCAACATGTCTTAAACATAACTCTAAAGTTGCCAATTTAATCTCAAATATTTGTAGCTCATTGGCTGACTAGATCATTGAGCTTGTGCGTATCACGTGCATCTTTCGTGCATTTATGCACGTGACGTGAGTAGCCTTTAATTTATTTTGTCATTTTCATATTATAAGAGATTTCCCACACATTATGGTTATATTTACGATAGCTTTTGTTCCGTTCATCCTTCTATTTTACACTTGCTACTATTATTGACTTCATTCCCTAAACTCGTTACTGAAATAGAACGAAAATATAAGGATGGGCAAAGAAAAGTCATAAAAATCAGGAGTGTGGAGTTCATGCCAATAACTCTATCGATCTTCCTCACACTCAATGCAATCATGTGGTTCTTCTATGGCTTTCTCTTTAAAGACTTCTTCATTACTGTAAGTGGAAACCTGTCGTCCCCACAATCCTTATTTCATTCCAACAAATCTTGCATTGTATCTGCTTAATGTATCTATAAACGACACAGGTGCCAAACGTGTTGAGATTTGTATTGGGAGGGGTTCAGATAGTGCTTTACGCAATATACAGGAATAACGAAAAGAAAGTGGTAGTGGAGCCTAATTTGCAAATGCGAGAATTAAGGGAAGAGATAATCGACGTCGTGAAGCTGAGCGCAGGTGCGTGTCCAGAACTTAACCCGGTGTTAGCTACACAGTTGAAGGACGTCCTCAAAGATAGTGTCACGTGCATATTTCGTGCATTTACGCACCTAACGTTAGTAGCCTTTGATTTATTTTGTCATCTTCAAAACATCATAAGGGATTTCCCAAACAAAAAGGAGCAATGCACACGGGGATTATTGGATGGATTTGCATGACATTCTCTCTATGCATATTTGTTGCTCCACTATGCATCCTGGTGACTGAGAAATTAATTAAATCTGACGAAATTTGGAAGCATGTACATTTATAGACAATTCACCATCGCGGTATCAAGAAGGATACTCTCCTTATCGACGCAAAGGTTTCAGTCAATCCCATACGTGGTGTCGCTCTTGAGTGCAATGCTTCTGCTATACTATGGAGTAGTTAAGAAGGATACTCTCCTCACCATCAATGGAATTGGCTACATTATCACGACTGCTTATGTGGCTGCTTACCTCATCTATGTTAGCAGAAGCTGACCCACTCACTTTATCACGATTCCAAATGCAATATTTTTGTTGTGGTTTAATTTATAATAGATTTTGTTGCGTTCATCTTTCGTTTTTACACTTGCTACTATTATTGACTCCATTCCCTAAGCTCGTGACCGAAATAGAACGAAAATATATGGATGGGCAAAGAAAAGTCATAAAAACCAGGGGTGTGGAGTTCATGCCAATAACTCTATCGATCTTCCTCACACTCAATGCAATCGTGTTGTTTTCAAAAAAGAGCCTAAAACATAACATGTCTCAAACATAACTCTAAAGTTGTCAATTTAATCTCAAATATTTGTAGCTCGTTGGCTGACTAGACCATTGAGCTTGTGCATATCACGTGCATCTTTCGTGCATTTAGGCACGTGACGTGAGTAGCCTTTCATTTATTTTGCCATCTTCAAAACATTATAAGAGATTTCCCTAACAAAAAGGAGCAAAGCACGCACGGATTATTGGATGGATTTGCATGACATTTTCTCTAGGCATATTTGTTGCTCCACTATGCATCCTGGTGGGTCAGAAATTAATTAAGTCTAATGAAACATTCATAGACAATACACATGCATTGACATGCATATTCATATGCTAATTCCATCATTAGGCAGTAGTATACATCTTTTTAATGTTAGCAAAAGGTGACCTACTCCCTTTATCACTTTTCCAAATGCAATATTTTTTTATGGTTATATTTACGATAGCTTTTGTTCTGTTCAATCTTTTGTTTTACACTTGTTACTATTATTGACTTCATTCCCTAAGCTCGTTACTGAAATAGAACGAAAATATATGGATGGGCAGACAAAAGTCATAAAAATCAGGAGTGTGGAGTTCATGCCGATAACTCTATCGATCTTCCTCACACTCGGTGCAATCATGTGGTTCTTCTATGGCTTTCTCTTTAAAGACTTCTTCATTACTGTAAGTGGAAACCTGTCGTCCCCACAATTCTTATTTCATTCCAACAAATCTTGCGTCATATCTGCTTAATGTATCTATACACGACACAGGTGCCAAACATGTTGAGATTTGTATTGGGAGGGGTTCAGATGGTGCTTTACGCAATATATAGGAATAACGAAAAGAAAGTGGTAGTGGAGCCTAATTTGCAACTGTGGGAATTAAGGGAAGAGATAATCGACGTCGTGAAGCTGAGCGCAGGTGCGTGTCCAGAACTTAACCCGGTATTAGCTACACAGTTGAAGGACGTTCTCAAAGATAGTGTCACGTGCATCTTTCGTGCATTTATGCACGTGACGTTAGTAGCCTTTGATTTATTTTTTCATCTTCAAAACATCATAAGGGATTTCCCTAACAAAAAGGAGCAAAGCACGCACGGATTATTGGATGGATTTTGCATGACATTCTCTCTAGGCATATTTGTTGCTCCACTATGCATCCTGGTGGGTGAAAAAATAATTAAATCTGACGAAATTTGGAAGCATGTACATTTATAGACAATTCACCATCGTGGTGTCAAGAAGGATACTCTCCTCATCGACACAAAGGTTTCAATCAATCCCATACGTGGTGTCACTCTTGAGTGTAATGCTTCTGCTGTACTATGGAATAGTTAAGAAGGATCCTCTCCTCACCATCAATGGAATTGGCTGCGTTATCATGACTGCTTATGTGCCTGCTTACCTCATCTATATTAGCAAAAGCCGACCGACTCACTTTATCACGATTCCAAATGCAATATTTTTGTTATGGTTTAATTTATATTAGATTTTGTTGTGTTCATCCTTCTGTTTTACACTTGCTACTATTATTGACTTCATTCCCTAAACTCGTTACCGAAATAGAACGAAAATATATGGATGGGCAAAGAAAAGTCATAAAAACCAGGGGTGTGGAGTTCATGCCAATAACTCTATCGATCTTCCTCACACTCAATGCAATCTTGTCGTTTTTCAAAAAAGAGCCTAAAGCATAACGTGTCTCAAACATAACTCTAAAGTTGTCAATTTAAGCTCAAATATTTGTAGCTCATTGGCTAACTAGACCATTGAGCTTGTGCATATCACATGCATCTTTCGTGCATTTATGCACGTGACGTGACTAGCCTTTCATTTATTTTGCCATCTTCAAAACATCATAAGAGATTTCCCTAACAAAAAGGAGCAAAGCACGCACAAATTATTGGATGGATTTGCATGACATTTTCTCTAGGCATATTTGTTGCTCCACTATGCATCCTGGTGCGTGGGAAATTAATTAAATCTAACGAAATTGGGAAGCATGTACATTTATAGACAATTCACACGCATTGACATGCATATCCATATGCTAATTCCATCATTAGGCAGTAGTACACATCTTTTTAATGTTAGCAAAAGGTGACCTACGCACTTTATCACTTTTCCAAATGCAATATATTTTTTATTGTTATATTTACGATAGCTTTGTTTCCGTTAATCCTTCTATTTTACACTTGCTACTTTTATTGACTTTATTCCCTAAGCTCGTTACTGAAATAGAACGAAAATATATGGATGGGCAGAGAAAAGTCATAAAAATCAGGAGTGTGGAGTTCATGCCGATAACTCTATCGATCTTCCTCACACTCGGTGCAGTCATGTGGTTCTTCTATGGCTTTCTCTTTAAAACTGTAAGTGGAAATCTGTCGACCCCACAATCCTTATTTCATTCCAACAAATCTTGCATTGTATCTGCTTAATGTATCTATACATGACACAGGTACCAAATGTGTTGAGATTTGTTTTGGGAGGGGTTCAGATGGTGCTTTACGCAATATACAAGAAGAATGCAAAGAAAGTGGTAGTGGAGCCTAATTTGCAACTGCAGGAATTAAGGGAAGAGATAATCGACGTCGTGAAGCTAAGTGCAGGTGCGTGTCCAGAACTTAACCCGGTGTTAGCTACACAATTGAAGGACGTCCTCAAAGATAGTGTCACGTGCATCTTTCGTGCATTTATGCACGTGACATTAGTAGCCTTTGATTTATTTTGTCATCTTCAAAACATCATAAGGGATTTCCCTAACAAAAAGGAGCAAAGCATGCATGGATTATTGGATGGATTTGCATGACATTCTCTCTAGGCGTATTTGTTGCTCTACTATGCATCCTGGTGGGTGAGAAATTAATTAAATCTAACGAAATTTGGAAGCATGTACATTTATAAACAATTCACACGCATTGACATGCATATTCATATGCTAATTTCATCATTAGGTAGCAGTATACATCTTTTTAATGTTAGCCAAATGTGACCGACTCACTTTATCACTTGTCCAAAGGCAATATTTTTGTTATGGTTTAATTTACGATAGCTTTTGTTCCATTCATCCTTTTGTTTTACACTTACTACTATTATTGACTTCGTTCCCTAAGCTCGTTATTGAAATAGAATGAAAATATAAGGATGGGCAGAGAAAAGTCATAAAATCCAAGAGTGTGGAGTTCATGCCAATAACTCTATTGATCTTCCTCACACTCGCTGCAATCGTGTGGTTCTGCTATGGTTTTCTCCTTAAAGACTTCTTCATTGCTGTAAGTGGAAACTTGTCGACCCTACAATCCTTATTTCATTCCAACAAATCTTGATTTGTATTTGCTTAATGTATCTATACACGACATAGGTGCCAAACATGTTGATATTTGTTTTGGGAGGGGTTCAAATGGTGCTTTACGCAATATACAGGAAGAATGCAAAGAAAGTGGTAGTGGAGGCTAATTTGCAACTGCAAGAATTAAGGGAAGAGATCATCAACGTCGTAAAGCTGAGCGCAAGTGCGTGTCCAAAACTTAACCCGGTGTCAGCTGTAGAGTTGAAGGACGTCCTCAAAGATAGTGTCACGTGCATCTTTCGTGCATTTATGCATGTAACGTTAGTAGCCTTTTATTTATTTTGTCATTTTCAAAACATTATAAAGGATTTCCCTAACAAAAAGGAGCAAAGCGCGCACGGATTATTGGATGGATTTGCATGACATTTTTCTCTAGGCATATTTGTTCCTCCACTATGCATCCCTGTGGGTGAGAAATTAATTAAATCTAACGAAATTTGGAAGCGTGCACATTTATAAACAATTCACACGCATTGACATGCATATTCATATGCTAATTCCTTCATTAGGTAGCAATATTCATCTTTTTAATGTTAGCAAAATGTGACCGACTCACTTTATCACTTTTCCAAATGCAATATTTTTGTTATGGTTTAATTTACTATAGCTTTTGTTCCGTTCATCCTTCTGTTTTACACTTGCTACTATTATTGACTTCATTCTCTAAGCTGGTTACTAAAATAGAACCAAAATATATGGATGGGCAGAGAAAAGTCATAAAAGCCAGGAGTCATGCCAATAACTCTATCAATCTTCCTCATACTCGGTGCAATCGTGTGGTTCTTCTATGACTTTCTCCTTAAAGACTTACTCATTGCTGTAAGTGGAAACCTGTCAACCCCACAATCCTTATTTCAGTCCAACAAATCTTGCTTTGTATCTGCTTAATGTATCTATACACGACACAGGTGCCAAACGTGTTAGGATTTGTTTTGGGAGGGGTTCAGATAGTGCTTTACGCAATATACAGGAAGAACGCAAAGAAAGTGGTAGTGGAGCCTAATTTACAGTTGTAGGAATTAAGGAAAGAGATTGTCGATGTGTGAAGTTGAGTGCAGCCGCGTGTCCAGAGCTTAAGCCGGTGTTAGTGCATAGTTGAAGGACGTCCTCAAAGATATTGTCAGTGAAGATAAACAAATCGTCGAGATGCCTTCCCAAACAATCAAGCATGAATTGCGTCTCATGCGCAAAAGCTTTACCGGTGCAGTGTCCTGGGTAGCACCATCCCTATGTTATGATGCAAGAATACTTGTGTCGTTTAGTCAATTATCTGCTCCCTCGCCCCCCGCCCTCCCCCTCTCCCCCAACAGGAATCCGGGTCTGCATGTATCACCTGTACTTATTTCTTAGTTGATATGAAGCAGATAAGTTACATTAATGCCGCGCATTGCACCGAAGTTTAACACCCAGGAGTACGTAAATGATGTTCTTTTCCTCGGGCTACAGTAGGAACCCAATCAGTCAATTCCAAGACAACTTTTGGCGTGTTCCTACTTCATAAACAATCAGTGCTCAATTCAACAAGATCATTAACTCGGAAGCATATTCTGCAACTTTTTCGGTCTGTTGGAGATCACTAAAGCAATTAAAGTAAAAAAAATGCTATCTTACTTTTGTAAATCAAGTGGGCCAAGTTTATTCTCCGTATCGGACGCTAAAAAGAAGGAAGGCATGAAGTAGACCCATATGGTTAGACAAAACATCCAAAGGACACCTAAAAGCACGTCAGTTTGAAGCCACAGCACCCCTGATACTGCAGAGAGGTATGAGAGGATCGCAGTTTTGAGACAAAAGTAGTAGCTCCGATGGATGGACGGACAACACAAGTGGTGTATCAGATACAAAGTTTTAGATCCCAAATTCGCGCCCAGTGTCACAACTGCTTTATTAGGAGGGAAAAAGCATCACATCTTGTAAAGATCATAACTAAATGATCTCCGATGGCTTGTCTAGTCTACTAAACAGGACTAGTCTGGCTAAATGCACTGTATGTCTGTTGCCACAGACTTGTAGTCGTCAACAATAAAGCCTGGCTATGGCAATGATACGAACAAGTGCAGCTTAGAAATAAATGAAAAGCGGCAAGCATCTGGAAATAAGCCCCCCAGACCTTAATTACCTTTCACATATATTTATGAAGGTGGAACACGCTGCAGCCAAGAGACACCTTCATTCAGAACACTGGAAACATACACTACATCGAGCCTAATCACATTAGTTGAAGTGTCAACACATGTTTCCCCGTTCAACAATTGCAAATGCATAATATGCACTGGAATCAATCAAATGGAGAACCACCCCTTTTCATGGTGGTATTAGCACTTTATCACCCTTCAAAAAAGAGAAACGATAAAGAAAAGCCCCATCTCACGGGCTTCTCCTTTAGCTCAAAAATGCCCAACCTGGATATGGGCACTCATATTTCCATCCGGGTCCAGCGTATCTTATGCAATGTAGCCATAACCCCTCTTCATGTTCCTCATATCTGACATTCAAGAATTGATCACAGAAGAGAAACAAAGGAAAAAAGTGTCAAAATATGGGAAGGACTAAGAGATGTGATGTAAATCTTTGTATTTGGTACACAAGCAAATCCCCTATAGAATCAGATAGATCATTTACAATACTGATGCAAGCAAAAGACAAAGACCAAATCCTAAATGCTTTTAACCCAAATATCAAGGGGGGATAAATTTCAAAAGGCACCTTCATAGACCCCTTTGCTAAGGTCTCTTGCCATCTTTATCACATGGCACATCATGCAAGGCTGTATGGTCAATAGCATGTATGGTGTCATGAGTAAGACAAGAGCACCTAAACAGAGGATCATATCACCTCGTCGAAATAAAAGTTACCTCCTCAAGTTTATGCTTAGCTGTCTATAACCAGAATCTTACCTTGTACCATCAAATGAATAGGAACCATCATTTTAGCCCCCCAAACTTGTCATTTTTTTATGATTTTAAGTCTTAACTTATACTGAAACCAGGGGAGTAAGCAGATCGAATTACAAACGTTTCTCTGTGTCTCCTTTTTTTTATAATCATTTTATATTTTTGTTAACAAACTGTAAAATACCTACTGCAGGGGATGATCTCTACCAATATGGGTCCAATTTAGCGAAAGAAGACCTGCCAGTTTCTTTTTTTTTTCATCATTCAGTTTGAGGATCAAATTAGAAAATCAAGATTTCAGAGAATAAAACAGCAATTAGACCAGAAAAGAGAAGCTAATTGTCAGTACCCTGTTGGAGCCAAATTTGGACAATGAGTGCACATGGGATCAATGCTGAAATTTTTGCCACAAGTTTCTTCACAATCATCAACATACGTATTATTTGTTTCTGGAATCAATGATTTGCCAGCAGCTCTATCGGCACTCATTCCTACATCTGAGCGATTATCAACATATTCAGACAGGTAAAGCATGTCGTTGGCAATTGGATGTCCTGAATACTGCAAGTGAACTCTTATCTACACCACAGAAAAGTGAAGAGAGCAGGGAGGGAGAGCATTAAACATTGAAGACATTTAAAACCAAATGATAAGGAAAGAAAATAGTCCTAAAGGCCCCTTATATCTATCATTCCAATGAAGACCCATAACTTTTCAGCTGAAATAAGAAATGATGGAAGGCGCATACACCTAATAATATGGACATAGCTCAAAAAAGAAAATGATATAGCTAGAGATCAGAAAAAGGCAAATACATCCTGATCATCCCAAATTCTTTACAAAACAAGCAAACAAGAAGGTGTATACGTTAGAAATGAGGGGAAGCTCATCATAACCCAAAGCTTCCCAAAAAGGACCAGGCTGAGCAAATAGCTATCACATGATGCAAATACTATGAAAAGCAAAACACGCATCCATGTAAGCACGCAGCCTCTATTAAGAAACTGAAGAGATTTCCTGTTCTTTCCATATGCTAAACATTGTCTCATTTCACATAGCTTCTAGGGATCCTTACTTGATGAGTCTGTCCGGTAACTGGTTCGCACAAGACAATAATGTGAGTCCCATTGCTGCCAATCCTTGTAAATTTTGTAGAAGCAGTCTTTCCTTTTGTAGGTGTATCTTGACAAGAGTCACCCGCCTGCCCAACCAAATTGGACATTGGGACTGACTTTTCCTACATAATGAAGCAATGAGATACTTATCTACACCAATCTTAAGCTCCTTCAGGATAGACACTGACAATTAACTAAATTCACCTCAACCGTGCTTCTTCCTTCTCGAGGATTATAATATATGCTAATATCAACTAGCAGCTGAAGGAAAAAAAAAAAAAAAACAATTATATGTTACAGGACCAGTGGAGAAATGTTGCATATGCTTTCACTTGCAACTCAAACTGTAATGCACTGTATCCAAGAAAAGTGAGCTGAATTTCAGTGAGATTAAAACTAAGACTTCTTGAATTAATTAAAACAAGTTGTAGGTGAACTTTTCAGAATTATGAGTGTCCTTCTTTTGTATGGCAAAACAATGTAATCATGCAGGGCAAAGAATAGAATAAAGTACAAAAATCACTCATACTGGACATAATCTATTATTGATAGGAAGTGGATGCTTGTTAATGTGAAATATCAAACCCTGCTCTGATTGCCATGAGTTAGTGTGACTAGATCTTAACAGGAACTAAAAGGCCCTTATATATGTCTAGCTTGCTACTTCCTTCTTTGCGCTGTACTCTTCCTTACCAACTTATAAAAGCATACCTCTTTCTCTAGAAATATCCCAACCACCTTTGCAATATACTGTTTCTGCACCATTCCACCTTCAATCTGCAATTATTATATTCCCAACCGATCACACCATTTTGTTTATTTAGAATATGATCTTTTCAGTACCTAATGAATCCCAATTTCAAACGGTTATATGGCAGGAAGCACTTCAGATTGTGGCAAAATCCATAAGCATCAAAAAGTAACAGCATATCGTTACTGCTCACAGATATAAAAGTTGACAGTTCAAAGTAAAACCACAGAACACTATTCTAAAGGCCTCAAGCCTTGGGTATTTATTGTTCTAGTAAAACAAGCATTAGATACATAAGGATGCCTATACGCATTATCCACAGATGAATAAATTTTCTGCTGCAGGACCTAGGAATCTATTTTCTAATAAAATTAGGGAAAATGAAACTAGAAGTTGCCAAAAGTTATGCATGGCACTCACTTTAATACCAAAAGTATTTTTTTTCAGATTATTTAAGTGCTGCTTTTAGGGGTGAGCATGGTCCGGGTTGGTCCGGGCCACCCCCTAACCCTAGGACCAACCTGTACAGTGTTGGTCCTCAATTTTTAGGACCGAGGACCGACCCTATTGAGCTTGGGACCAAGGACCGGACCCACCCAATAGGTTCGGTCCGGTTCCAGGGTCAACCCGGACCGATCGATAATTTTTTTTCGTCTTATTTTTTATACTCCCTACAAAAGCAAACCTACAAATTCAAATTACACATCCATCGACAATGCGACATTGTGCAACTAAACTATAAATACCAATGCATATTTAGCAAATTTAAGATGATACAATAATATAAATTTCGTACCTGTTAACTACTTAACAAGATATGGGACAAGATGGAAAGTTCTTATAATCATCTATCTTTAATATTCATAACACCATATGCAATAGTGTTTTCCGCGTTTGATCATGTAAAGTCCACTCAACCAAAAAATGAGCTTCACACCACTTGACTAGCAAATCACCGTAGTAAATCGGTCTGCGACTACTCTACTATTCAAAAACTTCTACCATTTGATACAAATTGAAAAGCAAAGTACAGCTGAAATTCATTAGTAAAATACAATTAAACCATAAAAAGTTCAAAATACTTAATATAAACCATGAATATATAAATTCACATCTTGTTAATTCACTTGAACTTCTAAAAGCCTAAAAACAAAACAAACGACACATAATTGATACTCAACAAAAGTTTTAAATTAAAATTACTATTAGTGCTATTGATAGAATATCTCAATATAATATAATATAACATACATTTTACTTAGGTTTGAATATATAAAAGAATTATAAATAATATAATATAATATATAGGGTTGGTCCAGGACCAGACCGACCCAAACTCTTAGGACCCGAGGACCAACCCGGTATTGGTCCCGGAATTTCAACCAAGGGACCCAGAACCGGACCCGGAGAGGAGAGAGAGGATCGTCCAGATCAACCCTAACCGCTGCTCACCCCTAGCTGTTTTTCTAAAAAGCCAATCACTTAAGTGTCAACTTCGATTTAGGTCGCTAGAAATCTGACGTGGCCATATTTTATTAATTTTTCAACCCTATGTGGCTCATCGACGTGCCCGGTCAGCATATAACCTCTAAACAACGTCATGCGGCAAGTTAAAAAGTGATCACTTTGGTGTTGGTCGTTGTAAAAACATGATTACAACTTGCCACAAAGATAAATGGTTACCGCTCAAATTAAATGTTGCCAAAACTGCAAAGTGACTCTCACCTGTTGCCTGAAAAGATCAGCTTTTGTGGCATTTCGGGCCAAGATAGGGAGCCCCGAGACAAGGCGATCCAATCTATGAACCGCTATCATGTCAAAGAAAAGTAGTGTAGCCAGAGTTTCTAGAGGAAATGCAACAAATACGACATCGCTGGATAACCAGAATGTCATTTTCGAGAAAGGTAAATGGCAGTTGATCATATAAAAACATCAAAACCCATGAAAAACATTGTCCTTGCATGCTTATGAAGATGCTTTCAAAGGGCTCTCCATGGATACGAAACAAAGGGGCCAATCCATGCTCAGCTTGAAGTATGCCAACAACGGTATTCTTGCGATACTGGCCACATGGGTGCACCTAAAAATAAGTGGAAGAAGTCACATTAAATGCAATGCTAAAAAAGAGGAGATGAGTCCATACAAGTGATTCAATCTCCTGTAGGCGAGATCGCGTGAAAAGACTTTCAGATCGAAAAGCAAAGCAAGAGATTAAAAACTGAAGGCAACAGATCTCCTATAACAGACCCAATTCACATCAAAAGAATATAGCAGTTCGTTGCAGTGGATATCAACGCTATTAGAGTAGTAAAGATCATTCTCGAAACCACATGACGAGTTATAAAGTGCAACACAACACTCTTTCACATCCACATCTATGCCAAAGGAGGGGCGGAATGCAATATCCCAACGTGACAGAGGCACGGAGGAGCACAGAGACTAGTATGCTCACTCATCAGCAATTAGCAGGGACAAAACATCAGCGAATAGCAGGCGAGTCACCGGGACAGAGGCGGGCTTGCAGACAGTCACAACGTCGGGCTCTTCAACAAGCACAGGGACGTCAGAGGCCATCACAGGAGGTTCATGCCTACAACCTTTGCCGCATCAATCAAGCAGCTAGACAAATGAAGCTAAAAGCAGCAAACGGAAGGAGGGAAACAAGGCAGAAGAAGATGAAGGTGGCTACGATTGAGGACGATGGAAATTACAGCAACCTGTGTAAGAAGTGGCTAATCTTCTGGGAGGGTCTGAGAATGTAAGAAACGGGGACAGTCTCTCCGTCGACTTGAATGCGCCCGCATTGAACAGCGCTCACCTAAATGCGATAGCGGGCAGTTGCAGACATAAACACGACCGAACCATGACCAAGAAACGGTGGCATGGAATAGCCGAAACGCAGAATCAAGAGAAGAGAGAGAGGAGATTGAAGGAGGTACATAGTAGTCGTAAGGTCTGCCTTTGAACTCCTGGGCGAAGAAATCAACGACGGTCTTGCCTGCCCATCGATTCTTGACCTGTGGGTCATCAGAAGTCGAGATGAGAAGGCTGAAAGCAGGAGGCTCGGGGAGAGAGGAAGAGAGAGAGGGAGGGGAAGGACGGACATGAGAGATGAATTCGAAGTAATAGGGCCGGACGAGACGTCTCCCTGGCACAGACGAAAGTCGCTGCAACAGTCAGAACTTCACTTTGTTCACAAATCTCAATCAGTGGTTCCATAGTCGTCGATCCATCAATTACCCTTGCGAAAAATGTATCCTGACGTTCCGGTGGGTTCGCCGGGGCCTGCCATACAATCTCCATCTCCCCTCTCTCCTCTCTCTCTCTCTCTCGCCCTCCCCCTCCCCCTCCCCCTCGGGGACTACATCCTTCCCATACGATCATCGGGGGGTGTGATTTTTGTCTCCTTATTTCTTTTTCTTTTTTTGGTTACTCAGGAAACCATACAATGGGCAAACCCTGGACGACAGGTAGAGTCATCACCACCCTTGCCTGTCGAGTAAGTCGTGGGTTCCATTCCTACAAGGTAAACGACGCCGAACGGATCTTTCGAAGCAAACCTTTCCACTTTCGTGAGAGCAACCAGCGCCCAACCACTTACGCTGCCGCCACGAGTGGTTTTGTCTCCTTATTTCTTTTTGTGCACAAAAAGGAGAAAACTTGTCACCACCTAACCTTGGTTGCACAACCTACAATTTGCCTTATAAATTACTAAATCTAAACTTAGTTCGGGCTCTCACAAACTCATACCAATTCATGACTTAGTTCGAGTTTTAACATACAAATAATTTTTTTTTTAAATTAGAAGTCACCGTTAATCTATTTTTGGTGAGTTGATTAGAAACTCAAGTAAAGTAATAAGAGATTGAAATCGGATATGGAAACTTGGTTACAGTATATTTCTCTAATGCCATTTCGATATCATTCTTCTTCTTTTTTCAAAATATCTTTGCAGACAGTCTAGATTGGTTTTAGCCTAATTCACTATCATGCAATGGAGTGATCACACGGATGCTTATTCATTATTAAACAATCAAATGAATCACACCAAAAGAATTAAACACACAAAACAAGCAATTATTTATTTTTATTTTTTTGGGTTTTCTCTTATCTTGAAATTAGAATTCTACTATATAACGTGCACTTTAACTACATGACTTAACTATATTAACAAACAATTTCTGATTAAATGAACCTAACATGCAATCTATTTGACATACACATAATATTTTTTGTATTTTTTTATTAAAATTCATAATTAAAAAACTTAATTAAACTATCTAAATGAATCATTTTTCAATTTATTTTAGGTATTAATTTGACTTAAACCCTATCCTATCTCAGAAAACTATTTATAAGAAAAAAAGATATTATTAAAATATGTGAACGTTATCTAGGACCCTATCTATGAAAGAAAATGTTATTTAGATCCTATTCTAATCTATTCCAAAATTATCTAAACATGCAATCCTATTCAAACTAGATAATGCTATCATGAAAATCCTATTTATCCTAACGTGCAATCTAAAAAATGCAATCCTAATTTATGAAACCATCATATCCGATACACGACTTGATTTTTTTTAGTGTTTTCCAAAACAAGCAATTTCCAAATAAGCATTATATCCAAGCCACTCAGGATATTCATCAAATAAAGAATTAAAATAATTGAAAAAATAATCCGTTATCTCACGGATTAAATTAACGATTATTTTAACCCTAAACATCATAACAGTCAAGAAAAATCAAAATAATTAAACATGTGTGAAGGCAAAAGGGAAAAGGTAAAGGTACTGTGTGATCATAAAGGTCAAATGACTTTTGGTAAAAAATACAAAATTTCACGAAAAACGATTGTTTCTTCCCTCCAAACTACATAGTATGTAGTTGTCGACTACCTTTGGTACCGAAAAAAAGTGCCAGGTGCTTATGTTGATTCTCTGGGATTCGATCTGATTGATGAATGGGGAAGGATGATCCTTGACCCAGTTCAATGGCCTTCATCTAGAGGTGGGAAGGGATTCACTGAAGTTGCAAATAAAGTCTATAGCATGGGTCTAAAGTTCAGGATACATGTCATGAGAGGAATAAGCATGCAAGCTGTTAATGCCAAGACTCATATCCTAGATACAGCCACAGCGCTATCCTCAACCAGGGGAACTAGGTCAACCTATGGTTGAGGACAGTGCCGTAAGACGTGTCAACCTAACTGTGGGCATTTAACACACCCTTACTCACTCCAAGCGTGGGAGGCTACTATACCTGCCTACCCGGTAGTAGCCAGAACCAAAGTCCTAACGTAGTATCTACCTTCACCACCGTGAGGCCTCCTAATTTCCTATTTATCTTTGTCTTCCCAACAAAGAGGGAATAGGAGGACAACACAGGGTCTTCCATCCCAGGGCGGTTCTCCCGCTTGTTTCCTCCGTGAGCCTTTTAAGGACCTGCTCAAGTCCACGATTTGTTCATTTTACTCATTGGCTTTCATCTACTGATTTTCTACGTTTCATATAAAACCTTTCTCTACACAAGATTGATGGGAAACTTTATCATTGGTGTTAAAATTACTTGTGAGAGCAAGTTCCTTTAAACTATTTACATTTGCTTTTATCAAAATATCTAAAATACCTTATCTGCTGTCATGGTCTTAGGTAAAGTCTTAAGCGTGACCTTTGATTTTCTCTGAAATAACTTTCTTACTTCTACTCTGTTTCCATAGTAGGGAGGTGCATATGAAGAGTCCGGTTGGGTTTGGTATGCACAAGATATAGGGTTGAAGGAAAAGGCTTGTGCTTGGATGCATAATGGATTCATGAGTGTAAATACTGACTTGGGAGCTGGAAAGGCCTTCTTGAGGTCACTTTATCAGCAATATGCATCAAGGGGCGTTGATTTCAGTGATTTGATGAGGACTTTTGTAAATTTTTGGTGCTGCCAATCACCTCTTAAATTCAAACTGCTTTAATTAGTTTCAAACGATCATTTAACTAAATAATGACTGTAGATGAAATTAATTTTGAAGCACCTACAATTACCATCTTTTACACTAATTTTTTATCATTTTGATGCAGTAAAAAATGACTGCATTTTCGGTGACGATCTAAATGTGAATGAGATCACGTATATCTCCGAGGTGAGATATGATGGTTCTTCATCTTTTATGCACTCATATATCAGAACTCCGCCATCTTTTGAGGTCGCCGAGCGAGCCCCCCCCCCTCCCCCCATCGCCGCCACCAACCGCCTCCCCACCTCTTACCTGCACCACTATCAAGCCACCTCCCCCATGATTTTTCCCTTTCCACGCAGCTGCATCTCCTCCCCCTTTTTTCTTTTCTTTTATTTTTTTCCTTTTTCTTTTCTTTTATTTTTTTCACCTTAAAGTTGCTTCACAAAATATACACAAAAAATGAGTATCCAAACACTCTTGCCTTCACAAAATGCCCATTCATTCAAAGATACTTGGGGAAATGCAAAGTCATTTCCCAAAAGTTGAACCAAACGGGCCCTTGTCTTTCTTAAGGTGTCGTCCATGAAGAGGAATATCACACTTCGGAAAGAAAGGGAAGTTAAGCCCCAAGTACACATTTAATTTTCGGAGACAAAATTTTGGGGGGGGGGGGGAGTTGTAATATCCTCAATTTCGACCTTTCTTTTGGTCCCAACTAGAAAGCTAAGCTAGATAGACCAATCTTCTTGAAGAACAAGAGTCAAATGCATTGAATGAGAGTAATGCGTATGGAGACTTAGGTGTCTCAAGTAATTAATGAAATTGGGTGACTCATGACCTAAAAGAATGATGACAAGTGATCTTGGAAGCTAAGTAGGGCACCACCTCTCCATAGACTTGCCACCTAGGGTTTTATCGGTTTTGACTTTCCAGTTTTTTTTTCAAAGCTGCTAGACCTTCGTTATTTTCCAATTTTATCAAGCTTTTTATGTTTCGAATTTGGAAAAAATTTCTTCATAAAAGTTGTTTAAAATATCTTGATCTAGAACATACTTAAAAATTATATTTTTCTGAGGTGAAATGATTATAATGAAGGTCCGATCATTTACCCATTGAAACTTGCCCAGTGTAGTAAAAGCAGTGACCAAGTTGCCTTCTTGATTTTTATAAAAAATTTCCTTTTGAATTTAAATATACTCCTTTCTTAAAATTTTTAGAGGGCATCTATATCTACAACATATAAAAATTTCAAATATTTTTGTGAAAATTGGATTTCGAAATGGGTCTTTCTCTTCGATCATTGAACATTCTTGAAAAACGAATTTTTAGATTGTGTTAAGTGATTTTCTGCTCTTTACACAAAACTAATTTGGCTAGGCTTCCTTCATGAATTGTTTAAGATTTTCTCTACAACATATAAAAATTTTGTAATTTTTGGATCTCATTTGATAAGGTAACGTGCCGACTTTGGGAATTGTTTGAAATTGTTTTTTATCCCAGGATAAAAGGGTCACACACCCCACTTGGAAGGAAATGGAACTGTATCACGCTCCGATCCTCAAGCATGTGCCCATCCCTCGGTGATCAATAAAATTTGCGACTTCCCAGGATAAGTCGCCAACCCTTTCATTTTATTACACATGCGGAAGCGAATAACAAATCTCCTTACGGTAACCATCTTGAAATAGAAAAGCAGGACAATAAATTTACAAACAAAACATGCTTTTATACACATACTGAGTCATGTTCAAAAGTCTACAATTAAAAGACTTCAAAATATTGACTCTCAAAAGAAGCTATCCTATCTGACCTACACTTCTGATCACCTCAACTCGACTCTAGGTCCTCCACCCTACGATCCTGAAAAATTAAGTCCACGATGGGGTGAGATATAAATCTCAGCTTTTTCATGCTCTAAACCTCGATTATGAGGGTAATACGCCTAGGGCGCCCTAACCATACAATCATACAACCATAAAGACATACCTCGTCTCAGATCATCCCTATAGGTTAGCACATTTCATATCACAACCATATGCATATAGCAATTTCACACATCAATTAGAACGTCTAAATCAATCACTACTCACACAAGCAAGAACTACCGACACACATTGGTCCATCAATTCAATCATAGAGGTCCTGATTATAGGGTCAAATCGTTATGACACGTCCCATTCCATTCCACATAATTTTGTCCCATAATCCGGCGCATCGATTTCACTCAATATGCGTTCCAATTGATTATTACTACTTGCACAGGCAGTTTTACCGACACACATTGGTCCTCTGGCATAGCCAGGTTCTGTCTCCCTCCTTTGAGCACGGCTACATCCTCTGACTCACACCAGGGACGGCATTCCTTATGGCATTTTTGGAGTATCGGTCCAGAATCTATTACAACCATCCACCGACATACACCGGGGACGGCTAACATCCACTGACACACACTAGGGATAGGTAATGTCCACTAACACACACTGGGGATGGGTTCTCTTAACCAGCACACAATCATTCAATTCTGGCCAAGGACATTGTGTTTTGCACTCACATGCCTCAATTAAGATAATGACCTTGACATGTTTTCTTCTTATTAAAAACATCCGATGAAAATATCATGTGTGGGTACACGATCAGATCGAACCCGAAAAATTGATATCTCCCTTTTTTAAAATCTCACTATTTTATATAGTATATAAAACAATTTTCAGTGTTAAAACCCAACACTTAGGATTTTTCAAAATAAATATTAGAAATTCACAAAGTTTGGAATAAATGACCAAATTTCCAATCAACACTCAATTGGCACAATTTAACACTCAATTGCAGAAATTAACCACGTCATTACAATCAACACGAAATTCCGGTCACCGGCTATCCCGGTCTAATTTTCAGAAAATAATTAATAATTAAATAATATTACTGAAATTAATTAAATAAATCAATTTAAATACCAAAAATTCAAACTTAGGCTAAAAATTGCTAATCTAACCACCTATTGAACTAATTAAATTATCCTAACCATTCTAACTATAAGGTTACATAATAAACTAACTAATTACAAGTTCTAACCACCTAATTCACTAATCTAACTAACCTAAATTAATTAAGCAAACTAATAACTACACTAATCTAATCTTAATTAAATCTAAACACCCCTTAAATTTCATTAGCCTATTGAGTTTAGTGCATAAACTCATCGATTTAAGCGTGAAAACCGGTTCACCGTGATGGCGGCGCGACGGCAGCCGAAGCTTGGGCCCACGACAATGCCAAAGGGGGCTTGGACCGAGCTGAAAAAGCCCAACACGGCTCAGCTAAAGCTGAGCTTCAGCCCTGATTTGCGGAGGCTGTTGGATCAGCTTCAAGCGGGCTTGCGGTTGTTGGACGAGGGAGAGGAGTTGTTGCGGTCGCTGCTTGGGGAGACTTCGTTGGAGGTTGAACAAGCCAATTGAAGACACGAGGAGGCGTTGAGGTGAGGCGGCAGTGAACGAGACCACGTGAAGGAAGAGTCGGCGGCTGACTTTGTGCAAGGGCCGGTGGACGCGCGGCAGAAGCAGGGGAATTCTGTGGAGTCAACATTAGGGGAAAAAGGTTGACTCGGTGGAGAAAACGATGGAGGAGAATTCGATGGTGGAGCAGCAGCTTCGGTGGAGTTGGCAACGAATTGCAGAGGGGTGCTCGGTTACAAAGAAAAGGGAAAAGATGGAGAGGAAGCTGGCGGCAGATCCGTGAAGAAGGGTAATGAATCAAAGCAAAAGCAGCGAATGGATGAGGGAGGCAGCCAAGCGTGCGAAGGAAGATTGGGGGGAACGGATGAGGAAGAGCCAAAAAGTCAAATAAAATATCTTGCAAATAAATGCTTGGTCCCCTAAGGTCCTCATGTCCATCCCTTGTGTCCCCCTAATTCTTTATAGCATATAATTTCCACCAAATAACCCAATTTGGTGCCAAATTTGCAGCCCCCATCCAAGCTCCGAATTTCCTCATTTTTTTACTTCAATTTCTTCACGAATCTTTCAATTTGATGTCCAATTTTGTTCCGGAGGAAGCCCACACAATTTCCACAAGTTCCCATCACCAAATAGCTCGGTTTGAAAGCCAAAAATCCCTTCAATTTGGCCAATCCGAATTTCCATTCATTTCTGAATTGTCTGAATTGATTTTCTATAAAAATCTAGAACTCAACGGAATTTCTCCGAAAGACAAGACAACGTCCTATTTATGAATTATGACACACTCGAACGTCTGATTCCCAAAAAGAAATTCAATTCCGTGGTTAAAATCGACCGAATGCGATTTTAGTCCAATCCAACCTACTGGATAGCTTTAGTTCAAAAAAAAAAAACATATCGGATAGCTTTTGGGGATTTTACCGTAGTTATATCCCTTAATGGCTTCACCCAATAAATTGGTTAACTCGTGAGTGATCAACTCAGAGAAAAAGGATCATAGGTGCGCCGACGAAAAGCTCATTTCATTTTATCGAGATGAGTCGAAAATTCATGATGTCACAACTCTTCCCCTCTTATAAAAATTTTGTCATCGAAATTTAAACCATTACAATTCTTCTTCAAAATGGTGGGATATTGTTGTCTCATCGAGTCTTCACTTTCCCATGTAACTCATTATGTCTCATGGTGTTGCCAAACCACTTTAACCAAAGATGTCGTCTTGGTGCACAGCACTTGCTCCTTGCGACCCACAATCTAAATTGGGCTTTTCACGTACGACACTTTGTCATCCACGTCTAATTCTTCAAGATTTAGCACGTAGGTCGGATCAGACTCATATGTCCTCAACATCAACACGTGAAAGACATTATGCACTTGCGCCAACCTCGGCAATAATGCAAGACGATACGTTAGGATTCCGATTCTTTCTAGAATCTTAAAGGGACCTACATATCTCAGACTCAGCTTTCCATTCTCGTCGAAGCACAAGGTACCCCTCATTAGTGACACCTTCAGAAAGGCGTGTTCACCAATTTGGAATTCCAATGACCTTCAACACTTATCAACGTAACTTTTATGGCGGTTCTTAGCGGTCTTTAATCTTTCCCTGTTAACGGAAATTGTATCCACTAACTGCTAAACTAGCTCTAAGCCTATGATCTTTCGTTCTCCGACCTCATTTCAACAAACTGAAGTTCTGCACGCTCTGCCATATGATGCTTCGAAAAGAGCCATTTGAATGCTCTGCTAGTAGCTACAAATCTAAGGTCTCAGTTTGATATAATCGTACCAGCAATCCATGTAGACGAACAATCTGGTGCACATACAATTTTGCATGCCTATCCAAATCAAGGTCCTTTCGTACTGCAATCCGACTTCGTCAGTCTGTCGACCACTACCCAAATGGAATCATTACCTCTCTGACTCCTTAGTAAGCCCGTCATAAAGTCCATTGTGATATGTTTCCATTTCCACTCGGGAATCTCGAGAGATTGCAGGAGTCCTCCTAGCTTACAATGTTGTGCCTTCACTTGCTAACATGTCAAACACTTAGCAACATGCTTGGCGATATCCGCCTTCATACCGGGCTACCAATAATGTTGACGAAGATTCTAATACATCTTTCTACTGCTAGGTGAATGCTGTAATTGTTACGATGAGCTTCTGATAAAATCTCTTCCTTAAGTATTGCATCGTCAAGTACACACAATCGTCCTTGGAACCTTAGGGTTCCGTCTTCAGCAATCTAAAAGTCAACATTTCTCTTATCGGTATCCTCATCCAGGATCTTCTAAACATCTGGATATGTCAGCTAAAGCGTCTTGATTCTAATTTGTACTTCCAGCTCAATTCTAAGGGTGGCCATAAGCTTTGAAAGGTGGCCTACCTCAAATTTAAAAACCGAATCTTGAGCCCTCTCAAGTAAAAATCCATTCCTTGAGTACCATCTGCACTACTGAAGACTTCTGATTTAGTGCGTCTGCAACCTTGTTAGCCTTTCTCGGGTTATACGGAGTATCACAATCATAGTTCTTCAGGAGTTCCATCCAACGACGCTATCTTATATTCAACTCCTTCTAAGAGAATAAATACTTGAGATTTTGATGGTCTATAAAGATCTGCAATCTTTTCTCCACACAAATAATGTCTTCAAATCTTCAGAGCGAAAATAATTGATGCGAGTTCTAAGTCATGCGTCAGGTAGTTCAGTTCATGAGGTCTCAACCAATGGGACGCGTATGCAACAACTCTACCATGTTACATCAACACGCAATCTAGTCATCTAAACAACGCATCACTATCGATCTCGTATCCTCCAGGACCAAATGGAATGGTCGGCACAGGTGCGGTAGTCAACTTCTACTTAAATTCTTGGAAACTACGCTCGAACTTGTCTGTCCACGCAAATTTCTCTTCCTTCTTCAATAGTCGAGTCAACGGCGAAGCTAATGCTGAGAATCCATCCACGAACCTTCTATGGTACCCTACCAATCCCAAGAAACTTCTAATCTTTGTTACAATAGTCAGTCTTGGCCAGCTGATTACTGCTTCAATCTTGGTTGGGTCCACGGAGATTTCTTCGCCTGAAATCACGTGACCTAGGAAAGTAACACGACTCAACCAAAACTCGCACTTGCTAAACTTGGCATACAGCTCATGAATCCTCAGCTGATGATACCCTGTCCTCAAGTCGATCTTTGAAAATATCGACACTCCTTACAACTAGTCAAACAAGTCATCGATCATCGGTAGTGGATACTTATTATTGATCATCATTTGATTGAGTTGACGATAGTCGATGCACAGATGCAAACAAACCATATTTCCTCTTCACAAACAGAACTGGTGCTCCCCAAGGCGATGCACTAGAAAGTATGAATCCCTTATTCAACAACTTCTGCATCTGCACCTTTAGTTCATCAACTGTCGTATCCACGACAGTCACCAGGTAACCTTGACAACCCCCGTCTAACAAACAAGTTGTCTCAAGTGACGAGATTAAAGGGATCAAGGGTCCTCTTTGATCTCTGATAAATTTGAAATTTTCATCTGTCAACAGGTCAAACTGAATCACATTGCAACAACAATTCATTACAACAAAAGCTCCCGAGCCAAACCTTTTTATACATGACGTCAAAGTTATACATAAGCAAACTAGTCAAGTACAGCTCTAGCTAGTGATTCTCCTTTTTATGACTTCATTACAACAACTAAGGTTCCATAAACTTAACCAAAATTCTATTGTGCCACTCTAATAAAATTGTTCTGGGAACACTGCTCTTCTTGTTCAATGCACAACTCGATTCATCCCTAAGCTGACGGCCTGTTCAATCCATCATGCGGTGCATTCTGCGGCGCAATTCCTCGGTTCTAACCCATCGGTGCAGTGGAGGTGGAGGTAATTGTTGCAATCCCATCGGTCTTCGAGGACAATTCCTAGCTATGTGACCCTGCTGGCCACATTCATAACACGTACCCATATTAAAATGGCATGGGGCCGGTCTGTGTCGTTTTCCGCAAAAGTGACACACGTCATTCTATCTTGGCACTCACTTTCCGAACCCACCCTTCCTTTTGGGCAGAATAGAATACATTCCTCTAGACATAGGTCTTTTCCCAAACCTATTCCCATCTCTGTTCAAACCAAACCGCAATCCAAATGCAGCCGCTTGTTCATTCTGGTATCTCTCTATCAGCTGGGCCCATTCATAAAGGTCATTATAGTTCTTCAGATTCAGTGGCACCAGGGGGCTTCTCACTTCCGATCTGAGCCCATCTTTAAACCTTCTAGCTCGATTTACCGAATTCTTGACCAGTTTGGGGGCGTACTGTGACAGCTTAGGGAACTTCACTTCATACTGATCTACAGTCATTGTACCTTGGCAAAGGTAATGAAATTCCGCCATCTTCAGTTCTCTAGTACAATCAAAGAAGTATTTGCCGTTGAAGACTTCGATAAAGGCGTTTCACTCCAGGACCACACCTTTTGGGAACACTATCCCTCTAGTGGCTCTCCACCAAGTGCTTGCAATTCCCTACAGCTGATAGACTGCAAGAACGACCTTCTCTGCCTCAATGCACATCAGCAGTGCAAAGGCCTTTTTCCAATTCCTGGATCCAGAGGGTTGCAGCCTCAGGATCTCCTGCGCCAATGAATTTCAGCGGTTTCAACTTTAAAAATTGCTCCACAAGCTTGTGCATCGGCCTTACTCTCTTAGCAACCACGTTCCCAGGTGGAATCTCGACAGGTGCGGCAACAGGTGCGACAACAGCTACGGCAGCAATAGCAGCGTTGGTAGCAACAGTAACGGCAGCTGTAGCAGTGGCAATAATGGCGGCGGCTTGATTATGGGCCTACTGCCTCATCAGATCTCTTATCGTCTCTAGCACCTGCATGATCCCAACAATTCTCGAATCACCAGGTGCTGCTACACCAGCACCGACTAGAGGCAGTGTTACTGCACTTGCGCTGGCCTCAGCTTGCACTCTACCACGACCGTCTTGAGTACCAACTCTTGTCAGCGTCCTACCCCGAGTCACAGGATCTACCGCTCTCTTCCTAGGAGCCCTCTGCTCCTGGTCACTCATCTTGCAGATTCTTTATAAAAACCTACTTTCCAATTCCACACAAAATTAGAAATTGAGTGACCACACAAGACAAACTACCAATCAGCTATCACTCACATGCATCAACATAATTAAAGCATTTCCTACTAACTATCCCATGACTCATCGCACCTTATCACTCCAAACACAGACCTTGCTCTGATACCACTTAAATGGGGATGTCACGCCCCGATCCTCGAGCGTGTGCCCATCCCTCGATGGTCGATAAAATTTGCGACTTCCAAGGACGAGTCGCCGACTCTTTCATTTTATTGCACATGCAGAAGCGAATAACAAATCTCCTAACAGTAACCATCTCAAGATAGAAAAGTAGGACAACAGATTCACAAACAAAACATACTTTTATACACATACCGAGTCATGTACAAAAGTCTACAATCAAAAGACTTCAAAAGATCGACTCTCAAAAGAAGCTGTCCTATCTGACCTACACTTCATATCACCTCAGCTCGGCTCCAGGTCCTCCACCCTACGGTTTTGAAAAGTTAAGCCCACGACGGGGTGAGATATAAACCTTAGCGAGTTCATGCTCTAAACCCCGATTAGGAGGGTAATACGCATAGGGCGTCCTAACCACACAATCATACAACCACATAGACTTACCTCGTCTCAGATCCTCCCTACAAGTCAGCACATTTCATATCACAACCATATGCATATAGCAATTTCACACATCAATTAGAACGTCTGAATCAATCATTGCTCACACAAGCAATTTTAAATGTTTAATAATCATTAGGAGGTGTCAAGCAATACAATGGATAGGTCTGATTTGCAAAAATTCAGTTTAAAATGACAATTACATTTAAGGGACTAATTAGGGGTCAAATTACAAATTTATAAAATCTCATGGCCAATCTGCAAAATCATGAGAAATTGAGAGTATAGGAGTGAAATTGACGTGGTAAGGATCCCGGAACCAATTATCGAAGGTTCAGAACTAGCCGACAAGGGGTAGAACCGACCTGCCCCGCCGATGGCTGGTTGGATCAATTAGACTGGTTCATGCCGGTTTGACCGGTTCTTGACTGGTTGTGACTAGTTCTAGCTAGTTCACGCATTTGTGGTCCTTGTGGGTTCAAAATTTATGTAATTTGGTCAATTGAAGAGAAAATTTGCACAATCTAAGGAGAAATTATATGATTTCAATGCAATTCAACCAATTAAACTTCATAAACATAATGTATGCACCATATATTGACTTAATTGCGCAATTATCGTTAAAAACAACAGATCAAAACCATGGATACATGAAATCAAGCCTTAAGGGCTGTAATTTTGTAATTTCTTGGCTAAAATTGCAAATCAATTGAGATTAAATTCAATTAATATTGTAATAGACCAATTTAACTAATTACTCATATGTAGGATCACCTAATGAATTTAAATTGACATTGAATTGAAGTGCCGAAACTTAGGCCAAAGATGAATCGAGGTCTAATATTAAAATTGAACCTAGATTCATGTAATTGAACTCTAATCTTAAATGGGTCAACTTAATGGCTCAATTTTCTTACTTTCAAAAGAGTGAAGTCGCTCAAATTGAGAAGTTCTAATGTGAATTTTTCAAAATTGACTTTAGATTTGGACTTATTTTTAAAAAATGAAAGGAAAATAATTACCCATTTGTAAATCATGAAAAAACGATTTTGATCCCCTAATTAGGGCTTAAAATGGCAATTCGCCTTTCAATGTGGCAATTCGCGAAATTGAATGTACAAGCGAATTTAGAATAGTCCCCAAATCAAATGTCGTAAAAGGAACTACACCTAATTATGACTAAGATGAAAGTAATTTTATTTTTGGCTCAATTTAGAACCTAAAATTGAAAAATTCATAAAATAAGGTTATTGATCGAATTTTGCAAAATTTTCGATACACGAATCAAATTGACACTAAAAAGAAGTGCTTTGTAGATTTTGATTTTTTTTTTCAATTTTTTTTGTCAAAGAATTAACTAAAAGTTAACCATTTAGTTGACTTTTCCTAAAATGTTGATTTTTGAGCCAAATCTTTGGAGTTTTTAAAAATGACTTGAGAAAAGTGAAATTAAATCTAAATGGTTTCTTTTTGGATGAAAAGCAAATTTTTGACTCAGGATTGACTTTTTATTAAAGGGTTGATTAAAAATTAACTCGAAAGTCAACCATTTGGCTTTTCAAGTTTTTTTTTCCTTAAAAATGATTTGCAAATTGCTTAAAAGTAAAAACGCAAAAGGAAGAAACGAAAAGTGATACTTTTTGGTCAAGAAATGGGTTCCATCACAATCGAAAACCCAAATCTCAATTTTTTTTTTACCTTTTTAATGCGTTGACTAAAATTCAAATGTCAATACAAGCCAAGATCAATTTCAGTTATAGCTTAATAAGTTCAGTTCAAGGATGAAGTTGCCAATTATGCGGAGAAGTTATTGATTCGGTGGATAAGTTATCGATTTCATGAGCATTAGTCAATTATGTTGTCGTCGATTTACAATCATCCTGTTAATTTAGAAACTACTAATCAATCACCACGCATCTAGAGACTATTCTCATTGACTTCCTTTGCTGATGATTCAACTTCGAAGGAATCTATTTAGCTGTCAACATTCATGTACGAATTTAGAGAGTCTCATCAACTTTCCATGCATCTAGTAGTAAGTTGCATGCATTTAGGTTTCTTACTTCACGGTTTTTCTAGTCTTTATTGTAGTGCTACTTTTAAGAGTCGTAAGAGTTTGTTTGGGTTTTCAAGAATTCACATAGTCTTTTCTTTTGTTAGCAATATTTCTATAAATTGAAGCGTAATCTCATTGTAAAAAGCGAAGACTTTAGTATATAAATATGAGATTTTTCTTTGTATGAGTGAATATCTAAACTCCATTCATTTTTAGCCGAATTTCACAAAAGTTGTTTCATATCATGTTATGCATGTTAGGTAATTTTTTCCAGGTTATATTACCAATAAGTACCACCAAATTTTGTTGACTTGTTGTGATTGATCTGAAACTTTCTGTTATGAGCTCTTTGTTGTGATTACTTGGCTAGATCTTTTAGGTTAGTTCGTGCATGGAATTAAGACATGCCATCTTTATAAAATTTGATTCAAATCCTTTATCTTCATCATCAAATTATTTTCAATGAATTGACTTTTCAATCGAACCTTGAAATGGCTTTGGTATATATGATGTTTTCTAAAACGAACATTTAGAAATCCTTTTCAATACTTGATTTAACTTGGGAAAAGTCATGGTTTGGACCGTATTTAAAATATTTGCGATGCCTATGAGTACATGTATGTGAGCCCTAGGCTAGCCTTAGCAATTAAATGCGTTTTATAGCCTAAATATTCCTTAGTCTAGAATGTCTTCAAATATCTTTAAACTTTGATTTGACATTGTGACAATCATGGTTTGGGCCATATTTAAAATTTCTATGATACCCGTGAGTGCATTTATGCAAACCCTAGGCTAGTCTTAGCAATTAAATATGTTTCATTACCGAGACATCACTGTGTCTCAAAAACCTTGCTTTCCATTATTGATAATTTCAAACTCATTTTTTGAAACATCACATGTAATATAATCACATCATTCATTAGAAATGCTTGTGTTTGTGTGCTTATGCTGGGGGTTGAGGGTTTATGCTGCACTTGGTGCAAGTGTGCAGTGTGCACATCTTATACCAGGTGTACTAGTGCAAGCTAGTGCAAGACTCAGCTTGCACCAATACCTTGTACGGCAACACCACTAGCACGATGGTGGCTAGAGTACCTAGTGTGGCAAGTGGCGGTGGCTAGCGCAATTTTTAGAGAAAACCTACAAAAATTGACACTTAACTAATCACATTCTAAAAAACTTAACACTTAAGTATTCACTTTTAACTACGAGTTACACTTAAGTGATCACTTTAACAATAACTTGACACTTAAGTGATCATTTTTTCATCGTGACTAGCACTTAAGTGATTACCAAATACAACTTATGGCACTCAGGTAATCACTCGTGTTTGTCTTGTGTATATGCTGGTTTGCAGTAAAACATAGAAGGTGATGGTAGTTCAACTTATGGCAACTCCATTCAATGCCAATGTTTGCTGCCAGTTTATGTTTATATTTAGTTCAAGTAAAAAAGACACCGCGACACATTGACCCAATACACATTCATCATTGCTGGTTTATATTCAGGAACAAGTAAAAACATAGTACAAGCAACATCTAATTCACTTATTCATTTTCCTTCACCTCCCCACAAACATAAGAAGTAACCCACAATACATATGACAGCACAAACAACAACAAAGCCACAATGATCTTGTGGAATAGCACAAACTTCTTCTCATCTTCCAAAAAGAAAAAAAGCCTACATTTAATCCAAAACAATTACATTTGTCCACTCATTTTTAACTATGGCAGTCGGAGAAACTTTTTCTCATCTTCAAGTGCTTTACATTTCATCATAAAGTAGGATAGATAACAAAACAACACCATAATAAACGCTTGGTAACACTTCCATTATATTTTCATCATTGAAACTTCATTCTTGAAAAGTTTAGCCGTAGATGCTTGAGCTTACATTGAGTCAACATCATCCAAGTCGTCCACGAGCATAAACGGAGATTGATGTCGTTCATCAAATAAATCCAATATCACATCTGTGGCTCAGTGAGAGAATTTCGGATCGACCCATTTGAAGTATCTGCACTTCGACTCTTCTTTATACCAAGCGCATCCATAAAATCTTCTCCCAAGATTCATTCAAGTCCACGATGTTCTTTTTGGACTCAGTAACCCACGAAAATAGAAACTCTGACCTTCTCCTTTGCTTTGGTGAGAGGAATTTGAGGCGCTGCTGAGAGTTCTACTCTCCATTTACAATATTCAACGATGGAATTTTGGGCAAATCAAAATTAAGGTTCAGGACTAGGATTCGAGCATTTCAATAGGTATTTTGGCTGATTTAAGGTTTTAGATTTGGGCAATTTGAGAGACGGCGTCATTTTGGTAGATTCACATATTTTATTTTAGCCAACTATGGAAACGGCATCGTTTTGGGTGAGTACAAGCTGAGTCAGCTCTCCGGCGAGCCACGTAAGCGAACAAAAATAATAAAAAAATTACCATGTAGGATTTCCGATGAGATTCACCGAAAGTAACACTTAAGTATTCTCTTGTATCAACTTTTGGTACTTGGGCTGTACGTCTCCCTATTTGGAACCAGGAAAAAGCCGTTTGGCCATTTGCCTCTATGCCATCTATGAAATTTCAATATTTTATTGATAATTAATTAGATGATCGGTACTACATGATGGAGCCGCCTATTTATATAAATAGCATTTGAAACATTTTTCTTAAGGATGTTAGTTGGTCCTGATTACACTCGGGAACTCAACCAAACAGAATTGGTCTGGATTAAACAATTCAAAGCCGGTTCACCCGTGAGGTGGATAGGTTCATGGGTAAGTAATTCGGGAATTGGTCAAGACCAGTTTTGGTCCGAATTTAATGTGCCGATAGGTTGGAATAGGTTCTAAATTGATGGGCGTTAGATTGGCCAAAATTTTCAAAAATATCAATTTTTTTGCAAAACAAAACAGAGCATTAGATCGGTCAAACTAAAAATTTCGGACATGCATATCCAAAAAAGGGAAAGACAGATCCCTAATATACTTATAGATCAAATTAGAGTTTTTACAACTTAATTGTGAAGAATGCTTGGCTGATAAAAAGATTTAATTTTAAAGTAATTGAATAAATCCATAAGCATTGAAGTGAATTTAATGTGAATATCCGTGTCTCCATTTTCTCCCGCTCCTTTCATCCCAAATTCAAAACCAATTAATAGCTCATTTGACCCCATCCCAGGCCTTCCCCACAACAGTGATCTCTCGATTTCCACCACCATCTCTCAAAACATCTCCGCCAGCGCGCCTCCGACGGCACCACAACCACCATCATGAACCTCTCCTCCTCTCCCCCCGAAGCCTCGCTAGAGCAGCAGAATTGGGGGAGCTGGAAAAAGAAACGAAGCTTCGATTTTCATATTCGCTCTTCAAAGTTCCATCCTTTTCTTGTGTAAATTCATAGCAATTGATCAATTGTCTTATGACATTCATTCACCCAGATTGCGATTTCTCCCGGGAAAAGACCGACCCCGTGAGTTCTAATAGTCTTCGACGTGACTCACCAAATAGCACTGCGACCGCCATTGGCGAAGCTCGATTTCATACGTGTAGATGAGGGAGAGAATGAGGAGGCTAGTTTTTATTGAGTAATTGTGTTGTAATGGAAATGAGCTTGAAATGGGTTTGTTTCCGACCAGTTAGACCTATTTACACTTAGGCATTTATTTCTTAGACACATTTAAACTGCTTTCAAACATTTTAGACTACTCATTTATGACCATAAAAAATGAGTTGACACTTTGACACCTCTATCCGGAACCAATCATCCTTATTTGTATGTTGTTACGTTACAGAATAAATTACATTTGTAGTTCCTTTCTCTCTCTTCTCTTCCCCTTTTTGAATTGCTTGCACCTTTGTTATCCTTTAAATCTTCATACCTACAAAGAAAAAGTTCACAAGTTAGGAACATGCTTAGCAACCCAATAGCTATCGGTCCTAGGAGTGAGCAACTGTAGATTCTATATACGTTCCACCTAGAACTTGAAAGTTATCGTGCATACCATGAAACCTGGAAGCTACACTGTTACAGGTTCTAGGGTTAGTTCTAAACTCTACCCAAGTTTTATTTGTATGATTAATTGAATTATTATAATGAATCATCAACTTTAATGACTACCACTTATTGTTGCAGTCCCTTACCACAATGGAAGCTCAGATTAGTGGTTCCAAATTATACATTCAACATTTGATGTTATAGAATTTCACAGAATTGTGTGAAGACCTAAACCAATAAAAATACAAAAAATTATTTGACGTTTTAAGTTTCAGGTTTCAAGTTCCATATTCCGTCAACCTAAAACCTGTAACTTACCCATTGAAATAGGTTCCCAAATTTTTAGAACTTGGAACTTAGAACCATATAAATTCCTATCAATCCGGTTCTTAGGTTCCAGGTTCTATTATGAAACTAATGGTCACCCGTAATAAGCTCATTGGAAGTACATTAGCAAAATCTTCATGCTCCACTAACTTTCATTTGGGCCGGGGTCATACTGGGATCCGTGGCGGGCCGAGCCGATCTGTTTTCGGGTCTTTTAAATTTCGTTTCTTTATAGATGGTCCCTGAAAAACTTAAGTTTCATACAGTCCAGTGCGATCTTTTCTATGTTTTACTGCTGCTGATGTGCGTGTTGGTCATCAGAAAGAGCTTGGAAACTCGAGACCGCATCTTGTAAAACAAACACGGGTCGCCTTTTCGCTTCCGCGATCGAGCAAAGATACCTGCACGTCCGCCATCGCTTATTGATCCGTCCATTGTCGGGAAGTCCCTTGTGGGGGTGGGGGTGGGGGTGGGGGGCCCAAAAGGCTTAACGAGAAAGGCTAAAACCATGATGAACCGTTCTAATCAACGTTTCGCAAGGATCGGTGCGAGTGCGGTTGATATGATTGAAGAGTGAAAGTAAAAGCATCTGATCCTTTTAGGACTTGATAACTTCTTTTTAGGGTGAGTTCGAAAAAGGGAGGGATGCGATATCGACGGAGATTAATGATTTAGGTCACTTTCTAATGATGAATCTCGGGATTCGAAGAAAATTTGACTCGTTTTTTTTTTTTTGTTTGACTAATAGTGAGCATACTAAGACAGATCTACTAAATTGTCCGTGAAGTGATGTGATCGAGCTTTATTGAAATATTGAACACGACTCATTTTTTCAAACACTTCGATCTATCATGTCGTTTAATAAACTAGCATAGTGAATCAATTTTTTCAAACACTAGGTCTTTTGACTTTTCTTAGCCTATTAGTGACCTGGAATTAGCATCAGGAATAGTAAAGAAGCTATTTAATTACGCCAACCCGCTTTGTGGCTCGACTAAAACCGGCCAAGGAAAAAGCATCTGAGTAATTTCTTGCTTTCCAATGTCAAGAGATTAGGTTGGCCAAAAGAAAGGTTAGGTTGAAACTTACTTGTTTAACATAAAAGGAATTGCTTTTTGAATATTTGCGCTCAATGTTTCATTTTAAGCATTTCTTTTTCTCCAATGCTCTCATGCCATTGATGGGTGAGTCACGAGTTACAGATATTGCCCACACATAAGCTCAATGTGTGATATTTTAGATTAAAAAATGCACTTTTGGTGATGGATATTTGATAGAAGGGGTTAGTGTAAATAGTGATTTCTCAGATAGTTATGTGATATATAAATTTTGATTTGCCTTTGATTTGATAGAAGATTTACCCCGAGTGCCCAAGCTCCCCATAGACCTTTATGATATGCCTTAGTGCGGGCTACCTATTCGACACTTCAAATTGATAATCAATTAGTTTCTCCATTATTAGGCTTGCTCCCGAATTGTCTAGAGTAATGATTTGAAGTAATAGAATAGCACAATAAGTTAATTATGTCAACGTTTGATTTCATGGTTGCCTGCCATAGCATACATTCGATGAAGACTTAAACATGGATTAGACTTGATCATGAACTTAGCGAGTCACAAGTCATACCTCCAAATTGACGGGCTTGGTCGAGGAAATAGAGGCCTACCCAATGATCGAGTCTAATATTGATCGAGTTAGTCATAGGCCCTTTTTTAATATAAAATATTAAAATTTATTGTACAAAAAGACAAAATAGTAAGGCAAGGAAGATTCAACGCACTGGAACTCCATAATAGGGTGCAACTTTCTTTAGTTGATTGACCAAAACCATGAACCAAGACATAAAACCTTATGCAACATTAAAATCAGTCCTTTTGGCGCCCCCACATTCGGGTGCCAATATCTCCCTTTTTCGGGCTTCCTACTAGCAACCCAAAAGTAAATTAAAAGAGAGAGAGAGAGAGAGAGGAAGAAAAAAAGTGCAAAAGAAAATTTAAGAAGAAAGGGACAAGCGACTCCAATACATTACACACAAGCACAACAAGCTTATTAGCTCCTGTGGTTGGTCAAAGGGTGTCAGCGATGCGGCGGTCAAACGTTCTCGGTGGACGGCGGGAGGAGGGGCTGAGTGAGGGACGGCGCCTTGATGTGGGCGGGCGAGCGGCTGTTGCCGTGCTCCGGGGCGGACTGGATCGCGGCCTTCTCCAACGCGAACTTGCGCTCCTCGTTCTTCCCCCACAGGACCAAGTAGAGCCCGGCTATGATCAGGACCGCTCCTATGATCCTGCGCACCCCAGAAAAGGAAAAAAAAAAAAAAAGCACATCATTCAGGTCCTGTTTTCTGACTCCGACAAAGAAAAAGCGAATATATAAACACAAGAAAAATCTTCTCAAACTTGGAAGCCATGATAAATCATTAGGGCACAGTAGAGTCCCGCAAAAATCGTCGCGGGACATTGATTCTCTGTGCTATGTCATCCCATATTCGACTGGAATCAACTGAAGTGTAGTTACATGACGTGCTCGACAATACCCTTGATTTGGATGAATGAGGATGATCATGTCGGGCCTGGCTAGTGACAATTGATGATAGTGGAAGCATTGAGAAGGGTGGTGCCTGGAATGATGTGGGTACCCATCGGGGATCGAGTGGACAAAAGTGAGGTAAATTGGTGGAGCCCAAGAAGGCCGTCTGAGTATCATCGTTAAGTTCACTCGAGTCAATCACGGTGTATGACGTACTTCATGCTCGAGAAAACACCCGAAAGTTTCTCTCGACTTGGTCGTTCTGGCGGCGGCGGCCAGCTTGATCGCCGGTTCTAATTATGTGAATCTAGGTATTTCTAAGAGACTCGATGGATTAATTTACATGTGGGGCGTGCAGGTAAGATCCCCTCTGGTTTCTATTAGTTCAGGTGGATCGATCGAGCGGTGCATGTGTTTTTCCGAGAGTCGGGAGCGCATCACGTACCCGCCCAAGTAGAACTGCTCGCCAAGAGCAAAGGAGGCCATGATCGCGACAACGAGGGTCTGGACGGGCTGGTACACGGCCACAAACACCGGGCCGCCTCTGTCGATGCACCATATCTGCACGGCGAACGCAATCCCGGACGCCACCACTCCCTGCGCATACGTTCGCACGACAAAAAGCACGCATGTTACAGATCATCATCATCATCATGTCCAGAAATGGAATACTTTTTCATCTGATTAGCTTCTTTTCGTTAATCTAATTGAAGGCCCTTTACTCAGCTTGTGAGATCTTTATGTTCTTGCCCCCACCACCACCACCTCCCCGCATTATCATTAGGTCCCAACGAGGAAAGAAAAGGAAAGGAAAGGCAACAAAGGCGGGCTTGAAAGGAGGAATGAAAGAGCTTTTGCTTTAGCCTTCTTCAACCGAAAAAGACGACAACACTGACGATTCGAATATCTCACCGCGTAGAAGATGCTGAAGACCTCGGCCCCGGTGTGGACGAGCCAGGCGTTGGAGTTCCGCTCGATGAAAGCTGAGATGACGAGGAACTGGAGGAGGCCGAAGAAGCAGGTGTAGGACGTGACGGAGAGGCGGGCCGGGTACTTCTTCAGCACCGGCGCCTGAAGCACCAGCCACCCGGACCACGACAGGCAGTGCCCGATCAGGTACACGCACCCCAGCGTCCAGTTCTTGCCCGCCGCGTCCCCGAGCGCCAAGGTCGTCTGCCACGTCGGGCTCGCCACGTGCAGCGGCGGCGTCGGGCTGTATATGACGGGGCCTTTGTACAGCGTGATCACCGAGGCCCCGATGACGCAGAACGCCGTCCCGAGGACCTTTGCGATGCCGTCCTTCCGGTCCAACCGCACTTTCTCTATCCTGAAAATCACATGACATCGAGATTTCAGGAGCCGCAACTAACTGAGTATATGCGCACGATTAATGTCGGGAAACGTGTTTGAGACAAGCATAGTTAAATAATGACATATGTTTGATGTTGTAAGTTCGAGCTTGCCTGAGTAAGGCGGCCATGAGAAAAGTAATGGCCGGGACCGAGTTCTGAATGGCGGATGCGAATGTCGGCGAAGTGTTGTCAAGTCCCAACAAGTAGAATCCTTGGTTCGCCGTGATCCTGCCGATATCAAGTACATCAAAACCTTATTATTATCATCTTTACAAGCACTTGCCAAGATGCATGCAAGACCTAAGATTCTGAACGAATCAACTCGCCGGTATCATCTAATTAAATCATACCCAACGAGCGCTAGAAGAAAGAACTGAACCAGGAAGTTCAAGGTGATCGCCGGCCTCTCTTTCCTGGACCAAGAGAAAAACGAGAGAAAGAAAAGGAAATATGTCATTATCCATAGCATGGTCGCGAGACAGCATTAAGGGACGTCGAGCAGCCGGGGCGGGGCGACTTACTTCTCGAGGAAGTAGGCGAAGGGAGCGAGCAAGAGGAAGGCGATGACGTTGCGATAGACGATGAAGACGATCTTGCTGATGCCCATGTTGAGCGCGGCCCTGGAGACCACGTGGAACCCGGCGTAGCCGAACTGCAGGGCCAGCATGGCCAGGTGCAGCTGGACCCGCTCCGGCACCGAGCACCACATCCTCCTAGCCGATCCGGCGCCGGGGTCGGCCATGATTCGACGACGGGGAAACAGAAAGAAAGAGAGAGAGAAGGCTAAAATCCCAAAGAAGCAGAAGCAGAAGCAGCAGGAGGAAGGAAGGGAAGGGGAAAGGGTTGATGGAGTGGGAAGGCTAAGGTTTGAGGGATATAAATATTGGAGAGGAGGAGGAGGAGAGGGAGATGGATTGATGAGTGTTGCGTACTGTAAGTAAGAGATGAAGAGTGTAGGAGGAGAGAAGAGGGAGTTACTACAGACCCTCCAGGTGGGCCCCGGAAGAGGAGAGGTTGTGTCAACTGTGGGATGGGCCCCACTTTCAATATGTTTTTGGTTGTCTCCCACATTCTCTGCCTTTCTCCAAGCTGACATGACAACCCCCAATCGCACTTCACGTTAAAAATCAAAAGGTTTTCTCACTTGGCCCCTTGCCATTTATTTCTAGGGTCAATATGACGAAAACTTGAATTTATATATTTTATAATAAATTTAATTTAAATTAAGTTTTTTATCATCAAAAATTTCAAATTGATATATTCACGACAAATTTTATTTTTCGTTGGTTTTCGTTAAATTTTTAATCAAATTACTTAATTGAATGACACATAACAATTAATAGATATATCAATTTAGAGTTTTACCATCTGTTTGTCACAAATATACCAATTTATAATTTTTTGTGATATTAATCTAATTTACCGAAATAATAAAGGTCATTGCATGCGTGCCGATTGCAGATTTTTAGTGGAATCCGGAGCTTTTCACAGGATTAACTCTCATTTATAAATGGTATCATAAATAAGATCAATCTTAATTGCAAGAAAAAGAAGTTATGTTGAATATTTATCCAAAAACTAATTGATCCAGGTCTTGTTTAATAAGTATTAGATAAACATTAAGGAGTTAATTGAATTTTTTTATCAATCCTATTCTACTCCTATTTTAGTTTTCATTTTCAAATTTTTGCCATGCTTTCTTATAGAACTTGAGAGTCAAAATCCATACTTAAAACTATATCATCTTTATTAAGGTGGGGATAATCTCCACCTCCTCTTGCCCATATGAAAATTATGGCCCCAGTTGTTAGGAGTTAATTGAATTTAATGGCACCATCATCGGGCTTTGAGATATAAAAAAATATGTTGTGAGAAAAAAAGCTTGTGTTTTGGCAGCATGCTCTTAATGATGATAATGGAGGTGTGAGTGAAGCCGCCATCGATGGATAGGGCGCGCACGAGGGGGATGTGGGGAACCCCCACGCCCCTATGTCCCATGCCCTTTGCATCCTCCATATATATATTTATTCATGTATGTATGTATGTGTATGATTACAATACTTAGACTTTATTCTATAAATGTATGGCGGATTTTTCTTGTCCACATAATTTCATCATTTTGTCTCAATAATCGTACTTAAAAAAGAAAAAAAAAAGATATTCTTCAATATCAATAGTGGCCTTAAGATAGCGCATTCGTGGTATACTTTAGGCCACTAAACTTGTATTTGCAGTAGATCCAAACCCATGGTAATTTTTAAATCGACGTGAGCTCCAGTGTAAACTTTACGCGATTCACTAAAATACCATTGATTTGATGTACCAATGCAGGAAAAAAAGTTCGCAGGAGGATAGTGAGCATCCCTAATTAGCTTCATACGTTGTGTAGTGTTATTATCTTGCAGCGATTTGAGTGCTGAATTTGAGTTCATTTTATATATGTTGATGTAAATTTTCTTTTCCAAATGTGAATTCAAACTCAGGGTACATTTATTTGGGAGAAAATTCCGTGGAAAATGAATACTTTTCAGCAAATTATTTTTTGGAAAAATGATTAATTTTCCTTTATTTGGTGATATGTGACCAAAAACGTTTTCTGATATTTGGATCTCATTTGGAAAATGAATTCAATCTCAAGCAATAAAAATTGATTTTTTAATTTTTTTTTTTCTTTCTCTTTCCTTCTTCCTCTTCTGCCGATTGTCGGACCAACCTTGGCTTGTGGCCAATGTCCTAGGCCTATAGTGACTTGTGAATGAGGAAGAAGAAAAAGAAAAAAGAAAACGAAAACGAAAAAATTTTAATATGCAATTTTTTAATAAAAATTCAAAAATTAAAAATGATTAATTCTAGAAAATGTTTCACCTTCTTTGATTTAGGAATTCATTTTCTTAATTTTGTGCATGAATATTTTTTTGTGATAGGAAAATGTTTTTGATTGACTAATCATTTTTAGTAAGCCAAATGGATGAACGTTCTAAAAACTAATTTTGGGAAAACATTTTTCCTCATATAGATGCAACCTTAAGATAAATTCTAACTGCATTCTCCAAACTCTTGATGACATTCGACAGCTCAAGATAGCTCATCTCATCGTGGGATTTTTATCAAAGTGAGGGAGGGAGGGAGGGCAAGTGCCAGCATGGCAAAGAAGGATTGACGGTATCGGTGTTAGCCGATGCGGCGCGCGGTTATTATAATGGAGGAATAGTAATTTGGTTTTCCCCCAACCATGCATTTCCATTTGACGATGTGGTTATGAGAGTTTTAGAAAGAGAGAATGCTATATCAATAAACAAGGGAAAAAGGGAGGAGGGATATTTTCATTTTAATTTTATAAAAAAAAAATTCCCATTTTCCTTTCGAAATTATAGGGTCCACGGCATATTCATCTAATAAAAGACAACAAACTACTTAATTGCCGATCCCGCTTTTCTAATGGTGGAGATTACAAAAAGAGGGGGCGTGCACGAGCAATATCTTTATATTTAGCTAGCTTTTTCTAAGAAAATCCTCAAACATAGATTAGGGGGGCGATGCTCACTTTACGGAATTTCTTTAATCAACCCAATGGACATTAGGCTCATCATAATGGCATGCCAATCCTCTTTCATATGCAAAAGGTTAACGCTAATCAAACATACTTAAATATCCCACTGAGGTTTCTCGAAAGGGGGTTCGGGTCCTGATGGGCGCTCCTCCGCTTTAAGGGACATGCTGCCCCCCTCCATTGAGACCATCATCATTCTAAAATTCGAGAAAATAGAATTCAAAAAGAAGGAAGCTTTCCTTTCGCCTTTTTCCTTTTAGAAATACGTGAGAAGATTATACACCCCAAGTGGGCTTTGCATCTGACAGCAGATGCTGGATTGTGCTTGAATGAGTGAGTGCGTCAGGACGAGACTGACCCGGCCTGCGTGGACCGGTCGGAGGCTGCCCTGACCAGCACAGTTGGGGGAACTCGATTGCGGGTTTCGTGCACTCGAGCTTTCGTGTTCCTTCCTTCGTCTGGTTGCGCATAAGTACACAGGGGGTCTCTCGCCTGACAGCTACGACGGATCTCGTGGCGCACGAGCGAATCTTGGAGAGCAGCCCGGTGTCGCTCCGGTCGAGGCCCTGTCTGAAAACATTGCGATAAAGCAAGGAGAGAAGAGAGGAAAAAGTGAAAGTTTCTCTGAAGGATTCCTTTAACCCATCGATTAGAACTTGTACGATTTCCCTCGTAATAAACTTGGGATGAAATCTACTGCAGCTCGACCCGTTTCATTTGAGCTAAGCTCCGGTGATGATCATTAGGGAATGACGCGTGTTAATTGTATATCACGTAGACTTTTCCTACCGATACATGTGGGATTTTTAGACATACTCCCCCTCGTATAACACCGATTTCCTTGTCACGGCTGGCCCATAGGGCACGACTCCGATGAGAAGGCTATCTAAATCCCTTACTGCGCACGGATTTACCCATATGGTTTCGTTTGTAACGACCCGATTAGAGGTGGGCCTAGTGGGTGCTGTGCAATTTTAATCAATTGTGCATCATATTCTCGAAATTTCTTGCAAATTGTTTTGATCTTTGACTGTATGCTTTGATCAATTGTTTTACAATTGCCCCCCTCCGATCTATTTTACGGGAGTCAAACATGATCCCCTTCCCTCTTGGAAAAAGGAATGCTCAAATCGACGATCAATTGTGAAGATTTCGTTACTTATGCATCACCCGGTTTCATTCCAATGCATAGAGGGCTTTGGGCGTCATGAATACAGAGGTACAACTGCTTCGTTGCATCGAATCTAGTCACTCGTCTTCACATCCACACCAGACGAAATTAAGGAGGGAGAGCGAATGTGAGGATTATGAAATATTTCCATCGTATTGATCAAGAAGTTTTGATGTCTGTTGTTGCATCAATGCTGCCTCGTTAATCCCAATTTTGTAAGTTAGCTTATTCAACTCGTGTTTACACTTCTTCTTTTTTATAAACATCGGTTGTTATTTAGACAATTGTGGTTATTCATGAAACTCTGTTTTCGATAATGCTAAAAGCATCAATATATTATAAAATTAACTCATAAAGTGATATAGGACTTTATTGTTGGGTATTAGATATAATTCACTTATTTCGACACTCATTTTATAAGCTGATACATCTTTGTCTATATCAATTTTTACATATTATGACATGTTTGATACAACTTTTAAACAATGAGAGCACATTGGGGGCGGTTGTTGAGCTCTCTTGTCCTCATATCGAGGCCACCAAAGGGTGTCGAAGCACTTAAAACCGATCTCGGGAATTCGGTAATCTCGGATCGAGCTCGATCAAATCCATGGTCGAGCACCTCAGACGGCCTGAAACCGAGGTCACGGAGGTGTGGGATCGAAGCTGAAAGCGGCGAGAAGTAGGGATGGGCGAGGAGGCAACCTTCGGAGATTGAGATGAATAGGAGGCGAGAACAGAGAAACAAGGGGAGATGCTACAGGATCGAATCTAGTTTCGCAAATTCTATCGCGCATTCCAACGATGCTCTGTTTTACAAGACGTTTCATCCCGACCCACTTATACAACGACTGTCCTTATAGTTTATGGTGGCACGACCACGTAACATGTTGCCCTACCAGCACGTGTCGTGTTGACGTTGCTGAAGCGGTCCGGACTCGTACAACTGGCTGGTCTATCTTTCCCACGCAACGTACAATAATACATACTACCAAATCATGCAGAATACGCGAATGCTCCCTGCTACCTGTATTTTGTCATGAGAGCGAAACAGTCGGTGTTCCATGCCATGCCCATCTGATGGCATGCACGAGAAAGGAGCTTGCCATCGGCAATTTTCAACTTGGCGATCATTGCGTCTTTCACCGAATAATAATGTCCTCGTACTCTTTGACGATCGATTTGAATTCCTACCATGACCAACCGATCAAGCCCCACCGATTGCGTGAGTTGACCCAACTCAGTCGCTCTCGGCGGAGCATGATTAGGCTGATTAACGTTCAGTAAAGCCTCCTCTTGATTGAGGGCACCATCTCGTTATTGAGCTTCTCTTTCCTCACGCCTCCCACGGGATGCTCAACCCTTTTGAGACATCGTCGAGACCCCGCGGGCTTCGCGTTGTTGTTTGTCCTTTTTTTTTTTTCCTTCAATGATCGTGAATCAGCGCGCGCTGTTTCCAGGAATCGAGTGCTTGGGTTAAGTCGCCTTCATTGTTCGGGATCAATTAGACAACACATGGAAAGACAAAATTAAAGGGTTTTTTGGGAGGGATTACGGTCCAAGATTCTTATGATGATTCATGAAGAGCGAGTGGGAAAGGGTCTAAATGGAGGCTTGGAGGAGCACTGAGAATGGTTGTGTCTGTGTTTTTGTGAACAGCCATCACTTTCTCAGCTTGAGGTGAATGTAATGTAACGTTTCCAGGATCTCCACTCAGCTGGAACTTTGGATGGACCCATTAGGGTTTTGGTTCTCGCTAGAATTTGTGCACTGCCCACGAACAAATCGTTGTTCATTTCTGGTGAAGCTTCATCTGATTTGAGATGATTGAGTTATGGTTGGTGATGTGTATGGTTGTCATGCTCCGAGGACGTGCTGACAATATAAGTGATATTGTTCATCTATTATCTCGAAGAGCTTGATATGCAAGCTCAGGTTAGAATCATTTTTCCAGTAAGCTTTTGTATGAAGTATGTAGGGTAAGTACTTAATCTCTAATCAAGTATAGGATAGTGTAATTTGAAAGCATTGGAAGAGTGAATTATGAATCCATAAATGGGTCCGGAGTGAATTATGAATCCATAAATGAATCTCTTTATACAATGGACAAAGAGACCAATTTTGTCAGCTAATTAATATGGAGCGATGTAACAGGTCGGAATCAACCCGTTGTGATTAACAATGAAAGCATAGTTATAAGAATGTGTCTAGCTAATTTGCTGGTTATAGCACTACAAGTGGTTATTGGTCTAGTCTATCAAATCAAGCTGAGAGAACATCTTATCTATAAGGCACTACACCTGTACCTTTTATGCTCCTTGATGCTACACTCTTAGAGGTTCGAATTTTCGCTTGGTTATAGTGCGAAAGTCATATATAAATGTAACTGAGCGCTTAATTGATTCTTCACAAATTAAACTTTCCAATCAAAGGGTATTAAGTCTTCGCTCCTTCAACTATTAGGCCAACTAACCAGTGAGGTTTGTCGTTAGTGAATTGTATACAGTACGAGATCCTATATATTCGAGCGCTCCAAACATATCGTTTTGTGAAGGGAAAGAACACAGAGATGTGCTTACTAGCTCTTACATGCAGATTACGTCAACAAGCGGAGTCAATCAAACCCTAGACTCATCATTCATGTGCAGCAGTGAGAACAGGAAAAAGAAGAAGAAGGAGAAAAAGTAAAAAAGAGAAGGCCATGTCTCATCCTTTGGAAAGATCCTTGTAACTTTACGCGATTTGCCTCCATCCAAGCTTTGGAAGCGTAGTTAGCTGAACGCACTAGGCGGTGGGGGGGGCTCCGTTTACTGCTTTTTGCTTGGCTCTTTTGGCACACAAGAAAGGATGATTCCATCCACATCGCCAATTGCTAGAGTGCAAGCAAAAGAAGACGGAGAGATTTGGTGATCAACTACTTTCCACATGCTTTTGCTAAGGTCCACACCCAACATGATGATAAGATCGGTTCATGCAATTTCTCAAATTGCGTCTGGACTAATCTAATTTAAAAGGAGAGAGAGAATTGGTGATCGATTGTCCCTCTTTGATGCCGATAGCTTCTCTTTCGTCATTTGACTCGGAACATGAAGATTTTCTTGCTAATTACGTGATCGTCAAGTCGTAAAGTGGTGCTTTATCTTCGCACGAGGGTCTCCTTTGCCTTTTCTTTATGTCGATTTGGTGCGGGTGGGTCTAAATTCAGATGGGAATTTTTAGTTAATCCCCATGCATGCCTTTGGTCATTACCTCACGCACTGTATCTTAAGATCATTACTTTGGCTTTTAGATTTTGTGTAACATGATAATCCTAGTTATAAGTAAAGATTCGAGCATGTGTGTATTTTCAATATGGATTGCTCCGACATTTACGTCCATGAAGTATGGGAGTGAATTGAAAAAAATCCAAAACCATCTCTATCAATTAGGTTCTAGAACCTCTTTTTTTTTTTGTTATCTTTAGCATTTGGATTTTTTTTTTCGGTTTTCTTCAGCGTGTCGATTCTTAGGTGTGATGCTTCACCCTTTCGAAGTTATATTTTTTAATTTATTTTTTTCTCTGGTTTCTGCAGATGAAACTATAATTTGGTGACATCCAATAGCTCGACATTCACAGCTGGAAATAGCCCAATAAATATCATGGGGAAAACAGCATCTACTCGGCTGCTACATGTGTGATTTGAGAGAAAAGTAGTATATGAAAAATCAAAACTGTTCGTTCTAAGAGGCGTGCCAAAAATAATTTTCTTAAGCCAATAATGCCTCCCGCGATACAATTTAGCCTCTCGAACTCTCTCGATATAAACACGGGAAAAATGAAATAGCTTTTTCGAATGAAAGAATGTTTATAGAAGAACAACGGAGCAAAGTTTCTCGTGAACAGGTACAGCCATTGGATTGGATAGAACGGCGAACTTTCAACAGACATGTCTATCCGAAAATTTAACATTTACTAAAAATAAAATCCCGAAATTATTTAATCATAACTTTTCATGAATTTCGAAGTTTTGTGAAAATAAAGCAAGAAGCTTTATGAGACAATTCAAGCTCAAGAGGACCCGAGTGGCAGTGCCTAGTCAAGATTAGATATAATTAGGTATATTCGATACACAATATTCACTCGAGAGTGCATACTTTCAAATAACATGTACACATATGTTTTGATATATATATATAAATTTTTTCCTTCCATTTTTTCTATGCAAAAACTTTTTTCATATTGACATTACTAACGGCATTTCAACGGATTCTAATTTCACGTATATAGTGAGTAGGATCAAAATCCAGATGAAGTACAAAGTTTGGTGCCAACTATTTTGATGAGTGGATACATAGTATGTAGCTAATTGCTAGTCTTTGTTGATATGTACTGACGCAGAGGAAGATATGCTAGGAAAATGATTCCAAAAGATAGTGTTTATTTTGAATCATGAAGTGTCGTTTATAATATTTTAGGCAACTATTTATAGGGAGGTCGCCATTTTGGAAATAACTAAATGATTGAAATCAAATAACAAAATTAAGGAAAAAAATATTGATAAAAAGGTAAGTCTTCAAATCGAGTCCTAAAAATCTATAAAATAAGTCTGAAATTTTTGAAATGTTCAATGGCTCAGAACTTGATGGAAACATGTGAATTTGAGATTAAACATCGCCCAAATCGGCGTAACTAGTTTGCAACTTCAAGATCCTAGAATCCTCTTTGATTTGTGTGATTGTCCGCTTTTTTAACGCTCGAAAGTTTCCATAGAAGCATTTGTTCGTTGCTCTACGTCATGTACTTACATACAACAGCACTCCAACATAAACATAGCAGTGGTTTTGACCCAAAAAAACGTAATAGTGGTAGGTTCCTAGTAATCTGCTAGCATGGGATGAAATTTCTTAAGTAATATCATACTGAATTAGTTCAATCAATAAGAGTTTGCTAAGAAAAGGAATCCAACAAATCGTTCATCTATGAGGGAAGATCAACTTCATAAATTTCATCAAAGTTTTGTCAAACGAATCCACTCGTCAATTGTGGAAAAGTTCTTTCAAATCAAACACTATCATGTTTGCCTACTTAAGTAAATCTCATACTAAATTCACCATATCACTAGATAACTCTCTTACAAAACGACGTGGTGGTTCTTTATTGGGTGCTGAAGCAAGCGAAATCCTTGCATCGAACGGATAGCAACTAACAAGGAATCTATCAATCGATAGATTGCTTTGTAAAAGAGTTTTGATAATATTTCTTAGGGTTTTTTCTAAATGGAAAACCTAGGACCGCCATGCATATGGTTCCTATATAATCGCCAATCATTATCTTCATGGACTTCACTTTCAATCTCCATTTATTGGTTTTTAAACCACTTTTTGACATCCACGTTCATGGGAGTGACCAATGTCTCTATCACCCACTTACCCTTTAAAACCAAGCATTTTCCAATGGGAAAGAAAAAGGACCACCAAAAGCTTTTGCTGCAAGAGCATCAACAAGTCCAATTTGAACCGCATCTTTTCATACCTTTGCTTTAGTCCAAGATGGTATTGGAATCTTTGAGCAGAAAAAAGAAAGGGTGTGCGAAAAATCTTCTCTGAGTGAGGAGGAAAAAGGAGAAATTCAGAACAATTAATAATAAAAAAAGAAGATTCCTAGTTGGACATTTTCAAGATCCTCATGATGTTCATGTTCTCGGCGATTCCACAGCAATGGTCGAAGGTTTCAGTGGGCGGCACACTGATTGAGCATGGTGGCTCTTCCTGCTCACGAAGAAGAGTTTGTTCCCGGCATGCATGCTCTGCAAATTCTCTTTCTTTCGACGTCCACTCGCCCGTTTGACGGTCGATGCATCATTTTCGTACAGGCCGAGTCAGCTAGGGTTTTGCGAATGGTCTTGTCGTCGGAAATCTGCGAGATACTTGGGTCGAGTATCTTTATGACAATGGGTAATTTGAACTGTCTGTTTCAGACAAGGTAATTAGGACTTCATTTCCGATGAATATATCCCTACAGGAGTCCTTTTTCTCCTTCATTTCCCTCCCTTATATGAGTTCTGTAATCGAGAAACACTCCAATGATAGATACAGATCCACCCTAGGGTTTGCTTGATCGTTTTTTCTCGCCTGTAGCATAACTGATCAACATGGATCTCACCCTGTTAGAAGTCTAAAGCTAGGAAAACAATCCTGGGCTATCTCGAAATCAACTTTCGCATGGATATAAATGTGGGTTCGATAGCAGGATATCGCTGAAGGTATGAAGATGCCAATGTCCATATGCGCGACATAAAGTTTGCACATCGTGCATCCAAGATGCGCGCAATGATGCTATGCGAGAATAGAAATTCGGCGGCCGCCCATCATTTGTTCAAGGAAAGGTTAATGCACTTTTCTCATCCCGTGGCCGGCCATTTTCATAAAATTGAACAACTGAAGTAATTCAATCAGATTCTCCTACTGAGGTGATTGAGAAGGTTTCGGACAACATGAACTATTTTGAAATCTTGGGCACCAATCGTTCTGCGAATTTGATTTAGCTGCAACCGTATCATATCAACATAGTTCTTTGCCTAAGTCACCAATCATTCTGCAAATTTGATTTAGCTGCAACCGTATCATATCAACATAGTTCTTTGCCTTAAGTGTCCGGTTTGACAACGTTCCATTTCGCTCCGGCTTTTGTGTTAGCAAACTGCTTGCAGCTTTCTGTAATAGCTTTCGACTTTCAATAGCCATGAAAGGCCAAAGTTAAGTATTACTGTGAGGAGGCCTAAGTCAGCAAAACTCGAAGTAGCATGGGAGATTGGAGACATGAATGAAGTGGAGCAAAATTAAAATGCCTGAATAGAACAAACAGCAGCTAAAAGAGGCAAATTCAGGCGACAGCCCCTTTAGTCATTGAGGGGGTGATCGGGAGCCCGTTTGAAGACGTTGATCAATGTCAAGTTCTCTGGTAGGCCCAATGCGTTGATGAACCCAGCTTCTTCTTTTTCTTTCTTTTTGTGCCTATATATAGGAACCATTTATGGGCTCTCCAGCATCTATGTAGGCCCATGTTCGTGACACTTGCACTCGATCCATTCCTCCATGGCTTCGTGAGACACAAGAACTAGGTCCAAGAAGGCAAGATATGTTTCGTTTACTAATTATATATGATTAGGGACATGTGTAGTGGCCTAATCCGACGAGGGTGAGGAGTGATTGTCGAGATCAAAGGGCTTGAATAAGGAGCGGATCTTGGCATGCATTAAGGATGGCTTAAGTACACTTAGAGTACGTTTGGTAACATTTTTGTTCAAAAATTGATCCAAATAACGAGAAATAGAAAAAAACTATTTATGTTAAAAACAATTTTTGAACAAAACACGTTTAGTAAACTTGTTCCTGGAATATAAAAAAAAAACAAAAACACGTTTGGTAAATTTGTGTTCTTTTAATTTTTTAATATTTTTATTGTATTTTTCTTTTTTTTTCTTTATTCTTTTTTTCTTCCTTTTGGTGGCGGCCTCACCCAACCACGGCGAGGCCAAGTCTCGCCAGGGGCCGGCAACACTTCGGCGAGGTTGCCGGCCCTCGACAGTCGGTCACCGGTTATGACTAAGGCCGACAACTGACCAAAGAAAAAAGAAGAAGAAAAGAAAAAAGGAAAGAAAGATAAGAAAAAAAAGAAGAGAAATAAAATTTGTTTCTCCAAAGTGTTCCAGAAACAAAAAAACAATTTTTTATTGTTTTTGTTTATGTTTCCAAATTTGTTAGGAAAAAAAAAATAGATTTGAAATAAAAATCAAACAAACGCGTTTATGTTCTTTTTTTGTTAACAAAAAACAAGATTTGTGTTCATAAACAAAAAAAAAAAAATAAATAAACAAACACACCTTAGTTATGTGGAAAGGTGGTTCCATAAATTAAATTTAGTTTTCATGCATATATCCTAAGCATATTCTCCCTTTGTTCAATGTGTAATTCGGTTCAATTTGTTCCTTTCACCATGCTAGAAGCCTACTAATAGTCATTTCCTTTATGAAGTCTATGGCCTTGGTGATCACTCTCTGTTGGACCGAATTATTACAACACAACTATGGAGATTCTAGTTGAAGCCCATGAAACACCATTGCAAGCCCCATAAATGACTTAAGTCGAGACAATCGTCCCATGATGGACCTAATTAAGAGTAGTTTGAATGCAACTTGTCGGATTTGAATGAATAACTTTCGGTTGATGAGCTGGAAATTCTGTAATGTCCCAAGTTATCCAAACAATTTTGGAGAGTTTAGATAAGATATATTTCCAAAGACTAAACGGAAACTTACAATTTAAATTTATCAAGATCACAAGCGTGGGTCTAGGGCGTCGTTGCCCTTTGGTGGAAAATTTCTTCCATCTCCTCTGATCAATAAAATTATGAGCACCGTGTCTCACACCTCACGTCACAATTATCTCAGCTCAGCAATGTTCATAAAGAAGAGGCTCTGTAATGACGAAAGAACCAAAAGAGGACAAATCGAGAGGAAATCTGTGGCCCATCTTGCCTTGAGCTCGCGTGGGGTCGGGGAGCGTCGCGATGATGCTTGCGTATTCAATTCGAACACCTCGCGATGAGATCTTTGACATTTTGCACATAAATATCGGAAGATTCCCTTAACAAATTGATCGGACAATGCGAGGTGCGGACAGAAAATCGGCAAAGGCCGCGATCAAAAGCGAAGGTGCGAGTCGGTCCAACGGACCTTTGCGTTAGCAATTGCACCACCAGATTTGTCCGTATACTCACTGAGAAAGAAAACGCAAAATAAATTGAAGTCGCGTCCAGATATTTTGTTTAAGTGCTAATATAACGAAAAATTACAAACTAATATTCCGTGATAAATTTACTCAAAATTTATTTTTTAATAATAAAAAAATCATAAATTGATATATTCGTAACCACAAAAAAAAAAACTTTAAGTCGCTATATTTGTGATAAATTAAATTTGATTAATATCACGAAGAACTATAAATAGATAGAGAAATGAAAAATCATAAATTGATAGACTCGTTAACTATTATTTATTAGGTAACTAGTAATTTAACGATAAAATTTAACATAAAATAACATATGGTAAATTTGTCTTCGGATACCAATTCAGAATTTTTTGTAATTAAAAAATTAATTTTAAGTAAATTTATCAAATATATCGAGTTAGGATTTTGGTGATATTAATAATTTATTTAATTAAGGTGATGTATTGGATTTGTGAATGTCCTTTGCCACGCTTGATCTGGTCAAGGATTCGCGATCGCCCAACTCCGGATCGTCATGTGGCTCTTCCTCGTAGTTGCCGGTCGAGTGTGACAAATGAGGGTGAAATTGGTGATCCCTCCCTTTCGTTAAATTTCCTGGTTAAAGCAACTTTCGGCGGTGTCCCCTCCTTCCCCATTCATTTTCGCCCACTTTCCTAAACTTTCCCTCTTCCTCTCCTTTTTTTTTATTTTTTTTATTTTTTTCAAATGATGTGGCACGAAATATTAAAAAAATTGAATAATTAAATAATCGCGCAGATGTGACATGGTGGGTCCAAGAGTCCAGGAGCGTGAAGCGAAGGCCTCTTTTTCTTGAGTACAGAATTGAGTATTTCTGCAGTAAATTCTTTTTGCAATGGGGGAAGCAATCATAATCGGTAATTTCGAAATAAAAAACATAACTTCAAGTTTTTAGAAAAATTGAGTTTGTTTACTCTAACAAAATTAAAACAGCTCCCTGAGTACCGGAGGAATTTTTTTTCGCTTTTGTTCTGATTTCAAATGTCCAAGTGGTCTTCAAAGTCTTTAGCTCTAGTATACTTATTAAGCATAAAGATCATCGTAAGAGAAAATATAAAAAGCATACTTTTGTTTTGCTTTGATAACTCCTTGCATACCTATAATATGGTAGATACCATTGATGTTTCTCATATTGAAAAGACCGAGTTATCCCTTATCGCATGCTTATTTGGGCATTTTGCTTAATGGTTAAGTGATTCAAATTTTCTTTAACTGTAAATGTTTTGGTTAAGCATGAGAATTTAAGGTTAGGAATGACATTTTTGGAAAAAAAAATGTGATTTTTCCTTAAAAATAGGGACATTATGGATAATTGATGTGAAGGTGCGAAGTGGTTTGTGAAGATAAAAATTTGGGAATGCACTTTGCATTTTTTAAATTAGAGGTGCGAAGAAAAAAAGAGTAGGGGTAGATAAGTGGTTAGCGGGCACAGAGAGTTTACGTGTTTGACATTTCTGCTAATTTTTTATTTTCCAAATTCGTATTCGCACGTATGGGAAGAAAGGATAACGAAATTAATAAGAAAAAAACAAAACAAAAAGTTTCCAGTGGCAGCATATTGCCCGTTTTACCCCCGCGGTATGACGTCGAGAGCCACGTGGCGAGACCACAGTGGCGAAACCCGCTGGGGCCCACCGTCATCTCGGAGCCACTCTCCTCCTTCCTCGTTCCAAACCATACTCTATATCAACGACCTCTACTGTATTTTCGCACGCCAGCAATTCGCTTCTCCCTCGCTTCCTTCTCTGCAGCCATGTCCCGTCTCCCTCTCGTCCTCTTCGCCATCGCCGCCGCCGCCGCGGCCGCCGGGATCACCGCGGCGGAGCCCGCCGGCCACGGCGAGGATCCGCTGATCAGGCAGGTCGTGTCGTCGGGCGGCGACGACGACCTGGCCCTCGGCGCGGAGCGCCACTTCGTCGACTTCAAGCGCCGGTTCGGCAAGGCCTACGCCACGCCGGAGGAGCACGACTACCGGCTCGGCGTCTTCAAGGCCAACCTCCGCCGCGCGCGGCTCCACCAGAAGCTCGACCCCTCGGCGGTCCACGGCGTCACCAAGTTCTCCGACCTCACCCCGGAGGAGTTCCGCCGGCAGTTCCTCGGCCTGAAGCGGCTCCGCCTCCCGACCGACGCCAACAAGGCGCCGGTCCTGCCGACCGACGATCTCCCGACGGAGTTCGACTGGCGCGATCGCGGTGCCGTCACCGGCGTCAAAGACCAGGTAAACTGTTCCCTACTCGTCAGGATTAATCTACTTCTATGTTGTTTTGTGTTTACTTCTCAAGCATCTTGTCCCGTTACTGCGCGGTTTGGATTGTTGTGAGATATGTAGATTGGCTTCGTTGATCATCGCAGGGAGCATGTGGATCGTGCTGGTCTTTTAGTACGACCGGAGCTCTGGAAGGAGCTCATTTTCTGGCTACCGGAGAGCTTACGAGTTTGAGCGAGCAGCAGCTTGTGGACTGTGACCATGAGGTTCGTGATTCTTTTGCTTTCTTCCGTCGATTTTAAGTTAGCGACAAGCATGATATTTCCTCAACAGCCTTTAGTGGAGTTGGATAGTTTAGAGAAAGGGGGTAGATGTTGAGTATATCCTGCGTAAGCTTGAAGTACCGTCGTCACGTGAAATGAACGAAAACTTTGCCAACCGTACGTTTTTTGATATAATTCTCTAGGAATCTGATTCTTACCTGCTAATATCTGGGATTCGTGATCTTTCTGTTGTTCTTTTGTGCGGATAGTCGTTCCACCACCACTTAATTAAGTTGAAGCACTTGCTGGTTTTAAGACATATCAAAAGGAAAGATTTCACAGTTCGTCATATGGTTCGTCTGAAATCATTCGTATATATCTTTGGACGGTCAGTCTAGTGTTTCGCTCTTGCCTGAGTTGCTAATTTACCAGTTTCTGTTTCAGATGATTGCCGTTTAATTCTATTTTTTTTGGATTTCTGCCTGTTTGCTTTGGCATCTGGTTCTAAGTCACTATCTCGTTTTATGTTCAGAAATCTCTATCAAGTGGAATGATAGGCTTTCCTTTATACCTCAGATGAAGCATAATTTGCTCTTAAACTATGATGTTCCAGATTATGTGAATAGGAAAAGGTCAAGATTACGAATCTGCATTTGCAAGGGAGGGTTTTTGTGTAATATCCATCCATACAGATGGCAGAGGTTAACCCTTGTAAATTAGGTGACTCCATAGTAGAATATCCAGTGCATGTAACTTAATATCTAAAAGTAAGATCTAATTGTGGATGATAGCTGCTAATTCCTGATTGCCTTCCCGGGCCCAAAAACTCTGGTCGTTTTTGGTTAAGCTGAACAGGCAGACCAGGTGATACGCAGGTAGCCAGGTTTTTCCTCTTTTCAAAAGTCAAAGTGGTAACCCAGGTCAAACAATTATTCATCAAACATCCTTATTTACAATTTTGTGTCATAGTGGAGGCGAGTGTGCCTGATCGTATTGCAGCACAAGCTGCACGATCATTGTTATCTCAACTATCCTGAAGCACCATCATCCAGCATTTCTGGTTTCTACAATTCCTTCTCCCTCTCACCCACAAAGATGCTAATGATCTCTGCTTTTAAGTGGCAACTGAAGAAACAGAGTCCATTAGGTTTGTGCCAAATTTAGTTTCAATTTCCAAACCTCGACTTCTGCACTATTCAGCAGTGAACCCACCATAAACAAAATCTACCTTCAATTGTTTCGTTTAAATGCTATCTTATTCTTACACAAAAAACCTGTCAGGGTAGTTGTGAGAGGCTTTGGCAGCAGGAATCCAAGTCTTGCTCTGAAATTCTCCTCAGCCTTGTTTTACTACGACAGACTAATTTTTTTTTGGTTTCATTTCTCGCTTAGTTCTATACTTTCAGTAACAACAAGGCCACATTTTGAACTAGTAGATGTGAATATTATGTAAAGCTAATTTATAATATATCTAAGCTATTTCATACAAGTAAATATTCTATAGGATTTTGTGTAACTGGTCCAATCTCATGGGTGGACAGGCGGGTATGTACATGCAGATATGCCCAGTGGCCTTTTTATTTGCACAGCTTTTAACCATCCTGTTCTGTCATATTATGTTGAAGATAATATTCTTCTATACAAATGAACCTCGTGAAGTCTTTTGCTGACCCGAGAAAAATCTACTACCTTCTAGTCTTATTGGTTTATTAGACTGGAAAGGCGCTTGAGGGAAGCCACCAAATCAGCATCTAATTGTCCTGGCTAAAGAGTCCATGACCTCAACCAATTTGATTGTGAAAGGAAAGTGAATGAATTGATTCGTTGGTGTAGTTGTATTTGTTGATCCAGCCTTGCCTTTTTGACTTGAAGCATTGGGATTGCGACGATAAATTTTTAGCTGGCTCAAGAAGCTCCGCTGCACTTCAAAGCAGATGCTTGATGGTTTTGCATGGATGAGATAGCTTTGAAGAGTGATAGCTTTGAAGAGTAAATCACATTCATGATAGCAAGTCTTCTTTGGCTTGTGTTCTTTTTATTGGTCCCACACATTACGACTCTTGCTTGATAATTCTTGCTCTTATTAATCAGCTTGGGGTCAATAATGTACCGAGTTCTAGACCTCAATTTTGCATACAGTTATGCATTCTAAACTAATAGTGGCTGTAACTTGAATGCGATGCTTCCAAAATTATGGTGTTTCCAATACTAAAGTATTGAAACTTTACTTTCCTGCAGTGTGACCCTGAAGAATACGGTGCATGTGACTCGGGATGCAGTGGCGGGCTGATGACAACTGCTTTCGAGTACACACTTAAAGTTGGTGGGCTAGAGCGAGAGGAAGACTATCCTTATACTGGGACTGATCGTGGCTCTTGCAAATTTGACAAGAGCAAGATTGCCGCATCAGTTTCTAACTTCAGTGTTATCACCCTGGACGAGGAACAGATTGCAGCAAATCTCGTCAAGAACGGTCCCCTGGCTGGTAATTGGCCACTCTTATTTTGAGCGAAAAGCCACCTGTTTTATCGTTTGAATAGTTGTCAGCTTAATAGACAGTGTAAATCGAAAGATTAACTTTTGTTGAATAGAATTAGTTATTTTCAGCTATGAAGCTTAACGGATTGTAAATTCTCTTTGTGGATTTGTGTTGTGCAGTCGGGATCAACGCAGTGTATATGCAGACATACATAGGAGGAGTGTCGTGCCCATATATTTGCGCGAAGCATCTCGATCACGGGGTGCTCTTGGTTGGGTACGGATCTGCTGGTTATGCTCCCATCCGGTTCAAAGAGAAGCCTTACTGGATAATCAAGAACTCGTGGGGAGAGAACTGGGGCGAGAATGGATATTACAAGATCTGCAGGGGCCGCAATATCTGTGGCGTCGACTCGATGGTGTCGACCGTGGCTGCTATTCACACCACAGCTCATTACATCACCGAGTCGCAGGAAATCCAGTGACAGGCATCACAAGGTTTCCTTCGTGATGGCCCAGGTGAGCGTGTTATGGTATTGTTTTAGGTGTCGTAGCTTTTCAAGACATTGGACACAGTTGAAAGTATCCGAAATGCTATTCTGCTGTCGTATCTGTAAAGTATAAGATGATACCATGTATGCTAACTATCTGTGATTATGTGTGGCCAACAACTGAAATTATGACGTATCTCTGCGTGCTCCTAAATTCTGCTGGATTCTTATTATCGGCAAGTTAATCTTCGCACTTGCCTCGCGGTGCGAGGAGGAAGACCATTGCCAAGGGTGGATGCATTGTGGTACATGACGTTCTTGATTTTCTGTTGTTTCTCTCTTTTGGTTTGGTCCTCCGCCGTTAGAATTTCCCATGGCGTACTTTCTGGCAGATAGTATCAAGTGACAATGCATACCGGTACTCAGCTCCTCGCCTTAGAAAGAAAATGCTACGAAAACATCAATCATTTTCGGGTATAAAAAAGAAATTACTGTGATTAGACTCAATCGGATCGACCATGGTCTTATTATATCTTGTATCATGTCTCCCTATTTGACGGTAGGAAACATCACAAAGCTAAAATACCTACAACGAATGTTGAATGATTAGCCACAAACCTCAGGTCAGCCATAGCTGGATCTGCAAATTTGTTGGCTTCTACAACCCCAATGAAGTGGGGAATGAAGAGGCCAAGGTCTACCGAGTTCGCTCCATCGCGTCCTCTGTCCTTCCACTTGCTTTCTAAAGGTTCTACACGAACTCCATTAAAAGAATGGATCAATGGATATCTACAAGACGAATACAATACAACAAAGTCTCGTCTCCTGTCTGCCAAAAGCTGTGCCTCGTGTGTCATTCATCCTCCTCGCTTAGTTGTGTGAATGAAAAGGGTTGGAACTTATAACCATCTCCCTCGTAGAACTTGTTTTGGAACTCCACCCAGTGAAGCCGCAAGGCATGTAAGAATGCGCTTAGAGTTTCCATCACTAGAAGCACGCCGACAGTGGCAGAGATAAAGACTACGATGCCAATTATGAGCACAAGGGTGTTATTGAACCTGTAGGAGTCGCAATGAATCACTAATCTCTCTATTGCTAGATCTCACAAACCAATATGCATTAGATCCCGCAAGAAAGATGACTTACCCCCATGCAAGGAGTAAAACTTTGTCATAGAATACACTGGACAGCTCCGAATGGGCCAGACTGAAACAAATTCAACAACCGGGTGATCAGCAGGTGACGAACAATATCTGGAATATGCAATTCTTTTCAAACGTAAGGAGATGCTGACCTATTGTGCTTTGGAAATCTTTATTGAGCATAAGAAATTATGACGAAAATAAACAAGAGTGCCCCACATACATCAGTGTACCTATATCAGCTGACATGCTTTGTGGAAAACCAATAAAAGATGCGTGATTCCTTACCTAAGAGCCCATAACCGTAGGTAAGAAGCTGTATTAGAAACTGCTCCAAGTACAAACTCTATGGTATGTATAAGTTGGTGAACGAAAACCTCGCTGAACTCAAATTCCTCATGTCTGTGGGAATCCGCATCAAGATCCATCTCGAGAGGGTCATCGATGCTGTGAAGGATTGCATATTGTTGCCCTTTGTGCCTCTATAACAACAATTAAGATATCAAGCAACAGATGATGAAAAGAAAGCAACCACGAATTATGTGATAGGTACTCTGTAGAAGAAAAAGGCATCAAAATTAAGCTTACTTCCTCATGTTGCTTCTTCAAGATAAAAGGCTTGGGGAATAACATCCATGGAACTGCAGCTAGGGCCAACAAAAGTAAAATAACCTGGAGGCGACAAAGGATTATCATTGAGTGTTCATATTTTGCTCAAGGAAGTGAATTACAAGAAGCACACAAACCTGTAGAAATTTTTGGCCAAAGAAAAGCTGATTTTCACCTAGGTCCTCCATAGGACTCAAGAACATATATATCATAACATGGTACAAATCTGCCTGTGATCCAGTGCACCATTTGACTATTATAAGGAGTGACAGGTAGCCAAACAGGCTATTCAAGAATATTATCTGGGGAACGAATTGGTACCTGAAGCAAGGCATTGCAAAAGCAGTCATTTTTCAGTCACTTATGAGGCTGAAGTTCCACATACATGACAAGAACACAACACTGAAAATTTAACAGATAAGAGGTTGACTGGATGGTAGAAGCCAAATTCCAGTATGCAATAGGAGAAAGTTTGAATTTCACCATCCCTCTCTTGAAGGGAGAAAGGACAGAGAAGATGCACCAAAGAAAAAGACTCAGCTACCCCTACAATATCTCACCGGATGTTCAGATCATTTGCAAAGAATCTAGCATTGAAGTAGCTCAGCACAATTCCCAGATTCATCTGGGCAACTCCCAGTAAAATAGACATCTTCATCTTCAGCGAGTTGAGAAAGGGTAACTCACTTCGAGTACCATGCCACACTGGATCAACACCAAATGGATAAGTAGCACGAACCTTTATTAATCCCTGGGTAGATGCATCCCTGAAAATAAAAACTTTGAGTACTCATAACATGCACAGGAAAATGTTAATGGCTCCTAATGCATTTACTGTGTTTAAAATTTTAATACCTGCAAGAGAGATCTCGACAAGCATAGGCAGAGGGCCCAAATATTTCAAATGGGACAGAAAAGAATTCGTTGTATATCAGTCCAGTATAAATTGAGAACAGGGCCATCATCATGATGACATAACGACCACCAAATATCATGCTTGTGATGTCCCCAAGTTTCTGTTCAACAAGATCAACCAAACATAAGTGATGACAACTTAAGTAAGAAAATAAAACTGTCAGCTCATAATGGGGCACGTGAAAGTTACCTGATTAGAAAGCTTCTTTTCCCTGAAGATAAAGTACAAAGTTGCCATAAGCAAACATATGCCATGGCCCCAATCACCAAACATTACAGCAAATAGGAAAGGAAAGGTGATAATCGTGTAAACACCAGGATTTGCTTCCTGATATTTGGCTATTCTGCAATAAAGACAATTGTTCCTCAGGAATTTTGCAGGAAAATCAAGAACTTAATATGAGAGAGCCCCAAAAATCAAATGAAACCAGAAAGTACAGTCACTCGGTTATCGATATGGATTTCAGGGTCAGAACTTTGAAGGTGATCAATCAGTGAGTTTCAGAAATTGACCAAACAGAATCGAAAACACAAAAGAAACTGGAATAACAAAAACCATATCAACTTCTAATTTGATTAGATGTTCATATCTACATATCAAATGAAAGTTCACTAATAGGTTCATTTGTTTTGGTGTACAAATATCTCACACATGATGTCATGAATGTTTGCTTAGGATTATGATTAAATTAGGTTTATAGAGAAAAAGGAGGTTTACTTTCCATTCAGAACATTTTGTGCTTGGACAGTGGAGACATCAACAAGTTATGAATCAAAGCTGAACAATCCAAACTGAACCAAGCAAGGTATTTGGCTCAATAAACTGAGTGTTGCTCCTTGGCCATATATTGCTTGCATTTTAGAGCTATTCTAGATCACTATAGTTACTTTGATTTGAAAATATACTCTGAACAGAGTCAAAACTAGACAACCCAACCACTGCAACACATATTTCACCAATGGGAGTGTTATAGTATATTCCTGTCAACCACTGAAGTCATAATGGATGTAAGCAGATTCATGTACTGGCAAATCTATGTAAAGAGTTCTGTCTTTGCTTGGTTCCCATGTAAATGGAGAACAGAATAATCTCTTTACCTATATCTAAGATGATGTACCTTGATGTACTATTTTTGTAGATGATATGATCATGGTAGATGGAACCCTAGCAAGAGTAAATGAGAAACTTGAGCTTTGGAGGGAAAAGACTGAACGCATCAAAGTTGGTCAAAGACAAAATATGCAGAATGTAAGCTCAGTATGAGCAGAAAGTTCCAATTACACGTGAGCGAATTGGAGACCAGAAAAATTTACTCTGCAAAAGGACAGAGAAAGATGGATACGCCACCCACAGAGTCCAAGCAAGATGGAGAGAGTAAATAAGTGCATCAGTGTTTTATGTGATGGTCAAATACCACTTAATCTTAAAGGAGAGTTCTATACATATAAGGCTAGTGATGCTCTATAGCCCGGAATGCTAGGCAGTTAAGCACCAACATGTGCAAAAGCAGAATTAAGGAGAATGTGCGGGCACATGAGAAAAAGGTAGAAAAAAGGGAATTCTACTTGACAGTTGAACTACCCGCAAGAATAAGAGATAGAAAAAGATTTAAAGAGGTGCAGAAAGAAATTTTAATTTGCTGATTGCTTTTTTCAAGCTTCAATGATTAGGTGAAATGGTAAGAGCTAGCATTGATATCAGCTCTGACAGTTTTTATGAAGACTTATCCTCCAATGAGGCTTCTGCATAATGAAGGGACTAACCCAGCTAGTTTCAGAGGAACTGCCCTACTTTCTGCTTTTCTTAGCACTTCACAAACATCAAATCAGATCTTCAGAACTACTAATAATAATAGAAGCATATATTTGAAACTCTGGAGCTACTGATGTCATGATTTAAAGAACTAGGCCTCAGAAGGCTCTGACAACACAACTAACCCGTATGCATCGATGATTTCTTGAAAAGCAGTAGTAAACTTATTTGTACAGAAGTAAGTAGGTGGTGATTCCTCGGTATGCAGAACACGAACTATTGCTCCCACTTGCGAGTTGCAATCTAAGGTTGCCTTTTGCAGTGCATTTTGAATCTGCAAGGGCAAGCCTCAGTAAGTAAAGTAAGCCTTGAAATCATAGACCGGACCTACTTGTAGTCAGACAAGATTTAACAAAAGAACTATGTAGAAAATAAAAAGGGGGGATATGACATGGTGTGCAAACCTGAGTGGTTGCAGAAACTGGACACCAACCTTCTGCAACGAGACATTTCTTGGTCACATCAATGCTTAGCATATTTAGTGTATGATATATGGATTTTTCCTTCTTTTCCTTCTTAACCTACACAAGTGGTGAGAGAACATGTGAAGCTTCATCATACAGTTCATTCAGCAATAAAAATTAAGCAACTCAAACACACCAGGAGGCTCCAGTGCTCAAATTGATAAGCAATGTTTTGAAGCAGACTTGCTTGGTGTAATAGCCCCACGTCGATGGTTGTCTTCAACTCCGAGAGTCTTCCAGACACCTAAATAATTGAAAATAGGGAAATTACAAGTATCAGATTAAATGAAACAGTTACTGGGCACCAAAGGTATCGAGCATGTACCAGAATCAGGTAAAAAAGAAACAGTTTTCAATTTGTACTTACATCCATCCTAATAAAAAAACACATGACATATTAAGTGAGCTGGAAAAGTCATCAAAATGAGTGTATACAGGCAGAAGCTTCTCTGACTACTTAATGAGACATGCTTTCAGACCCAACCAGATGAGAAAATTTTTTTACACCTTTTGGAACAATGAAAATGAAATTATAAACTTTCTCAGTAGATTTAATAATGATTTAAAGATTCATCCTGCTTCATAGCTTTTATCAGTGCAAACAGTTTCCCTAGTCAAATAAAAGGAACTGGCTATGCAATCCCATAAATTCATGTTATCTATCACCATACTTGTCTCCGTTCATAGGTCAAAATTCAATTTCTGTCAAGTCATCATAAGTTGAAGCTTCTATTCCCTGCGAATGCATGCAAATAAATGTCGCAAAGGATTAACATACCTCTGTTATCATCTGAAATTGCTTGCCTATATCATCTGCAAATGGATACCGATTTGCTGCAAATGCTTCACATATTTTCACGATTTTGTTCTTTGCTCTCTCTCCACTGTAGAAGATAACAAATACATTTTTCTCAACCTGTAATCAACAATCAATCAGTTCACAAGTAAAAGGAATCATAAAATTGATAATTGCAAAAAGGGGAAGCACCTCTGTAGTAAAAAGAAGGCATGAATATTACACATAAATAATTAACAACAGGCAATAACTCAACATGAAGGAACGAGAACTTTATCCAATTACAAGCCGCAGTTATTACAGTTATTGACCTTTTCTCCAGAGGCAGGATCTCTAATGGGCTCTTCAACAATGGCTTGCTTCAAAAACACATTTCCCCTTGTTGCACGGAACAAAATTCTTTCGAAAGCTGCTGATTTATCTCTCCGCATCAGGCCACTGACAAAACCCAACTTGACTTGCTTTGAAGGATCTGTCACCATTTCCTAGTCAAATCCAATCCGTAAGGACCTTTGAGTATAGAAATATGAGAGAGCCGATCATTTCAGAAATAGAAAATCGGAAAAAGCACGAGCCCTTACTTGCTCCAATAACAAGGGACTGTCAATGGATCCTTCACCAGGAGACTCTGCTTCAAGTTCTCTTTGTTGAACTGCAGCAATGCTTTTAGTTGAATGAAATATCTCGCCAGCCTGCAGCCAGAAAAATGCACAGAAGCAAACGCCACAAGTTGTAAAGCACGTCCATGATTTCCCCTCCAAGAAAAATCCAGGACCAAAGGTGATGAAATCCCAGCTTCCAACTGACAAATCCCGTATGCTAATGTTCAGTGAATACGCGTGCTTCCTATCTCTCCATCCTCGCATCTGGGTGCGGGAACAGGTGTGGGTGTTGGGTTTTGGTGGGGGTGGAGGGGGTGGAGGGGGGCCAAGAACAGGGTGTGTACAACATAATGCACAATTATCAACTACACCACAACTTATGCATACCTTCTGAAGAACGAGCTTATATTCCAATAGTTCAGCATAGGTGCGTTGTAACTGTTCGTTGTTTGCATTCATTTCGATAATGTCTGCTTCAAGTTCTCCAAGTTTCACCTAACCATATCCAAGCAAGTTAGTTAATTTGCACAGAAAGAAATTCAATACCAAATTTAAACGACGTATCCATCTAACCTCCAAGTTTTCCAAATCTACATCAGTGCCTGCCAAAGGCCTTGTTGATGTCAATAAACCAGCCTTTATCATTTGCTCCCTCAGAAAACGTAGCTTGCGTGCCATCTCTCCACACCTTTTCATCTGCTAATTTAAATAAAATAATGCTGAGAAAAAGATTAACGGTTACACTACCAGTCCCTAGAAACTAATACTAAATAAAATGTTACCAAAAGGAAATAGTGAATGATGCATCTTAATTCATTAGAGCAATAATAATCTTGGGATTCTGATGATAGAAGTGTATTATAGGTTAACTGTGTGGTCCTTTTAATTTAGCAAGCATTTAAATGTTTACTCTGTGAACTGGCAAAATCATCCTAATAGACATAAGTCAATCTTTCTGGGTAAGAGAACATGGCTACTCTTGTTTACCTGCTACCTCATTTTTTACTCTGGGATAAACTCTCCAAGAGATTGGACAACTAAATAAGCATTCCAGCCAAGCAACAAATTTTTTGCATTCTAATGCTGACAGTGCTAAGTCTTAAGAGCCTGGTGTCTCATTTACGTGAGAACATCCACGAGAATAACTGAGTTGCAAAGCCAGCTTGTAGTCTGCCATTATTCTCTTTAACTAACAATGCGTCTGAGAAAAAACCAAGGTCCTCTCCGTGTTTATGAATCCATACTGTGAGACATGTGGCCATACGGAGACAAGTCCCATTACCAGGATATGTTTCGACATTGATCGATGACTTGTGTACATTAACACTGGCAGATAATATCTCAATTCAAGACACTCCTAAAATGCCTGAAATTTGGCCCCGTAGATAGTATCAAAATCTTATAGCCACTTGCTCATTTATGTACCCACAAAATGCGAAAAAGTTTATTATGCAAAATTATACTAGGAGACAATGATGACATGGTGTAACCAACTCATCAGCATTGCCAGCGTTCTATGGATTTCATCCAACTTGGCGTAATGTGCATTATGAATTCCATGTTTGGTTAATTTGTTACACCTCGTGTCACTGTCACATGGAGGTGTAAACCATAAATCTGACATAAAATATCTTCTCTCGAAATGGAGACTCAACAGATATCCGTGCATGATACTGCAACCACAGCATGGCGCGGTAAGGAAAAAACTATCTCTTCCAAATTCGATGTGCAATTAACAAATGGAACCCAGAAGAATCCAAACCCTATTCCCTTTTTCTTTTTAAACATTTTTTTTTTACTTCTTTGGAATTGTGCTATTGTACTCTTCGCAAAGCGCACAAAATCCTTCAAGCGACGTGATGAATATCGCATTGCAGGCGTAGCCGTAAAGAAGGCGGACAAAAGAGAGAATCGCACCTGGGCGGCATACGTCCTCTGGAAGGGGCTCTTGTCTGCATTAAGCTGCATCAGATAAAGACGAACAACTCAAATCAATGCGAAAAACAAGCTGATGAACTCAGAGGAGAAAACTTCAAAACGGTGGATCGCTTCCCTAACGTAAGCTGGAATTTCCTCAGCCGCGGAGGCAACCGGGAATCGATGTCAACCGAGAAAACCAGAGAAACTCGACAGGAACAGCTCGAGACCATCGCCAGACACCGATCGGAATCGGACGAACGCGAATCGAGCGGAGAGTTCTCAATCGAGGAGGAGGAGGCGAGAGTGCGTGCCGCTTACGTCTTTGAATTGGAAGAGGCCGAGATCGCCGAGGTAGGAGACGGTCCGGTGAGCCGACTCGATGGGGATGATGAGCTGAGCCAGCTGCATTGGCTCCGACCGGAGCAGATCCATCGTCGGCCAGCGATCTCCTCCGTTCCTCCTCATCGTCTCTCGGACGCGTTCACGGAATGCGGTCGCGCGGCGACGGTGAAGAGGCGGATTGCGGGGGATGCGCGCGGGGCGGAGATCGGGGCGACGTCGCCGGCGAAAGAGACGGTCGGTCGGTCGGTCGGTGGTCATCAACGATTCAACGGCGTGCCTGAATTGAATTCTTTTATGGACTCCGGGACAGCGACTGTTCAACGCGGGTGGGGAATTTGTGTTTCTATTTTTATTTTTTATTTTTTCAATCTGTTATTAGATTTTGAGGAGCATGCCGCTCGGTTTTCCGACCGGGGTTGATGACCGGCGGAAAATCGGAAATCGAACCGGCGGGTCATCAATGCCCGGAAATCGGTGTTACGGCCGGCCGAGTTTTTTTTTTTGTTTTTTTGGGTCCATAAAAAATCAAAAGTTTTTTTAAACGTTAAATGTGGGGGTCCAAAGACGAGAAAATTTGTAAAAATGAGGGAGCTTGTTGGGCCATTGAAAGCCCAACCCAGCCCTTTGGGCCCATCTGGGTGATGAAAAGGGAGAAGTGTGCTTCTGTTCTCCGTCGTGCAACTGAGAACGGAAATAAGAGGAAGAAGAAAAGCAGGGAGAGAGGGAGTAGCGAGAGAAGAGAGGAGGAAACGATGGTGGCGACTGAAAAGGCCATTTGCATGTAATTTGGTGAGAGTTTTTTTTTTTTTCTTGGTTGCTTTTCCCTCCTGCAAGTTAGTTTTACTCTTAGAGCATAAATTTGGTATGCCAAGTGTGTGGACTTCGCTGGGTAAAATTTTGGCCGAGTTCAAACTATCCATAGTGATAGCTAAGTGAAATAGGTAACATAACAATTAAGAGGGGGTAATTTAATTATTTTAAGAAAATTATGCCTTTTCCATAAAAGAAGTGAGAAAATGCTGCTGTAGAAGGAACACAATTATGCAAAAGTAATAGCTTTTACCAAGCGGATAATAAAAGAGTTACCGGATTAAAGGTATCACAAGATAGATTTATTGAGGTTCAACTTTTCACTTTGCTTATGTCCACTCTCTTAGAACTAGCAAGCAAGGAGTCTACTAATAATCCCCGAGATATTATGGTATGTAGACGATGTTGCTTCCACACGACACTCAGTAGAAAACTCTACGAACACTAGCATGCCTTACAACATTATAAATCATATCTTCCTAGATTATAGGAAATACTACTCTCATAGAGAACCACAATCGAAAAATAAGTTTTGTTGCACAAGTGAAAACTCGAGGATATGAATGATGGCAAGAGAATAGAAGTTCTAAATTTGTGCCAACTTCCACAGCCACCCTCAATTTGTTTAAGAGAAATAATTGGATGATTGTCTTCAATCTATTGTGAGAATAATAATTTATTTCAGACAATAAAAAAATTAAATATTAAATAATTATAAATGATTGTGGGGCGTGCTCCTTTAAAAATCCGTAACTCACAGTAAGTTGTTATTTTCACGATAACCCAAAAATTATTATGCTAGTAAAGTTTTTTGTTAAAAATAACCCTCCAATGTTCAGAGTAACCGTTTTAAGCCATATGAAGGTCAAAGGAGCCAAAGAACCTCCATCTCCAGCCAACAATAATGAAAAAGAAAACTCTGATGATATTCTCCAAGGTTCTTTTTGTTAATTCTATAATTTGAATGTACCTATTAGACACTATATTGAATTCACGTCAAATTGAAAAAATGTTTTGAGTGTTCTTACCTAAGAATGTAGAAACGTGCATCGCATTCTCTACTCCATCTGCGACAGGAGTTGCTTCTGCATGTAGTCCCTCTAATCTTTTCATGCTTTGCGTTGAATTGACTATTTACCTTCTATGCACCGTCCCTCCAAGCATACTGACGTCATCTAGTTTTGAAAAGCCATTCACCTTCTGTTGGTCCATCAAATCTTAACATACCGTCATTCTACAATTTGTTAACCTTATACACAAGTTTGTCTAATCTCAGACGCCTACGCCCTTGACATGCAATATCTTGTTCACCTTTTGTAGAAGAAAAGCATTTATTACTTTCAAACATTCCCGTTCTAAACTTCATTTGCATATTTCTCCATGAATCTACAAACCAGTTCTACATAACCAATACGCACATTAGCAACATTTGATTATTTTGTCATTTTCAAAACATCATGAGGGATTTTCTCCACAATTTCCCACTTTTTATAATGACAAAACAATCTTTGAATTTCAATATGCACATGTAATCACACGACAAATGATTCGGAGTTTTGAGTCTGTGTAAAGTAAACGATATTTACTATTACGCCTACAAATCCTGAGTTTAGATCAGGGCCATAATAAGCAAAGTGACATGATTTCCAAATTATAAGATATTCAGCGAATGTAATCAGGAGACTTTATGTAGAAGCAAGATGAACAAAACGAGTAGGACTTTGTATCAGCTCTTCCTTCTGCAGATATAACTTAATTACATAAGATCCAAGTGAATAATATATCATCATGTAAGCTACATAGTTTGAGCATAGTTAAGTTTGAGAACTTCTAACCAGAGCTCATATTCTATGTGTTCTAGATGTTGTCCGCCAATGTTTTAGAGTATATGAAAATTTGAGCTCCTTGTTTAACATATTCAAAAATGTGAAAAATCTCATGCATTAACATACGGGGAGTCATTTATGAAATTCGCGAGCTCATATGTCTTTCATCACAAAAGATTTCGTTGCTTTAGGGTGTTTTCTCTTCCAGCACGATGGGCCTGGCATATCTCATTTCTCATCAAAATCAGCATGTACAACCTCTCCTCCAACATTCTCTCCAACAATAGTAAATTGTTCCGAAATAGAAGGGCTATTTTCAAGTCAATAATGGTCTACCCTCTTCTCTTTTCGGGTGAACAATTGTCCATCTTGGCCTAAAACGTCCTTCTCAATATCGGTCTTATGAACTGCAGAATGAGATGGCACAGGGGGGATTGGAAAATTTGTGGGTCGTCACCTAATCTCAAATTCTAGATCCCTCCCGTCGTCGACCGGATAGCAAATGCAACAAACCGACGGGGTACTAATTGCATCTGCCTACTGCCAAGTTCTCTTCTTCTTTTGCGGTTCTCAATGTGATAGACTTCTAATGCTTACTAGTCTCGAATCATATCAAATCATAGGAGACATTATTATCAAGATTTGACTGACTTTTGCTTTCATTGACCAAATAATACCACCTCTCGAATACTGAGTGAAGCGCATGATACTTGTCCGAATCATCGGTTAAACTCGTTTCCTCTTTTTCATTGTTCTTGTGTTGAATGTAGAGATTGTTGGGCAGGGATGAAGTGTTGGAGAAATCTGTCCAGAATATTTTGAAGCTGACAAAACGTTTCTATCAATCTAGTCTGGATATTTGCAAGCCTTCTGTTTAAAGTCTGAAGACTTTCAGATCACCAGACTCAGCACTCAAGACTCAAGACTCAAGACTATTCTCATTGACAGTTGTTCTAATCCAGTGACGAAGGAAATCCAGAGCCGAAGTATTTGGTTGAAGATTTATTCCTACCTTCTGGAAAAGATCTCTTGACTGGATAATTGTAACGGATTTATTCATTCGTTATCAAGATCGATTGAAGATCCGATGATCGACGAAGTATTCTTGGAAGGTTCTATTCTTGGAAACCAAGATCCTGATTGTATGGGCGAACAAGATTGATGGACTATCGTCAAGTTCCTTTAATAGCTCGAATGATCTTCTTAATTGATTCCGTCCAACGGGTAGATTGGAGGAACTCCTTTGGAAAGTGCCAACGGGTATGATGGCATAAAGGAGTATAAAAGGAAGTCGTTCTAGCTACTTTAGTTATGATCGATAGAAGAATTCCAGAGTCTGAAGCACCTTGATTATTAGTCGATTCATTCTGAGCGAAATTGTACTCACAAAGAGTGTATATACTTAGTGATACCTTGAGCGAGTGTGGTAGATCATCTACACCGAAAGATCAAGGAAGAACATCGTTGTAACATCTCTTTGTTCATAGTGGAATCTAGCCAATAGGCTGTCAGTGCAGAAGAGTGGACGTAGGCTTGAAATAAGCCGAACCACTATAAACCGCGTGTTCAATATTCTCTTCCCTTCTCTCAATCTTACTTTGATTATCATTTGTTTCTAATCCTTTAACTATCGAGAATTGTGAAATTATCGATAAGATTATTGCATATACCTATTCACCCCCCCTCTAGGTACTTAATCTAGCCATATCAATTGGTATCAGAGCTCGTGTACTCACTTTATTTGAAGTGTTTTACTTCAGAGTAAAAGATCCATGGCTAGTATGCTAGCACCAGGGCTGATGGAAGGTCAGAGCAATACCAGACCTCCCTACTTTGATGGAAAGGATTACAACATCTGGAAGAACAAAATGAAAGCCTTTTTAAGATCAAAGGATCCTCTGGAATGGGACGTTGTAGAAAAATGAATTACTCCTACAGCTGCACCTGTCTCAGAAAGAGGAAAAGAAACTGTTGAGACCAGCGGAATGTCTCAGGAAGAGATTATCAAGAGATAAGCACTCGATGCAAAAGCAATTTACTCTTTATATTGTGCTTTGTCACCAACTGAATATAATAGAATATCTTCTTGTGCTACTGACAAAAGAAGTCTGGGATAGATTGCATATCACCTATGAAGGAACAGATCGAGTGAAGGAGATCAGAATTAACATTCTCCTCGATCAATATGAAGCCTTCAAAATGAAACCAGGAGAATCAATAACTGACATGTTTAGCCGTTTTACAGATATTGTCAATGGTCTTGAGAATCAAGGACATAAAATTTCTGATCCTATGAAAGTAAACAAGCTACTGCGTGGACTCTCCAAGGATTGGAATCACATAAAGACTTCAATCAGAGAGACGCAAATAATTATGCTATTATCTGTCGACGAGCTGATTGGAACTCTTTAGTCTTATGAAGTGGAACGAATCAATGAAGACGAAGATCCAAGAGGTAAGAAATCCATTGCATTAAAATCAATTGATGATTCTGATGATGCAGATTCTGAAGATGACATGGATGATGAGGAGCTTGCTCTCATGATAAGAAGATTCAGAAAACTGAATAGAAAAGGAAGAAGGTTCAACTCAAGGAAACAAAGCTTTTAAAAAAAACAGACCAAGTCTGTTGATGATGAGGAACCAAACAAAGATGTAGTCTGCTTCGAATGTAAGAAAAAGGGACACATCAGACCCAACTGTCCTCTTCTAAAGAAGAAAAGAGGAAAAGCTGAAAAGTTTCGAAAAGCTCTCAAAGCCGAAACCTGGAGTGATACAGAGTGTGAAGAAAGTGACAATGAATATGCCAATCTATGTTTGATGGCACATTCAGACTCAAACTCAAACTCTGGATCAGACTCAGACAGTGAATTTGAGGTAAGTGATTTTAAAATTCTATCAAAGTTTCCAAATACATTGATGAATTGTGTTCTAGTCTTAAGACTTCTCTCAAAAGAATTTCCGAACTTAAAAAGGAAAACTCAGCTCTAAAACAAAAGGAAATTGTTTTAGAAGAAAGAGTTAAAAGTTCAGACTTAAATGTCTCTTCTCTTAAAGAAAATGAAGAAAATCTTTTGAAAGAAAATTCTTTTTTAAAAACTGACTTATCAAATATTTCAAAGAAATTTTCAATAGGATCTGAAAAACTTGAAAAGATTCTTTCAGCTCAAAGGCCTTACTTTAATAAGTCTGGTCTAGGTATGACAGCGGAAACTATTCCTTTGATTGATTTTCCTAAAGTAAAAGAAAGAATTAAGAAAAGACCCCCAAGAGAGGCTTATAAAAATCATTTCAAGAAAGTTTTTGTAAAGTCTGTAGGTCGAAATGCCCTCAGATGTTCAAAGTGCAAAAGTCCGGATCACTTTGAAAAAGAGTGTCCTATGGTTTGGAAACCCATTAAGAAAGTATGGGCGGATACTGTTTATTTTACTAACACCAAAGGACCCAAGAAAGTTTGGGTACCAAAGAAAGTTTGAGATTCTTTTCTAAATGCAGGTCTCCGTCAAGAAAAAGGTAAAATGGTATCTTGACAGTGGATGCTCAAGACATATGACAGGAGACTCAAATTGCTTCATAAAGCTTGTTCATGTAAATGGTGGAAAAGTTTCATTTGGAGGAAACAGCAAAGGAAGTATTGTGGGATTTGGAACAGTGAAAATTGGAAATCTTACAATAAGTAATGTGTCTTTGGTGGAAGGACTCAATTACAATCTTCTCAGCATTAGCCAATTATGTGACACTGGTTTTAAGATCTTCTTTCAAGAAGGAACATGTTCTGGATCAAGTAAAGATTCCACTCAGTCTTTCATGGGTCGAAGACATGGAAACATATACCTTCTGGATGTAAAACCAGATGAATCGAAATGCCTAATTTCAATTCAAGACAAAGCAAGCCTATGGCACAGAAAGCTTGGTCATGTCAACATGAAGCAATTAGCCAAGATTTCATCAAAGCAGCTTGTTCGAGGTCTACCCAAATTACCGTTCCAAAAGTCTAATCCATGCACTCCATGTATTCTGGGAAAACAGGTAAGAAATTCATTTAAGCCAATAAATCATGTCTCCACTAATCATGTACTGCAGTTGTTGCATATGGATCTCTTCGGACCAACCAGAACTCAGAGTATTGGAGGTAAGAAATACTGCCTAGTAATTGTGGACGATTACTCCCGCTTTACTTGGGTATATTTCCTTGAAAAAAGTCAGAATCCTTCTCGTATTTTGAAAAATTTGCTAAAATGGTTCAAAATGAAAAAGGATGTGTTATTTCAAGTATAAGAATAGACCATGGAGGTGAATTTGAAAATCAAGATTTTACAAAGTTTTGTAATGAATCTGGCTTTAAGCATGTGTTCTCTTCTCCATACACTCCTCAGCAAAACAGAGTTGTGGAAAGGAAGAATAGATCTCTTCAAGAAATGGCAAGAACTCTTTTAATTAAAAGTAAGATTTCTTCACGATTTTGGGCTGAAGCTGTTTCAACAGCATGCTATATAATCAATAGAGTCTTCTTAAGACCTTCTCTTGAGAAAACCCCTTATGAGTTATTCAAAGGTAAGAAGTCTATTGTTTCATACTTTCATGTATTCGGTTGCAAATGCTTTATATTGAAAAATGCTAAAGATCAAATTGGTAAGTTTGAAGAAAGATCAGATGAAGGCATCTTCCTTGGATATTCTTCATCAAGCAAAGCTTACAGAGTCTACAACAAGAACAGTCAGTCTGTGGAGGAGTCAATGAATGTCAAATTTCAAGACTCTATGCAAGATGATTCCAGTCAGACTCATCATGAAGAATCTGAATCTGCTCCAGACCCTCCAAAGTCTACAACTCAAGAAGCATCTCAGACTCTGGAAGACCAGCATCAAGATGATCGTGAAAACTCAAACAAAGAAAGAGATCATCAACCCGACAAATCAACCAGTAACTGGAAACATAAATCCAGTCACCCTAAAGATCTTATCATTGGCGACATCAATGAAGGAATTCGCACCAGATCCAAAAGGCATGAAGAATCTAGTGCTATGGCTCTTATTTCTGAAATAGAACCAAAAGCATAGAAGAAGCTCTATCTAATGAAAGCTGGATTGAAGCTATGCAAGAAGAGCTCAGACAGTTCAACATTAATGATGTCTGGGAATTGACATCTAAACCAAGAGGTAAAACTGTTGTTGGAGCCAAATGGGTGTTCAGAAACAAGATGAATGAGAAAGGAAAAGTCGTACGAAACAAGGCAAGACTCGTGGCTAAGGGATATACGCAAGAAGAAGGAATAGACTATGATGAGACCTACGCTCCAGTAGCAAGGTTAGAAGCTATTCATTTATTACTTGCGTTTGCTTGTTACAAAAATTTCAGGTTATTCCAAATGGACGTCAAAAGTGCCTTCCTAAATGGATTCATCCATGAGGAAGTTTATGTGGAACAACCACCAGGGTTTGAAGACCCAAAGAAACCGACTCAATCTTTCGGACTAAAAAAGGCCTTGTATGGTTTAAAGCAAGCACCTCGAGCTTGGTATGACAGGTTAAGTAAGTTTTCAATACAGAATGGTTTTGTCAAAGGTAAAGTAGATACTACTCTATTTATCAAGAAGGAAAACAAAAGCTTTTTACTTGTTCAAATATATGTGGATGATATCATTTTTGGATCCTCTAATGAAATTCTATGCAAGAAATTTTCTAAGTCTATGCGGGATGAATTTGAAATGAGTATGATGGGAGAATTAACGTTCTTTCTTGGACTTCAAATAAAACAATTGAAGGAAGGAACTTTTATTTATCAAGAAAAATATGCTAATGATCTTGTCAAAAGATTTGGACTAGAAAAGTGCAAAAAGACCGACATACCTATGTCAAGTTCGATGAAGATAGACAAAGATGAAGAAGGAAAGAAAGTTGATCAAAAGCTGTACAGGAGCATCATTGGTTCACTTCTCTATCTTACTGCTTCTAGACTTGACATTTTGTTGAGTGTTTGCATATGTGCTAGGTTTCAATCAGATCCAAGAGAATCTCATCTCAGTGCTGCAAAACGTATTATTAAATATGTTGCTTCATCTTCAAGCATCGGTCTTTGGTATCCTAAGAAGGGAGACTTTAGTCTTCTGGGATATTCAGACGCAGATCTTGCCGGATGCAGAGTTGATAGAAAAAGCACTTCGGGAACTTGCCAGTTGATGGGAAACAGGACAGTGTCTTGGTTTTCAAGGAAACAAAGCACTGTGGCTCTCTCAACAACAGAAGCAGAGTATGTAGCTCTTGGAAGTTGTTGTTCGCAAATTTTATGGATAAAACAACAGCTACAAGACTTTGGAATTGAAGACTCAAGCACAGAGATTAGATGTGACAACACCAGCGCAATCAATCTCACCAAAAATCCAATTCTTCACTCAAGAGCAAAGCATATAGAGATCCGACATCATTTCATTCGAGATCATGTTCAAAATGGAGAAATCTCGATCCAGTTTGTTGATTCAAAAAGCCAGCTAGCGGATATATTCACAAAGCCTTTGGAGAAAAATCAATTTGATTTTATCCGTCTCAGACTCAACATTCTAAAGCTTGAGGAAGTTAAAGTCTAGAGACTATTCAATCATCAAACTCAACATTCTAAAGCTTGAGGAAGTTAAAGTCTAGAGACTATCCAATCCTCAGACTCAAACATTCATGGCTATCGACTGTAAGTTGTTTTATTCAATCTCGAAAAGGTACGATCTTTATTTCAGTTAATTTACAATTTCCGTGAAAAATGGAATCGTGTCTTTTCAAAAAGATTAACTTAAAATTGGCCGTTATCAATTTCAAAAGATATGTCTGTTCACTTTCCTTGTGCCGATTGGTTATATATATATATACACAGTTCTTATCGATTAAACTGCAAAACCCTAGAAAAACATTCTCCTCCCAAATTTGTCTCTACTTCACTTTCACATTCGAGAAAGTTGTCAACTTTTCTTGGGAAAGCGAGTGAAGGAATCTTTCATCGACAAAGAAGAATGTCTTCTTCAAGAAAGTCGTCGAGAATCGCAAGCAGGGGACCACAGAGAATGGAAAAGGGGCCTACCCACTTCGATCTCATCGAGGAGGAAGATATTCCGAGTCAGCGACAAAGACCGATTCACTCTCCTCCAAGTCAATCTTCACCATCTACCCCACAAGGTGTGGGTCATCAACAAGAGGAAGAAATAATCGAAGACGCCGATCCTGTAAGAGTCCAAAAACCCGCTTTTATTTATAAGCTCTATCGTTCGTTAAAAAGCATTGGGACTCCGTTGAATATTGTGGATGGATTTCTTAAGGATAAGAATTATGGGAATGAGTATATTTTTCTGCGGAAAATGGAGGACTTGGGAGTTGCTCCCAAAGGAAAGGCTGAGGAAGCACTTGCGAACATTCCAAGTGACCCTCGTTTACCAGGACAAAATTTGATCAATGGGAACGATGATGATAGAATGTTCCTTGATTTCAAACCCAGAATGGGTGTTGCAGCAAAAGTGAAGGAAATCGGATGGATTTGTTCAAGTCAAAGGATCAGGAGAATCTTTATTTCAGATTGTTGAAAAGAGGGGTGATAAACCCTAGAAGTGTGGATTTTGACTTCTGGATGCGATCAATGTGAACTTGAGAGAGAAGTTCAATTTGCTTCAACTTGAGAATTTTTGCTCCGATACCACAGACGGTTATGCTCAGTTAACATCATATTTCTATTCAAATCTCAGCTTTTTAGATGCGAATAGAATTTCTTTCAGTGTTCGAGACAAGGTCTATGTGGTAGATGTAGACATGTTGGCAGACATAATTGGAGTAGAAAGAGGACGCTACCAACCGATTAAAGTTTCGGTTACTCGTACCACGCTGGAGCTTATTAAGGACAGAGATGCAGACAAAAGAATCACCTACACAAGGATGAATGCCGTCAACGTTGTGCTGCACAAAATTGTGATTAACTGTCTCAGGCCAAAGTCTACTTCAAAGACTGACGTGTCCAACTCGGAAGCAAAATTGATATATGCGATCAATTCTGGAAGGAAATTCTCTTTCCCTCACACCATTCTCTTTCACATGTACAGAGCAATGGTGAAGGACAGGGGCCAATTGCCTTATGCAGGTCTTGTGACCAAGATCTTCAGACACTTAAATATTGAGCCTCCACACACTCTCTGTGTTCGACCATGCGACAAAATGGTGGTAGGTTTGAAAATGCTGATAAAAATGCGTCTGAAAGAGCTCAGCAAGGCAATGGAGCAATTCAAAGTGAAGACTCCAGTCTCTTCTGCAGCAAAGAGAAAAGGAAAGGAGCCCATGAGTGCTCCAATCAAAAAGAGAAGAAGTCTTATCCTGGAGGATGAAGATGAAGATGAAGAAGAAGATCCCTCTATTCCTGCATTGAAAAGAACAAGACGTTCTGTACCAGAATCAACAGAACAGAGAGAAACAGAGGAACAAGCAAGGAACAGAGAAGAATAAGAGCATCAAGAGAAAGAGGTTGAAGAAGAAGAAGAAGAAGACGTCGAAGAAGGAGTGAAAGAAAAGTCTGCAGATGAAGCAGAAAAGAAAGGGAATGAAGGAGCTGAAGAGGATGACCATCACTCTTCCCCAATCGAGGTCCTAGAGACAGGGGGAGATGAAGAGCAAGAAAGGATTACACCAGAAGCTATTCATCATGAAGGAGTGAGTCACTCACAAGATGTTCCAGAAGATTTTCGGGCTTCTCAAATGCCTGAAGAAAGACATGACATGACAGAACATGATTTGTTCGATATCACAGAAATTCCATCGTCTGCAGACACTCCATCAGATAAAGCGCATGCAAGTACACAGACGGACAATTCAGCAGATTTTCGTCGTATCCTTGATGTTCTTATGGAAATGCGTGGTCAAATATATGCCCTAGATTTCGAAATTCAAGTCCTGAAGAATGCTGGACAAGCATCTTCGGTTACCCTGGGAGATCAAATGAAAGACCTAGCTCTTCAAATTCAAGCAAATGCCAAGGGAGAAGAGATAGCTCATCTACGGGAAGACTTGAAGCGGCTAGAAGGCATCGTGCAGTCAATGGGAGAATTCCAGATCGTGCGCATTCCCAAGCAAACTTGACTTTTCTCACCTTTTTAATGATGACAAAAAGGGGGAGAATTGCAATTTGAACTCATCTAAACTCAATCTTTAACTTTAAATTTGTTTTTGTGTGTTTAAATGTTTTTGTTTTGAGAATGACTTGGGTGTGAACTTAAATTTGCTGATGTAGACTTTGAATGATTGACTAGTTGCATTTATATCAAGTATTGCTATATGGTTTACTCATGAAAGACTAACCGATTTTCTGTGGATGCAGAGTCTGGTTGTTTGTTGTCTTTATAAATCTTTATGAGATAGCCATATTGCTTGAGTATTATTTTGCAGGTCAAAGTTGTTCAAATCTACGGGGAAAGTTTTGTCACCATCAAAAAGGGGGAGATTGTTGGAGAAATCTATCCAGAATATTTTGAAGCTGACAAAACGTTTCTATCAGTCTAGTCTGGATATTTGCAAGCCTTCTGTTTAAAGTCTAAAGACTTTCAGATCACCAGACTCAGCAGTCAAGACTCAAGACTCAAGACTATTCTCATTGGCAGTTGTTCTAATCCAGTATCGAAGGATATCCAGAGCCAAAGTTCTTGGTTGGAGATTTATTCCTACCTTCTGGAGAAGATCTCTTGGCTGGATAATTGCAACGGATTTATTCATTCGTTACCAAGATTGATTGAAGATCCGATGATCGACGAAGTATTCTTGGAAGGTTCTATTCTTGGAAACCAAGATCCTGATTGTATGGGCGAACAGGATTGATGGGCTATCGTCAAGTTCCTTTAATAGCTCGAATGATCTTCTTGATTGATTCCGTCCAACGGGTAGATTGGAGGAACTCCTTTGGAAAGTGCCAACGGGCATGATGGCATATAGGAGTATAAAAAGAAGTCATTCTAGCTGTTTTAGATATGATCGATAGAAAAATTCCAGAGTCTGAAGTACCTTGATTATTAGTCGATACATTCTGAGCGAAATTGTACCCACAAAGAGTGTCTATACTTAGTGATACCTTGAGCAAGTGTGGTAGATCATCTACACCAAAAGATCAAGGGAGAACATCGCTGTAACATCTCTTTGTTCATAATGGAATCCAGCCAATAGGCTGTCAGTGCAGAAGAGTGGACGTAGGCTTGAAATAAGCCGAACCACTATAAACCGCGTGTTCAATATTCTCTTCCCTTCTCTCAATCTTACTTTGATTATCGTTTGTTTCAAATCCTTTAACTATCAAGAATTGTGAAATTAGAGATAAGATTATTGCATATACCTATTCACCCCCCTCTAGGTACTTATTCTAGCCATATCATTGCCAGTCATTCAAATCTAACTCGCTCGTTCTCTTACGCACACACAGCTGATGTCAGCGCGCAAATGCATCCATCTCACTCTCTTGGAAATGAAAGCATCATCCTCTTAGGGAAGCTCCAAGCTAGAGGAATCCCAAATGCACATGGTTGAGAACGAGTGTCTTGAGATTACTTACTTTCAGCTAGTCACAAAAGTGCAGAAGGCCAACTTTATAAAGAGGTTTACTCCTGCTAGGGAGCCTAGGGAGAAATTTAAGAACATGCAAAGTACCAAATGTTCCGCTCTCTCTTTTCATTAATTCAAGGGCACGGCCACAGAGGCTGGCGGCTAACAATCCGAGGCTTGCGAAGTGCTTTAGCAGGTCCTATAAACCGGTTTAAGGCTAGCTTTCATGGAGGTTGTCTTCCTCTAAGCGTTCATAAACTATGGTTTTGGAAAAGTTCTCTCCTAGTCTCTTTGACCTCTTTTGACATCTTGAGAAAGTTGTCTTTATATTCTTGTGAATTGGGTCAATTAGTTTCCAACAATGTAATGACTGAATGTTCATAGACATGCAATTAACTTGCAATTGGGAATCTTAATGAAAACCGTATTTTTTTATTGTAGTGATTTCGTCTTCTTTTCTTTTTTACAATCGATGGGTATGGGCATGGAGATCCAATTATCTAGATAGTGATCCTGATCTAGAGCAGTTGGCATGAAATTAGTAGAATTTGAACAGGTGTTTTCCTATTTTTAACTAGAAATCGTCAACTCCTTAACCAAGTGTGCCAACCCTCGAGATTGAATTGAATTGATTACCATACGTCAGGGGTATATTGAGGGAAATTTGCCCAAAGGCCAATTAAACTTATAAATGAGTTTATCTACCCCATATCATGTAAGGGTTTATGTAATAGATCTTAAAGAGACTCTTTGCATAAGCAATCTAGAGAGCCCAGGAAGAGAAAGGAAAGCAACTTGGCTAGCTTCTACTTGCCCTTTTTTGGGGTGGACGGAGCTTGGGTAACTACCATCTGGAGCTTACTATATAAGAACTAATAATAACATTTGTATACCTAATTTGGTCTACACTAACGTAGCATAGCTTTCTCTGCATGTCTATGTTCCTGTTTCTAGGGGCCTGGGTCCATTATTTCGTAGAAGGAATCTTTTGTTCCGGGGGAATAATATAGTAAAGCAGTTGTAATTTCTATTTTTCTAATGATGATCAGCCCAATCTTTGAGTAGGTTAAATCCCAGGCTCATGAAATGCTCCACTTACACTATACCATTCGTAGGTTAATTTATGAGCCCGCTTCCTCCTCAAGTATAAGAAGAAAATACAGTGTTAAACTAAATACAAAAACTTAAGCAGTCAACGCTACCATGTTCTCACCAGTTTCGAGCCGAGCCGAACCGATCAAAAACCAGCCCTTTTCTCATTTTTGAGGGGGTCCCGCTCGGGACAGGTGTTGATATCTGAGTGGTTCATGCACGCCACGTCCGCGGATGACGTGGGGCGCACGAACCACTGAATATTTTCTCCAAGTGTGTGGGTTGTCAACTTTAGTGAAGCAACGAGAAATTTGCTGAAGCAAATAACAAGCAAGAAAAGTCAAAAGTTGCAGCTATTCTCTTTCGCACAAAGGCGGTGGAACGCCCATCAAAGGGGGGGCAACGTGAAGAGAACAAAATAGAGAGAGCCTGAGCAGAAAAGAACTCTAAGGGCCTGTTTGGCAACGTGCCAAACAGTCTTGCCGGTCTCGATTTTTTGTTCCCTAATCAATTTGGGACGAGAATCGTGTTTGGTAAAAATTTTGTTCCCGAGAACAATTTTGGACAAGATTTGAGAATAAAAAAAAGTTTGATTCTCTGTCCGAGAATTAGAAAAAGAATCAAAACGGTGAAACCTTCGCTCTTCCCTTTCGTCATCCCGGTTACCGTTCGCCACCGCCCGCCGCCATCCGCCGCCGCCCGCCGCCGTCCACCACCGGTCGCCGGAGGCTCGCCAGCCGGGCGAGGTCTCGCGAGCTCGCCGGAGGCAAGCCTAGCCTCCGGCGAGGCTCGACCTCCCGCATCCGGCGAGGCCGGCCCGGCCACCGGCGGGGCTGGGCAAGCCTCGCCCCGATCGCGAGGCCGAGCCTCGCGGTGGTTGGGCAAGCCTCACCTAGCCGCCGGTGAGGCTCGCCCGGCCACCGGCGAGGCTCGCCCGGCCGCCGCGGCTGCCGGGCCTCACCGAGGCCGGGCGAGGCTAGCCCGGCCACCGGCAAGCTCGGTCTCGCCAGATTTGGCGAGGCCGAGCCTCGCCACCGCCGCGAGGCTCGGCCGACAAAGGCCGACCTCGCCGAGGGCCGGCGACCGGCCAAATGAAGAAGAAGAAGAAGAAGAATAGGAAAAAAGGGAAAAAAAAAAAGGTAAAAAAAAAGGGAAAAAAAGAAAAGAAAAAAGTAAAAGAGTGAAAAAATTATTTAAAAATTATTTAAAAATCAAAAGAAATTAATTTGGAACATAATCAATTAACACGATGTATCAAACGCAATTCTATTTCAGAATCAAAAATTTTGGGCGCTTACCAAATGCGCTTTTTTACTCGAATCGTTCCTAAATAAGATAAAAAATAATCATTTCTAGTCGAATCAGCCCCGGAACAATCATTACCAAACGCATCCTAAGCTTAATTTTATCTCTCAGCCGCACTTTTCAGCCAATTGGACAAGTAGCTGCATAAGAAGCCGCAAGCGTGAAGAAAGCAAAGAAAAGAGAATCCATGAGCGTCCACTTTTTCTCTCCCTCATTAATGCATGCACATGCATGCACAAAATGGGGAAGACGTGAGAAGATACACAAGAGAAAGGGGTCACAATTTTATAATATTTTATAGTGTGTTGTTGCAAGGAATTCTCTCCTTCCTGGAGAGCAAATCGGCTGGAGAAGAAAGTCAAAAGAAGGGGCACACATTATAATATATTATAGCAGCTAGTGGAGTCTTCAAGAAACAGGGAAGCAAGGTTCAACTTGCTATCTTGTACGTGGACGTAAAGAAAAGTTGCGGCTGTTCTCAATTCACACTGAAGTCGGCGGCAACGTGAGGCGGTGAATTTTGAGCCTATAAATAAGGCTTGGGAGTGCAAACGTAAGGAGGAGGACACGAGTTGAAAAAAGAAGAGATTAAGAGAGATAGAGTCTCATTAGAAAGAAATCAAGGAGTGTGGTCGGAGGGGGGGCCAGAGAACATAAGAAAAATAAAATCTATGAAAGAGGCCCGCTGAGAGACATACAGACGAGTGAAAAAAAGAAAAAATGAAGAAGAAAATGAAGAGAGATAGAGAGTCTGTCGGAGAGAAACCCAAAAGGTGAAGCAAGAGAGAAATGAACGTGAGAGAAAAAAATTAAAGAAAGAGAGAGGGTGTCTTCTGCCGAGGGGATTATCTTCTTCGGGAGTTCCTCGCTGCTGCTGGTGGCCCTGCCCTGCAGCAGCCCGCGTGCCGACTCCTCCTGTCGTTGCGCTCTGCCCATCTTCAAGCGCCGCACCACCGACCACCCGACTGCCGTGCCCGTCGTTGCACCTCTGCCCGGCGCCAGCATCTCCTTCCAGCGAGCTCCGAGCGTGCCACCATCTCCGCCCGCCACCGCTGCTTCTGCAAGCAGCACCTCCGTAACAACAACCCGCCACTACCTTCCTCCTTCCGGCGAGTTCCGGACGCCGCTGCCGCTGTAATCCCGCGCCTCTGCCCTTCAGTCCGCGACACCTGCCGCGCCTCCGTCCGACGCTACTGCTGCTTGCGCTGCCGTTCCTCCGTCCGCATCCCCACCGTCCCCGACGCCTGCATGCAGCCGCGCCTCTGCTCGCCCGTCACAGCTCCTGTCCGTCGCTGCTGCCCGTGTCCCACACCGGCAACGCCGCCTGCCTGCACTGCCCTAACGACGAATTTCAGCCCCACGAGCCATCTTCAGAGCCCTGGTGATCCTGTTGCGGCCGTAACGTTCCTCCGAGTCCGAGCTGTCATTTCCCGACGTGAGCCACACCCATACGGCCTGTTAAGCCATCCTCGGAATCCTCGGCAGTAACGGCGAGCTGCTGTCCAAGCTCGAGCCTGACCATTCTAAACTGAGAAGTTGCAGTACCGGCGAATCACTGTTCTTCTGAAGTCCACCAAACGTAGAGAAAGGGGGCACATAAAGAGCAAATAAAAAAGGGAATAAAAGACCACTTTCCTTTTCTTTGCAAGATATCCACGTTGGCTGGTGAAGTCCTGTAGCTATGCTTTCAACGAGGATTTTCCTTCCGCGTAAATTTTGGGTTGCAGGTAATCCCTTGTCTTTTGGAGAAAGACGTTTCCTGCTCGAACCAAACACTGCAGCTTATCCCAAGCCACCCGTAGAGCCTCTGGCGAGCAACTGAATCGCAGGTCCCCAAGCTTCGTGGCCGTGTAATCGCTGTCGTTCGTGAGTCTCTTGTTGCCGGTCCCGTTTTGGAAACGAATCATCTAAACTAGGTAGTTTTCTTGAGCCAAATTTCATCTCAATATTTTGTTGTATAAATTGGATAACAGAATTCTAATATTGAGATGCTAGACATTACCCAATAGCATTGATGATGGTAAAAATCACTATAATTACTAATTTGGTCCGTAAGATTTCGGACCATTTTTTTAATTATGTTGATTTTGATGATATTTTGGCTTTGAAATCATTATAATTATTAAGTTGATCCGAGAGACTTCGGGTCAATTTTTTTAATTATTTTGATTTTTTCATGACGGTTATGATATTTAGGTTAAAATAATTGTTAATCTAATCCATGAGACGACGGATTATTTTTTCTATTATTTTAGTCCTTCATTTGATGAATATCTTGAGTGAGTTGGGTACAATGCTTATTTGGTAATTGCTTGTTTTGGAAAACACTAAAAAACAAATATCAATCAAATCTTGCATTGGAATATGATGGCTTCATAAATTAGGATTGCATTTTGCATGTCATGATATATATAGGGATTCATGATAGTATTATTTAGTGTAAATATGATTGCATGTTTAGATAATTTTGGAATAGATTAGGAGAGGATCTAAATAACATTTTTTTGTAGATAGGGTTTTGGATAATGTTTGCATATTTTGGGTTTTGGATAATGTTTGCATATTTTAATAATCTCATTTAAAATATATATATATATATATATATATATATATATATATATATTTTCTTAAATAGGATAGGGTCACATGTTTAAAATTTATTTAGTTAGATTTTTTTTTAATATGAGATTGCATGTTACGGCTACTTAATTAAGATAAGTTTCCGAATTAAAATGGGATTTAATCTAAATTATTTCTAGCTTGAGTAGGATAACTTGTCGGGTTCTGTAGTCAATTTTCAATAATTATTTTCGAATTTCCAAAAAAAAAATACCAAAAAATATCATATGTATGCAATCTAGGTAAATTTTCATATTAAAACAAGAAAAAACCCCAAAAAATATAATTGCTTGCCTTATTGTGTTTAATTCCACAATGTTTTTTTCCCTTTGAATGTTACCTTTAATGTTTATGCACCCATATGATCACTTTAGTGTTTTAGGCTAAAATCAATTTAGCTGCCTGCAAAACATTTTTTTGAAATAAAAGAGAAAATATACCAAAAGAGCGTTAGAGAAATCTAACGTAATCAAGTCTCCGAGCTCATTTAATCTCTCGGTTCGTATGAGTGAAGTAATTCTCCCATTTCTAATCAACCCACCAAAAATAGATTAGTGGCGACTCCATGATAAAAATCATTTGCATATTAAAAACTTAAATCCTAAGTTGCGAATTAGTATGGACTTGGGAGAGCTCGAGCTAAGTCTAGGCTTAGCAATCCATTAGCCGAACTCGTAGGTGGTCCAACCCGCTTCGGGGAGGTCGCGACAAGGATTTTGTCGCTTCCTGTGGATATGTGTTATTGTAACTTCTTGTAACCGCAAATAAGATTAAGAATTTATTTGTTCTAAAGATAGGATTAGAAAGTCATCTTTTAAATTTAATGTTCCTTTGTAACCATCAACTGTAGACTAATAGCCACATTGTAATCTTTGTAGAGATATCGAATCAATCACAGAACTTCATATTTTTTTTATTATTTTTTTTTTGCAAATTTATCTTTATTTTTACTTTTTCCCAATTTAGATGATTGGTCGTGATTGCCTCTAATTTTCGTATTTTTAATTTTTTTTATTTACTTTTCCGTCCAAAACTACCAAAGGACCGTTCACAACCTTTGTCGATTCGCTCCTCAATCCATCAATACTTAGAAAGATATTTCCTTGACACTTTTTCAACAAAATATCTTTTTAGCACACTTGTTAAGAAACATTTTATTGATCTCGAGGAGATTGCAATGGAAAGAACGAGAAAGTAAGAGTTGGACAATGTTGCCGAAAACAATAACCATTACCACAAAGTGGCAATGAGGCTTCTGCACATTTGGAGTCCTGCAGCCTCATTGCCACTAGATAAGGGGAAGAGGGTAACCAAAAGGTGATGTTAATTTTTTAATGTATCATACTGATAAGCAGTTAAAGGATGCTACTCCAAAATCCAGTGTGGCATCTACCATGAGAATATTGGCCGAAGAATAGCAAAATAAAACAGTTAATTACATTGTGAGTTACATATCGAATGTGATCAAACCAATTACGACCAATGCTTGAATGATGCTTTATCAAGGTCATAGTGTCCAATCAGCCACTATTATTCCAAGTCAATCTAGTGGTGGTACATTCCTAGTCTCTCTTTCAATTTATTGATGTTAATCATAATAATCGGAATAAAGTTAACAATTTCACATACCAAAATGGTTGACAAAATGGACTGATGCCAAACGTTGAAAACATAAGACTAGTTAGTGTACCCATGCCACTCAAAGGAGCTAATATACTTACTAAGCTTAACATGCCATTTAACATAGATTACCTGACAAGATCAACTTTACCACCTAGGGGGCAAGATGGCCAACTAAATCCACAGTCGAACCTAGCAAATATTGTCGAAGAAGTTCAACAACAATTGGGGTTAGACAAATATGTTATTGTACATTTATATGGAACCACATCTTGAATGGATCGATAATCAACATCTTCCAAGAGTCTTCAAAATCCTATGTAGTATTCGCAATTTTCTACATTCAAAATAGTATTTAACATGATTATCGGAATATGATGATTTGAGATTAAATAGATAGCTATCATCACTACGTCAAGGCTTGCAACCCGTCAAGGCTTACAGCCTTGGACAAGCAGCCGCCATCGAATCTAGAGGCAAGCTTGAGACCTAGGACTGCCTAGACGGTGAGCTTGAAGACTTGCAACCGCACATGCACCTACGGCTCAAGCTTGCTCAGCATGGTGTTGAAGAAGAAAAAAGGATGAAGAAAATGGTGAACGGTAAAATGAAAAATGAAAAAAAGAAGGAAAAAAAAAGAAATGCCTTCAAACAAAAATGGCCCCTAACCACATTGTCGGAATCAACACATGAGATGGATGTGCCTGCTTGCTATTACAGATTCGACCAGCCAAAGAGCTAGGTTCTTAACTGAGATTGAATAAGTCGCTTCGGACCCTTATTTAAAATAAAATCCACTTTAAACTCTCTTTTGAGAATATGATGGCATTTTGAGCCTTTATCTAAAAGTTTTACACCACTATTTTAGGATTTCATAATTTCATATGGGTAAATGTTTTTGTAATTTATTTTGATTGTATATACGATTATAAAGTTATTTGTTCCACAAATAGGATTAGAAAGTAATCGTTTAAAAACAATAATCGTTTGTATCTCATGACCTTTAAATAACCATATATTACTTTTTGTAGAGACTCCAATTAATCACATAACTCAACGTTCTTTGTAAATTTTTCTTTATCTTTAGTTTTTCGCAATTTAAATGGCTAGTCATGGTTGCTACAATTTTCGTACCTTTAAATTTCTTGACATTTTTTTACTTTTTTTGTCCAAAATCAACAAATGACATTCACAACCTTTGTCAATTCACTCATTGATTCATCAATACTACAAAAGGTATTTTCTCGAAACTTTATGGCGAAACAACCACATCTAGATTATGGGTGAATATAGTTCTTGGATAGAACTTAGAACCTAAAAACTAGACTAGTAGAAACCTATCCAATTCCAAATTCCAAAAATTGAGAAATATGTTTCGAAAGATAAGTTCTAGGTTCTAGATAGGTGAAACGTAAAACCTAGAATAAATTTATATATATATATATTGTTTTTGTCTTTGCAATATCTCAAGATATTTCATGACGTTCGATGATAAATGTAAAGTACTAGCTTGAACTTTCATTTTATAACTAAGACTTTTATGTTATTAACGTTTTACATTTTTTTTGTCTAAATATAAATTGTGATCAATAGATTATAGTAACAAGTAATGATCATTAGATGTGATATTTATTACAACCATTCGATAAATATTATAAGTGGAACTTGAGATCTTGGTTCTTGTGATATGATAAGTTCTAGGTTCTTGGATATGTAAGGTAGGCTTTAGGTTCCTAAAAATGAAGAATCTATTCCAATGCATATGTTATAGATTCCATGAACCTATACGAACCTAAAATTGCTCACTAATCTAGAGTATCCGAAAAGTTGAGCGTATAATCTATTAATCTTAAAAACCTTGACTCACCAAAATAGAATGAAATATCTCAAGATGTGAGGAAATATCCGGTGGTTTGTTAGTACCACCTCAGCTGCTAAGGTGGCATGTGTTTTCACTCATATCCAATAGAAAATCGACACATGTCCGCTAACGTGGAATAAAAGTGAAAAAAAAAAAACACTCTGCTATCTATTCACCCATGGATGCTTCCCCTCCATCGTGCTCTTGCTCGCCGCAGTCTTCCACTGTCGTCGCTCATGGCCGGCTCTGTCGCCCCTTGCAGCCGGCTCGTGGTCGGCCCCATCGACGGCCGAGCCACCCCTTCATCGTCATGCCAGCTTGCAGTCGTTTTCGTCCGGATCTAGACTAGAGTCGTGTCTCCAGATCTGGTCTCTTCCATGGCAACGGGCAAGGAAGGGATCTCAAAGGCCATGGACAGATCTCAACTATCAAGGAAAAAAACAGAGAAGCCGTCTTCTTGCAGTCGGCTTTGGTTGGCCATGGCGATGGGCGAGGACGAGATCTCGTAGGTATGATAAGAGCTCAAATATTGAAATCTGTCGTCCCTTGCAATCAGCTCGTGGTCGACCGTGGATGAACGACAGAGATGACGCCTGAACGCGTTCGACCATGGATGAACGATGCCGCCGACGGCCATGGACGAGTGCAGACGATTTCGGCCATGGACAGACAGATCTCTAGACGGGGAAGACAAACGGAGCTGGCCGTGCTAGCTTGGATGCGGCGGTGGTCAGCTCGGTCACGGTGGCCTGCGACTCTGCTGGTGGTGACGGCAGGGGAGGAGCGGAGGTCCAGCGGCCATGGACTAAGGAGGAAGAAGAAAGAGATGAAGAGATTTTTAATTTTTTTTATTTAGACTTCACATCAGATCAGTTGCTGACATGGATTGATGGATGGATGTTAATATATTGGATTATGTTTCACTCCCTTTAACCCGCGGATGTTTACGATGACGATGTCGTGCGTCGCGTGGGAACACGAGCCCTGTGGACTTCGCAAAAAGCCAGTTTCAAAACCAAAATCTAGGTTCCGCGCCATGCGCCAAAAAAGCGTTCATCCATCAAATCTTAGTCAATTCTTGGCCGATCTTAGGTCAAATTTAGAGGGGGTGGAAAATTCGAAGAATCTAGAACAGACGAGAAAGATAGAAGTACTAGAAAGACTAAATGGAAGCATTCTATAAAACAAAGGGGGCGTTTATTGCATGAAAAAAAAAATACTAACCATAATGAAAATTCTAAAACTTATGAAGGAAATATAATTGAGTTTTGAAATTTTCAAAAAATACAATTAAGTCATACAATTTGTTGAGAAAGTTCAATCAAGTTTTAAAAATTTTAAAAAACAAAATCAAATCTTAAAATTTATCAAGTTTGTACAATATAAGTCCTTTAAGTAGAATTATCCAACTTTAAAAATGAAAAATTAGAGAACTTAATTGTATTTTTTGAAAATTTTCAAATTTCATTATTCTTTCGTGATAAATTTTAAGACTTATAGTTTAAGGTATACTAGAATTGATTTGATTTCTGGGTGGAAGTGTAACCTCGATCCGACGATGTCCTGGGACCTCCCCATCGTCCTCAGAGGATGGGGATGCCCCGCCTAATCCATTTTAATTGGAGGGGCTCCCCGACGGGGGTCCCTTGAAGACGTACGACGGAGCACGAGCACATGCGGGTTTTTCGTACGGGTGGCACGCGAGCAATAAACCTCCAAAGGCGGGTGAATTTCTGTAATTTCAACCCACTCCGTCCGGCTATACAGGGGCTGCATGTTTTTGTTTCTAAAAAGTGTTGAACACTTTTTTGTTTTTTTGTTCCCCGGAACAAAAAAAAAACGCAAACGCTTTTGGTTGCGTTTACATTCTTTTTCGTTTTTTGTTCTCGGAACACAAAAAGAAGAAATGAGAAACAAAAAAAAAAGTTATTTCTTGTTCCAAAACGATTTTAAAGAAACGTTTCTTTTTCTCTCTCTTCTTCTTTTCTTCTTCTTTTTTTCTTCTTTTTTCTTTCGCCGGTCGCCGGCCTCGGCCATGGCCGGCGACCGGCCGTCGAGGGCCGGCAACGCCGTCGAGGGTCGGGCCGAGGCTCGGCCTCGGCCGGATCTGGGAAGCCCGAGCTCGCCCGGCTAAGGTGAGGCTCGGGCTCGCCCGGATCCGGAGAGGCTGCCGGCCCCGTCGGCGGTCGCGGAGGCCGGCAACTGGCCAAAAAGAAAAAAAAAAGAAAGGAAGAAATGCAAAATAAAATAAAAACATTAAAAAATTAAAAGAAACAAAAAAAGAATAAAATTTATCAAACGTGTTTTCTGTTCATTTTTTATTCCCTAACAAGTTTACCAAATGCATTTTTTATTCAAAAATTGTTCTACAGAAATATTTTTTTTTGTTTCTGTAACATGCAGCCCCATAAAGAGCGCGAGACGACACCCCTTGGACGAGAGAGAGAGAGAGAATGGCGGAGGAGGGACAGGTGTACGGCTGCCACACCGTGGATGCGTGGAAGGAGCAATTTCAGAAGGGGTTCGAATCTAAGAAATTGGTATCTCTGCTCTTTCATCTCTCTCCGCCCTTGCGTGGAAGGAGCTCTTTTTTCTTAGTCTTTTTTGTACTCTAAATCTCAGTACGGCTGGGTGGCGGTGGGTGGTTTTTTGTTCGACTATGTCTCAGAATCGTGGGGGAATCCTTTTCTTGCTACTTCATTGGCCGGGACGACGATACCCTTTTGTTATCATATGCATGCGTGATTTTTTTATTTTTTTTTGCAGTGGATTGCTACGTGATTGGCTCGGTTTTGCGTGGGGTTTGGCTTGTTTCGGTTGTGTTTTTTGGCCCACTTCGTGCCGGTTAGGTTATGGGGGTGGTACTGGTGGGTCATGTTGAGGAAAAAGCTTGCTGATGGCTGCTTCCCTTGCCGCGGTTTAGACAGGAGAGTGTATAGAAATGGGGGGTTTTGCATTTTCATTAGAATTCATATGGGGGTGCGGAGCCTTAGCATATGGGTAGGGGACATTGCAGACTAGGATGCAGTGACTGGAGTTCCTATCTAAAACGCCTGAACTTGGCTTGCATTGGCTTTCACTTTGCCTTAAATTGGTTAAAAGACTTGTTTCTCTGAGATGGACAAAGCCCTTAGCGGAAGTTCTCTCCGCAATTTCGACCGAAGGGGTATCGGCTATTATGAAGCGAGACTCGTATTAGTTCGATCTATATCCATAGCTCTAGAATTGCATCGAGTAAATTGGCTCCATGCTCTTGTTCTCTGAAAACAACTCTTTCTGACCTTTGTTAAGTCACTCTCAGCCTTTTCATGCCAGTGACCTTGAAAGAGTTTTTGCTGGTTGCCTTTGTGAGGCAATTCATTAGAAAACTTCTGACTTTTGCGGTACGAGCGTACTAGACCTGAGTCTTCGAATTGGATGACGTGACACATCGCCTTGCAGTATCGCAATTCCTATGTGACTGTTTTCAGTGTTTGCTGAAAGATGAGATTTTTTGCCAGGTGGTGGTGGATTTCACCGCTTCATGGTGCGGGCCATGCCGTCTCATTGCCCCAATTTTTGCTGAAATGGCCAAGAAGATGCCCCATGTTTTGTTCCTGAAGGTGGATGTGGATGAATTGCAGGTAAGCATGTGCCGAAATCTTTTCTGGCTTTAGAGTTTACTGCAAGTAGTATGGCTAGGCTTCATTCGGCTGAATACTTGGATTATTGCCGCTGTTTTTTCGTCCACAGACTGTTGCCAAGGAGCATTCCGTCGACACAATGCCAACTTTCTTACTCTTGAAAGACGGCCAAATTGTGGACAAGGTTGTGGGTGCAGAGAAAGAACAGTTGCAGGCGACTGATGCAGTTGCTGCTTGACTGGATATCTAGTACTTCCGTGAAAAAAATAAACCGGCTCCGATGTTGGATACTTTGGAGTCTATATGCTTCGTGAGCTTTCCTTGGATAAGTGATACACTGGTGTGTGAAGAACTGAGCTATTTGCAGATTTGATGGTTGATGTAACTTACGTCAATTGGCATCTATGACATCTTTATTTCGTGGAATGGCCTAAAGTTTGGCTGCATGTTCTTGATTGCGTGGCCGGAAGGTATCTTATGTGCAAAGTTCTAAGTGTTGGTTGCTGGATCAAATTGACAAAAAAACACTAGGTTTGTGTAAGTTCCGGTGATGTTACCGACGTCACCGGAAGACTTGGCCACCGAAGCCTTGCAGTCCGATCGCAGGTTTTCCAATGATCTGGTGTGTTTTCGTCGAGCGCGCGTGTAACTTGGACTGTCTTAATCGATGGCCACCGGCTGGTGCGTATGATTAATTAGGGTTGAGAGAGGTTCTCTCATGTACATATGACTAGAGGTTAAAACATATAAAGGGTCAAGTTTATCAAACTGGGTCCTTGATGGAATTTTTGGAGTATCTATTTTAGCTCATTTGTGGCCCAGTTGCCCATGGGCATTCTCGGTTGGATAAAGTAGGATTGAACCACACATGCTCACTCGGGTCGTCACACAAATTGTAAATCACGGTCCCGCGGCGGCGGCCATTGAGGTGGTCGACCTTGTGTGAATGCAAACCTAGGATTGCGAGGGGATGGTTGAATGTTCATGTCATTGGGTCCTTTCTTTCTGAGGCCCTGAAGTGATATGATGACGCATTGTGCCCAACTAGTCGTGGCTATGGAGGCCTAGCTTCAAGTGGCCATAGATTTGGGGTCGCAAGAGGCAAGTGGTCCTCTAATCTGTAGGTCACAATCTCCATAGTGGCGAGTCGCAACTTTGGCACACAGAAGTAGATAAAGAGTTGCCAAATGAGTCGAGCTGGGCGAGCAATTGGGGTTGCAAATGGTCGAAGGCATAATAGCGATGCTCGGCAAGCATTGTGGCAACTAGTTCAAGAGTCCCTCGTTGTCGACATTTGTGCTCGACGAGCGGTTTCTTTCGACCGGCTGGTGGGTCGGCCAATGGCTCCATTTGGTGAGCGGTCAGGTCTTCCTGAATGGTTTGGGCCTTCTGAACGCGATGGTGGGTGGCATAAAGGTCGATTCTCACGGGAAGGCAACGAACAACTCAAGTTTTCGGAAAAAAGTCGGCTAGAGCAGAAACAAGAGGGAAGAAAAACAGAGGAGAGAGAAGTTACGAATTTGCTTCAATTGAAGGAGAGAGAGAGAGAGAGAGAGAGAGAGAGAGAGAGAGGAGGGAGCTGGTTGTCTTTCTCAACAAGGCTCTTCAATGCATGCTCCAACTCCCCATGCACATGTTCTCATCTTTTCTCTATTCCTTTGCCTTTATCCACATGATTTTAGGGGCAATTTGGTCATTTCCACCTTGCACAAATTACCAATCTGTCATTGGGCTGACAATGAAGTATGGGCCTAAGAGATGGGCTAGGAAATGAATAGGAATGAGCTTGGGAAGTGCTTGGGCTCAAATGGGCTTAAGGTTTACTAATGGGCTTGAAAGAAGAAATGGTGGGTTGGGCCTAATGGGCTCATTTGCTTGCTTTGGGTCTACTATGGTGGCTGTCCCACCTTGGGCCTAAGGCCCTCACTAGCTTTGCTTGGCCCACATCCTCTCAAGCTTGATTGCTCGGTCCGTAAGTCCTTTTTCCCAACGCTAGGCTTGACTGGCACTGCCGACAATTGAAGTAGCAACATTTGAAGTCCGTCCCGGACATTCCCGAACATTTGAAGTCCAATCTTGGGTTCTCATGCCATATCAATTTCGCCATAATATCATTTTTAGTACAACTCAAACTGACAGGCAGCTTTGAGGATTCATGCGTAACCAACTCGTGCCAAACCACATTCAAGACATCTTGACACATGAACATCCTTGACTACCCGAAATTACAGAGGATAGATTCTTATTTCAAAGTACACAATTACCTAGGATCGACCTAGAGTCGTTCGCGAGCTCAATAACAATAAACGGAATCACCCGTTGTTCCATTACGTTGTCTACGAATCGACTTCTAGTCGTCTTTGAAATCGGCTTGCCTAACTATAGGATCGTCCTCACACAAGTCTCACAGTCAAGTCGTTTTCCCAAGTCAAGTTCTTTAGTCATACGAGTTCTATCCTCATTAGCCTTTCCCTTCAAGGTCAGTATCTCAGGAGTGATCAATTCCGAGTGAGACTAACCAACAATGCATTAATGAAATTCACATTCATCCATCCCTTAGAGGGCTCGAATTTCAGACTGTCACATGAGTGTCCAACCGGTTTAGCATTCCTTGACCCATGCGGCCTTAGAATTTCTCCAAAGCAATCTTTCTCACACTTAACTCACAAGAATCTTTAAAGAAAGAAACTCTAGAGAGAGAAGTCTGAACTTGCATTTCACTCATGAATGAAATGATACAATGAAGAGAGAAGACCCCTATATACAAAACAAACCGTATCCGCAGATCTCTCCTTGATTTAACGGTGGAGATCGTATCTCCCCAACTACTATCTACCCGCATTAATTACATAAGTGTACAATTACTATATCGTTCGCGCCTAAAAGTATTTTAGAACACTTGAGAAAACCCTAAGACTCGAGGATACAAGCTGAGGGTTGCTTGTTCCACGGATGGGTCACGGCCGTCGTTTAGAACCCTCTTGGATCGGGTTTTCCTTTGGGCCATGACATTCTCCCTTACCAAATTAGGCGACGCCCTCATCGCGTCTTCAGTATGGAAAGCATCAATCTCCTCCTTGAACTGCCAAAGAACTTCCGTGGGTTCCTAACTAGCTTCACTCTCCAGAAGACCCTTCCATTGGACTAAGTACTCTCACTTCGACGCACAGTACCGCTTTCGTATGACTCAATTCGCCATCATGCACTCGACTTCTCGGTCATACGAGGTTTTTGCCCTAAGTGGCGCCCATTGTGACTCCCCTCGATCTGGATCTTCCTCATCAACTTGGAAAGGCTTAAGCATACTCATATAAAAAACCGGATATATCTTGAGTTTTGGTGGCAACTTCAGCTTGTGCGCAACATTTCCGACCTATTGTAGCACACGAAATGGCCCATCGTAGCGACGGATCAACTTTTTGTGCACATATTTGTATCGGAGAATCGAGTACAGCTTGGCCAACACTAAGTCCCTGACCTAGAACTCCACATAACGTCTCTTCTTATGGGCCTACTTCTTCATGCTCTTGGAGGCCTTGTGTAAGCACGCCCGCGCCAAGACAGCTTGCTCTTGCTAATCTTTGGCAAATTTATACGCAAGTGGGCTACTCCTTTTATAACCCGATGCAATTGCGCTTAGGGTTTGTGGTCGCTACCCGGTTGCAATCTTGAAAGGGCTCTAACCGGTGGACTCGCTCCACTGCAAATTATGGGAGAACTGGGCATAATGTCGAAGGTAAATCTCTAAGAGTGCATTGATCCGCTCCGCCTGACCGTCAATTTGGGGATACAAGCTCATATAGAGGTTTAACTCTGACCTCAGTAGCTTGAAGAGCTCAGACCAAAAACGCCTCGTGAAGCGAGGATCACGATCATTTATGGAACTCCCCAACACTTGACCACGTGCTTCATAAATAGCTTGGCCACCTCCTCAGCCGGGCAATCCTTTGTTGCAGGCACAAAGGTCACATATTTAGAGAACTAGTCCCCCACGACCATGAGAGTTCGACACCCTTCGAACTTTGGCATGTTAACAATAAAGTCCATGCAAACACTTTCTCATGGATGAGTTGGAACGAGAAGCAGCTCCTAGAGCCCCGGAAACGATCGTTGCTCCAGCTTATCTTGTTGGCATACAAGACACGTCTTCACATAAGCTTGCACGTCATTCCGCATCTGAGGCTAGCAGTACTAATCTTCGACGAGGGCTAATGTGCGGTGGATCCCTGGGTGACCCGCCCACTTGGAATCGTGGCATTCATGCAATATTTCTTTCCTTAGCTTCCCATGGAGAGGCACATATAGTCGCCTCCCTTTGGTGTAAAGGAGGTCATCCTCACACCAAAACTGTCAGGTCTTGCATTCCCGTGCATACTCAATGAAAGCTTGAGCTCTTTGATCGTGCTTTAGCCCCTCCTTGATGCGGTTGATCCTAGGACAACTTAGTCAACTCATTGTGCTTGCAAGCTCCATCTTTCAACTTAGTGCGTCAGCCACGGAGTTAGCCTTCCCCGGCTTGTACTTCAGCATGTAGTCGAACTCCGCTAGAAAATCTTGCTATCGAGCTTGCTTCGAACTCAGCTTCTTTTGGGTCTGGAAGTAACTAATGGCCACATTATCCGTCCTCATGATGAACTTCGACCCCAAGAGATAGTGCCTCCATGTCCGAAGGCAATGGACCACCACGATCATCTCCTTTTCCAAGATCGTATACCAACGCTCGATATCATTCAACTTATGAGATTCGTACACCACCAAATGTCCACCGTACATAAGAACGCCACCAATAACATAATCCGATACATCAATCTCTACCTCGTAAGGCTTGGTGTGATCGAGCAACACCAACACCAATTCCTCGGTCATGGCTTGCTTCAACCGAACAAATGCCCTTTGACATTGATATGTCCGCTCCCACAGCTTCTCCCTCTTCAACAGGTTCGTGAGTGGCACGGTGAGTCTTGAGTAGCTTTGAATGAAACACCGATCGTAGTTGGTGAGGCTAAGGAACGAACTCAACTCCGTCACCTTTGTTGGCGGCTCCCATCCGACGATCGCTTGAATCTTCGCCTTGTCCATTCGCACTCATCCACCCACAACGATATGCCCCAAGAACGGAACTTCCTTTTGGGTAAAGGCACACTTCTCGCACTTGACGTGCAAGTTGTTCTCACGCTTGACGTACAAGTTGTTCTCACGCAAGACTTGGAAGACCCACCTTAGGTGCTCAACATGCTCCTTGATCGTCCGACTATATACTACAATATTATCAAGGTAAACCACTACAAACCGAGTTAGGAAAGGGTGGAGTACCTTGTTCATGAGTGTACAAATGTAGCCGAAGCATTGTTCAGGCCGAATGGCATTACGAGGAATTCGTATAATCCATATCGCATCACACATGCGGTCTTCGGCTCGTCCCCTTCAGCCAACCGAACTTGGTAGTAGCTCGATTGAAGATCCAACTTAGTGAACCATTGAGTTGCCCCAAGTTGATCGAAGAGATCCGCAATGCACAAGATTGGGTGCTTATTCTTAACAATTAGCTTGTTCAGCACTTCGTAGTCGATGCACATCCGAAGTGACCCGTTGTGCTTCTTCTAGAATAGAATAGGCGCATCGAATGGAGCCTTGGACAACCGTATGTACCCCGCATCGAGCAGCCCCTTCAGTTGCTTCGTCAGCTCTTTCAATTCGGGAGGCGCCATGCAATAAAGCGTCATGGCAGGCGGTCTAATATTTTCTTTTGATCTTTTTTTTTAATCGTATCGAATCTATTTTTCGATTTTAGAATAAAGAGTGACCTTATAACACTAACACCTTTTTTTCTTGTCATTTGAGATATTATGTGAATGCTCGGTTTGATGATCCACCTCCCTTCGAGATGGTAGCTTCTTCGGCAACTCGGGAGGCATCACGTCATTGAACATGTTGAGGATGTGGGTCACTTCCGTCGGGACTTCACTCTATTCACCCTTATTGTCCTCCACCTTCAAGGCCGCTAGGATGGTTACCTCACATTTCCTTACTCCCTTGGTGAGTTGTATTGCTGAGATCATCCTTCGATCATGGTCCGACTCGTGGTGGACCGGGATCACGCATTGGCATCGTTTATCCAACACGCATATACACTTGGTAAAAGGCAATATAATAACATGGATTCTATCTAGGAACTTTATCCCAATGACAAAATCATAATCGTCAATGGGAATTACCTCTAGAGTCTCGTTGCTCTTCCATTGCCCAATTCGTAACTCCACGTCCCTTGTGACACCAATGGGAAGGACCTCCTTGGAGTTTACAGCTTTAAGCCATCTGGCTCCCTTCTCAACTCATAAGTTTAGCTTTTTCACGGCTTCCTTCGATATGAACAGATCGGATGTTCTTGTGTTCACGAGCGCACTCATCGTGGTCTCTCCGATCCTTAAGTCCGCAAACATTAGTCCTTTAGGCTCCTTCGCCTTCTTGGACATGATCGTGCTAAGTATTCGCAACAAACTCAACAATGACTCCTCCTTAGGCTTATCTTCTTTGCAAAGAGTGACCAACTTGGCCTTGTTTGGGCAGTCTCGTGCCATGTGCGGACCATCACAAAAGAAACATTTATAAGTGTGTAACTTTCTTTGTCCTCCTCCTCCGCTCGACTCCGCATGCATACCTTCCTTTAGGAGGACTAGCCGGTGGTCTACCTCTAGTTGAGCGATTGAATCTTCCCCAATCTCCCCCACCATTAGCTTTATCCTTCAAATGAGAGTCCGATCGAGATATGGAAGGTGCTTTGTACTCCACGAGCGATTCGGTCACGGTCATGGCCATTGTGAGGTCCCCCACGTTGAACCGCTTCAACCATTGCTTGGTCTATGGCTTGAGACCACTCATAAATTGGTAGTACGCTTCTGTTTCACTCATCGAAGGGATTTGGAGTAGTAACTCCGAAAATTGCTAGATATAATCGTGCACACCACCCCTTTGCTCTAGACATTTTAGCTCGTCGTGAGCTTCTTCCTCCGCATAAGTGGGATAGTAGTTTCGTCAGAACTCCTTGACGAATCTACCCCAGGTTGTAATAGGATCCCCACACCTATCATTTGACCGACGACGCCACTACAATAATATATTATTAGCTAAGTACATAGATACAATATTAAGCCATGATTGGTATCGTTGATCCCCATGGCTTGGAAGTTTCGCTCCATATATCATAGGAAATTGTTCACGTCTTTGGCCACCCCCAAGCCTTCAAAGGCTTGGGTGCATCTGTTTGTGGACCTTGCATGATGATCACCCTGTTCATGCATGTAGCTTTCAATTCGGCGAGCTTCCCTTTTAGCTCCGCTATCTTTGCATGCATAGCCTGTCACGCCCCGAACCCTGAGACACGTAAACAACCTGCCATAGTCATGTAAATGCGACATTCTCAGGTAGTGTCGCCGGCCCCATAAATTTCATTATGCGCATGCGGAACGTATTAAAAACCCCTGACAAATAAATTACGGGATATGACAGCAGGAAGAAAATCAATTCAGATACAAACTAACATACTTACATATAATCAATCAGGCCTTACATACAACCAAAATGGGTCAGAGACTATGTGCATCAAAAAGGGTCAGTCTGCACACTAGGGATCGTTCTACAAAAAGGAGAACAGTCTTATTAGTATTAGTCGGACTCGTTCGTCGATCCCACATCCTCAGGTTCTGACACCCAAGAGACCGAAGGCAATGCATTGATCACTCCACCGTCAAGAAGATCTGTTACGCCTTCACCCAAAATGACGTCCATCACAGTCAACGGAATGTCCATGCTATCTAGTGGGCCAACATTAACGCCATCGGCCCCAGAACGAAACCAAGCCTTAAACATATAAGGTACTCTGACATCCACGGTCACCTGGACGAAGACAATGGACCTAACTAACTAATAGACCCAAGGACTTCCAGGGTCAGGAGCACTCTGCATCGTCTGGTGAATCTCCGTCGGCATGCCACTCTTCTCTGGGGGTGCCGCCATCTACGGTCCTGTAATATTTTCCCCAAACCAGGATGAGACTTTGTCTCAGCAAGTTCACCCCTCCTAAACCCCTATTAGAAAGTAAATACACCCCAGAGTAGCTTAGCCATGACATCAAGAAGACTTACCTCGCATTAGCCTTCCTCTGCAAGTTAGCACAGTTTATATAATTCAACAACGTGAAATTCTGATAACTAAACAACTGAGGCACCATCACATTATCGAAACAATTCAATCACTTGGATCGTCTCAGCAATCAATCGACTCGGCCGATTACATGTCATACTGGCAATCAATTACTGCTTCCAATTACGACCCTATCGGAAGGTTCACTAACCAGTGGCAATCACGGCCCCACTTGGCACAACCTTTAATTAGGTGGTAGATCTCGGCCCGATGGGCATGACCTCTAATAGGTGGTAAATCACGACCCGGTTGGGCGCAACCTTCATCAGGTGGCAATTCACTGCCTCACTGGGCGCGACATTTATCAGGTGGCAATTCACGGCCTCACTGGACGCGACCTTTATTAGGTGACAATTCACAGCCTCACTGGGCGCAACCTTTATCAGGTGGCAATTCACGGCCTCACTGGGCACGATGAATCAAAAAGAGATTTTACAACTTGCGATCTTAGACTTTCTTAGCGAAGAGTCTGTACTAATCTTCTCACAAAGTCTCACTAAAGGTTTCTCTCTTTTGTGTACGACTTTAAGCTCGATGAAACGAAATATCAAGGAACTATAGAGGTTCAGATTTTGAAATCCTTCTTTCACACACAGCCTTTCGAACAACTAGCGATCCACCTTAAATACTCATTCACGCCAAAATGACCGTTGGTACTTTCCAAAGGAATTCTTCCAATCTATTCATTGGACAGAATCAATTACGATGATCTCCAGCCGTTGAAAGATTGGTGTTGAAAGCCCGTCAATCCAATTCGTCCATACAATCAGAATCTTTGGTTTCCATAAGTAGAACCTTCTAAGTTTGCTTGCCTTTCAAACGATCTTCAAATCAGAGTAGATTCCATTAAGAAAAACCAATCAAGTGAATGCCATATCCGACCATGAGAACTTCCAAAAACCATATGGATCGAATCCTTAAAGATAATCCGTCATCTAGATAAGTCTTTATACTTTAGTCTGGAAACTGTCAGTGAGGACAGACTTTGAAACTTAAGTCTGACGGTCTTCAGATTTTGACAGTAAAGTTTGGAGATCTTTAAACTATAACACTTGAGTCTAGAAGTCTTCATTCTAGTCATTTGGAAAGGTTTTGTCGGCTTCAAAACAACAAAGAAGTTTTCTCCAACAATCTCTCCATTTTTTATGGTGACAAAACTTTCCTGCTGATTTGAAAAAAATTCTAACCTGCAAAATAATACTTAAGCAATACTTATAAAATAAATTGATTATGACTTGGATAGCATCGATTCTGCAACCATAGAAGATATGTTCAACCTGCAAAATAAGATAACTATTCATCCACAACTAGTATCACAAACTTAGTAATTGCAGTTATCAAAAGGATTCAAAGTTAGATCATAAGTCCAAAATGTGCCAGTCCAACAGAATAAAAAGATCACCCAAGATCAAATCATCAAAATGATAAGTTAAAGCAAATCAGCACAAACTCTCCCCATTTTTGTCAACAGCAAAAAGTGGAGAATGATTAAGAAAAAGTTGGGTAAAAAGTCAAGGCTATTTGGAAATGCGAACAAGCTGGAATTCCCCCATTGATTTGACAATGTCCTCAAGCTTCCGTAAGGTCTCTTTAGCTACTCCAAATCTTCGCCCTTCACAAAGTCTTGCATCTGAAGTTTCATGGCTTGTAGCTGATCTTGCAAGGAAACCGAAGTGGATAGAAAACCTTTCTTGAGGTCATTTATCTCATACTCCAAATCATATTGCTATTTCCTTAAATCCAAGAGAATATCTAGCAGTCTTCGAAAGTTTGCTGCTGTTTAGTCTGTTGAAGCACTGGGTTCAGGAGTATTCAGACGTAAGGGAACTTCAACAGTTCGATCACTAGGACTAGGAATGGATGTCCCAACATCTACCTTAGGATATTGAGCTGCATAAATGTCCTCTTAGTTTGCTGAAGAACGACTAACATCATTAGTAAATACAGGTGAAGAAATACCTTTTTTGTCAGTAGCTCCCCCTATTTCTGTGCCTTTAGGTGGAGAAAAGAGTTCATCTTCCTGTTCATGTTCTTCTTCAACACCCGAGTGATGTTTTTCTCCTGCAAATCCACTCATTGTCTTCTCCAAGTCATCTGACAAGGATATAGCAAGTGTAGGCTCAAAAGAATCATCTTGACCCTCTTCTTCTTCTTGTTCTCCTCCTCCTTCTTCTTCCTCCGTTCTCCTCTCTTCTCTTGCTCTGTCCTCTCTGTTCTTTGCCTCTTAAAAGCTAACAAAACTCTATAAATTTCTTAAGTCAAAGTTGGAGAGAGTGACATCATCCTCATCTTCTTCATCCTGCAAGATAATGGCTCTCCTTTTTTTGATCGATTCGCTTATGGGCTCCTTCCTTGCCTTTTCTTTTTCCTACAGCAGAGTCGTGTTTGGTCTTGACAGGGGGACTTCTCCTTTATGCTTTCCAAAACCTTGTTCAGCTTTTTCAAACGCATCTTAGAAATCATTTTTAGTCCAATCACCATTGGAACAATGGTTCTTACACAAATAGTAGTGGGAAGATTGATTTTGAAGTGTCTGTAGAGTTGAGTGATAATGGCAGAGTAAGGGAGTTGTCCCTTGTCTTTCACCACTGTCCTATACATATGCATTAGGATAGTGTGAGGCAGAGAGAACTTGTAGCCAATGTTGATAGAGTACATCAACTTCGCTTCCGAGTGAGAGACATCAGTCTTTGACGTTGATTTTGGTATGATGCAGTTGATCACGATCTTATGAAGCAAAATGTTGGAGGTAGTCATTCTAGTGTAAGAAATCTTGCCCACAGCAAATCTGTCCCGAACAAGCTCCAAAGTAGCGTGAGCAACAAACACGCTGATTGGTTGGAAACTCCCTCTTTCCACGCCAATCACATCAACCAGAGTGTCTACATCGACCACAAATTCCTTGTCCCTAACCGTAAAGGAAAATCTATTCGCATCTAAAAATGATAGACTTGAATAGAAGTAAGCGGTGAGTTTTGGATAGGCGACTATTGTTTCAAAGCAAAAGCGTTCGAGTTGAAGGAGTGCAAATTTCTCCCTCAATTTTACTTTCAGCAAATCCAGAAAATCGAAGTCCACACTTCTTGGGTTTATAACCCCTCGCTTCAGCAATTTCGAGTAGGTCTTCCTACGATCTTTGGAACAAAACAAATTCTTTCCTTCACCACGAATATTTGCAGCAACTCCCCTCCTCGGCTTAAAATTCGTGAACAGTCTTTCATCGTCATCTTTCCCTTTAGGCTGATTGAAAGTACTAAACCGTGGGCCACTTGGAAAGTTAACCAAAGTCCGTGCAGCCAAACTTTCTAGCGCAATGCCCATCCTTTCCATGGTCCATAAGAAATCAGTGTCATTCTTATAACCCATTTCTCTCAAGAACTCATCTATGAATCATCACCATTCCACCCTCCTTTAATTTACTGTAAAGTTTAAAACTAAATTCGAGTGTCAAGGTTCTTACTAGTTCCACATCTTCTAAAATTTCTTCTTCTGCTTGATGTTGTGGAGGATCGTGAGTTCTATGAGGAGAGTGACCCAATTGAGAATGTTGTTGTTAACTTTGCTGTTGTTTTTTAGGAGAGTCGTCTTCATCAATCAAATCAAAGAACGTATGACCCTTACCCATATGCTGTGATCCCCTGCTCGCGATTCTAGAAGACCTTCTTGAAGACATTGTCGCTTTCTTTAAGGGATTCCACAAACTCGATCATGAAAAAGATGAAATCTTTTTGGTTAAAACGAGAGAGAAAGTGTGAGAAAGTGGAATCTTGTTTTCTAGGGTTTGAGAGTAAAAAAGGTGTTGAAGATGAAGTTGAATCGTCTCGACGGGTAAAAATGAGTAGATAAAGCTTCATACGAAAAGCTGTCACTTCAAATCAATTTTCAAAAAAGAAAAATAAAATCCGAAAGCCAATAACATTTTCAATAATTTAGGCAATAAAGGATTTTGATATTCTCACCTTTTATATTTGCTAAAATAAAAATACCTGGAATATAATTGTTCATATTGGAATAGAGTATGCACATTCTGAGTCTGACTCCTTCAGACTTTAATTGGTAAAGGATAAAATATTTAGTCCGATGCGAATAGACTCTAGTAAATTTTTCTCCAGTAGCTTTGTAAATATATCCGCTAGCTGATTCTTCGAATCAATGAACTGAATCATAATTTCACAATTTTGAACATGATCTATAATAAAATGATGTCAAATTTCGATATGCTTTGCCCTTGAATGAAGAATTGGGCTCTTCGTGAGATTGATAGCGCTGGTGTTGTCGCATTTGATCTCGATGCATGATTCTTCGATTCCAAAATCTCTTAGCTATTGCCTCATCCATAAGATTTGAGAACAGCAACTCCCAAGAGCCACATATTCTACTTCAGCTGTTGAAAGAGCTACAGTATTCTGGTTTCTTGAAAACCAAGATACCAGCTTATTGCCAAGCAGTTGACATGTGCTGGAAGTGCTATTCCTATCAACTTTATAACTTGCTAAATTTGCGTCTGAATATCCAAGGAAAGTAAAGTCTTCTTCTTTGAGATATCACAGACCTAACTTTGGAGTAGTTGCAACATATTTGATGATTCGCTTTGTAGCAGATAAATGAGATTCTTTCGGATTTGATTGGAATCTAGCACAAATATAAACACTAAACAAAATGTCAAGTCCAGATACAATAAGGTAAAGAAATGAACTAATAATGCTCCTATAAAGCTTCTGGTCTATACTTTTTCCTCCTTCATCTTTATCCAGTTCTAAAGAACTTGACATTGGTGTTTCAGTCTTTACAAAAAAAAAAGGACATTGGTGTTTCAGTCTTTTCGCAATTCTCCAATCCAATTCTTGATGAGATCATTTGCATACTTCTCTTAGTGAATGAAAATACTTTCAGTTGATTATTTAACTTGTAATCCCAAAAAGAAAGTTAATTCACCCATCATGCTCATTTCGAATTCATCCTGTATGCACTTAGAAAATTTCTTGCAAAAATTTTCATTAGGTGATCCAAATATAATGTCATCAACATAAATTTGAACAAGTAAAAAATATTTACCTTCTTTTTTAATAAACAAAGTAGTGTCTACATTTTCCTTAACAAAATCATTTTGAGTTAGAAATTTACATAACCTTTCATACCAGGCTCAAGGTGCTTGCTTCAATCTATATAGAGCTTTATTCAGTCTGTAAACTGAGTCTGGCTTTCTTGGATCTTCAAAATCAGATGGTTGTTTCACATAGATTTCTTTTTGGATAAATCTATTTAAGAATGCATTTTTCACATCCATTTGAAATAGCCTAAAATTTTTATAGCATGTAAAAGCAAGTAATAATCTAATTGTTTATAACCTTTCTACCGGTGCATAGGTCTCGTCATAGTCCTTCCCTTCTTCTTGTGTGTATCTTTTGGCCATGAGTCTTGCTTTGTTTTTTATCACTTTTCCTTTCTCGTCAATCTTGTTCTTGAAAACCCATTTATTTCCAATGATAGATTTACCTTTAGGTTTAGGCATTAATTCCCAGACATCGTTGATGCTAAATTGTCTGAACTCTTCTTGCATAGTTTTAATCTAACTTTCATCATCCAAGGCTTCTTCTATACTTTTGGGTTCAATCTCGGAAACAAGTGCTAAAGCGCTAGACTTTACTTACCTTTTGGACCTAGTGAGAATTCTTTCATCAATGTTTCCAATGATGAGTTCATTAGGATGACTTAACTTGTGCTTCCAGTTACTAGTTGGTTTGTGAGTATGCTGATTCTCTACTTCAGTTGAATATGCTGGTTCTTCTTGTTGTTAAACTTCGAAAGTTTGAATCACTTCGGGGAAGTAGACTTTATGATTTCTAGAGCAAGTTCGATTCTTCTAGTTGAGTGTGATCCATCTGATTTTGCATTGAGTCTTGAAACCTGACGTTCATAGATTCTTCCACAGACTAAGTCTCCTTGTTAAATACTCTGTAGACTTTGCTTGAGGTCGAGTAGCCAAGAAAAATTCATTCATTTGATTTTTCTTCAAACTTACCCGTTCGATCATTTGCATTTTTCAAAACAAAGCATTTACAACAAAACACATGAAAATAAGAAACATTTGGCTTCTTTCTTTTAAAAACTTCATAAGGAGTTTTCTCTAAAATAGGCCTCAAGAATGCTCTGTTTATAATATAGCAAACTGTAAAGACTACTTCAGCCCAAAATCGAGAGGAAATGTTACCTTCAATTAAGAGTGTTCTAGCAATTTCCTACAATGATCTATTCTTCATTTCCACAACTCCATTTTCTTCTGGAATGTATGGAGAAGAGAAAACATGATGGAAATCAGATTCATCACAGAATTTTGCAAAGTATTAATTTTCAAACTCACTTCCATGGTATGTTCATATGCTTGAAATAGCATAGCCTTTTTTCATTTTGAACCTTTTTGGCAAATTTTGAAAGTAAGAAAATGCTTCAGACTTACTTACCAAGAAGTAAACCCATGTAAAGCGAGAGTAGTCATCCACAATTACTAGACAATATCTCTTTCCACCAATACTTTGCGTTCTGGTTGGTCCAAAGAGATCCATATGCAGAAGCTACAAAACACAATTAGTAGAAACTTGATCTATAGGTTTAAAGGAACTTCTAACATGTTTTCCCAACACACATGGTGTGCACAATTCAAACTTTTGATAAGTCAAGTTAGGTAATTCACGAACAAGCTTCTTGGATGAAATCTTGGCAATTTGCTTCATGTTAACATGGTCAAGCTTTCATGCCAAAGATTTGCTTCATCTTGAATGGAGATTAGACACTGAGAACTTTCTGGTTTTACATTTAGAAGATAAATATTCCCATGTCTTTTTTTTTTTTTGTCCAGTGAAGGATTGAGAGAAATCTTTACTAGTTCCCAAACAAATGCCTTATGAGAAATTGATTCTGAATCCAATATCATACAATTGATTGATGTTAAGAAGATTGTAATTCAATCCATCCACCAAGGAAACATTGTTGATTGTGAGACTTCCAATCTTAACAGTTCCACATCCAACAATTTTTCCTTTGCTATTTCCTCTAAATAAAACTTTTCCACCATTTATTTGCACAAGTTTTGTAAAACAACTTGAATCTCCTGTCATATGTCTCAAGCAGCCACTATCCAAATACCATTTCATATTTCTCTTGATAGTAACCTGCAATCATAAAGAGAACTCAAGTTTTCTTTGGTACCCATACCTTCTTGGGTCCAGGAGAGTTAGTTTTAAATACTATCTTTGCCCAATCCCTCTTAACAGGTCTCCAAATCTTAGGACATTCCTTCTCGAAATGTTCTGAGCTATTACACTTTGAATATTTGAGAGCACTCATGTGAACAGGTTTTACAAAAACCTTTTGAAAGTGATTTCTGTAAGCTATTTTTATAGGTCTTTGTTTGATTCTTTCCTTTACATTTGAAAAATTAATTAGATGAATGGTTTCTAAAGTCATTCCCAGACCGAACTTGTTAAAGTAAGGTCTTTGTACAGAAAGGATTTTCTCCAACTTCTCGGATCCTATTGAAAATCATTTTTTGATGTTTGAAATATCCTCTTTTAAAAAAGTGTTTTCCTTTGTGAGAGAATCAAAAAAATTTTCAAATCAACAACACTTTTGTCTATATTTTCGAATTTTTCTTTCCAAAGAGCTTCCTGTTTCTTGAGTTTGGAATTTTCCCATTTCAATTCAGAAATTTTGTTAAGAGAGACTTTGAGACTAAGACAGAGTTCATCAATATACTTTGAGACTTTAACAGGAATTTTAAAATTACTTACCTTAATTTTCTTGTCTGAGTCTGAATCTGAATTTGAGTCTGAGTTTGAGTCTAAGTCTGAGTCTGAGTCTGACTTTGCCATTAGACATATATTGACATATTCTTCATCACTTTCTTCGTATTCACTATCGCTACATGTTTCTGCTTTGAGAGCCTTTTTGTGTTTCTCATTATTTGCTTTCTTCTTCTTCAACAAAGGATAGTTAGGTCTGATATGCCCATTTTTTCTACATTCGAAGCATATCACATCTTGACTCGTCTCATCATCCTCAGTTTGTCTTCTTTGAAATCTCTATGTGTTCTGCTTTTTCCAATTAAACATTTTTCCTTTCATGTTCAACTTCCTGAACTTCCTTATCATAAGTGTTAGCTCTTCATCATCCAAGTCGTCTTTTGAGTCTGTATCATCAGAATCAACGTTAGATTTTAAGGCAATTGATTTCTTACCTTTGGGGTTCTCATCCTCATTGTTTTGCTCCACTTCATATGACTGAAGTGTGCCCACCAGTTCATCTACAGAAAGAGGCATGATTCTTTGCGCTTCTCTAATACATGTTTTTACATGATTCCAGTCTTTGGATAATCCTCGTAGCAACTTGTTGACCTTCATTGATCCTGAGATTGACTGCCCTTAATATGCCAAGCCGTTCACAATCTCTGTAAAACGATTAAACATGTCAATGATGGATTCACCAGGCTTCATTTTGAAGGCTTCGTATTGTCCGAGTAGAATGTTAATCTTCGTTTCTTTTACTCGATCAGTTCCTTCATATGTCACATACAGCCTGTCCCATACTTCCTTAACTATTTCACAGGAAGAAATTTGATTTACTCAGTAGGAGATAAAGTACAATATAGGGAGTAGATGGCTTTAGCATCAAGAGCTTGTCTCTTGGTTATTTCTACTTGTAGTAATTCGTCAGCATCCACAACTTCCTTTCCCATTTCTGAAATTAATGAGACTTTTGGAATTATCCCTTTTTCAACTACGTCCCATTCCAGAGGATCTTTTGATCTTAGGAATGCCTTCATCTTGTTTTTCCAAACGTTGTATTCATTTCCATCAAAGTATGGAGGTCTGGTGTTGCTTTAGCTTTCAACTAATCCTGGAGCCAAAATACTAGCTATAGATCTTTAGCTTCAGAAACAAAAACGCTTCAATATAAAGCACATAGGCTCTGATACCAATTGAGAGAGCTAGTGCAAATACCTAGAGGGGTGAATAGGTGTAATAAAAATTTTCTCACAAGACTTAGTAGAAATAAATTGCTTTCAGAAAATTATTGAATAAGAATGTAAACTGGTTTAAACAATTATATAAAGTAACGAATAAAAGTAAGGAGTTAAGGAAAGAGAATTGGAACACAAGGTTTATAGTGGTTCGGCTTAGATCAAGCCTACGTTCACTCTTCCGCGCTGACAGCCCACTGGCTGGATTTCACTATGAATCAAAAAGAGATTTTACAACTTGTGATCTTAGACTTTCTCAGTGAAGAGTCTATATTGATCTTCTCATAAAGTCTCACTAAGTGTTTCTCTCTTTTGTGTACGACTTTAAGCTCAATGAAACGAAAGATCAAGGAACTATAAAGGTTTAGACTTTGAAGTTCTTCTTTCACGCACACCCTTTCGAACAACTATCGAGTCCACCTTAAATACTCCTTCACCCCAAAATGACCGTTGGCACTTTCCAAATGAATTCTTCCAATCTATCTATTGGACAGAATCAATTACAATGATCTCGAGTCGTTGAAAGATTGGTGTTGAAAGCCCGTCAATCCTGTTCGCCCATATAATCAGGATCTTTGGTTTCCATAAGTAGAACCTTCTAAGTTTGCTTGCCTTTCAAACTATCTTCAAATCGAAGAAGATTCCAATAAGAAAAACCAATCAAGTGAATGCCATATCCAACCATGAGAACTTCCAAAAACCATACGGATCGAATCCTTGAAGATAATCCGTCATCTGGATAAGTCTTCATACTTCGGTCTGGAAACTGTCAATGAGAACAGTTTTGAAACTTAAGTCCGACGATCTTCAAATTTTGACAAGAGAGTCTGGAGATCTTCAAATTATAACACTTGAGTCTGAAGTCTTCAGTCTAATCATTTGGAAACGTTTTCTCAGTTTCAAAACAATAAAGGAGTTTTCTCCAACACCTCCTACTGTCCCGTGGAGAAAAAGGGGACCGATCTCGCTTGATGAATATTGGATTTTTCTTTGGCTTTCATAATGCTCCTCACTAATTAATTTACTTGTTACATGCGATTCGTAACTTTTCTAAATAGGACGCAATTCCTCCTATGTCATCGATTACTACGGTCCGTAATGTTCCATAAAAAATTGTGATTTGCCTAAATTTATCGTATATATCTCTTCCTATCATTAGTAAATTACTTAAGGGATCTTAACTTTCCTTTGGCATACATAATTGTCATCACTAATAGTTTTCTAATTGTAAACTATCGAGAAAAGAACACTACAAGTGCCATAACTTGTAGCAAAGGAACACTTAAGTGCCATAACTTACGAAATGTATACTTAAGTGCCACATTTGAAGAAAAGTAGGAAACCTGAGTGTCACCTCTAGCAAAGCCAGCTGGAAATCATACGTGGCATTTAAATATTAATATTTCTCGCCAAGGTGGCTTGCCGGAAAGTTGAGTTAGCTCTAATTCACCCCAAAATGACATCGTTTCCGTGTTGGCCAAAATAGAACCCTTAAATCGGCCAAAACAATGTCATTTTGGCATAATTTGAATTTTAATATAATATAAAAAATTAATTAAATTAAATTTAAAACAAAATAATAATATAATTTATATTTATTTAAAAAAAGAAGAAGAGGGAAATGAAGGAGGAGAAAGGTAGCCGACGGCCGAGGGCCGAGCCCTTCTTGCCGCCGCTGCCTCCGCTGTCGTCGCCGGAAGGTGGGGAGGCTCGGCCGGGCCGCCGGCCGATCGGGGCCGCCAGCCTTCGGCCGGGGCTCGGCAACCCCAGCCCTCGCCGCCGCTGCCTCCCTCCTCCTCCTTCCCCCCCCGGATCGGGCGAGGGCCGCGAGCCCTTGCCCCGCTAGGCCAAGGGCCGCCGCTCCTTGGGGTCGCCTCAGCAGGCAGGCCTTTGGCCCAACGAGTGAGGGTCACCAACCCTTGCTAAATTTGGGCAAGGGCTACAACCCTCGCCCGATCTGGGGCAAGGGCTCACGAGCCCTCGCCACAGGTCGCCCGGGTCGTTGGCCCCGGCCGTGGCCTCGACAACCCTAGCCGACCCTCCCCACTCCGTCGCGGCCCTTCCCGGCGACGGCAGGAGGCAAGGCAGAAATGGCTCTCGCCGCCTTCCCCCTTTTTTTTTTTAATTTTAAAATTATTATTTTAAAATATTTTAACTAAATTTAATTTTAAATTAAATTTAATTAATTTTTATATTTTTTTACCACATCAACCCAAAACGACGCCGTTTTTATATTATTTGGCCACGTCAACGCGCAAAACAAATCGTTTTGCACTCGTCACGGAAAAATGCCACGTATTCAATATGGCTGGATTTTGGCTGAATTGGCTAAGATTTCGATTTTGACTTAAGTGTACCTTTCATAAGTTATGATATTTAAGTGTCATTTTCTCGAAAGTTATGGACTTCGGTCAGTCCGCATCTTGTAAACTATCCTTCCGCAACTTTTTCTTGGAGGGCGTAACTTGTTCTTGGAGGTTGCAAATTTTCTTAAGTACCATGGTTCGTAACAATTCAAAAAATAGTAATCAATCTCAGTTAATAAGCAAGCTTCTTTTGTATTATTGTTAGTACGATATCTAATTGATTTTGTAAAGTTTTACAACCTATGTGTCTGGAATTTTCTTCATACATCCCGCAACTTTTCTTAATCAAACATAAATGTGATTATCTTTGCATCCGTAACTTTCATTTAACGTGGGCTAAGTTACGAAAACAAACCGGTTTTGCAAGGCAAAATCGACTAATCACATATTTCCCCTTTTAATCCAACTTTCCACGTCGAGCATGGGACCCTTCTTAAAATATCACGTAGGTTGCCCGTCCTTTTCGTTCCCTCAACTTTCATTTAACGTGGGCTAAGTTACGAAAACAAACCGGTTTCGCAAGGCAAAATCGACTAATCACATCTTTCCCCTTTTAATCCAACTGTCTACGTCGAGCATGGGACCGGTCTTAAAATATCACGTAGGTTTGCCGTCCTTTTCGTTCCCTCATCACGTCCGATTGTCCAATCAGTCAAAGCAGTGGGGCGGCTATCGTTGATCAATCATTTCTCATCTGTTTCTGCAAGCAAGCCCGTGTGGAATGATTCCATTTACGTCTCCCCGTATCAACTGGCTCGAAGTATCTTCTTGTCCGGACACATGCGCTGAAGCTTGCTCTTTTAGCTTGATTCGATGAATTCAAACCTATTCGTCCTCGAGCGGGCAAGTTGCCTCGTCAGTTTCTTTAGTCCAATTCCAAATCCACCCCGAAATTGAGTCTGAACTTTCAACTGAAGAGGCAAAGTCTGTTGTGATCGCGAAACTTTTATTTGTTGTAACTTCTTGCTTATGACTTACGTATCCTCTCTATGACAAATACATTTTACCTAGAAGGAAGGGTCACGACCTTTTCTAATAGTCTCACACGATCGTGCATTGATCATGTGGGAATCGAATAAATCGAGCAAGATGCATTCCGTGTTCTTCATGCTAATGCCCCACCTCATTTGCTGCATATTGACCAAAAGCACAGTGCTGTGCAAAGCCTCATCCCTAAACCCTATTTTATAAGCCCTAAACCCCTATAACCCTAAATCCTATATAAACTCGGAACCTAAACTCTAAATAATCCTAAATCACCCACAAACCCCAAATAGACCCTAGTAACTCTCAAACCCTAACCCTTTGATAAACAATTTCCGGAAAATAACTGATAAAACATAGTAAAAGTCGGTCAAAGACAATGGCGGAAAGGAGGAAAGTGGAAATTGTCATTTCCATAAATTTTCAACATTACTTGGTCACGTGTTTTGATTTGACAGGCTTTAGATATGGCAAGAATGTACAAAACCTTAACCAATCAGTCCACTCCAAATTGATCCACACTTCCATCAATACATCCTCGAACGAAAGATGCTTTATAAATAGACCTATACAAAACCATCTACATTAACTAACAGTCTAAAAAAGACTTGGTCCTATTAGTCTTGTTGGTCTTAATATCTCTATAAGTTACTAGTCTTACCACCACTTTTAACCATCATCTTGAGGTCCATATGTCACTTCCGTCAATCTTTCGTTCAATTTATACCTCAAAAGAATAAATTATTATAGTCTCAAATGATGTACACAAATTATTGTTATTATTATTATAAATAATAAAAGCTCCCAATATATAAGATATACTCCTAATTTTCTTACGCACGCTTATCCAATCCTCAATGATATCTTTAGGAGCACTAGTCTAAATGTCCCCGAACTCCAAACTCGACCAATCTATAAAGTATTTTGGAGTGAGCCTAAGCTCATTAAAAAAAAAAAAAAAAAAAATCTAGGTCCAAATTGGGAATTCTACTCACATATTGACTGGAAATCACAGTAGCATAGTAACAATCAGCAAGTAATATCACATATGATTGTCAATAGATAAATGAACATATTATTTAAGCTCATTGAAGATAATGTAACCGTGTGTTATATATGAACCACTATAATTATGAGTTCAATAAGAAAAACTAGATTATATGAGCCAATATTCAGTTTAACACTCAAATGCATATGAATGAACATACAAATCTCATGATGCGCAAATGCTTATCAAGATACATTGGTGAGTATCTATTTTCTACTTAACATTGGCTAAGGCTCATCTCAACTAATGAGATATCACCACCACCAACTCATGGAAAAAGAATCATATACACATCTTTGCCACCTCTCAACCCATCCATCACAAGTGTCCTCTATATTAGCAAGGATAAATATACAATTGCATTATCATATGATGATATCTATTCCATGTTCATTTTCATTCGTACTCAATTTTTTTTTTCTTTTCTTTCTTTTCCAAATCTTGGGCCTCAAGTCCATAATATCAACAAAAAGGCTATTCAATCCGTACCAGGCTACACAAGCCATATCAATTGGTGTATGAATTGTAGGACTTTATGTCACCCTATACAAACCCATGTTAAACGACAAAACATCTTTCTTTTTTTGGAGTTTTATACACATACACAATGAAGGAATTCACTCTCTCGTGAATAAGCCATGACAAAGATACTCATCACATGGCATCATTCAGATGCACATCATTATAACGCAACAATTGCTAAGTACAATTATATATGATAATGCAAATAATATCAAACTAATTTTTTGTCATTTCCCATATTAATAAGAAAAACCAAATATCTATTTATCATCATTTTCAAATCCACAAACTCTCATCCATTAAACAATCATCATTTAGAATAAGAGTTCACAAATATTCTTACATCGCATGAATTTACCGTTATTCGGAACTTACTATTAAAAACTAAAATGATGTCTAACCACGTGATCCATTACACAAAGGACACTTAGGGCGCGTTTGTTTGCAACTTGTTTCTGTTTTTTTGTTCCTAGGAACAAAAAAGGAACAGAAACGCGTTTGTTTGCGTTTTTGTTCCAAAACTATTTTTTTGTTCCCAGAAACACATTTGGAACAGAAACAAGAAACAAAAAAAAGTTGTTTCTTGTTTCTGGAACAAAATCTAGAAACACTTCTCTTTTTTTTTTTTTCTTTTCTTCTTCTTTTTTCTTTCTTTTTTCTTTGGCCGGTCGCCGGCCTTGGCCATGGCCGGCGACCGGCCGACGAGGGCCGGCGAGCCTCGCCGTGGCTGGGTGAGGCCACCGGCCCGTCGGCCGGTCGCCGCCATGGCCGAGGCCAGCCGACCGGCCAAAAGAAGAAAAAAAAAGAAAAAAGGAAAAAAAAAAATAAAAAAAGAAAAAATAAATAAGAAAAATAAGAAAGAAAATAGAAAAATTAAATTAAAAAATTAAAAAATTAAAAGAAATAAAAAAATTATATAAATTTACCAAACGTGTTTATGTTCTTTTTATATTTCTGGAACAAATTTACCAAATGTGTTTTTTGTTCAAAAATTGTTCCCTGAACAGAAAACACTTTTTTCTATTTCTATTCCCATAAACAATTTTTAAACGAAATGTTACCATACGCACTCTTAACTTTCTCATTTCACCTCATACATGGCATCAATCACATGCATATATAACAACAATAATATAACCTTGTACATGTCACAAAGAATATCAACATAGACATTCCTCCATAATTGTGCATCAATTTACACTACATTAATCTCTTGATGCATTCCATAAGATAAAATGGGCTCTTACGAATCATATCCGCCATAATCACTGCATGTCGCATAATCTCATCAGTGCAAATCACATGGCATAAATCCCAATGTGGCTTATATCTCAAAATCTCTTAATCTAGCTCTGAGAATCAAATCAATTAGTTAAGGTCATTCATTTTCTCATTGATCCATATGAATCTTATCGATACTACATAAACGTCCCGATTTTTGTAAAATTAAAAAACAACCCACTTTTTAAAATGTGTAATTAAGTCCAAATTTTGACTAGTTAGATAATTGTCTAAATTAGGCAATTAATTTAAAACGAACTAAGAACCTCCAATCATAGGCATCCTTAACGTGTCAACAGCCCCCCAAATTTTCAGTTTTAGAAGATGAGACATCTAATTTGCTTTAATTATAAAATAGCATCTGATCTGCAATACCAGATTTCTTACCCAATTCTTTTTCCTTTATTTATCCACCTTACGCACTTACTACCAATCGTTTTAATTAACAAAGTTCACTGTTCACAGAAGAATGTATATGCTATGAATTCACGTTTTTGCCCTTGTATTAAACTAATCTACTATTTATGCCTTTACATGCATGGTTTCATCATTACACTATCGGAAAAATTACCAAAAACATTTTAAACCCATTTTAATTATGTCAATTCAATCATAAATATTTTTTTGTCAATTAAATAATAAACATTTTGCATTTATGACAATTCAATCAATTTGGTCAATTTTGATCGAAAATCGTTAACATAGACACCAATCATCTTTTGTGGTGCGGTCGAAGCTAAGTAGACAAATTTTTTAATTTTTAATATTTTTTCAATTTTATATTTTTTTTAACTTTTTCATTTTTATTCCTTCCTTCTTTTGTTTTTGTTGGCAAGCTGTGGCCAGCAAGGGTTGCCGAGCTTACCGGCCACTAATGAGGGTTGCAGCCCTCGTCTAGCCTAGCACGGAGAATGGAACCGAGACAAATTGCAGGAAGACCGACAAGCACGACGGTTCATCGACAAAGCACGCATGGTTTCAAAATACCCACGTCAGCAGAGAACACTCAGAATATGTAGTCAAAACGATACCCTGCATCATCTAGCTAGCTAACCATAATCCCAAAGTTATCTGAACCAGACACGATATAACAATAGTCTATCAAGTTCCTGATCCTATCACATCCTACTCTATCCAATTCCACATCCGGGATTTGCTCAAAAAAAAAAAAAAAATTCCACATCCGGGAGATGAAATCCAATTGAGTTCGACCTCAGCAAAACACAATTATCAGCCGAACTAATCGCATCCCGCGCTGTCTGCTTCGCGTATTTGAATGAACAAGATTCCGAGTCGACGAACAAGATTCCGCCGACTCGGCCGAACGCGTGCCGGACGAAAACCCTTAAAACGCAAAATTCAACAACGACGAGAGAGAGAGAGAGAGAGAGAGAGAGAGAGATTCGCGCTACTCACGGCAGAGGGAGGAGGTGGACGACAAGCCAAACGCGAGGCCCGTAGTAATCGACGGCCTGCTTCAGGGGCGGCCACGAGTCCCGGCTGTCCGGGCAGACCGGGTCCAGGAAGGCCTCGATCACGACGGTGTGGGTGTCGACCCGGTGCTCTGCGTACACAAACCCGTCGAACCTCGCCGGCGGCAAAGAATCGGGCGCTCCCCGACGAGGGCGCGGTGGGCGGCGAAGAAGGAGAGCGCCCGGCAGCGGCGCCGGGACCGGAGGCACCGGGTAAGGAAAACAGAGGTCAACGCCGACATCTACCTTCAATATTTGGTTGGACCGCAAGGGGAAAACAGAATCACCGGCATCTACCTTCAATATTTTTTGACCGGAAACAGAATCAGAGGGGATCGAATGGATAACGAGGAAAACAGAGGTCAACGCACGGACGGAGGCACTGGAGAAGGAGCATTATTACTAGAGGTGTTAAATGGGTTGCACAACCCATTCATGATTAAATGAGTCGTTAATGGGTTAAGCTTTATTTCATAAAGCACCCATAATGGATTTTAATGAGTCAAATGCTAAGATATATGAGTTTTAAATGGGTCGAGAGCTGACCTATTTATGATCCATTTATCAATCCATTAAAAATGAACCCATTTATTTTCATTCAAAACCTCACCATCTCTCTCTCCTCTCTTTAACTTTATAATTTATTTTTTTATAAAAATCGAAATTTTAATTATTTGTTAATTTTAATTTAATTTTTCTTTTCTTTTTCTTTCCTTTTTTTTTTTCTTTCTTCTTCCTTCGGTCGGCCGGGCACGGCGACGGCCGGCGACCGGCCGGCGAGCCTTGAGCTCGTCGGATCCGGTAAGGCGGAGGCCTCACCGACGCCGCGAGGCTCGAGCCTCACCGATCCGGCGAGACTTGAACTCACCGCATCGGGCGAGAGGCGAGCTCCAGCTCATCGGATCTCGGGCGAGGCGGAAGCCTCGCCGACGTCCGGCGAGGCTCGAGCCTCATCGATTTGGCGAGACTCAAGCTTGCCGACGTCAAGCGAGCTCGAGCTCGGGCGGGCGTCGGAGTCAAGCGAGCCTTGAGGCTCGCCCCCGTGGCCGGCCGCCGGCCAAAGAAGAAGAACAAAAAAAAAATTAAAAATTAAAAATTAAAAATTAAAAATTATATTTAAAAATAAAAATAAAAATAATTAATTTTTAATTTTAAAAAATAAAAATAATTAAAATTCGATTTTTAAAATAATTATTTTAAAAATTATAAAATTTTCCAATGTATAAAACTATTTTATTTTTTTAAATATATATAAGAAATAATTTTTTTGAAAAATTATAAAAAATTAAAAAATTATTAATTGGATTTGTATTGCTCGGAAGTTTTTTAGTAATATAATCTTAAAAAAAAAAAACGTAAGAATAAGTTTTCCCAAATTTGGTTAAATATGAAAATATTTTATTAATATGGGTCGGGTCAGTATGAGTCGGGTATTGATTGGGTCGGATGGGTCAAAAAATTTATATTAGACATAAATGAGTCATAAATGGGTTAATGGATCAATTTGGGTCGACCCATTAATGGCCCGACCCAACCCACCCGTTTAACACCTCTAATTATTACACATGATTTGGTTGGACCCTAAGAAGGAAAAAATATTACAAGAATTAAAGAAAGGGAAAATGTCACAAATAGTCCCTATACTTTTGCCTAATGTGCAATTTCGTCCTTGAACTTTCGATTGGGCTCCGAATTTGGTCCCCAACTATTGATAAATGTCCAATTTAGTCCCCGAACTTTTGATCGGCTCAATTTGGTCCTTGAACTATTCATAAATGTCCGATTTAGTCCTTTGTTACCGTTTTTTTTTTTTTTTTAAAATTTTTTTAAAATTTTTTAAAATTTTTAAAATTTTTTAATGTTTTTTAATTTTTTTGGCTTTTTCTCCTTCCCTCCCGCCGGAGCCGGCGGAGGGAAGGCCCGGCGAGGGTGGCCCTCGCCGTCTGGGCGAGGCGCCTCGCGGACGCAGCGGGGCGACCCTCGCCGGTGGCCGGCGAGGGCTCGCGCATCCGGGCGAGGGAGCTCCCCTCGCCGGCGTCGGCGAGGGCCCGGGACGCCGGGGTGCTCCCTCGCCGACGCCGGCGAGGGGAGCCCTCGCCGATCTGCAAGGGAGCCCCCTCGCCGGCGTCGGGCGAGGCCGCCCGCCCGCGTCCGGGCGAGGACGGCCCGCCCCGACGCCGGCGAGGAGCACCCGGCGTCGGCGCGAGGGTGCTCCTCGCCCCGACTGCGAGGGGAGCCCCTCGCCCGACGCCGGGTGCTCCTCGCCGCGTCGAGCGAGCCGAGACCGGCGAGGGCCGCCCTCGCTCGCGTCCGGCGAGGGGCTCCTCGCGATCCGGGCAAGGGCTCCCTCGCCGGCGTCGGGCGAGGAGCTCCTCGCCCGATCCGCGCGGAGCCCTCGCCGCGTCCGGGCGAGGGCCTCCTCGCCGGATCTGCGAGGGAGCCCTCCCCGACACCGGCGAGGGCCGCCCGCTGCGTCCGCGAGGACGGCCCTCGCCCGGACGCCGGCGAGGGCGACCCTCGCCGGACGCGCTTCCCTCCGCCGCTCCGGCGGAGGGAAGGAGAAAAAGCAAAAAAAAATTTAAAAAAATTAAAAAAATTAAATAAAAAAATTTAAAAATTTAAAAAAAATTAAAAAATTAAAAAGAAAAAGAAAAACAGTAACGAAGGACTAAATCGGACATTTATGAATAGTTCAAGGACCAAATTGAGCCGATCAAAAGTTCAGGGACTAAATTGGACATTTATCAATAGTTCGACCAAATCGAGCCGATCGAAAGTTTAGGATCGAAATCGCGCATCAAAAAAATATAGGGACCATTTGTGACATTTTCCCTTAAAGAAAAGGATCGTTAAATTAATAAATTTACTTTTATGGATATTTTAAATTCCTCCAAAAAGGCCAAAGAAAAGGGCTAATATAGCATTGCTCATGATGCCTCATGCTAATTATTAATATCCATAATTATCATCTTAAAATATTTTTTTATAAAAATAGTTGCTCGTGTCACTTACAAAAAATATTGAAGGTAGAGTATTTTTCGCCACCTCCAAAAATGTTTAAACTAAGTTATTATTGATTATAGAAAAATTATTCGTTAATTATATTTTAAGTAATATGAGCGATTATTTTTAGGAATATATCTCGTAAAATCTTGTAAATAATTTATTTTCCATAAAATTAAAAGAGTCATGTTATATGATTGTTTCTATCTTATAAGGATAAGATGCTTTAAAACACGCTTTCATACCATAATTCTAGGGTTCGTTTATTTTAAAGAAAACTCAAGATTCTAAAATATATATTCCACTAAATGATCGTTTGTATCACTTTAAAAAATAAGTGAATGAAATATTTTCATCACCCGCAAAAAATAATTAAACATAAATTATTATCGATAACAAAAATATTTTCCTTTGTCTCATTATTTTAAGCGATATAAGTAATTATTTTTTACAAATCTTGAATTCTAATTGAAGTAAATAAAGCCCTATATTTTGCCGTAATTCCAAACACCATGCGGGTATAATTAACAAATTCACGAGAGAGATTTGCTCACAACTTTCATACCAACAATAGCATATGCGGAGGATCAGACAAGATCCTCGCGATCCCTAGAAACGCTCACCATTTTCCTCCCGAGCCTTTCCTTGAAAACAGAAAACGAAAAAGCCAATCGACGACGGCCTGCTTCACAACACTCTCCATCCACCTTCAACAGTTTCTCAAGTTCAACACACAGAGAGAGCAAGACCCAGGAAGAAAGAGAGAAAATGCTTCTCTCGGTGTTCTTGGCTCTCTATCTTCCGTTAACCGGCGGGACCGCGGTGCTCCTGGTCTATCTTTGCCTCCTCAAGTGCGTCTCCGGCACCGATCGCCGGGCCAGAACGGACAAGCCGGCCGAAGGCAGAGGGCTGTCGGCTCAGGAGCTTGCGGAGCTGCCGAAGGTCACCGGGAAGGAGCTGGCGGCGGGGACAGAGTGCGTTGTCTGCCTTGAGGAGGTTGCCGGAGAGCAGCCGGCCCGGGTGGTCCCAGGTTGCCGCCACGGGTTCCACCAGGAGTGCGCCGACGCGTGGCTCGCCCGGTGTTCGGTGTGCCCCGTTTGCAGGGCCAAGCTCGAGCCCCGGTCGTGGGCCGAAGAAGCCGGAGATGATCAAAGCCCATGCTAGTTTTCGATTCTTTTCGGTCTTTCTTTCTTTTGTTTTTTTAAATTTTCCAAAATTCTAGAGAGATGGAGAAGCGTTGACGGACACAGAGTCTCTTAATTGATTTGAGCAGGTTACTCCGCCGTGCATGGTGCAGCGAGTGAGTGAATGAAACACTCTTCATGACTTGAGTGTATGAATCTAATACAACTTTATTATTTGTTGATACATAAATTTTGATAACCCAGTTACTTATTGATAGAAAATTAAGGATTAATTTTTAAGCTCTAAAAAGATAAAAAAGATAAAAAAAAAAATGAAATGAAATAAAAATTACATCATAGCAAATAAAAAAATGAGGAGAAAAATCAATCTGATTGGTTATGCATTGAAATTGGAAATTCTGCCGAATATATTCAAATTTTGTTAAATGCGGAAGTGATTAGAAAATCAGGTGAATAAAGGATTAGGATTTCGATAAAAGGAAAGAATCAGAGCAAAATCGAGTTGATTAAAATGGCGCGCCGATATGCAGTGGGGAGAAAAAAAAAATTCGAACGGAGAGAGAATTCGTAGAAGAAAGGGGGCGAATTCGGAGAGCAAAAAAAATTTCGGGAAAGAATTCGTGCAAAAAAAAAAAAGGAATTCGTGCGAGCGAAAAATTCAGAAGCCTTCGTCAATCTTGGCACTCGCCCCCGATCCAGAAGCCTTCGTCATTCAGAAGCCTTCTTTCTCTGACAAGAAAAGAGAAAATAAATAAAAAGTGAGAGAGAAGAAACAGGAGGTACAACAGAGAAAGGGACAGCAGAGAGAGACGTGAGGGGATAGGTAATAAAAAAAGAAGAAGCGAAAATAGAGGAAGAAGGAGACCGGCACTCGCCCCCGATCCCCTCGCCGGCGCGCCAGCAACCCGCGGGCCACCGTCCCGCGCCGGCCGCCGCGCAGCAACCTGCGACCTGCAGCACCCGCGAGCCCCCGAGCGCCGGCGTCTCCCTCTGCCGGCGATCGCCGCTCCAGCCTGCATCCCAACGACGCCGCTGTCGCGACCTGCAGCAGCCCACGAACCCCCTCACCGAGCCTCTGCCGTGTCTCCGCCACCGCTGCTTGCTGCTCCTGCTACGCCCGCTTCGCCACGATCAGCCCTCTGCACGCCGCCTGCACTTGAAACTGCTTGCTGCCGCTGTTCCTCACCGAAGCTTCGAGCTCTGCCGAGCAGCAGCCCGCTCGCCGTTTTCCTCCTCTGATGCCGACGCAACAGCGCCCGACGCCCTGCAAATCCGGATCTGCTCACCTCCACCCGAGCACCTCTCCTGCGAGCACCCGACGACCCCGACTCCTCCGCGCCCGACGACCGCGTCCTTCGACCGAGCACCGCCGCGCCCCGCCTCACCTGCAACCCGCGCCGGCCCGCGACTCGCCCGCTGCTCGAGATCCCGCTGCCGACGCCCGTGCCTCCCTCTGCCCGCACCAGCAGCACCGAACGCCAGACGCCTCGAGGACCGCGCCTCTGCCTCCGTCCGACGCCGTGCCACTGTCCCTGCTCCGCCGAACGACCACGCCTCCGCCCACCCGTCGCCCAGTCCTGCCCTTCGCCGACGCCGCGCCCCTGACCCGCCACCGCGCCAGCGCACCGCAGCACCTCCACCCGCTGCCTGCCACCGCCCCGGACACCTGCACGAGCAGCTCGCCATTGTGCACATTTTTAAAAAAAAAAAATAGCCAAGGTAGTTTATTTCTCTTTTTTCTTTATCAGGTTTAGTTATCATTGCTTAAATTGAAACATTTGATCTCGAGGTTTATTTTATAAATATTATAGGCATTAACCGTAGGGTTTTATCCAAAATTATTGTAATCATTAATTTGATCCTTAAGATGTCATATTATTTTTTTTAATTATATTAATTTTTAGGCATTTTGATAGCATTTTAATTATTAAATCATTATAATTATTAATTTGATCCGTAAGATTTTGAATAAGATTTTCAATTATTTTGAATCATTTTTTTTTCGGACCCAAGAACCCCCGTGCGCCGCTTTGCAGGAGAGGAGCAGTAGAGTCACCACAACCCTTGCTGCCATAGCTAAGTCGCTTGACGACGCCATGATGCCACAAATCGAACGCAGGACCTCTCGTGAAAGGAACCTATGCCCAACCAACGACGTTGCCACCACGAGTGGTTTATTTTGAATCATTTTTCATATGTCGTAATGTTTAGAGTTAGTGTAATCATTAATTTAACCTATGAGACAATAGGTTATTTTTCGATTATTTTAATCATTCATTTGATGAATATTTTGATTGTTTAGATAAAATTGCTTGTCTTGAAAAAATACTAAAAAAAGAAAACATAAAATATAAAAATCAAAAAAAGTAAATCCTGCATCAGAATGTGTCGGTAAATTAGGGTTGCATTTTAAGTTTGCACGTTTAGATAATTTTTTAAATAGATTAAGGTCGGATATAAAATAACCTTTCAAAATAGGGTCTTAGATAAAGTTTGCATATTTTAATAATTTAAAAAAAAAAAAATAGTTTTCTAAGATATAATAGGGTTTAAGTCAAATTAACCCCTAAAACATATTAGAAAATTATTCTTTTTTAGATAGTTTAAATATTTTTTTTCTTTTTACGAATTTTAATAAAAAATATAAAAATATTAGATGCATGTCAAATATTTTGCATGTTAGGTTTATTTAATTAGAAATAGCTTGTTAGTAAAATTAGGTCATGTAGTTAAAGTGCATGTTTTAACTTCGAGATAAAAGACACCCAAAAAAATTGTTTGCTTTGTGCATTTAATTCCTTTGGTGCAATTTATTTTATTTATCGAATGTTTAATAAGGATAGAGCATCTGGATCATCCTATTACACGATAGACATTTATGTTAAAACAAATCAAAGCTGCCTGCAAAAAAAAAAAAAAAAAAAACATTTTTGAAAATAAAAGAAATGGTATCAAAATGACACTAGTAAAGTCTAATGTAACCAAGTCTTCATACTCAAAATCTCTTATCTATAGGAGTAAAATAATTTTTATATTATTTTACTTAGGTGTTTAATCGACCTATCATAAACTGATTAGTGGCGACTCCTAGATAAAATCAATTAAAAAAAAGAACTTGAAACTTAAGTCATGAATTGATATGGGCTTGAGAGAGCTCAAGTTAAGTTTAAGACTTAATATTCCATTAGCCTAAACCTAAGTGGTGCACCCAAAAATTAGGTCGCGACACTATTCATTTACATGAATTTTATACAAGACTCACGATTCAACAACATTGAGATGAATTTAATCGCCATATATTTTTTGTTATTAGTTCAAACAATGTCTTGAGCAATTTATGTCCTATAGGCGTAACAAATGGAGTCGTCTTCATTATGGTGACGGATTTGTGTGCCTATTGTAGATCAAGTAGCTTTAACTATCAAAATTTCTATAGCATCTTAAAGAGATGAAAAAAGGTGCAATCCAATTTCAATTTGTAGGTACGTTCTCATCTCAATCCTGGCCTGTTCGGAGATCGGAACTAGCCCGACCGTCTTTGGCCAGTACGGATTCTAATTTTGAGAACTCATAGGCTGGCTCAAACGCCAATCACTCGTGCCATTCTTTTACACGACGGGCAACCTTCAAGAGAATTTCTGAAGCAACTGAATTAGCTGAGGCCCTCTTGAGCCTGCTTTAATGGTGGCAATTGGCAAATGGGATAGGGTGGGCCCACCGTTTCGTGCACTATATTGTTCGAGCCAGCCTGGCCTGGCCCTTTGTATTTTTCTTTTGGAGTGGCCACACAACTACTTAGCCCAAAAAACATTTAAAGAGGACTTTACACCGAAATGGACGGGTCGACTCATCATCGCCACAAGCTCGAGCTGGCCCCACCCACCACAACCATGCGCCGTGCTGCGCCAACACAATAGGACGGGCCAGTCTAAGCATGACCTATCATGTTGAACCGCCCGGGACGGGCCAAACCATGCAGCGCTTGTTTAGCACCCCTGGCCTACCTCCTTTTTCCCACTAAAGACATAAAAATTATATGACAGTACGGTAAATAAGATGAGAGAATGGAAAAGGAGAAGAAAGATGGTGATGATGTGTTTGGTACTAGCCAATTCTTGACTATTTTTGTTCTTTTGTTCTCTAAAAAAAAAAATAAAATCGTTTAACGCCATCTAATTTTTATATTTCTGAACATATTAGTTTTGAAAAAAAAAAATTACTTCTTTATTTCCAATAACAATTCTAAAATCAATCCATGTTCTTTTTTCTTTCTTCTTTTTCTCTCTTTTTTTTCCTCCTCTAGCCAATTGCAAGGCACAACAAAGGCCAACAATCGACTAGAGAAGAGTGGCGAGGCCTACCTCGCCATATGCCAAAGTAGGAATCTCCTAAAATTATTTTAAAGAAAATGCTACGTTACAAATAAAAATCAAGGGTAGTAATAAATACATTCTCGTTCTATTTCTATTTTGAAAATGGAAATTCTATATAATTACCTAAAGTGTTCGAATACTTATAAATTCGTTTCGGAAATGGAATCATAAAAAAATTATTTTTGAATAAAAATTATTTCTGAAAATCAAATGTTTATTAAAGGCACCTTAAAAATTTTTTAAAAGCAATCACCTCATCCGTTCCCCCATATTCACTCCAAATTCAATTTCCCAACGACCGATTCTGAAGCATGACGCAATTCTCACAGATTCCTCGTCTCGCCGCGTCTCATCAGTTATCTCAATCCAGCTTTTACGTCTGCAATAATGTCGCGGTTCATACAAGATAATGCACAGATCCTGGGCGCCCTACGTCGTCGGAACCCGGATGCAGCAGCGTGGCCTAAAAAGGCCGATCGAATCCGATCATCCGAGCCATCGAAGGTGGCCATCAACCTCAACGGCTTCTTCAGCGGCGCTTGCTCCTCGACGAACGCGTCGTCGTCGTCGGAGATAGCTGACGGGTCCGGCAACAAGGAGGAGCCTGGATCGTCGGATGACGGCTGGGTCGAGGCTGCGAAGGTTGATGGGGATAACGGTGGCGGTGAAGCCTGAAGCTCAGGAGGTACGTTGACTTGGTTCAGCGCCTTCTCTGTTGCCTGTAAAGTTCCGCGGTAGTGATCCCCAGAGGGTGTTTGATGTCTGCTGCGTGCGGCTTGAGTCTGTCCAGCCTTACCTAATGGATCAAGTAAGCCACGTTTCTCAATTTCCAACCCAAGATCTGACAGACCTTAGTACGTTGAGATCCTGGATCAATTTTCCATGGGGACAATTAATGGAACATGAGATTTACAAGGCAACAAACGCAATCCGAGGTTATAGTAAGGTAGGGGCAAGGTTCAGATGATACTGTCTACCTTATGATTCCATCTGTGTATTTCTTAGAACGGTTGGCTAGTATTGCTGTTGCTACTTGAAAAATAAATGCTCTCTTGGACTTAACCTTTGACAAGGGAGGCCATTTTCTCATTATCATCGGTGAAGCGATGATTTAATTTTAGATATGTTTAAGATCTTTGTAAAATTATTCCTTAAGAGTTTTTTGTATTATTGGTGCAAGATAAAGTAATTAAGAATTTTTCTTCCCTTCTTTTTATACTTTGGCATTAAAATTAGATTCTCTTGCACTTCTCGTGTGGTTATTAAACTTATTATATGATGCATTCTGATTGGTCAGGTGGGTTCACTAAAACCTGAGAAGGCAATTCCTGATGCCATTTTATGACAAGCAAAAGGCCTTGCGATAATTACTGTTGTGAAAGTTGGTATGATGGTAACCGGCCTTGTGGTTGCTCGTAGGGAAGACGGCTCATGGTCTCCACCTTCTGCAATTTCTTCATGTGGAATAGGGTGGGGAGCACAGGTAGGCTCGTTTTATCGTATCCTTGGATTTTGATTTCATCAACCTTAAGGGCCAAGCGTCGGAACCAACAAGTGTTTTTGGCTTTCATGCAGTCTGCAGATTAACCACGTGAATCAACGTGCTCAAAATGATTGTTTAGATAATAAACACCAATTTGATTTTTTACTCCATCTGGAATGCTTGACGCGTTGTCTGCTTCATTTCCATGGTCTATGTGAGAATTTTCCTTTGTAAATGTCTGATCTGTCATCCTTCTATTTCATGGAATGTGCCATTTGTTTCTCCTTTCTGGAACTCTATCTAAGAACAGTATTTCTCACGATGAGATTTGGACTTTTGTTTGATTACCATGTTGCCATTGAGTTTTCAAGTTCCTTTCTGCATCTCTGTTCCCTTTCTCTGAATTTGTGTTTTGCCTTCTTTTTCGTTGCTTAAACAAAGCCCTTGTTGATGATGTACAGTTGAATACTCTCTTCATTAATCCTATTCATAATTTGCTTTGGAGATTGTTTTTCACTCGCAGGAGTTCACGATTGAATATTGCTTTTTGGATTATTTCAATCAGCTGTAAAATGGTAGGGAACTCAGCTTTGACAGTGTCATGTCACCATAACATAAATGAGTGTCATATGGGCAACTTCCTGCTTTTAAATGTTCAACCCAACTTCGATATCTAACTCGGCTGATGAAGATTTCCAATAGATTTTTCCCTTTTCTCGGGTCCACCGGTGAATGAACTAAAATCCAATTAAGTAAAGAACATTTTTCCACACCTAAAATGCACTTATTGTCGTTGTTGGGTGAGCTAGATTACACCATATTCCACACAAAATTTTGAGACCCACAAACACTACACAATTCAGAACGCTAGAGGAAGGCTAATGACGAAAAACCACCCTTTATCCTCAAAATGCTCTCCAAAAAAAGCATTAGGAAGATTGGATAAAAGAATTGTGATGAAGTCGCCAATTTATAGTGAGCCAAATGAACAAAGGACTCATTGGCCGACCTTTTATGCCGTATTGGTTTACAAAAATTCAGTAGTCGGCGACCTTTTTTATTCATGAACCTTCAATCGACAAATCCAAAGTTAGGCTTAATCTGCTAGTAATTGATACCGATAAATGCATCTTATTGTGTACTGTAATACCAATTAAGTTGTTGAGAACCATTCCTCGGTAGGCTTGCTTTCCCAGTCATAGAACCACACCGTATAGTGGAGGAGATATGGAACTAAAACAAAAAAAAAAAATGATGACGGCTTTTAAGAAGAATGACTTTTACCCCTTTAGAAAAATAATTATGTCCCATCACAAGAATCTTGAGTGTTTTACAGATTCTCAAAATCATGCAAGCGCAGCTGTATACAAGCAGGACATGCACACACCTAACCACATTCGCACACGAGCAAGCATGCCCTATATATAGCAACAAATCAAAGCAAAGGTGTTCATGCCCCCCATATAGCAACAAATGAAAGCAAGGTTTACACCGATGGCCATTATCTTTCCATAAACACATGCAGAGCATTTTACTTGCTCAGTCATTTGTCTAACAGCAAGAGTAGCATCTGTGAAATAGCCACCTGCGAATCACATAATCTGTACAACCATCTCTAGGAACAGTAACAATGAAGATCACTAATAAAGGTGCCATTCAATTATCGGGCAACAAAGAATTCTCCAAAATTGCCGCCTGTCTTGTTGGCACTATAGGTCTAAGTACATCATCAAAAGCAACAAGAGCATCTATATTTTGATCTTCATAGTTGATAAAGCTAAAAGGTATATAGGATGATGTAATGGGGAGCTGCAATTGACGCCTAGAGCCTGAAGTTACTTCTAGCCCCAATAGTAAGTTGCTCGAACTCAACAAATAATAGAAGACCCGTCAATAACACTTCAGGTTTTCGGCTTCTTTGGTGCTCCCAAGTTAGTAGGCTCAGGCTTCCGCTTTATCCCCAAGAAATGCTCAACCTAGAATACAGCCGAACATCAGAACTTATGAAGTATGAACCAAGGGCAGGTGCCTTAAAAGTCAAGACAAAAAGATTCCCTGGTAAAAGAAAACAAAAGGAGAAGACAGAAGCCCTACAACCATTTTGACAAACCCAGCTTGATAAAAATATCACTAAAATCGCGATGCCTGAGACCTTGCTTTTCTTCTAAAAGTCTAGTAACCTTAGTCTAAAATGCATCTGGAAGCAGGATTACAAAAATGATCTGATGGTGGCAAATACTCAGAAATTATTCCAAGTGGTGTTAAAAAGATAGTCTGGTGGTGCCGCATACATAGAAAACCTTGCACCTGAGATGCATCTTGATAATTTGCGTCAACAATTATGGTGCAAACAAACACAGGCCAATTTCCTTTCTGCAATAAAATAAGAGTAATACTACATCCAAACTTGGGTTGACACCGACCTTCCTATCTCCAAGCATGGGCGTCAAGCTCCCGGGATCCTTCTCAATGGTGGCAAAGCCACTTCTTGGATCACTGTTTTGACTGGAAACACCCCTGAAGAAAAAAGAAAAAAAAAAAAACAATTAAATAAACAGGCACAAAGTAACAAAAATCTAATCATTATTTTATCATTCAATTACCATGGTAAATAGACATTGCATGAAGTCCAGCTTACACTTATTAGATGGTGTCTGATTGTCTTCTCAGATATAGATTGTTTATCATCAATCAAGTCAGACCACTCAAATTTCTATTAAGGTGCCGCCTTTTTAAGCATAAAGATGGAGACATCTATAGGATGATCTATAATGCATGGTCATAGGCTATGATTTTTAAGTTAACAAATTCACGAGTCTTGAAATTGGAGATTCCCCTCAAACATCTGGGGAAATATAGTCTGGAAAGAGTCATCCAGGCAGTGATCCATGGAGCTGTACATTAGCAAACAGAAACATCTCCTCAGCAGAGCCCAGGCTCTGAGGGATTTGGGATAAATAGAAAATTTGAGGCAACAAAGCGAAAAGACAGTCAAAGCACTTTGGTCATCGAACAAGACACTTCACATTGACATCTTATAAAGCCAGATTAATCTAAAATGCTATGTACTTAAATGCCAATGAATAAAGAACTAGTAACTTGATTTTTTAACAGAGGAAAACATACCCAGGCTTAACATGACCACCAAGCACAAGATAAGGTGTCTTCATTTGAGCTTGAGCTTCCCTCATCCTCTCTGCAGACAAAGAAGGCGTGTCTGAATTCTTCATCTACTTCAACTTCAATTCTTCCTGGTATTGCTTCATGCTCTTCTCTTGCTTCATTTTGCCAGGCCATTTTCCATGAAATTTATGGGAAAGCAATCGGAAAGCTTCCTTTGGGGTTAACTGTTGCAAAACATTCAAAACAAGAAGATTGGCATAAAAACATCAAAGTAATGAATTGGTGTTTCTTTGTCAGACGCAAAAGAAATTATAATGGACAATTTAGTATTACAAGGCTTTATGATTAATATCTTTTTTTTGTTGAAAACTTACTATTCGGCCAAATTCATCTGTCCTTTCAATGCGGATCTCTTTCTGTCCATCATCTGCAATGCCTACGAGCTTGCTTTTCTTCTTATCCATGTTTCTACCACCCCACTCAACAGTTTCTGTTAAGTATTCCCCGTTCCTTAAGAGCTGATAGTTTCCATCTTAGACAAGCTTGTTCTAGTAAGATACCTGGCCTCAGTGATTATAAGTAAATCATCCACTGAACTCATGTCTCCTTTCCAAGAGAAGTCTGAGATCTTAAACTTCAGAAACAATAGACATAAGAACTTCGACTATTGCTAGAATCTTCTTAAAGGTAAAAATTAGTAGCTCTTATTGTAACCTAACTTGAACCATTCCAAACAGATAGTCACCACAGGTAACACTAGGTTCAAGTTCCCAATCATGACCAGGTGGTCTCTCACAAAGCACTTCAATGAATGTTACGAAGAAGTTGTGCACACCCTCTCTCAGCTGTTGTTTGTAGCTATATGGAAATTAGACAATAACATGCATCGGGAATAATCACGTCACCAGCATGTAAAAGTAATAGTGGCATTACTTTATCAAAAAATAACTTACGCATGCTGATCTGTGCTTCCTGTATTCCCATAAACAGTAAGCCCTTGATTGACCTGTGAAATTAACAATTTGAGATTTAACATTTTGGAAACTAGAGATGGAGACGGAACTCCCAATTTTCACCAAAAAATCAAACACATACCCGATTGCCATCCAAATCAAATTGTTGCAGATACCAACTGAATAACAGAAGGCTGTCTTTGTAAGGAAGAATTACCATGTCCTGACAACAGCAATTTAAAAAGTGAAACAATTGTCAATGACTGCAAACTGAAAGGGAAAAAAACAACAATTCAGAAGACACTCTCATTCAAATATAATACCTTAGATCATACACCATCAGAAGCCCAATACCAACATAAAGCAAGCAATGCAGCAGGGTTGTTCTTCACCTGGAAAAGAAAAAAGTTATTTCCGTTGACACAGGACCACAAAAGGCAAGAACCATCCTTTGATCAGTGTCAGTAGAGAAGCCACTCAGACAGCTAAGGAAAACTACCGATAGTTCTTATGTTGTAACTTCTTCTTTTGTGTGTGTGTTTTTGTTTTTTTTTTTTTTGCACCAGAGGGGGGGATGATAGGGACTGCACATCAGGTATTATGGCTTTTGGTCACTAAAAGTTATTATATGCTTCATTTTAGAAGTTAAATTATCCAAGAATCCAAACATCTATGATTTAAGGTTCAGCGTTCAGTACTATTAAATTCTCAAAATGAGCCAGTCACTTTCAAATTAGAAGTTATGTCTTCTACCAACTTCATTTCTTTAAAGTCAAAGTTAAAGCCAAAAACTCAAAACCCACAGCTAAAACCAGAAAGGCAAGCTGAAACTCACAGCCACCCCAAACAGGCCTTGACATTTATGTTTGTGATTATTTGACAAAAGTAGTACAATGATAAGTTTCTTGCCAAAGGATTTACAATCTAGGAAGCACATACAGTGTGGACATGCTAAGTTAATCTACAGTCCCTACATCAATGTTTCTGTGGATCTTCTGACACAACATACAAGTTAGCAATATCTTGGACAAGAAAACATAATTAATTCCCAGACTTACATGGTACTGTATCCTTCAAGAGAATTTTATTTGCTGCCAAATTTAATACTGCAAGCAGAGAAAGGAATTACAACTAGGAATGCAAACAGTGTGGATATGCTATCAGTCCCTAAATGAACATATCTGTGGTTCTTTTTCAGACAACCTACAGTAATGGATATCCTGGACAAGGAAACATGATCATCTCCCTGACTTGCATAGCAGATTTACTCTGCATCTTGAACAAGGATTTGAATTGCTTATAAATTGATACTACAAGCAAGCAACAAGAGAAGGCACAAATCAAAATGCATGAAACTAAAAGGCTATACTTTGATTCACTGTAGAGTGCATCAGCAACTAGAAATGAATATGCCTTGAAGCAACTAAGCAACAACAATAGCAATTGCCAGTCGTGAGCTTAAATGGATCTAATGGATACTCTGCATTCTATTTTACAGTGAATTATACTGTATGACATCCTCTAGCACATATACTACAAAATCTTCTCAGTGCATAATGATGGGAAACAAGTGGCAATTCTCCTGCATATAAGTTCACAAGTTACTCTTGCATACATCACAGTGCATACTATCAAAGACAACCGTTCAACTTGTTAGCTGACATCCTTGAATGCCTGATTAGCTATCTATAATCAAGACTGATATCTCGACCATACTTAGTTAATTCGGGCGACCCAGCTTCTTACATCATAAAAGTGCACATGCAGAATCCTAAGCACTACACACTGAGCAAGATTTTACACCATAAGTTGCCCCACTGGGTAACAACAAACATTCAAGAAACACCAAATAACATCAGTCAACAGCAATCTTACCAATTTCGTCCTAGTTGCCCCATCCATGAAGGATGCGCCAGCAAGCATTTCTCTGATATCGATCCCCTGAAGTTGGAGTTGCTAATGAATATACTTTTCGAGTCGAATCAGAATATAACCACAATGAGATTAGAAGTTAAGCTTAAGAACTTGAAGGGCTGCTGGAAGTCGACCAACTGCAGACATTTCAGATGTTCTACTAGGAGCTGTCTGTTTTACCAAGTAAACTAGTCATTTACATTAGAATTCAATAACATGAAGTTATGTACCAGAGGGTACTTGAATTTATTAATTGATAAACTTGAGGTTACATGCACAACCGACTACAAAAGCTTAAGCCATTAGAGCGCGGTGGTTATTTTTGCTCATGCAAAGGTGATTTGATGACAAAGGCCTTAGGCATGCAAACCCTATGCTTGCAGGCATAAGAATAGGCAGACCCATAACGGGTTGCAGACGACAGTTAGCAATCAAACTCAAGAACTCTAACTCTGCCATCAACTTGAAGCTAAATGCGCAATCATTTACTTCAATAGTTAGAGTGTGGCACAAAGTAAATTTGTATCTTAACAGATATAAAACCTTACCAATTTAAACAGCAGTAAATATTTAACGAAGTTACCAGCATGCTTTCAATTTCTTAATGTCCAACAAATTATGAATGTTTGGCAAGTAACACGTTCGACTTTACAAAATATGATAACGAGAAAACTTCCTACATCAAATAGGATAACGATTTTATATATGTTCTTGAACCTTGACCACTGCTGCAAGGGCATTCGTTAACAATATTCATTTTGTTATGCAAGTCTAGCATGTGAAATGTGTGTTCTTCTCACCTCAATGCTTATCTTTTTTTCTTTTCTCCCTCTTTCTTTTTTTGTATTTTTCTTGGGAAGCGTATAATTTTCACACTGAGCATTCTGTTACTGTTGTCCAGGGACGACATAAAGATTGCATAGTGGTTTTCTTTGTGAGGTCTAACAAAGAGGGGAATCATTGCAATTCCTCACTACTTGGTGATTGGCATAGGATCAATGCCGCTGTTACTCATGCCAAGGTAAGCAAACCTTGCCATTGTACTTCAAAAGATTTGGGTCTTAGAACGATGGTTTTTTCATCATCCAGCTTTGACACTTACTAATGATACTTAAATCCTATTAAGCTGATTTTCTAGGAAGATATGTTTACTTCCTGCAGCACAGGAATGGCAACCCTTTTCCCTTCATTCTCCTACTAGTAGGAATTTATTTAAATTGAATACATTAGAATACATGATGTGAGTGCAGGACATATGTGAAAAGTATTCAAAGTGCAAAAGGTCACAAGAGCATTATAGTTTTCACATCAACAACGATCCTGGCACTAAAGAATGATCACTTTATCACCAATTGTAACAAGTGCAGACCATGGACAATTATCTATCATGCGCTCTTCCTCACAGCAACAATAATAAGGTTAAAACTTTCATACCAAAGGTCACGATGACAAATACTCTGGTGGGAACGGCGGGACGCGACTTGCTTCAGGATTCAAAAGGGCCGATGAAGAACTCTCCCCTCAGCCTCCTGATAAGCTTTCCGACTCTGGCTCAACCTAGAAGCCAAAACAGCCACTATCTCCATGCCTCCTGAAACAGAGGCGATAGAAAAGAAAAAAAAGGCAAAGGAGAAAGAGAGGTCTCACGGTACCCATACGCCTCTCTCTCCTCCACCACAATATCCCTCGCGGCCGTCACGGCGTTGCCGAAACCCCAAAACTTAGCACCGCCACCAGTATATCTAGCCTCGTAAACCTCTGTTGCTTCAAAATCCTTGGCTACGTACTCGAGCCCGAAATCGGGACCGAATAAGGAGTAGAAGACAAAGAAGCTCGAGAGGCCAGTCGGCAGCCGGCGATTTCTGGAGCCGTGGCTGGAAAGTCGATGACGGCAACGAGGACAGAGGCGAGGAGGGGGCGCTTGGGGTGAGTGAGAGGGCTCGGGACAGAGAGGAGAGGAGTGCTTGAGGAAGAGAGAGGCAGAAGCGGAAAGAAAAGCGCGCGCTCCGTTGAAAAATAGAGAGAGAAAATGCAGCAGGTCTCTCCTTCTTCGCCGCGCCGTCGACCCCGCCCAAGTCCGCCCAGATCTCCCTCGCGAAAAAGGGCCAGCGTCGGGGACAACGCCCGGTCAGCGGCGGGGAGCCTGGTGCCGCTCGAGAACGAGACCGAGATGCCAGAGGCAGATGACTAGCGACGCTTTTGGGCAGGCCGAAGTGGAGGCGGAGGAGGAGGGATGCGTGGAGAAGGAAACAGAGGCTCTGAACGTTCTTGGTTCTTTTACGAGGGGAGAGGAGAGAGAAAAATTTTGAGCGGGAGGAATACGCCGACCGTCCTTTCGAGCCGAGCCGAGCCGAGCTGATCAAAAACCAGCCCTTTTCTCATTTTCGAGGGGGTCCCGCTCGGGACAGGTGTTGATATATGAGTGGTTCATGCGCGCCACGTCCGCGGATGACGTGGCGCGCACGAACCACTGAATATTTCTCCTTCTGGGAGTTTCTTCTCCGCGCATCTCACCTCTCTCCGCCTCCGCCTCCGCCTCTGACTCCGCCTGTCCAAAAGCCTCGCTCATCTGCCTCTGGCATCTCGGTCTCGTTCTCGAGCGGCACCAGGCTCCCCGCCGCTGACCGGGCGTTGTCCCTCACGCTGGCCCGCTCGGTCGCGAGGGAGAACTCGGCGGACTTAGGCGGGGTCGACAGCGCGGCGAAGAAGGAGAGGCCTGCTGCATTTTCTCTCTTTTTTTCAACGGAGCGCGCGCTATTTCTTCCCGCTTCTGCCTCTCTCTTCCTCAAGCACTCCTCTCCTCTCTGTCCCGAGCCCTCTCACTCACCCCAAGCGCCCCTCCTCTCTGTCTCGAGCCCTCTCACTCACCCTAAGCGCTTCCCTCCTCGCCTCTGTCCTCGTCGCCGTCATCGACTTTCCAATCGCGGCTCCAAAAATCGCCGGCTGCCGACTGGCCTCTCGAGCTTCTTTGTCTTCTACTCCTTATTCAGTCCCGATTCCGGGCTCGAGTACGTAGTCAAGGATTTTGAAGCAAAAGTTTGCGAGGCTAGATATACTGGTGGCGGTGCTAAGTTTTGGGGTTTCGGCGGCGCCGTGACGGCCGCGAGGCATATTGTGGTGGAGAGAGAGGTGTATGGGTACCGTGAGACCTCTCTTTCTCCTTTGCCTTTTTTTTCTTTTCTATCGCCTCTGTCTCGCCGGAGTAAGAGCGCGGAGCAGAACGTCGAGCGCAGGGAGGCGAAGCGGGAGAGAGGCAATGTCTACTTCGCCCAATGCAGATTCAGTCGACGCCCTTCGCTCCCAGATCCATTCTCTCCATACGATAATCAACGTACTCCTCTCTCTCTCTAGTGCGCGCGCCATTGGAAACGCTTCTTCCTCCTTTCTTTTCTATTTAAAATTCGATTGCGATTTCCTTGAAGCTGTAACTCGATCGAGCGGTTCGTACCCGCACGTGTGTGTGGGAGTTTCGATTGCCAGTACGAGCTGCAGCGTGCTAACTCTGTCGGTTTCGCGACTTGGCCCCCATTGCATTTCAGGAGCTGGAGAAGCAGAACGCCGACCTTTGTTCTCGACTCTTTGGATGTTGCTGTCAAAAGGTGAGCCATTTCGATCCTCCCTTTTCACTTTTCGAGAGGATTTCACTGTCTTTACGACTTCTCAAATGAATCTTGATATCTTTGTAGCAGCCCGAAGCCGGTTTCGGAGTTGGGTCGAGCGCGCGTTTGAGTTGGTTATGCATTGTTTGTCGGTGGTTTGAGTGAATGCATGCATCTTTTGGTTGGCGCTTCTTTGTTATTGGCCATGCATATAGGGGATAAGCGAAATTCAATGTTCCGTGCTGAATGCGATGTACTTGAGCTTATTGCTTCATTTTGTGCAGATGGAAGACAAGATTGGTTGTGTCGTAGAGGAGGCGGAGTGGTCGATGGGAATGGCAAATCAATGAAGCTGGACAAGAAGACTAGGAAGAAAAAAGGTGCTACTGGTCAAACTTTTTGAGCTCCAATTGCATGTTTAATCTGAACCACTGAGATCTTGTATGTTTATTGCTCTTCAAGTTCCAGTCGAGGGTTTTTCAGTGACTTGGGAGGTCACTCTGTTTTCAGGAACGGGAGGAACGGTTTTAAGTGGCCTTCTTGCAAATTTTGAGAGGTTACAGGATACTATAGTGCTGAAGTTTTGTGGAGTTGCGTAGCAGGCTGTGTTAGTTGTGACTCCAAACAGTCTAAAGAAAAAACAAGCGACCCTAAGCGCTAAAACTGGACATAATCAAAGCATCAATATTGTTGTGTGAATAGTTTTTAATACTAAGTTTTATAGGGTTCAAGTTAGTAATTTCTTACAACCCTGTTTCCATAGAGATGAGCATGCTGTTCGGCTAAAGTTCTTTCAATGTGCAGCCATATTTTAGTGAATGTTGTGATACCTCCTGCTGCAGATTTCAAAACAGGAATTCTCGAACACCGTCCAAGGCGATATGTTGCTCTAAGATTGATGTATTTTGGACAGAGGTACAGATTGTAGCCATTGTACTGTTTGTCATACAATGCAACTGTTGCATCACAAAACGATTTTAATCTGGTGTAGTATATTATCTTTCCCTTTGTCTTGATTTTGTCTGTTCTTAAGAGGCAGCATGGAATATAAAATACTCTAGAAATTGTGAAAGTTTAGCTGTTATTAATAATTTGAGGATATTTCTGCTATGGAAGCATTCATGTTCTAAAAAAATTGAAATGCTAGGGTGTCACTGCAGAAATCTCTTAAGTTGCAGAATCTGTCACAAGTAAATGTGTAGTGGATGTGATTCGTGAAATATGTGACTAATTTTCTGTCACACCACATGGCAAGTCTGACTAATTTCCTAGACATGAAATCCTGAATGTGTTGTGCCTTAGGCCATTGAATGTACTGTGGCTTTTCTTTGGCACAATGAAATCGCTTCACTTTTGCTTTATTTTACAGGTTTCATGGTTTTGCCTCTGAAGCACAATTGGATCCAACTGTCGAGGTCCGGTCCTAGATTCCATCTTCTCCCAAAATTTTCATTCATTTCAGCATTGGGCCTAATGGAAAATATGTGCTATAAAAGAGGGTTCTACTTCTTCATAAGATTTAAATTTATGTTTTCAGTAAGGACACCTATCTTTCGGTACACTAGTAGATCAGTTTGTACCATGCAAGCAAAGTCACTGAGTTTCTACTTATTATCAAAGATACATGGAAGAGTTCTTTAATATTGTGCAATGCGAATGTTTAAATCATGGATGCTATCGATTTAAAATCAGCAGATGTTCCATTTTGGCATTTTTGACATTCTTGGCGGACACCTAATTCATTTCAATCCGAATCCCATCATACTGATTTTGGTGTCACGCAGTCTGAAATTTTTGAAGCTCTTGAGAAGACTAAGCTTTTAGTTGGTGACAAGAAAAAGTCACAGTACTCAAGACGTGGCAGAACAGACAAAGGAGTTTCATCTTTTGGACAAGTAAGTTCAAAAACTGCTACTCTGCTTCTAAGTTTCTTGATGGATCGGTAGATTGTTATTTTGTTCACAGACGCTAGATTGGGTTTTATCTTTGGCTCACTATTCCGTGCAATCACCATCTCCTTGCAGAGAGAATGTGGGTCTTTGTTTCAACCTGTATTAAATGTTGAGCATTTTCTTGCAAAAACACGTGTCAACTTATATTTAGTAGACGAGCACAATCTCAGTTGTATTTTGTAATTTTTGATTATTTCTTAAACTTGGAAAAACAGATGACAAGGCTACTCAGAAACATGTTTAAGGGCTTCTGGAAAAAGATGGTTAACTGTTGCATGTGTACTACTTAGTACTTTTAACTACTAAAATGCAATTGCGGAAGTATGGGCACAAGGGGCAATTATCAGATTTTTTCCTTATAACAACCATATATTTCCATCCTCGTGATAGATGTGATTACTGTGAATATTCATGATGATGTTCCTTTCACGAGAGCTTTTGTTGATTATAATCTTACCGTATAAGAATCGGTTAGGAGCAATATGTGAAGCTTGATTTTCTCAAGGAATTTGAGATTGGGTGTTAATTAGATCATAGAATATTGTAATTGGAGTGCAAGTTCTGAAGTGAATTTTTGTTAGAGAAGCAATGATGTGAATTGGAGATGAGAAAGTGCCAAAGAGCGATAGTTCTGATAGCTGGGAGTCTCTTTGCAAGATGATTGAAATGTTGATAGAGATACCACCACAAGATACAAGAAGGTTTTATGATGTGGACAGGTGTCTAGTATCAATTGTCATTTTACCTAGGATAATTATGTTTGCAGTAGGCTCTTTCTTTTATGATTCATGTTGTTGTTCTATTATCTCCTGTTTGCTTCTTTTCTTAGGTGCATCATGAGTAGGCTATGGTTTGCTTTCTGATGCAGGTCATTTCCCTGTTTCTACGATCAAACCTGCGACCTAAGAACACAGATGATGCAAACAATTGGGGACTTTCTATAGATAGAGATGGTATGTTGTTTGAGTGACTGATCTTTAATTGTTTTGGGCTCTATTTTATTGCTATGAGTCTTTAAATTGCTTTTGAATGATGAAGTTTGAACTTCACTGGAAATTTGTGACTCAATTCAATTGCTACAGACCCATTAAAGAGAAAAGATTAATTGTTAAAAATCGGTGTATTTTGTGCAAGGCTGATGTCCAAGCTGGAAATAAACTGTTGGTACGGTAATAAAGCATCCGTTAAATATACATATTCCTATGCTTAAGTGTACACATCACACTGCTTTCCTTATCAAAAGTGGCTTATTTCAGACTAAGTGGTTAGCATTTCCAAGTTAGCAGGGTATTCTGCAGGAAAGTGCATATATGTTGGGATTATGCAGTCATTACAGATTCTTACTTTATTTGATTTGCTGCAACGAATTATTTATGATGAAAAATTATCATATTTAATATGATGCTTACTTTCATTTATGTCAGTCTTAGACGCGGAAATTGATTATGTGAGAGTGTTGAATCGAGTCTTACCCAAAGATATCCGCGTAACTGGCTGGTGTCCTGTTCCAATTGATTTTAGTGCAAGGTTGTTTTCCTTCTCATGGTGTACTTTATTTTAATTCGATATGATGGGATTCTGTTGATGAAATGCGTTAGAGATGCCTCCAATTTGTTGATTTTATAATGTTAATGATTGCGGAAACGTAGGTGGGGTTTGCCTTTTCACATGATTCTGTCTTCCTCAATATCTTGCAGGTTTAGCTGTATGAGCAGGTAGTACAAATATTTCTTTTGGACAGATAATTTGGATATTAGGGTAACTCTTCATTGTATAGTTTATGACTATTTCATTTCATAAACTACTTTATGCTGATTTTGAACCCAAAATTTGATATTATGACTATTTCATTTCATTTGATAGAAGTCCTTTCTCTGTTTTTATGCTAGGCAACGGAGAGTGCAGGCCAAAAGTTTGTGGGGGATCATGATTTCAGAAGTTTTTGTAAGATGGATGCATTTAATGTCCACAACTACAAGCGTCATATAACATCCTTTGAACTCTCTTCTTGTGATAAGAGGTTGGTTCTGGTAGATGTTTTTTTGAGATCTTTATAAGTTAAGAAAAGATGCAAAGATGCATCTATATTTTTTGTTGGTATGACGAAAGAGAAATCAAAAGGCAAAAAAGGGCCTTTTCATTTTGGCCAGTTTCTCTCATGTACAAGTTATTATATTAATAAGACCAATCTAGTTTGCAGTGTCTTTTCTGATTTTAATGAACTTCCTTTTATGCAGGTTGGAAAGTAATGAACTGTGGTGTTTCAAAATTAAGGGCAGTGCATTTTTGTGGCACCAAGTTCGTTGCATGGTTGCTGTGATGTTTATGGTTGGCCAAGGTCTTGAATCTCCTGATGTACGTAATATAAGATACTTCGCCATTCTCTGTCTTGATTACCATAAGTTGAACGTAGGAAATGGGTGAGAGATAGTTTGTTTGATATCTATTAGTTAATGCAATAAAATGCATGGGGCTACCAATATTGGACAAGACATTATGGAGAAAAGGCTTTATATGAGATGACACTGCGATCTGCATAACCATATGGTGACACAAACTAATCCTTTTTTAGTGAGTCAGTTGTTTGGCATGTGGAAAATAAAGATGTAATGTTCAAATGCTTTGCTAACACTAATTGGCATGAGCAAGAAACATGCTATTAAAAATTGAAGGCTCTGGAAAAAGGAATGCAAAATGCATCAGAGAAAAATTCTCAATGTTCTGATGGATTCAATAGTCCAGATGGTCAAGCTGCTCTTGGAATTGGTGCTAGTAAAGAGAGAGCTAAGAAGAGAAAGCTTGTGCAGAAAAATGACATTCAGAAGAAACGCATGACTGACAATGGAAAGCAAATTATTGCTACTTCTAAGAGCAGGAATGATGATGGCAAGCAAATTATTGCTGCTTCTAAGAGCAGGAATGATGATGGTAAGCAAATTATTGCTACTTTTAAGAGACATGGATCAAAGAAGAAAGCTGCAATACCTGAAATAGGTAATTTACAATTAAGAAAGAGAACAATTGTAAACAAAGGTTCACGGTCTGCCATGGAAGAAGATGGAGCAAAAGAAGGTTCAAATGGTCCAAATAAACAAAAGGTAGATACTTTTACATTGGCCTTTTCATTACTGACATGTTACGCATAGACATATATAAGATACTTTTATTGAGGCTTGATGATATATTTAAAATTGATTTTGTGGTGCAGAAGCTTTCTGGAGAGTTGAAATGCCCATCAGTAAAGCCAAAGAAAAGAGACCGTCATGTGAATGATACACCAGTGTGCATAAGCGGCACCGCCAGAGTGAATTTCAGCAGGTAAATCTACTTATGACCAACTTTGTTGTTTGATTCTGGTGATCGATCTTAGAATCCATCTTTAATTCATTTGACCCTTTTCTGCTTTTCAGGTTGATTGGGTTTTGGGCTGTCATGTTAGAGGTAATGATGCAAGTTCATTGTTTTATGTTTATGTATGTATTGTAGACATCCTTAATTCTGTTAGTTTACTTGTTCCAGAGAAGCAGGACAGACATCAACATAGTACTTCTGGCAAAATGAACTTAGATGCAGGAGACAGGGCTGGACTTGCTGATGACAGACAAGCTGATATAAGCATTGACAGTGATATCAAACTGCACAATCTGAATGTTTTTCAGTGGTTATTCTCTCATCGGCTGGAATTGTAATGGTAATGCTGGAGGAAGAGTCGAAAACTGTAAAACTTGGTTGACAACATTTCATCTTTCTTCTATTGAGGTTGAAAGACGTGATTTGAGCAGGTTTGTCAATGTAGACCTGCTGTGTATAGAGATTACTTACCAGGTTTAGTTCAAATGCTTTACTGTTGTTCCTTTTCAAGTGCTGAAGGTATTCTCCTCTGTTTTCATCCTCTAATTTTGCAGGAGGAGCCCCATATCCATTGCAGCAGCTGCTCTGTGATGAGAGAAGTCTCCCCAAGGTTTTAGTTTCGCCAATCCTATTCAATTTGAACAACTAAAGACATATTGGTGCATATGTAAATGGCATTTGAAACAGTGCATGCATATAAATAATTGAATGTTTGTGCAGATATACCACTTGCTACTAGAGTCACCGAGGGGATGATTAGGAACTCCTCCAAGGATCTGTATCCTCACATTTCGAAGATAAATACCGAGCTGGTATGGCAAGGAAGAGGATTTAAAGAATTTATGCAGCTTTTGAGTGTGTAGATATACAAACAAAATCGACATTAGTTAACTTTCAATTAGTTTTGGAAATCATAACAATCTTGAATTTTTAATTCTTGTTATAAAGAATATGGTGGTTCTTAATTCTTACTCTTTGTATTGTTGGAAGATATCTTGAAAACTTTGTTATTCAAACATCAAAATGTTGTGTTCGAGTTCTTTTTGGCCCTCGACTATAGAATACTAGTGTCATACAAAATGCACTGCTTTAATTTCGCAAAATAATGTGGGCAAGAAGACGTAGCATTGTTCAACTTTGACAAGATGTTGGTTTAATAAGTTATAAGTCCGTTCATTTTGGTCCTTTAAGCTCTAAATTCATGTGGTTAAATCTCATTAGTAGTCTCCATAACCGTTCCTTCCTTTGATTGGTCATCATAGTAAAACTCAATTTCACCAGGTATGTTTTTGTGCTTGAAGAGATAAAACTCTACACGTTGCAATCTCAAAGTCCCAATTTCGATTAATATGAATCTATAAGAAATGATGCACAAATCAGGTAAACTATATGTGTGTTTCCCCTTGTCCTCTTGAAAGCTTGGCGGAATTTTGACAATGGCTTTTCATGGTTGCTAATATTGCTCATTATGCAAAAAACTCATCACACTACAACTAGAAAATGTACCCTTATTGACATAGAAAATTTGTGATGTTTTGACAATATAATATATATGATACAAGCTTTTAGTCTCATACAAAAGGACCTTCTAAAAACTTGGGGAGATAGAACAAGGCAAGAGAAGAAAAGAAAGGTAAATGCACCAGTTGACTTGATCTAAGGGTGATGTATCGGACAGAGCCACTCAAAGCAACCTCACTTTGGTTAAACGCCTACTCTAACTCATCTATATGCTAATCTAGCACCTGCAACATTTGAGTAAGACGAATGTACATCGACTAACATCATAATATCATTTTCTATAACAAAAGCTTTACATAGAGGTATTCTAAGTTGGCTAATTGTCCCCATCTTTGCGGTTTCATTGCTCAACGTCATTGGTCAAAGCCTACAAGAAAAGAATTTATGCCACCATCTCTGCAAAACACTCTTTAACGCTTCCAATCCCATGAAAGAATTCCATAGATTGTTTGACGGGCCCTGAATTCCATAATACAGGCAAACACCACCTTTTTAAGTTAAGACTCATCCATTAACAGCTTTCTAAGGACACTCGTGGATAGTATGTGCCAATCCAAGGTGCCCAGAGCGCATACTGACTTTATGAAGGTTTACTCGATCCTTTCTATCTTGCCACGGTGATATGAACCAATTCTAGGTAAGATCAGGACAAGAAACCAGAAAAGCCAGATAACACCCTTGGACATATCTAGGACATGGAAGTGCCGATATTGTAGACGAAACCCATTTGAAACAAAGCCCAACGGTCTGAACATCTTACACTCTTCATTTGGCTTAAGGTACCTCAGCATAGGTAATGAATGAGAAAACAAGCGAGAAATCACAACCAGATAAACTTGCTTGCATAATCTGATTTTATGTGCAGAGCAACATATTCTCTATAGGAAAACAAGAGTATCCGATACTTTAAAGGGAAAATATATCCCATTAGTAGAATGGATGAGGACTAACGTACGAGATGAAGACTTTACCAAAAAAAAAAAACGTACGAGATGAAGAACTTTTTGAAAAGTCTACTTAACAAAAGCATAACTAAAGAGCCTTAGCAAGTGCCCGGAAATGCTTTGACATTTTCCCTTTATGAAGTCAATACTCCTATGAAGCCTTAGTTGCCAGATTTAGCGATTGTCCATCCACTTCTCTATGAATCACTGGAAAATCCCATCCGCACTGAAGTTGCCGGTGAACTGTGTGATCAATGGGTCTAGGCAGCTCAAAAGAGAGAAGAGGGTTGTGTTTTGAATTTTTAGAACACCAATTACGTACTTTGCAAGAAAAGCTAATCTACCGATAATTATAACACTTTTTTTATATGATTGCTTAGCAACAAATTTGTCAACATACTCCTAGACTACCGGAGGGATTCTTAATAACTCGAGAAATTGTCTCTTGGAATTTGGTGATTCTTGAACGACAAATCATATCAACTGTTGATCAGGAACTTTTCAGACATGGCTCCGTTTGTTTGGTAGGGATCATTAAAAAAGCCCCACGAAATCCTTGGTGGAGTAACTTGATGCAGTTCAACTTTTTGCCTCCTCCTCGGCCTCCTTGTTCCTCAGACAAAAACCTGGATGTGATCGATGTTGTAGGCTAATTCCATTTGTCTGTGGGATTTTGATTTGATATCATTTCGTTTTGGGAGTTGACAGAAACGGCGGACCAGAAGGGGGGAGAATCGGGAACCCCAGTTTACCAGCCGAGGAACACCTCTCCGTCGTCTTGTGATTTTGTAGGACCTGATCCTTAGCCCTTCATCCAAACTTTTCCATTTGAGTTTTCCAGACTTCCGAGAGCAAACCCTATCGCGACTATAGTAGTCCAGCTATTTTCTTTTTTGTATTTCAATACGACCTTTTCTGAATTTTTTTGAAGCTTCGTTAACTAATCTTAATCCACTCTAGTACAGAGATATCTAGTCAAGACCGACGAGGTCGCTAAATCTTAATATTAATCTTGATAGATGGGCAGAGTTATTATGACACAAGCTAAACGTGTCATAAATTAAATGAGACCCTTATAATACGCCTAAATGTGGTAGCTAAATCGACTAAATGAGTTAGGGCTCCAAACAGTTTGGGTTTCTATCGAAATTGAAGCCTAGTCAAAGCATATCGAGCCTTTTGTCCAATGAATGGTGACTGAGGATCAAAAAATAAAACGATAGGGAAATGTTTAAAACATCGAATACATATAATTACTGTTTTGAACGTCCCTAATTACCAAGACAAGTGAAGTGAAGGGGCTTTTTCCTAATCATCCAGCACCATCAAAGCCAAAGGTCTGAAGCACCGGGAAAACAGTCGGTCCTACGATTGCATCAGCATCGGCAGTCCACGACTATCTCCACGCGAGGTAACAATGCCAAAGAGCACGAGCTAATTAAAGGTTTGCTCTCTCCATGTCTCGAACTCATGATCACGTGACCGACAAGACAAGCACACGACCGCACAGAGCAATAACGTTCGGGGGACAATCGAAGGTGTCCACCCATCTCCATCTCTGTATCTTCAGCAGGGCCCTAGCTAATTAGCAGCAGGGTACGACCAAAAAAAAAAAAAAATTAGCAGCAGGGCAACTTAAGCAGCATATAATAGGCCTCCGCTGTCGTCCACATCCTCTTCCAGGGTAAAACCGGACCTGCATGCCATCGGTCCATGCATTCCTGAAGCAGAAAGCTCCCTCGGGACTCGAAGGCTAAAGAAACAGCTAAAGCCTAAAATTGTCATATGGGCAAATAGCCTGAAGGAGTAGCTGTAGCAACAATGCCTTGGTTTTGGCGCATCGTACGAACTCGGTTTTGCGACGGTGTTAACGTTGTTTAGTCTCGAAGTGTAGTCATTTCGCCTTCGTGCGTCAAGTCTAATCGCATCCTCCTAAGCTCTAATCACAAACTGCGACCATCAAAAGAAGATTGGGGATAAAACAAAAGGTCTCGTCGCCAACTTTTGAAGCCGGCTTCTCACTTTTCCCCTCGAAAATAAACTCTGTGTCCAAGCCCAAGTGAGTTCACTTGTCGTCGGTCGAAGCCCAGTACAAATATCGTTCGAATTGTGGTGAAGTTGCGACCCAAAAGCCCACTACAGATCCCTTGTAAAACCCCCACGTTGCGTTGTGTTGAACTCTGTTAGAGTACTGACCAAAAAAAAAAAAAAAAAAAGAACTCTGTTAGAGTTAGAACCGTTAACGTTAAACCCCGTAGAACGCGAAAGAGACCACGTTCGCTTTCCGGTCAAACTCCAAAGGAAAACTGCTCCCAAATCTGAAAATCGAAACTTGTCGGACCGTACGGAGCAGTCAGCCTAGAATCAAGAATCCGACTGACCATCTCACCGCCATCCCTCTTATACTCTCTCTTCCCTTGATCTGATCCAAGTCCATGCACGAGAGATGTCGCCGCATTCGAGCTCACTCGTTCTCTTCCTCCTCGTTCTCGCGCTCGCGCCGTTCTCGCGAGTTTTTTAATTTTTTTTGGTCGGTCGATCGGGGATTGTTCATACGGCTTATATTTTGCAATATCCTGGGAGCACTGTGAGCATCTTGAAAGTTGAAACCACACAACTAGTCCAGTACAAAGGAGAAAATGACAACCTAGGGCTAAAAAAAAAGAAAAAAAGAAAAAACGACAACCGAGGACTTTGAACCAAAGTCCAAACAAGCGACAGGGAGAAGTAGTAATTACCCTATCTGTACCCAAATCCCCTCGCTCGGAATCCCTCGGTGAACCACGAACAGCATGTAGTATCCCGCCGGCGCCAGATTACGCGAAGCCGGAGCCACCGCCTGTGCCGCGTAAGCTGAAGTCCCGACCTTGGCCACCGTACCGCCGCCGATCACCAGCAGCCGCTGGTTCATCGAGAAGGAGTGCGTGTTGAACGGCGGCGCCACCATTGTGACCGCCACCGCATGGAGGGACACGTTCCCTGCCACCGCGAACCGGACGGATAACCTCTGCGAGTACCCGATCTTGGCCTGAGAGATCGGGTAGACTATCCGCGGGCGGGAGCCCGAGCGCTCCGGGTCCAGGTACGGCGGCCGGAAGGCCTCGAGCCGGAGCTCCGTCGGGAAGATCACTCCGGTGAAGTTGTAGTAGGTGTGGGGTTGCTCCCGCCAACGAGCACCCGCCCGTCCCGCAGCAGCACTGCCGTGGAGGGGTACACCCGCGGGATCCCCGACGGGTCTTGGAGCGCGAAGCGCCCGCCGGCCGGCCCGTCGGGCTTGTAGATGACCGGGTTGAGGACCGGGTTCCGCCCGTACACTCGCCCGGACCCGTACTCCCACCCGGCGGTCCCCGCCGCCACGCCGTTGATGATCAGGACGTCGCCGTTCGGCAGCAGCACCATGTCGCCCATGGCCCGAGCCCTGGGCATCGTCTCCATGGCCCATTGCGGGTTCGGGTCTGTTATTTTGATCCGCCCGCAGGTGTTCAAGGCTCCGAGAAATTTCCCACGCGAGGCCTGCGTGAAAGCTCCTTTCGGAGCCCCGCCGCAGACCAACACCTCAGCTTCGACATTTCCAGTGGGTCGTCCGGCGGTCTTCAGCGGAAGCAACACGGACGAGCCCGTGCTCGGGTAACATCTTGGGTCGCCGCCAGGCATTGTCGGGTACGTTCGGACCACCTTTTTGTTCACGTAATCGAACAATATCGCGCGGTTGTTCGCGAAAATGAACAGATTGCCGTCGACGTTGAGGTGGACGAAAGGGTAGAGATTGTTCTCGACGCCCGGGTCGTTGGTCTGGACCAGGAACGGCAGGCTGTAGACGTTGAGAGCTGCGGAGCTCTTCGGGTAGAACTCGTAGTTGAACTGCTGCTGGCCGCCGATCACAATCTGGCGGCCGTCGGGGAGGATCTGGTCTGTCGCGTACCAGCGGCGCGCCGCCAGGCCGTCCCGGATCTCCTGCCAGTCGCAGGGGAGGTCCGAGCACGGGGAGAAGGTCCGGACCTGCCGCTCCCCGCCGCTGTATCCGCCGGTCTGGACGAGGGTGCCGTCGGACGTGACGCCGCCGGAGGAGCAACAGACGTCGCTCTGGACCATGAGGGGGCGGAAGGTGTTGGAGGCGACGTCGTACTCCACGGAGTGCGCGGTGCAGTCGTCGACGACGACCTCGTCCGTGGGGTCGTGGCGGCACTTGCCGTCCGGGAGGGAGAGATCGGACTTGCCGAAGTCGGTGCGGTCGAAGATGATCACGCGGTCGTTGTGGAGGAGCTGCATGTGCATGGCCACGATGCCGATGTTGCTCTGCAGCAGCTGCCACCGTGCCGAGGCAGCGGGGGCGAAGGCCCTCGGCGGCGGCAGCTGGGTGATCAAGAGCAGGACGAAGCAGCTCAGGAAGAAGAAGAACAGGAAGCAGTAGCACAGTATACAGCGGAGGCTCGAAGCGCGAGCACGAGAGGGGCTCGAAGCGCGAGCACGAGAGGGAGACGTCATCTCGATTTGCATGGCGTCTTTTCAAGCTGTTAGGGAGCGCGACGGAGGGCGACGGAGAGACTTGAAACGATGAATCTGATTTTAAATGGAGGCGAGAAGACTATTTATAGACTAGCTATACTGTCATTCACATACGACGGGAAGATTATTTAGGATGATACGTTGAATAAATTCGTAATCGAACTTGAGTAATTTAATTATTTATGCGAGGTGGTGGAATGCTTTTTGGCTTTTGGCTTTTCGAGGCACGTGGTATTGACAGGGTTGGTTGGTCTTGGGTCATCGGACGAATTTATGGGCACCATAAAACGATTAGACCAAAGGGGAGGTGGTTCGAGGAATTTACTCTTGAAGGATGATCATATCCTTCTTCGGAATTGAATAACCCGCCGAGGAGCGCAACCGCACGGATGATTAATGCTCCCCTCGAATTCCCCTTCCTGCTTATCGAGGAGAATCGATTTCGTGGTGGGTACATTTGGTGCAAATGTCAAATTAGGACAAAAAAGATGGGGAAGCGATTCACCTGACTTTTCATTAGTCTCAACGGATGGACATCGGTGGTTGGGTGCGTATCTTGGTAAGAACTAAGATGTAGAAACTATTTATGCCGAAATGAAGGGGAGGAAAAGGACGAAATTAGTGAACAGTCACGGTTTAGTTAGAGCTCGTATACCCGATATTTTTGCGGTAATTTGAAGTTTGAGATATGGGTAAGGATCAATTCACACGAAATTTGATCTGGCTCATTGAGTAAAAGCCGTCGGTTTGTTATATTGATGAGCATGCTAGGAAAGTAGACGGTCGCATTAGGTATTAATAGCGTCAAGTAATTGGAGAAGTGAGAATTTAAAAGATGAGCATTTCAAAAAGATAAATAAAGTCCGATGTCTTTATTGATGGCTTGACAAATCTCTACTAGTAATACATGAGGCATCGATCAAAACGAAAGATTTCGCTCTAGACGATGCAAATGTCGACGTTGGTTCATTACAGGGGGCCAAGTCAAGAGGGCAATGCTAAGGACACTTTGTAGATACATAGATTAAGGAAACATTCGATTCCAACAAACACCTGTTTTAAATCGCACGAGAAAGGTTAGTACCGTTAAAAGTCGAAACTCTTTTGCTTATTGGATTGCTTGGAATGGACATTATCGGGTCCAGTGCAGATTAGTCGGGTGATCGAAAACCTCCGAACCAATGCCCGATTTTTCATTGTTCTTTTTTTTTCAAATGTTCTCTCTCGGTTTGATTAAAGGATACCGAAGGTTAATTAGAGAAGCTTTAATTAAGATGTGTCCATGGCCTACATGATGTACACATTTTTAGGGCCATCGCCAACGTATTCCTGTGCTTTGTTCTTGAAAGTAATTAAACTCAACTTCAAGTTTTCTCAACCGAAGAAAAAGTTCCCCCAATGTCACTAGAAAATCATATAGGCAGATGTGATGAATCGATAATAGAGTGATTAGTTGCAACATGTTTCGTTAGAGTGTTGAATTTGCCATGGTCGTGCTAGAGCATATAAACATATAATCTATGTATTCATGTATAACAGCTAAATTTTTTGTGGTGATGTAATTTCGTAATCTCTATGCTATGTTTGATGTACAGCGTTTTGCACTAGAATTTCTTTGAACCAGTTAATTACGTTCTCAAGATTAATTCCCTTACGTTTGTCTTAAATTAAATCTCGAATCACGTCTCCTGTCTATCTGCCCGCCCCCTTTTCTTCTTGGCCTTTTCTTCCTCATTCTTCTTCTTCCTCTTCTCTCTCTCTCTCTCTCTCTAAAATCTTACTGTAATGTCGGTGAGGTAATGTCGGTGAGGTAATGTCGTCCCGCAAGGCAAGATCAAGATGTAAGTGCTGTTCTTCTGTTTCTCATGAACAAGCCATACAGATTCCAAAACAAAATTACAAGTTACATTTTACATAAAAAAAGAAAAAAGAAATAGACATAAACGATCCTAGACTTATTATAATTTATTAATTTAGTCATAAACCTTTTAATTTTATCAATTGGGTCACGAAATTTTTTCACGCTTTGCCTAACTAAGTCAATCTGGCTAATTTTGACGTTAAATCGCGTGGACACTTGTCAACTAAATTGCTCTGTATAACACAATCATTTCTGACGTTCTGACGTTGATAATGTTTAATAATATTTTTTAATTTTTTTAATTCTCTTCCCCACATTGTTAACTGAATGGACGTGATGATCAGATTCTATTCTTTGTTGACGGCCAATAATGGGGAAAAAAACGATAAATTCGCTGCTTCTTATCAAAAAGATCTCTCTTTCCATGAGGGCATCACCATCCTTCGGACGAGAAAAATGTCGCTCTCCTCTACCGGTTCGATGTCTGTCCAGTGGGAAAAGCTTATGTTGTCCGTCTCCCGTCCAACCCATTTGGCGAGTCAATCATTTCTTCTTGTCTTTGCTTTCGCTCTTTCGCGTCGTGTCCTGCGAGAGCCCCACACGGGTTTTCTTCCGTCACTGCTCATCGACGCGCCTTCAACGTAATGTCAAAGGCCCCGAATAAATAGATAAGTCTCGCGTACTTTCACGCCGGCAGGACGGGTTCCGAAGTCGTGCCAACGCGGTCAATGTGACATCGAAGCCTTGGTGGGATTGTCAGGGTGTCGGGTATATCTCCTCTAATCACACATCATTTGCATTCAGGTGTTACTCGAGTATATAATGTTAGAAAATTTAAGTATTAAATTACACATTCGTATAATAATGTAAGTCTTTAAAATAGTATGGATCAACAAGGTAAGATATGGTAATAGAAGCTTTAGATTTACTATGGAAAAGTATAAAAAAAAAATTTTAAAAAATCATTATTGTATTGATATAAATTGAATCATAAACGCTTTGATTGGGCCACTTGAATTCTAAATCTCCTCATATTGATATCAATTTAGTTTATCTAACCAATTAAAGTCGGAAATTACCGACATGGGCATCGGTGATCCTCCGTGGCATTACGAGTTGATTGGATTTTTTCCTAGAAGGGCTTAAAAAATTGATAATTTGCTGCTTCTTTCTTCGGTTTTAAATAAAGAAATGTCGACTTTCCTTCGAATCTTCTTTGGATTAGAAACATAACATGTCGCTCTTCTCTAATCTCTACTGGTTCGGTGTCTATCCTGTGGGGAAAAAAGCATATGTTGTCTGTCTCCACGCCCAACCCATTTCGCGGGTCGATCTTTGTTTTTTTTTTTCTTTTTAGAATTCTCATCTTTGCTTTTGCTGTTTCGCGTCATGTGCTGCGAGAGCGCACGCGCCAGCGTGGTCAAGGTGACATCGAAGCCCTAGTGGGATTGTTTGGGAATCACACACCATTCGCGTCTGGACATTGTTCTAGTATATAATGTTAGAAATTATGTATTCGTTTAACGGTTTAAACTTTTAATACAATCTGGACCTGCAATATATCGCATGACATTAGAGGCTTTAGGCTTAGTTTAGAGACCTTAAGCTTTCGACGGAAACTTTCTAATGTAATCCCACGAAATCTCCCGATGAATAAGTCTGCATACTGTCAAATTAGCAGGACTTTGTTACGTGTATCTAGGGCGATGCCCCCCTTTCGCATGAGATGTGAGCCGAAGCCAAAAATTGCTGGGTTTCATTTTTGCCCATAACCGTAGGTAAGATATCCTGCTTTTTCGTGGTCAAAGTATCTCCAGCATTTATTCCTTGTGTATTCAAATCGATAATGAAAAAGATGGGGGTGCGCAAAAGAAGGATAGAGAGAGAGAGATGTGGGCCAAGCAATGAACAACATCTGCCAATCTGGGGAGCGGAATCTCTCTGTCTTTAAAATTTGTCAGAAGAGAGGCACCAAAAGGAAGGGAGAATTGAATGCTTACAGCCTTTGTTTAGGGAGAATTGCATGCTTACATCCTTTGTTTTGCTCAACACAGCTCTAAAGAATAGACTTCCCACCCACCCCGATTTTTCGGATAAGATGTGGCCAGATAATAAGAGACGCGAAATTAATTATTTACTTGAATCTCATAACCTCGAATGAATCAACGAAAAAAATCTTATTATCTTTCAATTCATGTACTTTAATTGTAGTTTGAGATATCTCATTATCAATTAGATTTTTGTGTTTATCTTAGTTGTAATTTTTAGATATCACCGCCAACTAAAATCATATTTTTATGTCATTGCACCTTGCCGTTGATTAAATTTTGACGTAACTTTTTTTATATCATCGAACTTCATCATTGATTAAAATGCGGTTCTGTCCAGAATTGCCATAGGTCCCGTCTCTTGTTGAATGATATTTCATTGTCTAACGTGAAAAAAAGTGATGTGGACGTAATAAGGGGGGCAAAGATGCGTGATTCCTTACCTAAGAGCCCATAACCGTAGGTAAGAAGCTGTATTAGAAACTGCTCCAAGTACGAACTCTATGGTATGTATAAGTTGGTGAACGAAAACCTCGCTGAACTCAAATTCCTCATGTATGTGGGAATCCGCATCAAGATCCATCTCGAGAGGGTCATCGATGCTGTGAAGGATTGCATATTGTTGCCCTTTGTGCCTCTATGACAACAATTAAGATATCAAGCGACAGATGATGAAAAGAAAGCAACACGAATTATGTGATAGGTACTCTGTAGAAGAAAAAGGCATCAAACTTAAGCTTACTTCCTCATGTTGCTTCTTCAAGATAAAAGGCTTGGGGAATAACTTTTATGGAACTGCAGCTAGGGCCAACAAAAGTAAAATAACCTGGAGGCGACAACGGATTATCATTGAGTGTTCATATTTTGCTCAAGGAAGTGAATTACAAGAAGCACACAAACCTGTAGAAATTTTTGGCCAAAGAAAAGCTGATTTTCACCTAGGTCCTCCATAGGACTCAAGAACATATATATCATAACATGGTACAAATCTGCCTGTGATACAGTGCACCATTTGACTATTATAAGGAGTGACAGGTAGCCCAACAGGCTATTCAAGTATATTATCTGGGGAACGAATTGGTACCTGAAGCAAGGCATTGCAAAAGCAGTCATTTTTCAGTCACTTATGAGGCCGAAGTTCCACATACATGACAAGAACACAACACTGAAAATTTAACAGATAAGAGGTTGACTGGATGGTAGAAGCCAAATTCCAGTATGCAATAGGAGAAAGTTTGAATTTCACCATCCCTCTCTTGAAGGGAGAAAGGACAGAGAAGATGCACCAAAAGAAAAAGACTCAGCTACCCCTACAATATCTCACTGGATGTTCAGATCATTTGCAAAGAATCTAGCATTGAAGTAGCTCAGCACAATTCCCAGATTCATCTGGGCAACTCCCAGTAAAATAGACATCTTCATCTTCAGCGAGTTGAGAAAGGGTAACTCACTTCGAGTACCATGCCACACTGGATCAACACCAAATGGATAAGTAGCACGAACCTTTATTAATCCCTGGGTAGATGCATCCCTGAAAATAAAAACTATTGAGTACTCATAACATGCACAGGAAAATGCCAATGGCTCCTAATGCATTTACTGTGTTTAAAATTTTAATACCTGCAAGAGAGATCTCAACAAGCATAGGCAGAGGGCCCAAATATTTCAAATGGGACAGAAAAGAATTCGTTGTATATCAGTCCAGTATAAATTGAGAACAGGGCCATCATCATGATGACATAACGACCACCCAAATATCATGCTTGTGATGTCTCCGAGTTTCTGTTCAACAAGATCAACCAAACATAAGTGATGACAACTTAAGTAAGAAAATAAAACTGTCAGCTCATAATGGGGCACGTGAAAGTTACCCGATTAGAAAGCTTCTTTTCCCTGAAGATAAAGTACAAAGTTGCCATAAGCAAACATATGCCATGGCCCCAATCACCGAACATTACAGCAAATAGGAAAGGAAAGGTGATAATCGTGTAAACACCAGGATTTGCTTCCTGATATTTCGCTATTCTGCAATAAAGACAATTGTTCCTCAGGAATTTTGCAGGAAAATCAAGAACTTAATATGAGAGAGCCCCAAAAATCAAATGAAACCAGAAAGTACAGTCACTCGGTTATCAATATGGATTTCAGGGTCAGAACTTTGAAGGTGATCAATCAGTGAGTTTCAGAAATTGACCAAACAGAATCGAAAACACAAAAGAAACTGGAATAACAAAAACCATATCAACTTCTAATTTGATTAGATGTTCATATCTACATATCAAATGAAAGTTCACTAATAGGTTCATTTGTTTTGGTGTACAAATATCTCACACATGATGTCGTGTATGTTTGCTTAGGATTATGATAAAATTAGGTTTATAGAGAAAAAGGAGGTTTACTTTCCATTCAGAACATTTTGTGCTTGGACAGTGGAGACATCAACAAGTTATGAATCAAAGCTGAACAAATCCAAACTGAACCAGGCAAGGTATTTGGCTCAATAAACTGAGTGTTGCTCCTTGGCCATATATTGCTTGCATTTTAGAGCTATTCTAGATCACTATAGTTACTTTGATTTGAAAATATACTCTGAACAGAGTCAAAACTAGACAACCCAACCACTGCAACACATATTTCACCAATGGGAGTGTTATAGTATATTCCTGTCAACCACTGAAGTCATAATGGATGTAAGCAGATTCATGTACTGGCAAATCTATGTAAAGAGTTCTGTCTTTGCTTGGTTCCCATGTAAATGGAGAACAGAATAATCTCTTTACCTATATCTAAGATGATGTACCTTGATGTACTATTTTTGTAGATGATATGATCATGGTAGATGGAACCTAGCAAGAGTAAATGAGAAACTTGAGCTTTGGAGGAAAAGATTGAACGCATCAAAGTTGGTCAAAGACAAAATATGCAGAATGTAAGCTCAGTATGAGCAGAAAGTTCCAATTACACGTGAGCGAATTGGAAACCAGGAAAATTCCGTAGGAGTGAAAGATTCCTATCCCTTGGATTTACTCTGCCAAAGGACAGAGAAAGATGGATACGCCACCCAGAGAGTCCAAGCAAGATGGAGAGAGTAAATAAGTGCATCAGTGTTTTATGTGATGGTCAAATACCACTTAATCTTAAAGGAGAGTTCTATACGTATAAGGCTAGTGATGCTCTATAGCCCGGAATGCTAGGCAGTTAAGCACCAACATGTGCAAAAGCAGAATTAAGGAGAATGTGCGGGCACATGAGAAAAAGGTAGAAAAAGGGGAATTCTACTTGACAGTTGAACTACCCGCAAGAATAAGAGAGAGAAAAAGATTTAAAGAGGTGCAGAAAGAAATTTTAATTTGCTGATTGCTTTTTTCAAGCTTCAATGATTAGGTGAAATGGTAAGACCTAGCATTGATATCAGCTCTGACAGTTTTTATGAAGACTTATCCTCCAATGAGGCTTCTGCATAATGAAGGGACTAACCTAGCTAGTTTCAGAGGAACTGCCCTACTTTCTGCTTTTCTTAGCACTTCACGAACATCAAATCAGATCTTCAGAACTACTAATAATAATAGAAGCATATATTTGAAACTCTGGAGCTGCTGACGTCACGATTTAAAGAACTAGGCCTCAGAAGGCTCTGACAACACAACTAACCCGTATGCATCAATAATTTCTTGAAAAGCAGTAGTAAACTTATTTGTACAGAAGTAAGTAGGTGGTGATTCCTCGGTATGCAGAACACGAACTATTGCTCCCACTTGCGAGTTGCAATCTAAGGTTGCCTTTTGCAGTGCATTTTGAATCTGCAAGGGCAAGCCTCAGTAAGTAAAGTAAGCCTTGAAATCATAGACCGGACCTACTTGTAGTCAGACAAGATTTAACAAAAGAGCTATGTACAAAACAAAAAGGGGGGATATGACATGGTGTGCAAACCTGAGTGGTTGCAGAAACTGGACACCAACCTTCTGCAACGAGACATTTCTTGGTCACATCAATGCTTAGCATATTTAGTGTATGATATATGGATTTTTCCTTCTTAACCTACGCAAGTGGTGAGAGAACATGTGAAGCTTCATCATACAGTTCATTCAGCAATAAAAATTAAGCAACTCAAACACACCAGAAGGCTCCAGTGCTCAAATTGATAAGCAATGTTTTGAAGCAGACTTGCTTGGTGTAATAGCCCCACGTCGATGGTTGTCTTCAACTCCGAGAGTCTTCCAGACACCTAAATAATTGAAAATAGGGAAATTACAAGTATCAGATTAAATGGAACAGTTACTGGGCACCAAAGGTATCGAGCATGTACCAGAATCAGGTAAAAAAGAAACAGTTTTCAATTTGTACTTACGTCCATCCTAATAAAAACACATGACATATTAAGTGAGCTGGAAAAGTCATCAAAATGAGTGTATACAGGCAGAAGCTTCTCTGACTACTTAATGAGACATGCTTTCAGACCCAACCAGATGAGAAAATTTTTTTACACCTTTTGGAACAATGAAAATGAAATTATGAACTTTCTCAGTAGATTTAATAATGATTTAAAGATTCATCCTGCTTCATAGCTTTTATCAGTGCAAACAGTTTCCCTAGTCAAATAAAAGGAACTGGCTATGCAATCCCATAAATTCATGTTATCTATCACCATACTTGTCTCCGTTCATAGGTCAAAATTCAATTTCTGTCAAGTCATCATAAGTTGAAGCTTCTATTCCCTGCGAATGCATGCAAATAAATGTCGCAAAGGATTAACATACGTCTGTTATCATCTGAAATTGCTTGCCTATATCATCTGCAAATGGATACCGATTTGCTGCAAATGCTTCACATATTTTCACGATTTTGTTCTTTGCTCCCTCTCCACTGTAGAAGATAACAAATACATTTTTCTCAACCTGTAATCAACAATCAATCAGTTCACAAGTAAAAGGAATCATAAAATTGATAATTGCAAAAAGGGGAAGCACCTCTGTAGTAAAAAGAAGGCATGAATATTACACATAAATAAGTTAACAACAGGCAATAACTCAACATGAAGGGAACGAGAACTTTATCCGATTACAAGCCGCAGTTATTACAGTTATTGACCTTTTCTCCAGAGGCAAGATCTCTAATGGGCTCTTCAACAATGGCTTGCTTCAAAAACACATTTCCCCTTGTTGCACGGAACAAAATTCTTTCGAAAGCTGCTGATTTATCTCTCCGCATCAGGCCACTGACAAAACCCAACTTGACTTGCTTCAAGGATCTGTCACCATTTCCTAGTCAAATCCAATCCGTAAGGACCTTTGAGTATAGAAATATGAGAGAGCCGATCATTTCAGAAATAGAAAATCGGAAAAAGCACGAGCCCTTACTTGCTCCAATAACAAGGGACTGTCAATGGATCCTTCACCAGGAGACTCTGCTTCAAGTTCTCTTTGTTGAACTGCAGCAATGCTTTTAGTTGAATGAAATATCTCGCCAGCCTGCAGCCAGAAAAATGCACAGAAGCAAACGCCACAAGTTGTAAAGCACGTCCATGATTTCCCCCCTCCAAGAAAAATCCAGGACCAAAGGTGATGAAATCCCAGCTTCCAACTGACAAATCCCGTATGCTAATGTTCAGTGAATACGCGTGCTTCCTATCTCTCCATCCTCGCATGTGGGTGCGGGAACAGGTGTGGGTGTTGGGTTTTGGTGGGGGTGGAGGGGGTGGAGGGGGGCCAAGAACAGGGTGTGTACAACATAACGCACAATTATCAACTACACCACAACTTATGCATACCTTCTGAAGAACGAGCTTATATTCCAATAGTTCAGCATAGGTGCATTGTAACTGTTCGTTGTTTGCATTCATTTCGATAATGTCTGCTTCAAGTTCTCCGAGTTTCACCTAACCATATCCAAGCAAGTTAGTTAATTTGCACAGAAAGAAATTCAATACCAAATTTAAACGACGTATCCATCTAACCTCCAAGTTTTCCAAATCTACATCAGTGCCTGCCAAAGGCCTTGTTGACGTCGATAAACCAGCCCTTATCATTTGCTCCCTCAGAAAACGTAGCTTGCGTGCCATCTCTCCACACCTTTTCATCTGCTAATTTAAATAAAATAATGCTGAGAAAAAGATTAACGGTTACACTACCAGTCCCTAGAAACTAATACTAAATAAAATGTTACCAAAAGGAAAATAGTGAATGATGCATCTTAATTCATTAGAGCAATAATAATCTTGGGATTCTGATGATAGAAGTGTATTATAGGTTAACTGTGTGATCCTTTTAATTTAGCAAGCATTTAAATGTTCACTCTGTGAACTGGCAAAATCATCCTAATAGACATAAGTCAATCTTTCTGGGTAAGAGAACATGGCTACTCTTGTTTACCTGCTACCTCATTTTTTACTCTGGGATCAACTCTCCAAGAGATTGGACAACTAAATACGCAATCCAGCCAAGCAACAAATTTTTTGCATTCTAATGCTGACAGTGCTAAGTCTTAAGAGCCTGGTGTCTCATTTACGTGAGAACATCCACGAGAATAACTGAGTTGCAAAGCCAGCTTGTAGTCTGCCATTATTCTCTTTAACTAACAATGCGTCTGAGAAAAAACCAAGGTCCTCTCCGTGTTTATGAATCCATACTGTGAGGCATGTGGCCATACGGAGACGAGTCCCATTACCAGGATATGTTTCGACATTGATCGATGACTTGTGTACATTAACACTGGCAGATAATATCTCAATTCAAGACACTCCTAAAATGCCTGAAATTTGGCCCCGTAGATAGTATCAAAATCTTATAGCCACTTGCTCATTTATGTACCCACAAAATGCGAAAAAGTTTATTATGCAAAATTATACTACGAGACAATGATGACATGGTGTAACCAACTCATCAGCATTGCCCGCGTTCTATGGATTTCATCCAACTTGGCGTAATGTGCGTTATGAATTCCATGTTTGGTTAATTTGTTACACCTCGTGTCACTGTCACATGGAGGTGTAAACCATAAATCTGACATAAAATATCTTCTCTCGAAATGGAGACTCAACAGATATCCGTGCATGATACTGCAACCACAGCATGGCGCGGTAAGGAAAAACTATCTCTTCCAAATTCGATGTGCAATTAACAAATGGAACCCAGAAGAATCCAAACCCTATTCCTTTTTCTTTTTAAACATTTTTTTTTTTTTTACTTCTTTGGAATTGTGCTATTGTACTCTTCGCAAAGCGCACAAAATCCTTCAAGCGGCGTGATGAATATCGCATTGCAGGCGTAGCCGTAAAGAAGGCGGACAAAAGAGAGAATCGCACCTGGGCGGCATACGTCCTCTGGAAGGGGCTCTTGTCTGCATTAAGCTGCATCAGATAAAGACGAACAACTCAAATCAATGCGAAAAACAAGCTGATGAACTCAGAGGAGAAAACTTCAAAACGGTGGATCGCTTCCCTAACGTAAGCTGGAATTTCCTCAGCCGCGGAGGCAACCGGGAATCGATGTCAACCGAGAAAACCAGAGAAACTCGACAGGAACAGCTCGAGACCATCGCCAGACACCGATCGGAATCGGACGACCGCGAATCGAGCGGAGAGTTCTCAATCGAGGAGGAGGAGGCGAGTGCGTGCCGCTTACGTCTTTGAATTGGAAGAGGCCGAGATCGCCGAGGTAGGAGACGGTCCGGTGAGCCGACTCGATGGGGATGATGAGCTGAGCCAGCTGCATTGGCTCCGACCGGAGCAGATCCATCGTCGGCCAGCGATCTCCTCCGTTCCTCCTCATCGTCTCTCGGACGCGTTCACGGAATGCGGTCGCGCGGCGACGGTGAAGAGGCGGATTGCGGGGATGCGCGCGGGGCGGAGATCGGGGCGACGTCGCCGGCGAAAGAGACGGTCGGTCGGTCGGTCGGTGGTCATCAACGATTCAACGGCGTGCCTGAATTGAATTCTTTTATGGACTCCGGGACAGCGACTGTTCAACGCGGGTGGGGAATTTGTGTTTCTATTTTTATTTTTTTTATTTTTTATTTTTTTTCAATCTGTTATTAGATTTTGAGGAGCATGCCGCTCGGTTTTCCGACCGGGGTTGATGACCGGCGGAAAATCGGAAATCGAACCGGCGGGTCATCAATGCCCGGAAATCGGTGTTACGGCCGGCCGAGTTTTTTGTTTTTGTTTTTTTGGGTCCATAAAAAATCAAAAGTTTTTTTAAACGTTAAATGTGGGGGTCCAAAGACGAGAAAATTTGTAAAAATGAGGGAGCTTGTTGGGCCATTGAAGGCCCAACCCAGCCCTTTGGGCCCATCTGGGTGATGAAAAGGGAGAAGTGTGCTTCTGTTCTCCGTCGTGCAACTGAGGACGGAAATAAGAGGAAGAAGAAAAGCAGGGAGAGAGGGAGTAGCGAGAGAAGAGAGGAGGAAACGATGGTGGCGACTGAAAAGGCCATTTGCATGTAATTTGGTGAGAGTTTTTTTTTTTTTCTTGGTTGCTTTTCCCTCCTGCAAGTTAGTTTTACTCTTACAGCATAAATTTGGTATGCCAAGTGTGTGGACTTCGCTGGGTAAAATTTTGGCCGAGTTCAAACTATCCATAGAGATAGCTAAGTGAAATAGGTAACATAACAATTAAGAGGGGGTAATTTAATTATTTTAAGAAATTATGCCTTTTCCATAAAAGAAGTGAGAAAATGCTTCTGTAGAAGGAACACAATTATGCAAAAGTAATAGCTTTAACCAAGCGGATAATAAAAGAGTTACCGGATTAAAGGTATCACAAGATAGATTTATTGAGGTTCAACTTTTCACTTTGCTTATGTCCACTCTCTTAGAATTAGCAAGCAAGGAGTCTACTAATAATCCCCGAGATATTATGGTATGTAGACAATGTTGCTTCCACACGACACTCAGTAGAAAACTCTACGAACACTAGCATGCCTAATAATGATTATAAATCCCATATCTTCCTAGAGTATAGGAAATACTACTCTTATAGAGAACCACAATCAGAAAATAAGTTATTTTGCACAAGTGAAAACTCAAGAATATGAATGATGGAGAGAGAATAGAAGTTCTAAACCACAGCCACCCTCGATTTGTTTAAGAGAAATAATTGGATGATGATCTTCAATCTATTGTGAGAATAATAATTTATTTTGGACAATAAAAAATTAAATATTAAATAATTATAAATTATTGTGGGGCTTACTCCTTTAAGAATTTGTATCTCACAGTAAGTTGTTATTTTTACGATGACCCAAAAATTATTATGCTAATAAAGTTCTTGTTTAAATAACCCTCCAATGTTCAAATTAACCATTTAAGCCATATGAAGGTCAAAGGAGCCAAAGAACCTCCATCTACAGCCAACAATAATGAAAAAGAAAACTCGATGATATTCTCCAAGGTTCTTCTGTGAAAATTTATTCACATATACAACTAATCAATCAAGAAAAACGGATCCATATATGATTGTAAAACACCAGGATCAATAAATACAGCGGAATTAAAGCGTACCTGTTTGAGCTATTGTTACACTTTAAGAAAAATAGATCACTCTGATAATCAGGGATCTATCGGAATACCGAGATCTTCCTCTCATGACCTATTTCGATATAAACTTTCAATGGGATTAAAGCAACTGATAGGTATAACCTATCCTTTTATAAAGCTAGAGAGGGGACTAGCAAACCCTAATCAACAACGTGTCAATAACCTGGGCCTTTCCATTACGGGCTTCAAAACACAATTCTTACACTTTCTTTGCTCAACTAGGCGTTAACAATAGATCTTCAATTCATCAGATCACTTTAGGTATAACAAATATATTGGAATATCCATTAACCCGATTATTTAAAATAGAAAATCAATTAATTAATGTAAGCCCATATTATAGGAAATTTCCAACATTCTCCCACTTGGGCTACATTAATTAACTTATTTTATTTTGAAAAGGATTTTATATTTGAAAAAGACACTATCGGGTTAATAACTGAAATTTTATTTTATGTGGCCACAACTTTTTAAAAATAATATTCCAATAATGGCATCTCAATACCAATCCAATCCTATATAACCTCAATATAGGACTATGGAGATCAATGTGTCAAGAAAATACCACAACACAAGACCTTCCATAATCACATATAATAAGTATTATATTTTCATGGATCATGGGCCTAGTAGTGTAGTAAGAAATAGTGCCAATATGTGATCAAAATATACACTATTTCTTATCGGTCCTCAATGCAATTTCTCAACAACATGAAACTGCATTAGTGCAATTTCTAAACAACATGAAATTGCCTCAGTGCGATTTCTAAACAACATAAAATTGCACAATTATGTCACAATCCAACATGAGATCTCATAATTAGTGACATCCAGTCATCTTTAAACTAAAATTTGTTTAAAGATACTGTTTTATACTTCTATTTCTCAGTCAATAGGAGAAAGGATAACAATAGAATCAACAATAATAATCATTGAAAATAAATGCTTTAATAAACATCATAAAAGCATTATTTGTTTGCATATAAATACAATATCCAGAAATATAAATTATATAACTCCCACTAACAAAAGAAATCAAAAGAATCCAAGATACTCATATTCTTTACATGTTCTTTAAACAAAATGGGCCGTAAACCCTTTTGTTAGAGGATCAACCAACATGGACTCAGTTCTAATATTCACAATCACAATATCTCCTTTTTTGACAAAGTCCTTAACAGTATAATATTTGATCCAATTAACATTTTAACTGTGGCATTGTTGTTATTTATAGCAAAAGTAACTGTTTGTCATACATAATGCAATAAGATCAATTTTGGACAATAAGTATTTCAACAAAAATAATTAGTACATTATAAACTCCCCTTTGGGCAGAGTGTATAATGCACAATTATTTTTCACAGCATGAAGTTTATAAAACACCAATAAGGAGAATTACATATAATTGTCAATGATCCATCCCTTTGGGTAGACAAATCATTAAATTATACATCTCCATGATATCAATATATATAGAAATGATAAAAGAGAATTACATATAATCTTCAAGGTTCAATCCCCTTTGGGTAGACAAATCCTTTAAATTATATATATCTCCATTATCTCAAGAATTACATATAACTCTAAAAAAATTCATCCCCTTTAGGCAGATAAATCTTTTGAGTCACACATCCCCATCATTCATCTCTAATATATCAATATAGAGGGGAATTACATATACTTTCAAAAATTTATCCCCTTTGGGCAGATAAATCTTTTTGAGTCATACATCCCCATCTTTTAATTTTGGAATTTATCTTCATGCAATTTTCAAATTAATATACACAATAACCCCCTTTGGGCAGGTAATTGTATATACTAATTTTTATCAATAGGAAACTCCAAAAAATATATATGTCCAAAATTTATCTAACAATATGAAGCACTTTACAATATGTGCTTCCCAAGATCATATTGCATTTACCAAGTAACAATTTTTGCCACAATTTTTTTTTTTAAATGGGGGGTCAAAAAAAAAAACGGTTTTAGTCCGAATCACTTAATTAACCCAACAAAAGAAAGGATAGGTGCATCTAGCACTTCAGCCAGCATGTTTCGTATTTAAGTTTAAATTACTTGTGCACCAAATACCAAACAAAGACACACAGGCAAGAACTACAATCTTTACAAGAAAAAGAATGGCACCCACTGCATACTCGACCTCAACTAAAATAGAATGAAGAACACTCTAAGCAAGCACTGTAACCAATTACATCAGGGAAAACAACCCACATTTTGTCACCTTTAGTCAATAGGTTCTCATGATTAAATCAATAAATAAAAGTCCCACTAGCAATCTTAAGCTTACTTTCCCTTTTCTTCTACACAATGGTCGTTCACATAAAACACTATCACAGACCATTGCTTATAGAGACATAATTGAATGAGAAGTTCACCATCCATCAAAGAAAACCAAGTTCATCAATCCATAAGCAATACCCACGATTACCATCAATGGAATTCGTCTAAATTTCATTAAAAAAAAAACGATCTTGAATCCACCACAAACAAGGATATGAAAGCACACATCAATCAGTATACTAGCCACCAGATTCCAACATATGTGAATCATTAAACGTGAATCTACACGAGAAATCGAAGATGTTCAAGCCACTCATCCCTCGAACCCGAATTGTTCACGCGCCCTCCAGTCAAAGCAAAAGCTACTGCACAATAAGGCTCAATCCCATGAATCTAGCCCAAATCACACCAACACCATCTATGTTTTCGCAGATCTAGTCCAGCAGAAGCAAAATAGAGGGCCACGATTCGCCAATGGAAACCCATGACGGGTCCCACATCAAGCACTCTTTTGTCCGTCAGGTCTAAATGTAAACTTTCCAAAAATATTTAAGGTCGAGATGATTGTTTCCTCAAGCTGGACCACTTTTGCTAGGTTAATAGCACCAACCCATGATGGGAGAGAACTTCTCCCACAAGCTAAAACATAAGCACTTAACTGAGTACCTCCACATGTTAATTGGAACGGCAGCACTCCTTGTTTTATTGTATCTCATCAATCAGTCCTCCACCAGTCAGTCTAGTCCATTAACCCTTTCTCGAATTTGTGCAGGAAAGATGAAGCATCCATGTACGCAAAAACATTATCTATCCCAACAAACAAACTTGGCTAATTTAACTAGGAGTAGATGTCCTAGACTAGCCATGGTGGAGCACTCATGTCTGCTAGGACATTTGCATGCTCGAGTTCACAATTTTCCATGCTAATTAGTGGAATAACAAACCTTTCATGTACGAGGATTCCTAGAAAACAATGGGAACTCTCTTCCTTGCACTTGCTTTTCTAATTACAAGAGCTATCAACACTCTATCTTTACCAATTAGTTTACAAGTACTTACCACACTTTGGAGCCGAACATAACCAACGGATCATCTGTCTCTTGCTTGTGAGAACTAACAACAATTTTATACTCGACCAGCAAACAGATTAATTAATCACAACTTTCTCAAGCAAGCATGTTGCAAGACCCCAATCATTATTCCAATTAAAACACTCAAAGCTTGATCAGCTAGATAACTATACATAAAGATCAGCATCAACCTAGTAACATTGAATGTGAGCCCCACACGTTCAACGTGGAATAAAATCGTGAAATCCTATGATCGCACCTTATAACGCAATCTACCAAAATTTATTGTAAAAAAAAAAAAAAAACGGCATCAAGCAAGCACGTTTACACTCCTTGTCATGAAAAATTAGCTAAAAAGAGGGCAAGCCTCGAGTCCAATCCAAAAGAAATTTTCGGTGGCTGCACATGACAATCAGGATGAAGCTATAACCCATTAAAGTATGAGGGCGACTAGAAGAAAATAAAGACTAATAGTATGATAATCGAAAGAAACACACTCTTCCAGCATTACCAGAAGAATCTAAAAGCACCAAACAAAATAGATGTGGACACCTGACAATAAGATAAAAGCGCAGATGCCATGGAATATTAGGATTCAAAACTAAGTCTCCTTCAAAGAGCATTGGCCAAAGAGAGTGTACACATAAAAGACTTTCGCACATCAACTGCGATTTCTAGCGACTGCCACCGCACACATGTCGCATTATGCATTGGCACCCTAAAATCTTACATGCATAGTCGGTAGAATATTGTCCCTTGATCCTGTTTGATATGCAGGTATTTACCCTTAGCCTTCACCAATATACTTTGTTGTGTTTAACCAAACAAGTTGTACATACTACAAAACAAGAACCGATCTCAACCAAGGATGACAACTCACTTGAGAAGATCTATCCACTCTCATCTTGCCAAAATATGAAAAGAACAGTGAACTATCATAACTTTCAGATTTTCTAGAACATATGACATCACGTCCATCTATAAACTTGAGCCAACACAACCACTTTTCATGTTGCTTTAATACTTCCCATGCAATTCAAGATAAAAAAAAAAAAAAAAAAAAAAAAAAAAAAAAAAAAAACCGGTATCCTATCTTCTTGAATCTTCAGAACTACCATCATCTGAAAAGACCACCTATATAAATTCTGCACACACTTTGATCTTATGCATTGCAACAATAAAGCAGAGGAGTAGTAGTCTCTCAAACCCATAAAAAAGCTTATCTCAGAAATTAAACATGAGGGTACCTAAAGTGAATAAGATATTATTTCACGCCTATCACTCCTTCTGTGAGCAAAGGAGGCATAAATCACATCACACATCTATCCTTGACATGTTTGGTACATCTGAAAGGCATTATCTAGCGTCAACTTCCAAAAGCCCAGAAAATAATTGGTTCTATTGTCTCCTAACTTGACTGGGCTATCTGAAAAGAACGGTATTTATCTTCAATTAATTCTGCGCCTCTAAAGAGGCTTCCTTTGACAAGAATCTACAAAGGGGCTCTCCCAAAATTGGTTCTTCTTTTTTTTTTTTCTTAACCTCGTTGCCTTGTCTTTCAGAACAAAAGTCTACACCATCCAGCTTTTTCCCAACGATATACAGTAACAATAACAAGACAAATCAAATTTCACACAAACCCGGAATTCACCAACACAAACAACAAAAGCCAGACAGCATCGTGGAAAAGCAACCCAGATCACCCGAAATCGAAACAAGAGCTCACAACCAAAAAAGGCGCGGAATTTAGAACATACCCAGAAAACCCAAATCAAGAACTCCCGCCGACGACCCAAAAGACCCAAAAAGAAAGGCAAAGAATTCGATGATCGGTATGATCCGACACACGGACGACGAGAAGGGATCGCAAAGAAAACCAATGCAAACAGCAGATGAAAACCCAATTACCAAAGGAGAGAAAGACCGGCAATTCACCGATATATATTTAAAATTGGCCACTTTTCTAAATATTTTCTTACGAAAAAACTATTAGCCATCATCTAACATAGCAATGCCTACACGAACAGATCCTTCGCCGACCCATCGCCGCAACACAATCGTGGAGAACAAATTTCACAGCCGCCTACCACCACAAAAATACAAATCTTCACAAACCCTCCATCCTTCTCGTCGCAAATGAATTCGGCATTGACTAGTGACTGTGGGTGAACTCGCCACGGCAACCGAACAAAACCACCAAGAGGAGCAAGTCGATTCCGAAATCAGAGAACGACGAGTGAAAGAGCGCGTGTGTTGACCGACAGTTCATAATTCAAACAACACGGCGCGACGCAAAGAAAAGCATCGAGTGGAGAAGAAAAACGAAGGTAATGCTAGGATGTAACTTAAAATTCTAGAACTTTTTCATGTATAAACCCTAGAATTTAAAATTTAAAATTCTCTCTCAATTCTCAATGAAATTATACAAATTATATATGGTTGGAAAGATCTCGACATGTAGAACAAAAGCCCTATGATTTCAGATCAATCAAGCAAAAAATCCACATAATGCCCATATTTGGCTCAAAGAGGAAAATTTCGAATTTGTCCATAAAAAGATAAAATTTGGGTTCTACAATCATATATGACAAGCTCTGATACCACATGTAGAAAATTTATTCACATATACAACTAATCAATCAAGAAAAACGGATCCATATATGATTGTAAAACACCAGGATCAATAAATACAGTGGAATTAAAGCGTCTGTTTTTGAGCTATTGTTACACTTTAAGAAAAATAGATCACTCACGATAATTAAGGATCTATCGGAATCTGATCTTCCTCTCTATGACCTATTTCGATATAGCGACTTTCATGGGATTAAAGAATCGATAGGTATAACCTATTCTTTTATAGGCTAGAGAGGGGACCTAGCAAACCCTAATCAACAGCGTGTCAACATTTCCCATTACGGGCTTGATCAAACACAATTCTACACTTTCTTTAACAACTGGGCAGTTAACAATAGATCGCCAATACCCAATTGATCAGATCACTTTAGGTATAACAAATATATTGGAATATCCATTAACCCGATTATTTAAAATAGAAAATCAATTAATTAATGTAAGCCCATATTATAGGAAATTTCCAACATCTTCTTGTTAATTCTATAATTTGAATGTACCTATTAGACACTATATTGAATTCACATCAAATTGAAAAATTGTTTGAGTGTTCTTACCTAAGAATGTAGAAACGTGCATCGCATTCTCTACTCCATCTGCGACAGGAGTTGCTTCTGCATGTAGTCCCTCTAATCTTTTCATGCTTTGCGTTGAATTGACTATTTACCTTCTATGCACCGTCCCTCCAAGCGTACTGACGTCATCTAGTTTTGAAAATCCATTCACCTTCTATTGGTCCATCAAATCTTAACATACTGTCATTCTACAATTTGTTTTTTTTTTTGTTGGTCGGTATTCTACAATTTGTTAACCTTATACACAAGTTTGCCTAATCTCAGACACCCTTGACATGCAATATCTTGTTCACCTTTTGTAGAAGAAAACCATTTATTACTTTCAAACATTCCAGTTCTGAACTTCATTTGCATATTTCTCGATGAATCTACAAACCAATTCTACATAACCAATACACACATTAGCAACATTTGATTATTTTGTCATTTTCAAAACATCATGAGTGATTTTCTCCACAATTTGTCACTTTTTATAATGACAAAACAATCTTTGAATTTCAATATGCACATGTAATCACACGACAAATGATTTGGAGTTTTGAGTCTGTGTAAAGTAAAAGATATTTACCATTACGCCTACAAATCCTGAATTTAGATCAGGGCCATAATAAGCAAGCGACATGGTTTCCAAATTATAAGATATTCAGCAAATGTAATCAGGAGACTTTATGTAGAAGCAAGATGAATAAAACGAGTAGGACTTTGTATCGGCTCTTCCTTCTGCAGAGATAACTTAATTACATAAGATCCAAGTGAATAATACATCATCATGTAAGCTACATAGATTTGAGCATAGTTAAGTTTGAGAACTTCTAACCAGAGCTCATATTCTATGTGTTCTAGATGTTGTCCGCCAATGTTTCAGAGTATATGAAAATTTGAGCTCCTTGTTTAACATATTCAAAAATGTGAAAAATCTCATGCGTAAACATACGGGGAGTCATTTATGAAATTCGCGAGCTCATATGTCTTTCATCACAAAAGATTTTGTTGCTTTAGGGTGTTTTCTCTTCCAGCACGATGGGCCTGGCATATCTCATTTCTCATCAAAATCAGTATCTACAACCTCTCCTCCAACATTCTCTCCAACAATAATAAATTGTTCCGAAATAGAAGGGCTATTTTCAAGTCAATAATGGTCTATCCTCTTTTCTTTTCGGGTGAACAATGCTCCATCTCGGCGAAAACGTCCTTCTCAATATCGGTCTTATGAAGTGCAGAATGAGATGGCACAGGGGGGATTGGAAAATTTGTGGGTCGTCACCTAATCTCAAATTCTAGATCCCTCCTGTCGTCGACCGGATAGCAAATGCAGCAAACCGACGGGGTACTAATTGCATCTGCCTACTGCCTAGTTCTCTTCTTCTTTTACAGTTCTCAATGTGATAGACTTCTAATGCTTACTAGTCTCGAATCATATCAAATCATAGGAGACATTATTATCAAGATTTGACTGACTTTTGCTTTCATTGACCAAATAATACAACCTCTCGAATACTGAGTGAAGCGCATGATGCTCGTCCGAATCATCGGTTAAACTCGTTTCCTCTTTTTCATTGTTCTTGTGTTGAATGTAGAGATTGTTGGGCAGGGATGAAGAACTTTTAATATTATTTCTCAGGAGAAGAAATCTTACAAATGAAAAAAAGGTTGCCTCGGTCGTTATGTATTAGACTCTTGCCAGTCATTCAAATCTAACTCGCTCGTTCTCTTACGCACACACACCTGATGTCAGCGCCCAAATGCACCCGTCTCACTCTCTTGGAAATGAAAGCATCATCCTCTTAGGGAAGCTCCAAGCTAGAGGAGCCCAAATGCACAAGGCTGAGAACGAGTGTCTTTGCTATTCAATTGATGGCCAACTTTATTGAGAGGTTTACTCCTGCTAGGGAGCCTAGGGAGAAATTTAAGAACATGCAAAGTACCAAATGTTCCGCTCTCTCTTTTCATTAATTCAAGGGCACGGCCACAGAGGCTGGCGGCTAACAATCCGAGGCTTGCGAAGTGCTTTAGCAGGTCCTATAAACCTGTTTAAGGCTAGCTTTCATGGAGGTTGTCTTCCTCTAAGCGTTCATAAACTATGGTTTTGGAAAAGTTCTCTCCTAGTCTCTTTGACCTCTTTTGACATCTTGAGAAAGTTGTCTTTATATTCTTGTGAATTGGGTCAATTAGTTTCCAACAATGTAATGACTGAATGTTCATAGACATGCAACTAACTTGCAATTGGGAATCTCAATGAAAACCGTATTTTTTTTATTGCAGTGATTTCGTCTTCTTTTCTTTTTTACAATCGATGGGTATGGGCATGGAGATCCAATTATCTAGATAGTGATCCTGATCTAGAGCAGTTAGCATGAAATTAGTAGAATTTGAACAGGTGTTTTCCTATTTTTAACTAGAAATCGTCAACTCCTTAACCAAGTGTGCCAACTCTCGAGATTGAATTGAATTGATTTTTCTTCACCATATGTCAGGGGTATATTGAGGGAAATTTGCCCAGAGGCCAATTAAACTTATAAATGAGTTTATCTACCCCATATCGTGTAAGGGTTTATGTAATAGATCTTAAAGAGACTCTTTGCATAAGCAATCTAGAGAGCCCAGGAAGAGAAAGGAAAGCAACTTGGCTAGCTTCTACTTGCACTTTTTTGGGGTGGACGGAGCTTGGGTAACTACCATCTGGAGCTTACTATATAAGAACTAATGATAACATTTGTATACCTAATTTGGTCTACACTAACGTAGCATAGCTTTCTCTGCATGTCTATGTTCCTGTTTCTAGGGGCCTGGGTCCATTATTTCGTAGAAGGAATCTTTTTGTTCCGGGGGAATAATATAGTAAAGCAGTTGTAATTTCTATTTTTCTAATGATGATCAGGCCAATCTTTGAGTAGGTTAAATCCCAGGCTCATGAAATGCTCCACTTACACTATACCATTCGTAGGTTAATTTATGAGCCCGCTTCCTCCTCATGTATAAGAAGAAAATACGGTGTTAAACTAAAGACAAAACCTTAAGCAGTCAGCGCTACCATGTTCTCACCAGTTTCTAGTTCACAAGCTAAGCTTACAAACCCAAATATATCGAAGCCTCTAAAACAAAGTTTAACTTTGCAGTCGAGGTTGGACCTTCTCGTCTTTATAGCAACCATCTAGCTAGCGACGAGGTGTGCTATCGAAGGGAAAAATCAACCATGCTCAACGAATCTAGAGTTTCGAAAGCCTTACTGTCACTTTGGACCATATTTGAGAATGGGGATACCCCCATGCATTGCACAGACATGCTCTATACTATTTATTTTTATGCCCATTCTAATTGACGATTAATAAAGAAAATCGAAAGAAGATGAATGGATCTTAGTTGATAATATAATAAAATGTGTATATAGATCTAGCTCGTTGTTGTTGGCTGATAAGTGGAAATCAAGACTTCATGCAAAGATATACTCCAAAGCCTTGCTCACCAGATTTGACGTCAGATAAGAAGTTTCATATTATTTAATAGCTGCACAGACTAAACTTGCAAAGTACAATTAGTTACCGTACCATTTGTAGAAATCATCAACATATTCTGTTTACTTAGGACTGCATTAAACAAATTAAAAATTTATGAATCATATTACACATTGGATGAAAGTTTAATGATTATTTGTCTCATTTCCCCAAGTAATAACTATCTTAATAAAGTTATGATAGGCAACAAGCTAGAATCTGCCGTGTTTTCCTCCAATTGTGATTAGAAAAAATTTATCACTTACTCTTTAATAGGTGGATTACATGCGTAAGTACATACCACAGGTAAATTTAAGATAGACATGGTACATAAAAAATGAAGTTCCAACCTAACCCTCCAAACACTACGGCACAAATAAACATTACCATAAAGACATAATAACCCGGAAATCCTTTTTTATCTCATGTGTTAGTTGGGAGCGTCACAAACTGCTACACTTAAAGCATTGACTTCCGCATCAATGTCGTTTCCCTAGTCCAAGAACGCACCGTGCAAGTCGAATTCTAGAGGTGACCCCTGCCCTTCATCTCAAACGGGTTATTAATAGGGATCGCATGACGCAGCATTTTGTTTGGCGTGGTACTCAGCTAATATCGACACTTATGTCCCTGTGTTGTTCTAATGCTATTTGTAACGAGCTGGCCGATTTCTATGGACCAAGTTCCCCTAAAATAAGTAGTTTAATGTGATCCCTCCGGGTGGTCAAGGCTTAGGAATGGTCAAATGTATGGATCAAGCCATAAGAGCTCCCTCCCATCAGATGTACAACGTCGGGGTATCACACTTGGCCCCGGTGAACGTCCCCCCACCAAACCTGAGTTACTACTCCTCATGTTTTTTACATCCGTCTCTAAACCTTTCTCTCTTGGGTTTGTCTCAGGTCATCGTTGATAAACGATGCAGTCTAGATCTTAGCTTGAGAGTTGGAGGTGCTCAAGTAGGCACAACTTATTGGCCCTTGTCCACCCGTTCTCTCTGTGTGACACATTTCCTAACAGCTTAAAGTTTTTTGGGAAAATGGTTTACCTAACATGGTATTTGCAACACGGTGCAAAAGGTTCAAATCTCGACACATCCTCTCGTCTTCCTCATGTCTATCATTCGCATTATTTTGCATAGTAAACTATACTTATTTATCTGTTTGATGAGATGACATCCACATCTTATATGTCAAGTAAGTGAGAAGGACCTGCGTTCGCCCCGGAGGGAGTGCTAACAAAGAGACATGGTATAAATACATTAATGACACCTTTCCTATTAGTTTATGGTTTTGGAAAAACCAATTGTTCGATTACACACATGAAAACTCAACCTAACGAAAATTTACCATCCATTAAAATGACCCCAATCCTAACTCCTTTGCTTTCTTCTCTCTTTGCCTTCTACCGCAATCGCCCACAGCCACACCGATCCATACGCCGCCGGCCTTTCCCCAGCACAGCGGCTAGGGCCAGCTCTGACAAACGCGAACACAGACGACAGACTCCCAAATATTTTCGCCGACAATTAAACAAGGAGAGCTAAAGAAATTCAATCAAGCATCATGTCTCTCTCTCTCTCTCTCTATATATATAAATAACATCCGAAACAAAATCCAGTTTTTCTAGGCATGGCAAAACGACGTGCAACTTCCGATGCAGCACAAGGAAATAAGTGCAAAGAAAGCGAGCTGGTCATTCTAAAGCGCGACGTCTTCATCGGTTTGAAGTCAAAGTAAATGTATTGACACAGATATTGCAGCGTTACGGATCGTTCCCACAGGCTTCACGTATCTATCCACGTTCTAAATGTAGCAATCTAGGAAGGGGCCATTAAAATCCCTACCCTCATGGCTCTTCTCTCTCTCAGTCTAGTCTATGATTCCAATTCAACATGCCAACATACACCCAATTCCCATTTTTCACAGAGAGAGAGAGAGAGAGAGAGAGAGAGATGGTTGAACACATGATTATTGATTATCACCTAATTAATGAGGACTTTCATTGAAGAATGAGAGAGAGTGGGGGGGGGGTGATTTTGAATTCATTGCGTGGCGAAACACGAGACCTAACCATGCACATCTCATTCTCATCCGGCAAATGAACGGAGAAACTGGGATAAAGTTGCTTCGAGTTCAACACCAGCCAGAAAGCAGAACTTAATTGTCGATTGATTACCCAAGAAAGAGAAAATCGACCATAAAGATGCAATATATCTAATGCACCGATCGGCTTTTGATACCGTGGAACGAATTAGTGGTAAATTAAAGGGGCTTTAGGCAAAGAAAAATGGCATCATCATCCATATTTAAACATGAAATGAAGACGTTACACTGCTAGAAAGTCAAACTTGAATCTACTTAAACTAAGAACGTTACAATAGAGTCCGGACAAGGACGAATGCATGAGATAATCATCAGATTCCGAAAAATTATTCTTGAATTTTTTAGGAGTTTGCCTCATCTAATCAAAGTTCAAACTCATAGGTATAAGCTTCAATGCCATGGTAGAGTTCTGCAATTTTCGCCGTTGATGGATCTAAAATCTCGAGACTTTTGGATGGAAAAATAGTTGATAATGCTGAGTGATGAACCTTCCAGTAATTACCTTGGGGGCGGGAAGAATTGCGTGCCGGCCATGAAAGCATTGAGTGGAGTCGCATAAATCGAAGGGTCCAGCAATGTGGTGGCCAGGTTGCCTGTGGCAGCGGCGGTTGTGGCTGCAGCAGAGGTGGAGCCTGGCGCGGCGGTAATCAGATTAAGAGGCTGATGAGATCCACCGCCGCCACCAGAAGAACTCTCACCTGCCGAACTGAAGCGGCTCTCAGGCCCTTGATCATAGAGAATTCCCCTAAAAACATGCCCTCCAATATTGACAGCCGTTTGATAAGCGAACTCCTCGTCGGTGTCATCCATTGCGCTTACTCTCAGGCATCGGAAAACGGCAGGATGAATTGATCTCCGGAGGGAATGCCTGTCCCACTTCCAACCCTAATTATATCACACACATTCAAGCATAGTGTCCACAGTTAGAAATTCGTAGGATCGATCATAACAAGAGCAAGGCTCGATCGCAATCATCCTTATTTTGAACTTTTCTCGTAAGTTTTACCAGCAAACAGTAGTAGAAGCTGAGAACAATGATTCCACAGGCTCACATGCAAGTAGGGTTACATGATGAATACTTAAGTAAAGCTAAAACTTCTCAAAATTGACCAAACACTGACGAAGTTTTTATTTTTATTTTTTTGTTCTTTTACCATCTAACAGAACTGGAATGTTAAATTTCTTCATGGATCCTTCCAAGATCTAATCCCCAAATCCTTAAATACAGCATGGCGTAATTTCTTCCTTGATCGGCAAATCTGAAATGAGCATCGAGCATACTGCAAGATCAATACTTAAAACATTCATTCCTTAGTATCGGCTGCAATGCTTCTTGAAGTGCACTTTATCTAACAAGAACTCGGATAATGCTGGTGCAAAATGTGTATGTGTTCAAAGATCACAAATTGTTTCGAATCTCAAAATATAAAAGAGAAAAAAGTCAAGAGCTCTTGCTATGGGAAAAAAATCCCACAAAATCTCTGTTTCCCTCTTGAAACCAATAGAATTACCCGAGGTAGCGATGGGGAACGGCGGGGCAGCGGCGACTTCGCCGTCTCTCTGCCTCTTGAAATAATGGTCGAGCTGAAACGGCTGCTCTTGCCGCAGCGGCTGTTGCTGCTGCTGGTGGTGCATGACGGCGGCGGTGGCGAGGTGCTGCTGCCGCTCGCGGCGCTTGGCGGCAGGGACCCACGTGCTCTTGACGTGGGTCGGGCACTCGAACCCTCGGCTCTTGCAGCAAGTCCTGCACCTCAAGTGGACACAGTCCTTCTTGGCTTGGTTCCCGCAATCTTGGCAATTTATCCCTCCTCCTCCTCCTCCTCCTCCTTCTCCTCCGTGCCTCATCATCATCGTCAGTAGCTCCGGAGATCGCGAACTAGGGCCTGCTCCAAGCGAAAAGAAGCCGTCCGCGCTCTGATGGTGGTGGGGCTGGTGATACCACTGGCTCTGCGGCCATAGCTGCAAGATCTCCTGCTCCTCCTCCGCCTCCTGATGGTGGTTGGACGGCCCGTGCAAGAGGGTGTTCGTATCCTCCACCGGTTCTTGATCCTGGTGAGCTGACGGGGGTGCTAGCTGGCTTAAAAAGAAAACCTCAGCCATTTCTTGCACGTAGTGGCGACGGCAGAAGCTGAGAACGATGATGATGATGATGATGATGGTGATGATGATGATGCCCTCAAAAGGGAGAGGCGATCCATGACATACACACACTCACACAGAGAGAAGAGTGAGAGAGAGAGAGAGAGAGAGAGAGAGAGAGAGAGGGGGGAGGGGTTATTAAATGGGTGTGCTTGAGCCCGTGACTAGAGAACAGCGATGATCTTATGAAGTCTCTTAGGTTGTTGTTTAGCCTGCTTTAGGTTTCGTTTCGCTGGTTTGTTGTGGGATCGGTCTTGTTGCGGTGGTGGTTGCTGTTGCTGTTGTTGGGGTTGGGATTGCTTTCTGTTGTTGCAGCTTTTTGGGCGAGTGATGGCCCCTGTTGGGACATGGGAGGAGGAGGGTTTTTAAGGTGCAGACAGACAGAGAAAGAGAAAGAATTTGACTTTAGAGAGACAGAGAGAGAGAGAGAGAGAGAGAGAGAGAAGGAGAAGGTGAAGGAGAAGGAGAAAGAGGAGAAGGGGAGGGGATCGATGCAATTATGGCACGGAATTACAGCCTGCAAACGCCGCCATGGCGACTCTCGCAGCCCCCACTCTTCGCTCCCTCTCTCTCTCTCCTCCGCACACTCTCATTTATTGCGACTCCAGAGACTGCCTCCCCCTCTCTCTCTCCCTCTCTCTCTCTCTGTCTTCTCTCTCTCTCTCTCCGCGTTGAAAAAGGTTTCGGAATGAGACAATCGGGAGCATGTGAGGGAGGGGGCGAGAAAGTAAAAAGTGGGGGATGAACAGTGGGTTTTGCTCCCGAATGGAGGAAAAATCCCTCGCCCGCCTCGGACCATGCGAATTCAGTATTCTCATGAAAACGGGCGCTTAAATGCGGAACGATTCGCACATGAAACGGTGCTCTGGTGGCTATCGTCCAGAATTGCCATGGAATTAGTGTATCAACAGCGACGTCTATGCGACTATCTTGGGCATTATGGATTTTATACGACGGTCCAATATACACCTAACATATTTTTCGGAACGTTGAAATAAGTTGGCCTCAGAAGTATTTTCGGTACTAGTGAATCTTTAATCTTAAGGTGTGGAGCAATGAATTCTTTTGCCTCAAATGAGCAATTAATCTTTTCCATCTTGTTGTGTTCTCTTATTCGATTGTCCATCATAAAGATTATAATAAAGAATTAGAATTTCATTTTCTCGGATCTATTCAGCTACAGTTGCTATCATAATGCCACTTTGCTGAATACCTCACCATACTTTCAACACTGCCGATAATACCTCGGCCACCATCACCAACCCGGCCTGAGTTCCCTCAATGAGGCCTTTGAACCAATATAGAGGTCAATGTACTTGTATCTATGATGTCGTACTTTTACGCACACGAAATAGAGAGGAGGTCGGCGGTAGACATGGTCATACTTCAAGTACTAGTGATTAAGGTAGAAGCAGCCCCATCAAAATCGGCAGCGACGACGGAAGTGGCCTTGACGTTAGAAGCAGCGGCGATAGGCGGTGTCGACGGTGAGAAGGGACAAATGATCACGAGGATAGACACCGATTGACCACCTACAATAGTTGCTCATTTCAGACTCCATTTGGTTCTTAGAGAGGGGAAAGAGAGGTTGTTCTAAGTTTTTTCTTTGTATGTATTTCATTGCTTTTCATGATTAATACTAAATACCAAATAATGGAAAACGTAAAAAGTTTATTTCCTAGTCAATTGATACTCAATATCAAATGAGGGAAAACCAATCATTTAATTAAACAAATTTCGTTTGAAACTATATATTCAACATAAATTTTTCACGAAACAAACATATATGCATTTAAATTTGAATACATACATATTTATATATAGTAGCATATACTGAATATTGGAGATGTAATCGAGTGGGCCCAATAAAGTAGGAGAGTTCGACATGGAAATTGCGTAGGTGGTTGCTACTCGATTCAGACACAAGCTCGACTAAATGATCTCACATGAACAGATCATCCCACCACACGTCGGCGTCGAAATTCCTACGCTAGAAGCGTTACAATTATTATCGAAATGGGTACGAAAAGGACAAGCAAAAATCAATGAATATGCTTGCTATATGGAGGCATATCAGAGTTTTTAAACCATCTATTTCTTCTCTTGGCCGGAACTAAATCAAGCTAGCTTCAATTATTGCAGCCAAAAATGCCAGCATTTCGGCTAGTCAGAAATTCTTAGGCATGCTTTTCGAAAAACTAGCATTGCACTATGCAAAAAGCTCAAAGAACTCGCCGCGAGACGGTTTATGAGTCCGAGTGCACCTCAAAGAAACGGTTATCTCGGGGCAACTTAGTAGCTCAATTATTGGAGATCTTATTTATGATTTAAGAGATTGATCCATTCAACTAACTGGTCATCCTAATAGATAAAAAAGCCACTAATATAATGAGCATATCCTCAATGAATAAAGAGGGTGAAAAACACCAAAACTGATAAAAGACCTAACTACGAAATCGGCGTGGATGCAGTATTATGGTTGTCTTTTTCTCCCTTGACATGTCTACGTTAAACCTAATGATAGTCTCGTCATCTTCAAAAGGAAAAAAAGGTAAAAAAAAAAATTACTTTTCTCGGTCGTTTTCTAGTTGAATGAAAGACAAGGCTCTTCTTTGTCAAACTGAGGTTTAGGGTTTGTAGGTCATGCTTCCAGAACTGGTTGACAAACCCTAGTCTTTAACCAAAAAGAAAATTTAGAATTCGAACGCTGCGATAACAAGAAAGCTTGTCTTGTCACAAGAGCGAATCTTGCGGCTAAGATGGTGTGCGATTGAGACTGATTGAATAGTGATCAACACGAGATATAGCATAAGTTGATGATGATCATCGATGGACCTAGGCGAATCCTACTAAATTGATGGTACTTTGCGTAGCAATAGCATAGTTGAATTTTAATGAGAAGCAGCTGCCTTCGAGTATTCTTGCGGTTCTTTACCATTGATTCGCATCCTGTACTAAATCAAGCCTAAAGCCGAGATTTTTCCATTTGAATGAGACGGTCCGATGATTTTTCATTGTTCTTTTTTTCTTTTCAAATGTTCTCTCTTGGTTTGATTAAAGAATACCGAAGGTTGATTAGAGAAGCTTTAATTGAGATGTGTCCATGGCCTACATGATGTACACATTTTTAGGGCCATCGCCTACGTATTCCTGTGCTTTGTTCTTGAAAGTAATTAAACTCAACTTCAAGTTTTCTCAACCGAAGAAAAAGTTCCCCCATGTCACTAGAAAATCATATAGACAGATGTGATGAATCGATAATAGAGTGATTAGTTGCAATATGTTTCATTAGAGTGTTGAATTTGCCATGGTCTTGCTAGAGCATATAAACATATAATCTATGCATTCATGTATAACAGCTAAATTTTTGGTGGTGATGTAATTTTGTAATCTCTATGCTATGTTTGATGTACAGCGTTTTGCACTAGAATTTCTTTGAACCAGTTAATTACGTTCTCAAGATTAATTCCCTTACGTTTGTCTTAAATCAAATCTTAACTTACCTATAAGGAGTATTGGAGGATATAAATGTTGACCTAAAATTTGATAAAGATGAGCTGGCTATGATTAAGCCCTAATGTTGTCATGTATAGCTCATGTCCTTTTCACCTCTCCAAAACAAGTTTATGGGTAATTTCTTGAAATGATATTGATTGTTGAATATAATTCGCTTATTGAAAGGTCGAGCAGAACGGTGTTTGGCAACCTAAAATTGCTCATCATTTTTTAATTATGGCTTTCTTTTAAGTCACATTTTGACTGTCGATCAATGTAATAGAAAATTCAAGAAAAAAAAAAAGTGCTACAGGAGTGAAAAGGTGAGGCTCTCGACACTGTCTGTGCATCAAGTAGTAATGTTACTATGGTCACACTGATCTTGATGGACGCACTTTATATCAAGTCCATTAAGATTCCCACCGGAAAAAACAAAAAATAAAAGAGCTCCTTTGATTTTTCCCTTCACGAAACGTGACTCCGGGAACATAATGATGATTTTATACTTCCAATTCGAACGGTTCAAAATCGCTGCTTTAGTTTACATGATTAGAAATATATATATTATAAAATTCACTTTCCTGTTTTTTCACCTCTTCTGATAAGGTTCTCCTCCTCATTTCAAGTGAGCAACCGTCTTATCAAAACTTTAATTTCCAACCATTTGAGTATGATGCGAAGTATATTCATAGACAATTTGACATGATGAGAAATCCCGAAACAGGCAAACCCTATTATCTGGGCCTTCAAAGCTTATAAAGAAGGAAACATATAGCTGGGTATTAAGGAATATTGATGAAATTGAACTCGAAATGTATGATTCTGATACTAATTTAGTTCGAAATAAGGTTTTGGCCTGCAAACGGAACTCAAACGGTTCTATTGAGAAGATGAATAAGATGTTCTAGAGAGATTCAAATATATGATCTCCTACTCTAGTACTATCTAAAGTTGGGGAACTGTGTTTTGTCTAAAAATTTAAGTTAACAGAAAATATCACATGAAATATATTTTATGCCTTGACATATCCTCATGTATTCAACTAAACAACATTTTAGTTACTCTTTCTCCATTTTTGCTTTTAAATGTGCATTATGTTAAGGGAGTACACTCATAAATGGCTTGATAGAGTTGATCACAATTAATACACGAGTTTTGTTTGGATCATAGATGCGAATCCTGCTTTTTCTTACTGCATGATTAACTTGATCTAGTAAGTCAACCAAGTAACTTTTCTAATTTTCCTTACTTAATGTAACCTTCATTGTGGCCATATTACAGAATCGTTAACATAGGGTTTTTCACCAAAAGAAAAAGAAAAAAAAGCACTAACTTTCCTTCAGAGCGAATCTTGGCCCCATCTTCTGAGTATGAAAAGCAATAAATTTCACGGGAAGATAGCTTGGCCTAAACTTTCAAGTGTCTTATAAAGAGGGACAAACTTTTTGGTTAGGGACAATTTTTGCCACGGTTAGAATTTCGGTCAAAATTTGCATACAATAACACTTGAGGTGACAAAAGAATGCTGACATGGCAAGGCGAATACCATGTTAGCGAATGCCATGTTAGCAGAAGTGGTTTCATAAACCATCAAAATGATGTCATCTTCCCTCATATAATGTGAACATTATTTTTTTTCCAACCAAATGAGAAGAACGACGTCGTTTCTAAGTTAATTAATGGGGCTTCAAAAGCCCGCGGAGAGACAGAGGAGGGCTTAGGGTTCTTTAACAAATTGGATGGAAGATGGCATCGGGGAAGTTTTTGTAAATGTGCTCTGATTTTGAGAAGAACCCTTAGCTCGAATTCGTGTATCCCTTCTCTTTCAATCCGAGTTGAAGTCCTATTATATCACTCAGAAAAAACATCATTTTCATTATATGAGAACTATGATGTCGTTTTGATTATCTATGGAAATCATGCCTGTTGACATGGCACTCGTTGTTTGACATGTCAATGTTTGCTTTTTCACCTCAAACACCACGTATGTACATTTAATTAAATTTCTAACGGTGGTCAAAATTGTTGATGCCATTTTATGTTTCACTTGATATTTGGGTCAAACTTGGTCCAACAATTAAAAGTTGGTTCTTTTATGTTTTCTTTGTTTTGTGAAGAAACCCTTTTTAACATGTGCTCTAAAGGCACTAATTAACGTGAGAGAGTATCTTACAAGATAAGTTTTATAGTTTATTTTGTCATTACTCATAGGCATAAGCTTAAAGATCAATTGGATGCAAGTCCATGGAACATCTTACAAAACCCTTGGGCCAATTAAATACAGGCCTTTTGCCTGTACAGATGACCCTAACTTATAGTGGTTCACAAACAGTTAGATGGATTCAAATAAGTGACCTCTAATTCTTGAACTAGAAATCCATCGATACCTAGGTTAGCCAACCCTGCCAAGCTGGGATTGAAAGCAAATCTATTGCTTACGCATTAAGCAAAACACACGCGATTAGTCAAGCGTTACATGGCACATAAAGAAAAACTTACCTTTATTGATTTTGAATATGAAAATAAGCACCTCACATGTAAGTTTTGGGGGGCAATGGGAGTGTAATAATAAGATAAAGATACCTCCTCAAATAATGAATAAAAAGCCATTATTATCATCGCCGAATTTCATTCCAAAAGCAATCACGTGACCAGCTCTAATTATCATTATGGGCACAATAAACTATAGATATCGGCTTGTCATTACGTCTAAACATCTGTACGGACTCGCCACCAAAGTCTAATAATTCCGCCGCACGAAAGGCCTTGAAAAATCTGAGATTAACCCGTGGCCTAATGACTGATTAGCCTTGTAATTATGCATATACTAATGGAAGTCCGGTCAAGCGAAAGAGGGAATCATTTGAACTTTACCTTATGATAAAGGGGCAATATTAGGGGCCCGAGGCAAAAGCAAAAACAAAAGGTCCCTTGTTGACCAACCCACATAGTCGTATGTTCAATAAATAAATAAAAAATAAATAAAATTACCATCTAAAGAAGCGGCTCTTAGAGTACTTATCATTATTAAATCTTATCTTACTCCATGAGTCAGCAAATTTGTATAATATATATCATAGTTGATGTTGATATAAGTTGCTTTTTTGAATGTTAAATAAATATGTTTGTTTTTCGACGGTTTAAACTTTTTGGAATGACTATTTGTTTAATATTGCTTTTAAAATATGGGTCATGATCTTTTTAGCATATGATCATTTGTTAGATATATATATATATATATGTATATGTGAGGTTTGACTTACAAGTAAGAGAAAATAATTAGTTGGATGGTTGCTTAAAATTCCCTTGATTAGCATAGCCCCCACCCCTAGATTTTGAGAAGTTACATATATTATTCCCTAAAATTCTGATTTTTTGTTGAAGTGGCCAATTTTGCTATATGCACATAATCATTAAATGTTGCGTGAAATGGACACACTTATCTTTTCTGACCTACATAATCTATATTTTATGGTTACTAAAATAAAATGAAAAAATAGAGAGGATGCATGATTGATGAAGTCGATCAATAAAATTTAATAGAGGCTCATTTGATCAAGAAAACTAAATGGTTAGACAGAAAGAAAAAATAGTGACTGTAATAAAAATCAAAGTTTAAAGGTGTAATCTACAAATTTCTTAAAAATTCTGGACAATTGCGCGATTGTGCCAAAGTTGGCAGGATTCTTCGTAAATTTCAAAGCACTGATGTAATTGTGCAGCCAAAGTTTGGGGAGAATTTGAGCAAATAACCCTGTCGAGAAATATGCATAATATATATCGCCCCAACTTACATTTTGCACGAAAGGCCTCCACACGGATGTTATCTCCTTCGAATTTTCGATCTCAAATGACGTTATGTTATTAATAATAAAGTGTCTTTTCATAAGAAAGTAATAATAATAATAATAATAATAATAATAATAAAGTGTCCATGATAGCAAGCTTTTCCTCCCAACATTTAAAGAAATTAGAAAAGAGGTAATTGTAAGACCAATAAAGTAATGCGCAAAAATATTTTGATATTTACCGTTTCGCAATGTCCATAGCATACAAAAGGCAATCGTCAACAGTCTTTTCCTCTTTTCCTCTATGAGGAGAAAGAAAACCCCAATGGAGTTGCTTTAACCTTGTAATTGCATTTATATTTGCCTTTGAGCTACCTACTCAGCAACCCATGACTTCTTTATGTCAACTCTCAATTTGCCATGTACTCGTGATTCTATGTAAAAATTTATGGGATTGTTACTAATACCTCTAAAAGCTTAAACTAGTAGATAATTAATTCATATTTAAATATTTAAATGTAGACTAAACTTAAGATTTCGCCTTTGAATTACATATTTCAAGGGAGGGAAAATGAAGGGTTTGAAAATATTTGAATTTAAGACCTCTCGTTCTGATATCATATAAAATTTTATCAAATTATTGTCCATTAATATGAAAGTTAAAAACTATTAAATGCAATAATTCACGTAATTTGTCATTTTAAATGATATATCCAATGAGAGTTTGTGTAGAATTGATATAGTCTCAGTGCGATTTTTCTAATAATACAATTCTTCACTACTTTAGGGGAAATAAGAAAAGCATAGCACAAAAGCATCATGGATTGTTTTTTTTTTCTTCTTCTTCTTCTTCTTTTGTCGTAATAAATAGATAATTGACGAAACTATTCAACTTTTTTTTGCTGGTTTTCGAGTTCGGCTTGATCTGGATGTTGACCCGGCCCAACAGGCCTGTTTGGTTTAGTTTGGTCATAGTACAAAAGAAAGTCGTTGGCTACCAACGCACTTTCTCACTGTCATGTCATGCATTATAATAAAATGATGCTAAATAAATCAGAAATTGACCTATTAAAATAATTTGTATATTGATGCGATGGATTGTCGTTATTTGTTGCTACTTAATTTGTGAATGCTTCTGTGAAATAAAAATGTAACAAATTCTTACCTGCTTACCTATGTTTGTCTTACCATTTCGATAAATGATTGTCATTTTTTTTTCAAGACACAAAATTTAATTTTTAATACCCTCATAGTTCAAAGGATTTTTTTATGCAAAAGATGCCTGTTTGGTAATCATTTCAATAGATTTTCACCGCAACAACAGTAATTAATTTTACATCAACTTATAGTCTAGACCAATTCCATCAAAACCTCAAAAATCTAATTAAATAAAGTGTTTGAAGAGATTCCATCCAATATGTCAACAACGTGTGTATAGTGGAAGCGGTAAAGGGACATCGATGTGGTTTTTCTTGGATCTGAATTTTACCGGACATGATTTGGATTCCACCCGACTACTAAAAGACCAATACAATAAAAAAGCAAAGCGCCTAGGCACATCAATCGTGCGTTCCTAAGGTTAATGCGTTGCACGAGGTAATACACAAAGTAAAGATCTAATGAGGCAAAAAAAAAAGGAAGAAAAAGAAAGGACAGATCTCTCAAATTGAGTGAAAGTTTAATTTTAATATGATTGGATTTACTTTCCCAATAATAAAGTGCTAACATGTGGATCGAGCCGGTGCCGAAAGCTTTGAGAGGACATAAATTAAAGAGGATGAAAGAGAGGGAAAAAAAATCATAGTAAAATAAAAATAAAAAAGGCCCAAGAAATGTCGTGTGGCTCTTTTTAACTCTCGAGCCCTGAGCTTTGCTTTCTATCCGCCGAGAATCGAAGGGCCCAAAATTTCCTGTCGGAACTCTCTTGCTAGTGTCATTACTTGGTAATTGTTAGGCATGTTCGTTCACACTTCTAAATATATAAGAAATTTGTTTCTCTTTTCTTCTTCTTCTTTTTTAAAATTTCCCGCCAAAATTAAAATATTATTTAAATTCCGGAAATTATTTTATATATATACAAAGAGCGTTTGCAAATCAATGTACTCTTTCCAGGTGCTTGTTTGACACTTCATAGTCATCTAGTTTCAAGACCTATATTTTGCATCCTCTACTTTTCTTTTTCAAGTCTGCACTTCAAATAATGAAAGTTAAACAATTTATACTATTGCATCTTGTAGATGCTATAGATCTAAAGATGCAGAGTTTAACTCTTTTTATTTTTACTTTAATGGTCAAAACATAGCTTTAAAAAAAATGTGATAAAAGAAAGCATGTATCACAATAAAGTCGAGGCTGTCTGTCAAATTTACCCTCTTAAATTAACTCTAAGATCTAGGCTAATCTATAATAATGTGTATGATTAGCAATCAAGATAGCTAGTTAGCAAGGCCCTATCCATAGACTCAACTATTCTCATGCAATAGATCCAACTTTAAAATTTGATCAAGTCAATTGGCTATTTTATTCTTTAAGAAGAAGCACAAAGCTCTTTCATTGTAAAAATGAAAATGGGGAAGTAATTCGTCTTCATTGAAGAGGCCAACTTAGTTGATATAAAACAACAAAGATATAACTAATTCGAGATATTTTTTGACAGCCAAATAAAAAAAAAAAACACAATATTAGTCCTTTTAAAGTTCAAAAAGCAATGCAATTTAGTTTCTTCTTTCAACATCATCGGCCTAATCTGACAAAAAAAAAAAAAACATTATCGGCCCAAAATAATCATTAATGAAAGAGACAAAACCAATGAAAATTTAACGAAGTTTTCTCAATTCAATGGTGGCAGACTAAAGGGGTCAATCGTCGCCCAGACCCCATCTACCAAAATCTTTTTATATCGTTAGCAAACAAAGTTTAAAAGCAATTATGCCAAAAAATTTAAAGTTAACAAAGTTTTTTTCTCGCTTTCAAATCTCAAATCCCTGATCCGTCAGGCGGGACGGTCAATCGAGGGTCGAGATAGGGACGAAAATGAAATCTCCTTTAAAAAACCCTAAACAAAACGAGAACATACACACCAAAAAAAAACTTGTCTTTAAGCTAAAATCCCCTTCAAAAGCAGGTAGAGTTTGGTTTGGCCTTTACTAGAGAGATTGGAAGCATCTTCTTGTCCCTCGCGACAGCACGTCTCGTATCAATTCTGTCTCTCTCGAAAGACAAATCCGATCCTTAAAAAAATCAGGTGTTGGGCTCCTTTCCTCTGATTTCGAGCCCACGATGATGTTTGAGGAAATCATTGAGCTAGGCTAAAAATTTCGTAGCTCCAGGGGCGGGCTTATGATCATCTTTTGGTGCCATTGTCGGCACACATGATTATAAGATTTGTGAGCTCTAACTTTATCATGAGTACATGAAATTCTTTTTTTAAGGAATTGTTAATTTGACAGTAATGATATTTTCATGAGTTTATGTTATGTGGGTGTGTTTATTTCTCGAAAAATTTCATGATAAAGGAAATTGTTTTCATAAGAATCATTTTCAAGGGAAACGGTTAATTTTTATTTGTTTGGCAATTTAAGGAAAGTGTTTTCTTTCTTATTGAAAGGGAATTTTTTTTCCAATTTAAATTTGTTGTTTTCAGTTTATGAGAGACGTTTTTCCACAACCTGATTAGTTTTCATCATCCAAACATCGAAAGTCAAAAAACAATCTCTCGGAAATAGTGAGTTAAAATGAAAGCATAGGGCTACAAGTGAAAAGAAATCATATGAATCCTCCGTGAATCTAACAAAATCTGACTGTCTGATCAATGGACCATAATCCAAGCAAATATTTGTAGCCCTATTGAAGCCATAGCAAAAAACAATCTCTCGGAAATAGTGAGTTAAAATGAGAGCATAGGGCTACAAGTGAAAAGAAATCATATGAATCCTCTATGAATCTAATAAAATCTGACTATCTGATCAATGGACCATAATCCAAGCAAATATTTTTAGCCCTATTGAACCCATGGCAAAGCCCTTTAGATCACATATATTAGCGTGCAATACTATCTTACACCAATCATTCGATTGTTTTAAAGTAGTCTTATATATAGACTTGTCTTAAAACACACGATGCCCTAGAGGAAATCGCCCCCGGTCCATAATAGGAACAGCTTCTGATAAGAACAAACTTAGTCGCTGAATAGGATGACATAACAAAGTCCTAAACTTCGATATGAATAATGAAGTCAGGATTCCAGATGGAATCGGCCCTTAGACAGTATGAATAGACAATATGAGGACGTCGGAAGGGTTTCCGACGCCTTCGTCTCACTCGAGCAAAGGGTAGGTCGTGATCTCCGATCCTCCTCCGCTAGTAAGATTGGGCTGGTCCGGTTGCAGGCGCAGGGTGTACAAGCGAGCGGCAGCGGCGGCGTCCGTATACCCGATCACAGCCTCGTAATCCCTGCCGTTGTCGACCATTCCGAAGTGCGGGTCGTCCTCCCTCAGATGCTTGATCAGATTGGTCTACACAAAAGAGAGAAAACTGACCGCCTTCAATCATTTTTCCATCAACATAATCCGTAAATGAAGACGGCTGATTCATGTCAATTGGCCGTTTTTGGACATAACTAACAGATGTTTCCACAGAACAACGAAGAAAATAACATCATTAACCAGGTTTATATTAGCCAGGGAGCTTTAATTACCCAGTCTTGCAGGAGACTTTTGTTTATTTCCTCAGCATTCTTTTTCTGCAGTGAGCACCAACCAAGACAGGATCAGGCGAAATAATCGCTTATATATCACAATTGACTAGTTATCAATTCTAGGAAGTAAGAAACTGTACATCCTTAGACATATGTTTCTTTAGAAAAATTCAATCAAATTGGACCGATAACGGGAAGATTAGCATGATCTTTCCGCAAAAGAGATGCGCAAATCGGCTAATCAGGAGAATATAGGGCTTACCTTCTTCCTGGCGGTGTCGATTTGATTGCCGAGCGTCTTGTACTGTTTTCCACGAACAAAAACATTTTAGACCTTTAAGCAATATAAATTCAAGGGAGGAGAAAAGGCTAATAGTTGCATCATGCAATATCTGAAATTGCTACTTCAATCCATTACGACCTATTTTCAAAATTTTAACTAACTTATAATTAATCCAACCCACTAAATATGAGCTTAAAAGTGAGCCTATGACTCATTTTGCTACCTCTAAATACTTGGTAAAGTAATTGACTTTTTCAATAATATGACTTGGTTATACTTGATAAAAAGATTGCATGATTAACAGATTATGTAAACCACGTCTATCTTCATCATTGATCATGTGAGCCACATAATGAATCCTACACAATCGATGGTTGAAATTATATTGATTTACATGATTTATGGACCATACAACAATCTTGTCCAATATGCTTATATAACATTTCTCTTCATTAATTAATTGCTTAGTTTTCGGAGGTAGTGAGTTATAGGGACAAATAGCATAACACGTCCTTTGTCAGTTTCATTCTGGATTTTACCATCGTTTGACGCATTAGCTCCTACATCAAACAAAAGTAATCGCAGTTTCTCTTTTTAGCTACGAGGTATGGCAACAAGAAATCCAAATCTCAACTCAAACATCGCAAATCGAAAACCCATTACGAAACGTTTGCATTATAGTCACTCAGAAAACATGGTTTCTTACACCTGGGTCCTTGTGTATATCGTCTAGACTCCAACACAGTCCTTTTGATAAAAGAGAGAATCGGGTACCTGACCATTAAGTTTTAGCCAAAAGTTGTAAGATCACCCACAAATTTTGCCAGGTTCCATTCTCTCTCTCTCTCTCTCTCTCTCTCTCTCTCACACACACACACAACGCTAGTCAATTAATGGATAATCACCGAATGTTTAACGTCCAAACCAGAAGGAATTAAATAATAAATATTAATGAGTTAACTGACTAAGCATGCAACGCAAGCCTTTGCTTCCTATGCTGCGTGAGAATTAATTCTTGATGAGAGAAATTGGACAAGCACGCTAGAATATAGGCAAAGCAAACCAGCTAATGACCATGTCAGTGAAGTAGCCCGTTTGGAGCTCTTTGAGCACCCGACATGATAAAAATTCCGAAAGCCAAACCAGCGATTTTAGGGTCAATCACGAACCTTCCGTTCACGGATCAGGCTAACGGCGTTGTCCATATCTTGCTCAAGACCGCACAATTCCGGTAAGCTCATGCCATTCAATCCTTCCCCGAACCTCCTCCTGCGCAATCATTTTTACCCAACAAACACAAACGTGGTTAACCCGTCCATGACAAGCTCAACCTCTAAAAGTTACGGGAGAAAAATTTGACTAAGGTAAATGGAACAGGATCTTCTTTTTACCTGACCTCCAGCTGAAGCTTCTTGTTCACCTCCTTCAGCTTCCTCAGGTTCTCTTGCATCTTCTGATGAAAGTGCAGAGAATGCGATTTAAAACAGACTTTCACAAGCAAAGGAATCGAACTAAAGGCCCAAGTACACGTGCATGTGAAGATTTGTTCAGCATATTTTAAGAGGGGGAAAATCGGCAAGATCTGACCTCATAGTGAGAGCTCCAGAGATCAACCTCAAGCGCCTGCTGATACTGATCGTACATCTTCTTCGTTCTAAAACATTACAGCAGGAAAAAAGAAAGAAGGAAAACCAAAACCAAAACCAAAAGGACAACATCTGAGTCAAACAAATCTAGGGTTTTTTTGTTCCTCAGAAGAGATGACTGAAGGAAGAAGAATCAAGAAAAAGAGTAGGGTTTTGTACGAGGTGGAGGGGCTGATGTACTCGTGGAGCTTGCCGGTGCTGGAGATCATGATGATGGAGACCCTTGGCGTCGCAGAGGACGGTGAGCTCGTTCGCCTTCTTGAAGAGCCCGTTCCGTCGCTTCGAGTAGGTCACCTGCCGGTTCGTCGTGTTCTCTATCAGCTTGATCTGGATCTTCCCCCTCGCCATCTCCCTACCCCTCTCTCTCTCTCTCTCTCTCTCTCCTCTATCTCTTTTCTCTCTCTCTCTCTCTCCTGGGACCTCGAAATGAAGAAGAACAAAAACCACCGAGCTAAAAGAGAGAGAGGGAGTTCAGGGAGGAGGGGGGAAAGGGAGCTTTCTTTTTTGCCGTAAACGGAAAGGGCCATGCTAAATTGGTGAAAGGTGGTGTACGAAGTGATGAAACATAGTAAGTGCCATGTTTGCAGTTTCGGGGCTTCCTTGATTTGAAACGCATTTCCACCTTCACCGTTGCCCGGCCGTCCGACCCCAGACCCAGTGGCGCATCGCACGGTTCACGGACCATGTAAATCTCAGACCATTCCCCGCCGTCGATCCCGCGGGTCTCGCCTCGGGGATCATGCGATCGACGGTCCGTAGGGTCTGAAAATTCGGTGCAGTATTTTTTTTTTTCTCTCCATCACTGAATAACGGACGTGTTTTCGTATGCCTCTTGTAGCCTTCCTCGTAAATGCATACGGTTGAGAATAGAAGAGGGTTGTGTTTTGAATTTTTAGAACACCAATTACGTTCTTTGCAAGAAAAGCTAATCTACCGATAATTATAACACTTTTTTTTTATATGATTGCTTAGCAACAAATTTGTCAACATACTCCTAGACCATACCGGAGGGTTTCTTAATAACTCGAGGAAATTTCTTGGAATTTGGTGATTCTTGAACGACAAATCATATCAACTGTTCATCAGGAACTTTTCAGACATGGCTCCGTTTGTTTGGTAGGGATCATTAAAAAAGCCCCACGAAATCCTTGGTGGAGTAACTTGATGCAGTTCAACTTTTTGCCTCCTCCCCGTCCTCCTTGTTCCTCAGACAAAAACCTGGATGTGATCGATGTTGTAGGCTAATTAGTAATTCCATTTGTCTGTGGGATTTTGATTTGATATCATTTCCTTTTGGGAGTTGACAGAAACGGCGGACCAGAAGGGGGGAGAATCGGGAACCCCAGTTACCAGCCGAGGAACACCTCTCCGTCGTCTTGTGATTTTGTAGGACCTGATCCTTAGCCCTTCATCCAAACTTTTCCATTTGAGTTTTCCAGACTTCCGAGAGCAAACCCTATCGCGACTATAGTAGTCCAGCTATTTTCTTTTTTGTATTTCAATACGATCTTTTGTGAATTTTTTTGAAGCTTCGTTAACTTGAACTTGAAGCTCCTTCAAAATCTTAATCCACTCGAGTACAGAGATAACTAGTCAAGACCAACGAGGTCGCTAAATCTTAATATTAATCTTGATAGATGGGTAGAGTTATTATGACACAAGCTAAACATGTCATAAATTAAATAAGACCCTTATAATACGCCTAAATGTGGTAGCTAAATCGACGAAATGAGTTAGGGCTCCAAACAGTTGGGTTTCTATCGAAATTGAAGCCCCTAGTCAAAGCATATCGAGCCTTTTCTCCAATGAATGGTGACTGAGGTTCAAAAAATAAAACGATAGGGAAATGTTTAAAACATCGGATACATATAATTACCGTTTTGAACGTCCCTAATTACCAAGACAAGTGAAGTGAAGGGGCTTTTTCCTAATCATCCAGCACCATCAAAGCCAAAGGTCTGAAGCACCGGGGAAACAGTCGGTCCTTCAACTGCATCAGCATCGGCAGTCCACGACTATCTCCACGCGAGGTAACAATGCCAAGGAGCACGAGCTAATTAAAGGTTTGCTCTCTCCATGTCTCGAACTCATGATCACGTGACCGACAAGACAAGCACACGACCGCACAGAGCAATAACGTTCGGGGGACAATCGAAGGTGTCCACCCATCTCCATCTCTGTATCCTTAGCAGGGGCCTAGCTAATTAGCAGCAGGGCAACTTAAGCAGCATATAATAGGCCTCCGCTGTTGTCCACATCCTCTTCCAGGGTAAAACCGGACCTGCATGCCATCGGTCCATGCATTCCTGAAGCAGAAAGCTCCCTCGGGACTTGAAGGCTAAAGAAACAGCTGAAGCCTAAAATTGTCATATGGGCAAATAGCCTGAAGGAGTAGCTGTAGCAACAATGCCTTGGTTTTGGCGCATCGTACGAACTCGGTTTTGCGACGGTGTTAACGTTGTTTAGTCTCGAAGTGTAGTCATTTCGCCTCCGTGCGTCAAGTCTAATCGCATCCTCCTAAGCTCTAATCACAAACTGCGCCCATCAAAAGAAGATTGGGGATAAAACAAAAGGTCTCGTCGCCAACTTTTGAAGCCGGCTTCTCACTTTTCCCCTCGAAAATAAACTCCGTGTCCAAGCCCAAGTGAGTTCACTTGTCGACGGTCGAAGCCCAGTACAAACATCGTTCGAATTGTGGTGAAGTTGCCACCCGAAAGCTTTGCTGCTCATCAGGCCCATTTATCAAACCGAGAGTCCACTACAGATCCCTCGTAAAACCCCCACGTTGCGTCGTGTTGAACTCTGTTAGAGTTATAACCGTTAACGTTGAACCCCGCAGAACGCGAAAGAGACCACGTTCGCTTTCCGGTCAAACTCCAAAGGAAAACTGCTCCCAAATCTGAAAATCGAAACTTGTCGGATCGTACGGAGCAGTCAGCCTAGAATCAAGAATCAGACTGACCATCTCACCGCCATCCCTCTTATACTCTCTCTTCCCTTGATCCGATCCAAGTCCATGCACGAGAGATGTCGCCGCATTCGAGCTCGCTCGTTCTCTTCCTCCTCGTTCTCGCGCTCGCGCCGTTCTCGCGAGTCTTGATTCCGGTCGATTCAAGAACTCATCCCGGAGACGTTCGAGTCCTCCAAGCTTTCAAGGCCGCGATCGACCCGAAGTCCGTGTATCCCGGATCCTGCGTGAGCTCCTGGGACTTCTCCGTCGACCCTTGCGACCGCGTCTTCAGCGACCGCTTCACCTGCGGCCTCCGCTGCGACCTCACCGTCTCCAACTCCTCCCGCGTCACCGAGATCGCCCTCGACTCCGCCGGCTACTCCGGCTCCCTCTCCTCCGTCCCCTGGGGCGGCGGCGTGCCTTACCTCGAGACCCTCGACGTCTCCTACAACGCGTTCGCCGGCTCCGTCCCCGGCTCCCTCGCCCGGCTGACTAGCCTCCGCCGGCTCCGGCTGTCCCGGAACTCGCTCTCTGGCCAGGTCCCCGCCTCGCTCGGCTCGCTCGCCGCCCTCGAGGAGCTCAGCCTCGACGGCAACAACTTCCGCGGGGGCATACCGTCGAGCTTCAACCGTCTGGCGAGCTTGAAAAGGCTCGAGCTCCAAGGGAACAACTTCTCGGGCGAGCTGTTGTCCGATCTGGGCTCGCTCAGGAGCCTGCATTTCCTCGACGCGAGCGACAACCGCTTCTCCGGCGGAGTCCCGGAGGCTCTCCCTGCGTCGCTGGTGGAGCTCTCGCTCCGGAACAACCGCCTGCGAGGAGACCTCCCGGAAATCGTCGGCGGAGCGGCGAGGCTCCTGCAGGTCCTGGATCTGAGCCGGAACGAGCTGACCGGCGCTGTGCCGGCGGCCCTATTCGAGCACCCGTCCCTCGGGCAGCTCACGCTCTCGCATAACAACTTCACGTCCTTTCACGCGCCGCCCTCGGCGGGTGCGAACAGCAGGTCTGCCGATTCATGTTGTCGTATGAAATTTGAATTTTTATCATTTCAAAATATTATACTCTCAACGCGCTAATCAAAAAGATATTTAAATTCTTCCTTTAATTTATCAATATTCGTCTAAAAAATTTGATGTCCCTACTGAATAGCAGGCTGGTGGCCGTGGACCTGAGCTACAACAATCTCCGGGGGCTATTGCCGGGGTTCATTGCGGCAATGCCGAGGCTGTCGGCACTGTCCCTGGAGCACAACATGTTCACGGGGATGATACCGTCGCAGTACGCGCTGAGGGTGAGGGACGCCGCCACCGGCGGGACGGCGGCGATCGGGAGGCTGCTGCTGGGCGGGAACTACTTGTTCGGGCCTATACCGGGCCCGCTGGTGGGCCTGAGGCCCGGGTCGGCGAACGTAAGCCTGGTGGACAACTGCCTGTACCGCTGCCCCGACGAGTTCTTCTTCTGCCGGGGCGGCGATCAGAAGTCCCCGGCGGATTGTAAGAGCTTTAGCCCCACCATTCCCTAGACAAAAATCAGAGTCTGATAAAAGATTGAATTAGCAGATTTGGGTTCATAAGTTGGTGTATTCGATCGGGGAAAGTCCATACGGCTTATATTTTGCAATATCCTGGTTGATGGGTTGATATGCGACGGTCACCGACATGTCAGACACGGCACGTGAGCCCGATCCGGAGTGACAAGCACGTGCGTCCCTGCTCGTAGATAATTATTGTCTTCTCTGGTGGATCTTATCGAAGATATACGTATTTTTAAGACGGCGTCGTATCTACTCATGGAAACTCGAGAACGCATTATTATAGTTATTATTGTCGTTAAGTCCCATGTGCAGCATGCTCGCATTGCCGGTGGGCGACCTCATCGCATTTAAGAGCCATCACATGGCCCATTTATGTTCTCCGATCCGACGGTCAAGAAAATCTTCCGGCTGCAAGGGAGTTCACCGAAAGACTTCTCTCGAAACGACGAGGCGTCGATGATCATAGGCCATTGATCGCGGGGGTTTTAGTTTTGCCGTCGGGCCAATGCAACGCAACTAACAGATTATGATCACGTTCTTACACCCCTTGAGAAAATGGTTGCTTCTACGATTAATAATGGTCGTAACATAACTGCTTTTTGACCCATTTTGCTCCACGTGTCCATCCTCCACCTCATGTAGATAAAAAAACCTATCTCCTCTACAGATACACGCACGCTCTCTCTCTCTCTCTCTCTCTCTCTCTCTTTGCTTGCCCCGGTGTGACACTTTGGATTAATTCACACGGAAAATTGTTTGATTCAGTCTTATCATATTCTGTACATACTTAGTATTGGAGTTCTAATGCTAAACAAAGTTGTTCCGTTTCAAAATATGTCTTGTGAGTTAATTTCAGTTCCGTACATATAATCTAGGGACATTTGCTCGCTGTTGGGTGTGCAATTCAATTCATTTCCACCCTGTTTGCCAGTCTAGAATCCTGCCGGGAGTTGCACATTTTTCGACCCTCTCATCCTCACGATTACTCCCCATCCCTTGATAGTCTCGGATTTTACACTCAACCTCTACTAACCCGCGTCGCCGCTTATAGTCTTGGTATCATCCGCTATCTGAGTTTGAGATTGGTAAGCTTACAACCGCAGTAGACACGAGCTCACTGAAATACCACAACTCTGCCCCAAGGTTGGCGTGGCTTTGCTGGTTCGAGTCTCGCAGCAAAATTCATGCAATGCGAAGCGCCTTCTGAAAAGCCTGATCGCCCAAAAAGGCGAGAGGCCTTAAACTCAACAGCCCAGAAAGAAATCCAAAGCGTCTAGGCCCAGATTGAATTGACAGGGCCACGTCTTCCCGTTTTTAGAACTTCCACTCGATTGCTTAGCAATCAATCACTTAGGCTTAGGCCCCCATTTGGTATACATGAATGAGGCGATCGGATTATAAAAGAAATCGGAATGAATTATAACGTATCGGAATGTGAATTAATGTAAAAAGTATTGCAATTGGCAATGCATCGAACCAAAAAACTTGTCTTATTATGGTGTCAGTTTTAATCTTTCAAATTGTTATATATGATAGCAAAGGTCTATTACTGTATCCAGTTGTTCTATCAAATTTTACCATATCTCGAGATTAAATAATAATCCACTGGTATGCTTGCCTTTATTTTATCCATTCCCATGGATTCTCACTCATTCCCACCTCTCCCATATTAGTAAAAATGCAGGTTTTACATCGATTTTCATTCTCAATTTCTATGTTTATTCTGCCTCATTTCAACTTGTCAAACGGTATCGAGAAAGGGAACGGGGCTTCCATTACCATTATGACGATTTCATTCTCAATATCCAAATCTCTTTTACGCATAAGATCGCACGAATCAAAAGGATTCAAAGACCTCTGACGGCTTTTTATGGGTGAGTAATTTTTAACTAACAATTCCGTAAACTTTTCTTCTTTCATTACGCAACAAAGCATTTGCAAGTTGCTTCGCCAAGTTCAAGCAAAAGTATCAACCTAAAAGCTTGGTGGGTTATTCGATCTCAACAAGTTCTAGCTTCATCCCCCACCTTAATAAATCATTTTCTAGGTCGAAAAATGAGAGGGTTACTCGTGCAATATAGTAATGTTTTAAGGCATGGCTGTCCATATTATCGGGTCCCCACGGAGAGACGTGAAGGCCATGTCCCGTATCAAATGCATCAATTTCTTGAAGCCCATGCCCATCCCCATCTTATGAGGAGAAATTGGTCATCTTTCTAGGAGTTTCCTCTTGGCAATTTTTTTTTTAATGAAATCAGAGTGCACGTAGGTGGTCCATGAAATTGGTCAGGCTGATCCGAAACCCTAGCCTCCATGGGCTTTGACCACTCAAAGTTAGTGAAAAACAAATTTTTAAATGATTTCGAAACGCGTCATTCCATTAATATAAGATAATCCTTACATGTTGGTACTATGAGTTTAATTATTTTTTCATAGAAAGATAACAGCTCACGTGTGGTAAATTGATTTGACAGACGAGAGTAGATAAATTCTTTAGACGTCTGCAAATCGGATTACTTTTCTAATATTTATTTCTTGGATTTGTTATTTTTCTTGCATTTAATAAAGAATAATATCCACTGGTGAGAATAACACACAGCGCGAGGTAATGAGAAAGGTGTTTTGTGCATTGGTTACATTACCGATTGATATAATCCACTAATCACATTATCCAAGTTAATGATGTGTCTAAGTTTTAGAAATTCTCAAATTTAATTGATCAAGTTTTTTCTTCGCTATCCAACATTCAAGGGAAAGAAAAAAGGAAAAAAAAAAAGAACGATACATTTTCAATCCATCGCTAGTAGTCACCAATCACGACCCTCCATTAAGAGTCGGCCATTCCCAGACTTGGAAAACCATTGACCAACTAATAATGCTTTTGCCAAACATAATCTCTTAATCCAACTTGAAAATGAAAAATGATTACGCATTTTATGTATCTTAAAAGAAAAATCAACTCCAGACACAAATCATTGTGACTCCTAAGTTCTAACCTCCGAAAGACACAAATCATTGGGATTTATAATGATTTCATACCTTATCTTAAGTTCTTAACTACTCGACTTTAACACATCAATAAATATCCGATCGAAAACAATAGAGAATTAGAGTCACATTCACGTCAACTTGACCTAGCTAAGGTATTCATTCATTTTGTACGGTTGAATATCTCATCCGTACTAAGCAAGATCTAAAAGTGGTAACGTAATCAATCTTTCGATTAGTTAAATCCGAAAAAGGGGTCATGTTGCATAAACCCATTACTAGAAAGTTCAATTTGGATAATCGATGTCGAGGTAATCGAGATTTACATGGCAAATGCAAAACACTTACCTTTTCGCATTTAAAGAAAACTTCCTTCCTCTCTCTCTCTCTCTCTCTCTCTCTCTGTGGTAGCTGGGATCTTGTTGTCGTTAAAAAGGGTTTTCCATTCTCCCAATCCAACGCATCCTTAATCCGCACAATTGCTGAAGATAACGAGGTAGCTAACTGCTTGCTGGCTCCAAATTATCTTATAGCCACTTAGACCATGAAAAATGCTATAAATAATTTACTTATATTCCCTGCAATCTGTCCCCTCCATGATGCAATTATTGGACCGTCGTCGAGGATAGCCGAGCGTCGCAATTTAATATTGTTTTTAATTGAATGTCTAGAGTATCCTAATTCGTGATAAATTATTTTAATCGAGTGCCCAGAATAGTCTAATTTCATGTGCTCTTTACTGGGGCGTATGCAAGGTTGCTGCATCTGAGCGCCCATGTCTATCCTCTTCAAGTATGTATATTTATATTCATATATACATATAGGGGCTATTTTAATTTCTTTGTTTTATGCAACGATATGTATGCTCATGACCCGTGAACTTCCTTTTAAAATATTTACTTAGTGCAACTTATTCAAGAATTTATGATTGGAATGGAATGCGGTGGTTAATTTTGGTCAACAGATATCATAGATATTAACCTCTTTATAAATGGAAGTGCTTGCCAACTTTACGTCTTTTCCAGGCATCTTGATAAATACATAATTATCAGCTTATCTAGAATAGTTTGAACGTATCTCCGACTATGTTGAGCTTCCTTGACTTTGTTGGTTCTTAGGAAATTTTTCATCAATTGAAGAACACAGGTATATAGATAAAAATTAAGGGAGGGACGAGGAGGGCAATAGAAAAAAGGCCTTCAGATGCGATAAGAGTTGAATTAGGTACATTGCCAATAACGACTATTCTACATAAGTTCATCATTAGGTTCTTCTCCTCGGGGTAAAATCTGATGGTCGTGGTGCAGTAACTAAGTGGAGCATTAAGATCATCGAATGTACCGACAAGCCGAAGCAAATGACAAACTAGCTTAGGCACTTTGGTCTTACATTTGCCTTGCACACATCCTGGTCATCATTTTGACCGATAATTCCGAGTAGGATTCACATTGGAGAGATCCTCTTTATTCAACGATATGACCTATGGTGTCTATGGTCAAGGCGCATTTAAGGCTATTGATTACGATATTAAAGAATAATTCAAATCGAGAAGCAAACAAGGCAACACGCAAGACAAGGTGATAAGTGCTCAACTTGCACAAAGCATGGGGTTGTTTGTGCTTTTAGGATCGCACATATTTTTGCACGAAGCAAAACCTACCGAAAAAAAAAAAAAAACAAAAAACAAAAATCTGGTCGCAGTATAAAAAAGCTGGGTAACCCAGATAATAATAATAATAATAATAATAATAATAATAATAATAATAATAGGAAAATAAAATTGATATAATAATAAGATATTCCGTCCATTATTGCTGCTGGGAGTGGACAGTGCGATGCGGACTTCCCCTTTTTTCAACCCCACTGCCGCTCCTCAGATCTTCTGAAAATCGTGAACGGAGGGAATCGATCACGTTCACATCCATCATGACCGAAAAAAGCGATTTTCGTCTTCTTGCGGAAAGGGGATGGGGCCCACCACTTTGATTATTCTGCTCCCCATAATTATCCCATTAATTTAATCATTTAGCTGTACCATCGTCCCCCGTTTTTCTTCGCAAAGCGAGAGGACTAGGTGGCAGCGATCGTTTCGTTGCTTGTACGAAGCCAACAGGTTTTTCCCGCGTGTACACATCGTGGAAAGCAGCTTAATCGTGCGATTTAATTACGCAAATGGTACGTCCAAGAATAGATTAATCAGCAAATGATGGTACCACTTGCCCCTTTCTCTCCAAATCAATGGAAGCTATTGGCTACGGAATGAGGACCATTGCGATGCCCCGAGGGGTTAAGGTGGCATGACGAGAAGGGTTGTTTATGACTTTTGATTATGGTGATTAATGACTTTGTTTAATTGATTAGGTAGGGCAAAAGGACCAATGAAAGATGCTAGCAGAGGTAATTAAGTTGAATTGACCGATTGATACCTATTACTTTGTAATAAAACACGTGATTTCAGCTCTCTTTTAATCGGTTGATTTGATGTCGGCAGCACAGAGGTCAAAATTGATGAGCGGTGTTTCATTTACCTAAGAAAATCATCATGAGAACACGAGTGTCATGTTTTAGAAATATCTAACAAAGTAATCGAAAGAAGTGAATAATTGATAAGTCAGCAATCTAATAAATAATTGACAGGACAATTACATGACCTTGCTCCTTCAAAATAATGATGTGTGAATCACATTATCATGATGATACAAATAAAGTCACTAACATCATGTTTCATGCACAAGGGTTTATATCTTGAATGATTTATGCCTTGTAATCCATTCAATCAATTTGGCATGTTGGAATTTGAATATTGCGACATGATTATCGAATGTTTTGTGCCGGGTTTCAACCTAAATTTGACACAACGAGATGGTGGTACGAAAGCACGAATTGCTGGCCAGCGAGTATTACCAAATCCTCACCTAAGTGGTGCTCGAGCGAGCGACGCTCATCCCACGCACCCCCGCACACAGGCGCACGTACAAAAGTGTGCACACTCACGGGGACTCAATCGAACAAATGAACAAAATACATGTGCAAAACGGGGCGAGAAGAGAACGACGATGAGTCATATATTATCTCGTTCGCGTCCATAAATCCCGTCAATTATGTTTAATGAAAGGAGGGTATATGTGCAAATTTTTAAATTTCAGGGAGTGTATGGAAAGTTTCAACAACTAGTCAGCAGAAGGAGAAAGAAAGTTGCAGCTATAGCAACATAGGCAGCGGAGGGCCCCCCCCCCGTCTTGGTCAATTTGTCCTTTCTGTTTTCAATCCTACTTCGTAATTCTCATCGAGAATTTGCTGGAATGCAGAAAGTAAATGCACGCTTTCAAAAGCGGCGAGGGTTGTTCCCCCCCATCTCCGGCATTTTAACTTACTTTTATATGTACCTTTTATAGCCCTTTACATAATTATTGCTCTACTTGTTCAGCAAGGTGGAAAAGACAGAGTAAAATTTGGTCAAAGATAAAGGACAAGAAGGTTAAAAAAAGAAAAAAAAAAAAAGGACAAGAAGGTGAAAGAAAGAATTTGACCGTTCAATTTCCATCAAGATGTTGTTGCACCAGAAAAAAAATTCCTAAATTATATAATCAACCTCATCTTCATTTTCTTTTTTGAATTGTAAATAGATGTCTAAGTTATCTAAAAATTAGATCCGACGCTTACTTTCTAGGAAAGAGTCTGTGTATAGTGGTAAAAAAAACAATAATGTCGATTTTTCCTTTTTTGTCGTTTCCATGTAAAATTAGACTCGTGAGTTTTACAATCAACTTATAACGCTGCATTACGAAATGAAAATACATGTGAATGGAATGCAGCGTCGACTATTGTACGAATCAAGGATCGACGTGGCCCTTCACGAACAATAATGCTCATCGATTATTGTAGGAATTAAGCGATACGAGAAGAGGGAGGAATGATGTTTCTATTGGCTCTATGGGGGCCTGTGATCGAAATGCAGCCTTTCTTTCATGTGGGGAGGAGGAGCAGTTGGGAGTTCTTTTATCAAGCGTGGTACTTGTCACAACACGAAAGAGCTGGAAGTGAGAGAAGCCCCCCCATGTGGGGGCTGGTGCTGTCTGTCTTATAAAACTGCACTGAACAAGTTCGAGGTTAAGAGGAGGACCACAGGGTTGCTTCTTTGCTTTGATGCGCAACTCAGGAGGAGAAAGGAAGGAGAGAGAGAAGATGGGATGGAATAGATTTATTAGGAATCTGATGCAGCACTGTCTTTTGTTTGGACGGATTTTGAGCGGCAATCATGGATTTCGAGGCAGGGAGGGAGGGAGGGAGGGAGACCTTTGGATTTTTGCGAGATACTGAGAGGAGTTCGAGATGGGAATTGGCCAAATAATGGAGGGGCAGCACCAGATGGTCCCCCCCGGACAAAGGAGCCTGGAAGTAAAATACCTTAATCAGAGGAGTGGATTCACTGTACTACCACTACCACTAGGTAGGTATGGATTGGAGCCCTCTGGATTTGAGAGTGGATTTCCCATTTTGAAACTTATGCTTTGAGGAATTGACATTTCCTTATCAATGTCGTTTGGTCATGGAGATTATTGTTTACTTGGAAAAAACCTGTTTTTGAAAGATTGTTTTCCAGCTTTCCGGTATTTTAATAATGAAAAAGTAATCGATCTTCAGAAAATGTTGCTCGTAAACTGAAAACAACATACTCAAATCGGGGAAAAACGACTTCCCTTTCCGGCAAGAAAGAAGTCGCTTTGCCTAAATCACCAAATGAATGAATATTAACCATTTTTTCTTGATAATGATTTTCATGGAAAACATTTTTATATGTCGTGACGTTTTTAGTGAAACAATAAGGAAAACTATTTTTGAGAAATTGTTTTCCAACTTTCTAATATTTGGATGACGGAAAACTTAGTGGTCGATGGAAAATGTTTTCCACGAGTTTGGATTGAAGGAAAATGACTTCCCATTTGGGTAAGAAGGAAATCGATTCCACGAAATTACCAAACAAATGAAAATTAATAATTTTTCATGGAAAATATTTTCTTTATCATAAAGTTTTTAGTGCAATAAAAACACTATTTTCCTTCTCATTTTCATAATAGTTTGCCTTAGCAATTTCTCTCTCTCTAGTCAAGCTCCTAAGTCACGAACGGACCAAGCCATGATCACCCACGTAGGACGACTCGCTCACTGAGGGTGTTGTCACCTTGTGCTAGGGACCATACTAGGTTCGCCATGCTGAATTGGCGTCGCTCGGCAAAGCCCAATCTAGTGGATCGATTTGGCAACGCGACCCTTGAGCTCACCCTTGCCCTCATTGAGGAGAAAGGAAGAAGAGACGATTTATGGGTTTTGGATAAAACTTCCTAAATCTTTAGGGTTTTTAAATCCAAAGGAATCAAGTACAATTATCCATCCAAATATAGAGAATTTCAATTTGATAAGGTTACAATTTATCTTGTCATTGTGCAATAGTTTATACTTTTCTTGAACTTTATTTTTTTAACCATCTACATTTAAAATTTTGCATGATTCCAGTCACTACAAATCTTTTGATACATATGATCATCGAGATTTAAAGTCGTGAATCTCTTTTATGAAACAATTTTGTAGTAGAGACCTTCGAGTTGTGCCTCATTCATCTCATAAAATAATTTTTTAGTAACTTTATTGTTAACGTTAGTGGGTGGTTAATTGCAAGCTCGCCCCCACAAGTTCCCCTTCCACACTTAAATATAATTTCTCTATCTTCAATTAAAGCGGTGCACATGGTAGTAATAATAATAATAATAATAATAACAATAATATAATAATTTATTATGATTATAATAATAAAATCATTCCCTCCATCGTACGTATGACATTACAATTTTATTCCACACTTACTCGTTAAGAGAATATTTTATCTCTAAAATATATTGGATATACCGGAGACGGACAACAACTTCAAAAGTTAATTTTAGTTATAATACAGATAAACTATATGTTACATTGAAATTGGATAAAAGGATACCAATTTGATTCGAGCATTGCAATGATACTATCTAATCCTCAGCTACATGAGACTTTTATGCCATTAAGTTGTTCGACGACACCCATTAGGATACCTTCACTAGTCTTCTTTTATTATTCTAACTAGACATGATTTTAATAAAACTTCTGTCTCCCGTATGTTTATTGAATTCATGATGCTTGTTTTCTTTTCGACAAGCCGAATCATACGCGTATAAAATAGAGGAAGTGTTATAATTAGATAAGAATACTTCAACTATAAGCTTGTTTCATGTCATTTCTTCAATCAATCAACAGCATAATGTGGTTAGAATCATTTATTTGCCAAAATATAATTATTTTGTTTCATGCTATAAACACAATATTTTATTTGATTCCTCATTAGCTAACACCAATTATTGATAGAAACTTAGCTTTAGATATGATATTTTTGTAAAACATCGTGCTTTAGATAATCTTACTAAAAAATGTAAGCATTTATCGTTAATGATACAATTGATGTAACATCCTGGTAACAAATTCTTTGTTTAGAAAGATAGTAAGATGTAAGGCCATCTGTACTCGTAAGTTTCCTTAGCCTTCTAATAAGTTAAATGAGAGAATTTACTGAATTCATCATGTTTGCCAAATGAGACTGTACCATGAAGATATTAATTTACACGGACCGTACGAGGTTAACATAGATCAATTATAAGACTATGTACATAAGGACTGGCATTCAAATAATGATAGGCTTTATATAGTGCGCATAGGATGACGATAGACCGATAAAGTACTGTAACCATAAAGGGCCATCGAATAAGGAACAAGATCACCATGTGATTCTAACAAGCATATAGTTATTCTAACCTTATGCACAATCTTTTGGGCATTTGTTGGTCGAAAGTAACCTTCTCGGTTCCTTTGATTTACCAAACACGACCGATCTCATTTTTCTATTTTCGACATAAGATATTTCTTTTTTAAGGAGAATCTTTTTCCACTTTGCATATATTAACCAACTTGCCCTCCATCGCCTGAATCTTGATCCATCTCCTCTCTCTCTCTCTCTTGCATCATTCCAGTTCTTTTTTCTTTCCCATACCGTTGAAAGGCCACTCTTTTATTGTTCAACTTCAAGCCCGCAACTCTCTCTCTCCAAACCCATTTCCATTTTCGTCCCAGTTTCAACGCCTCTCTCTCTCTCTCTCTCTTTCGCAGGGTCAAATTCTGGGAAGCTTGAAGGAAGAGAGGGAGAAGAAAAGATCAGGAGGAGGAGGAGGAGGAGGAGGAGGACCAGATGAAGATCCTGTGCGACGTGTGCAATAAGGACGAGGCGTCTGTGTTCTGCACCGCCGACGAGGCGGCGCTCTGCGGGGGCTGCGACCACCGCGTCCACCACGCCAACAAGCTCGCCTCCAAGCACCAACGGTTTTCCCTTCTCTCTCCTTCCCCTAAGGAATTCCCTCTCTGTGACGTCTGCCAGGTAACTTGCCTTTTTTGCCTGACCTGCTTTGCTGCTTTTTTCCTGTAAAAAGCCCGCTGTTCCATGGAGCAAGTTTTGCTTCTTCTTTTTTGGGTTCGTTCCGGGGTCTGTTGCTGATTGCGGCAAAAATGAAAAAAAAAAAAAAAAACTGGTCTTGGTTGGTTGTAGGAGAGGCGAGCGTTCTTGTTCTGTCAACAGGACCGAGCCATTCTCTGCAGGGAGTGCGATCTCCCGATACACACGGCCAACGAGCATACCCAGAAGCACAGCAGGTTCTTGCTCACGGGGGTGAAGCTCTCCGCCACGTCGGAAGTCTACACGTCTGCCGCCAGCAGTGCCTCTCCGTCCAACGGATGCGATTTCGTCCCCGACTTCAGGTCCGAGGCATCGTCCTCGATCAAGAAGCCGGTCTCTGTTTCCGCGGCGATCTCGGGCCCTCGAAAGGCAGCGGCGAGCGCGGCGTCAGCGGCGGCTGCTTCCGCGGCGGCGGCGAACAACAAGGATGGGAACAATAACGGCATGTTGGCCAGCCAGGAAAGTGGCTCCAACGGGTCAACGAGTAGCATATCGGAGTACTTGATAGAGATGCTGCCAGGCTGGCACTTTGAGGACTTTCTTGATTCCTGCTCTGCTTCCTTTGGTTTCTGTAAGGTTTGCATTGACCCATCTCTTTCTTTGGTAGTTCTGATTCATGGTCGGGAAACTTTTATTTCTTTTCTTGCTTTCTTATCAAATCTAGGATAAGATTTCTAGAAACAACAGTACTTTGGAGTTGACAGCTGGTTTTTATGATCCTTGGGTTTGCAGAAAGATGATGGTTTATTGCCATTCACGGACAATGATAACATGAGTTCCTTCTCATCTGAAAGTTTGGGAATTTGGGTCCCTCAAGCTCCAACCCCTGTGCCGTGTAATCAGTCGCCTTACCTAAATGGTGGGATCATAGGAGGATTCAAGCAGACAAAAGAGCCCGCGACCACGAGGCCCGGCAAGAGGTGGAACGATGATGTCTTCGCAGTTCCAGAAATCAGTCCTTCATCAGCGGGATTCAAGAGATCTAGACCCTTTTGACTGCCAATTTAGGAAGCTGGTGCCATCCATCTTGTGAAGAAGAAGGAGAAGAAGAAAGCCTCAAGCTAATATTTTTCCAACATGGCTTTGAGTTTCCCTCTACTTTTCTAACCTGTACCTCCATGTTTGATCTGTTTTGAAGTTTGATCTTCCCCTTGGTTTCTCCTTGCGAATGACCCTTCCCGGGTCAGGTCAGGTCTCATAATTTTGTCCCTGTTTGGCTGGCTCTGTACTGGCGAAAATGCTTGTAAATAGTTACCGAACTTCTAACTCTTGCTTTTCTGCCAACTAGTAGGAAATCTCTCTCGTTCGGTATAGCCCGAAAGTTTTTTCTGTTACTCTTTCCTCCTCCTCCCTCCTCCTCCTTTTAGGGGGGCCAAATGTCCATTGTCTGATTCAAGTACATTCAAGAGAATTCAGGACAAGGAAAGGTGATCTGCAATCATGACTACAAAAAGAAGTAATGAGGGACATGCCCGATTCCTGTTTTTTGGTAGGGTCCTGTTTGTATTATTAGGGGATATCACTGTTTGTAGTGGAAGAAGATGGGATGGGATTACATTGGAAGTGGTGATCATGGTGGTGGTGGATGGATGGTTATGATGGGAAATCAGACAGAAAAGACCGCAAGGATGGAGGAGGCTGAAAAGAGGAGAGGAGGTGTGAGGAGGGGCTTTTGTCTGCATTTAGAAGAAAAAACTCTTTTCGTAGCAGTCGTAATTATCTTGGCCCTGCCATTTAAAGCACGTTCCATTAGAGGGAGATAAGGTCAAATTTTGCTTTATTCCCCCTCTTATTTTTGCCCCTTTGATTCCCAAGTCTCGAGCTTTTTTTTACACGTTCAAATGATTAGCACGGGAGATTCTTTCGCCTGCACTTATTTGAGTTCATACAGTTGATGTCGTCTTTACGCTATTTGTTTGTCGTGTGAAAGGATAATAATAAGTTTTTATAGAATGCGGTCACAATCACATTACCTTTCAATATCTTTGACAGGCTTTGTGAAGATTTCTGCATCTTTTGTATATAAATTCATTGGCGAATACCCTTCTCTACTCTCGGCTTAATTAAACAAAACTACACGCTAAGTTCGTTAGATCTGGTTTCCTATTTATTCCCAGTAACTTAAAAAAGGGAGGAGCGAGCCTTCTTGGCCCAGCCAGCTCATTGATTAAGCTTATAATAACAACCTTAACAACTGGCTTAAGCATATAATCATGGGTTATCATTAGCTGCCGGCCTTCGGAATGGAAGAAATATCACCTCGTGGTCTTATTTTTAATTAATTGTGCTTGGGGGCATCTTGAGTCGGCTGCGTGTGCCAATTATGTACATGGCGGGTTGACTCTTTTACATTGTGAATTCATATGCTGCATACTATCAATGGGAAAACAAAAGGTGAATTTGACGGTCAGAACGATCACACCCGATGTATATGACGATAAGAGAATATCATCACGTCGTATTCAATGAATGCCCGGAGAGTGAATTTTACGGCTGCCCCACCTTTTTACGTCCTTCTGCAAATCCCAAGGTTGCTAAGACCTGAACCCAAATCGCAGATGAGAAGTCGCTTTCCTCCTACCCCACAATCTCTCTCTCTCTCTCTCAAACTTGTGATTGAAGGACTTATCTAAACTTAAGAAAGCCTGGTGTTAGGTCCTAAATCATGATCTGAGATATTAAAGGTGGTGTTACGTCTGCTCATTGTCTTAAGGCAGAAGATCGTATCGCCAGCACTAGTGTGGCTGTCGCCTTCAAATGGTTCTCATCAGCCTTCTCGCGCCGGGCAATTCCATGTGATTCCTTCAATCATGGAATCGATGGATTTATGTCATTCGAGTGTGCACGAATTGTCGACATAGCCTAGCTCCGCATAATCTGCCGGCAATTTGGTATTCATCGTCGATTTTCAAATACCGGAATCAAAAAGAAGGATGTTACTGGGATAAGTGAGCGGCAACTTTTACTCAGGGAAAAAAACATCCGATTCGGCTTAATCTCCAGGTTGGCGCAACTGGGTCTTTAGATGAACGCGGATGCCAAATTGCAATTTTGTATTTGTCGAGATTGGACATGTCGGGCTCACATATTCTTGGCCCACCCTCTCGTACATGGCTAAGCCGAACTTATTCCCTCCCCCCCCCCCCCATCATGCACATCTGTGAAAGGGACGGTGAACGACCATGGGGGATCATTCCTCCGGCGTGAATCCAGAATCCTCGTAATGTTTTAGACAGTTCTTGGGGTATGTTTGGTTCGCGGAGGCGGACAAATAGAGTCAGTAATATCAGGCGAGAAGTCATTGATAATCAATTTGTGAAACGAGGAAAGTAATCATCCCGTAATGGTCATTCCCTTGATCTGAACATTCGACTAGAATTTCTACGCGACGCTATCCTGGCATCAATGAAAGCCAACTCAGCTCTTAAAAATGTCCGGATCTTCGCTATCTTCCTATTGTCCAGTTGAGTAACTCTTGCTAACGCAACAGTGAGAGTCCCCAACAACACTTCCATTAGTCTCTTTGCCGAGATGGTCTTAAGAGTACCACTAATAAAACTGTCGCTCCTTCTGATTGCAAAAGCGACTGATCCGAGCAGCCTCATCAGTCATTAACCCGAAACAGCATATTTCTGATTATGCTCAAACAAACAGCTTGTTTCTTTTCAGTTGCAGCTCAACAGAACAGGAACTAGGTTGAGGAAGAGGGTGCATTAGCTAACCAGAAGGAATCCAGAACAGGTTTCGATAGAAGGAAGCGAAGCTTCACCTTCAATGGTTCGAAGACCTGTCAACGCCAATGGCCAGTGATGGAATATGAATGACGTAAATGTTTCGGTTCGGCTGTCTCAGCTGTACATGTGGGCGCAGATGGCAGACTCTTACTCAGAGTTTGGGTACGCGATACACGGCTGATTACTCATATTCGTTTGTTTGTGTGTTTTTGGTTGGGCGAACCCAGCTATTATCAGATGCAAATAATGGCGAAAACAGCATATGCTGGAGTGTTTGAACAGCCTATTGATGGTACCGAAAAGAAATGAGCATCAAGCTTATTGAGAGGCCTTATTCTGCGCTTCGAGCTACCTGGAACATAACAAATATCTCGTGTCAGCAAATTCCTACTGTTATCGTGAATCTTATCCATATTGACCCCATCCAATTTGTCTCGGATGAGCATTCCAACCTTCATCAATGTATCTGATAGAAAATATGACTTGACCTGCCAACTCCGAGCCTGCGAAAATGCAGTTCAGGCTGTGCAAATCCTAAAGAGACATCCTCGTGGCCCCATGGTGGATGTTGTGACATTTTCATCTCGGTCAAAAGTTTGAAACGTGATGAGAGTCACAGAGAGGAGCTGAAGCTGTGCAAATCCTAACGAACGAAAAGAATATATGTAACAAAAATGAGCTACGACTTTTTCTTACACTGAGACAAATAAACAGCACCACAACGGAGCAAACACTACGGCATTCTTTTTTTTCTTTTTTTTTTTAAAACTGTTACTGACGTCAATGAAAGGGAAACAAAAATAAGGACAAAATACAACTCACTCTCACCGACACAAAGCAGTATCAGGTGACAATCCATTTCCCAACTACCCTCGCATACCACATGCAAACACGAAGGGAAGGATTCTGCCTGAACAATTTAGAATACATGTGCCATCTTGCTTGCCAGAACACGTTCCCTCCTCTCTACATAATCAAGTGGGAACCAACCGGCTTTTCCTTTGCATTCTCCCTCGGCCCAGCCGCTGTTTGATACCTGCATTAGCATCGAAAGAATTGAACCACCCTCTCATTATATAAGAGGAAGAAAATGGAGTATTATTTTTTGTAAATGAAGCAACAGCAGTCAATATAGATACTGGAGGGAACTGATGCAAAATTCTCAATCCACTCAGCACAGAAAATTGTGGGTGTCATTTATAACTACCCCAATCACTTTCAAAGCTCATAGCTACATAGGTCATCAAGGGATTGATTGGACCAAAGAAGGCAACTAATTTCTAGTTGAACAAATCAATCTTTCCTAAAAGTTTTGAAAACAGTGGAGAGGTGGAGGATATATGTAGATGTTAGTGATGTGATGGGGCCATGATTGCACTAAATGATCAACGAAGGAGGTGGTGGCAGCAACATGCAGTAGGTGATTTGGTGTTGATATATTGGAATAAGTGTTTCGATGGTAATAGTCATGGTGATTTAAATCTATAGGATGCAGTCACCAAAATCCCTTCTCTCATACACGTGTGTATACTGTCATGTTGATTGACTTGCTTTTCAGATATTATTGCCTTATATCTTGTTGGCAAAGTTCCATTGGCATAATCACAAACATACTGTCTGTGGTTGGTAAAATGTAACGCGTATTAGTGAATTTAATATCCTTTATAAGAAAATAAGGTTACCGGCAAATTAGTTGTCCGTCACATATTAGTACTAAAATTTACCAGCAGAGTGATTGTAAGTTGCTCAAATCAAAGTTGGTCAAGAGTTGGAACTTTAACGATAGTTGGTAACATATTCATACAAAAGTCAGTAAGTTTTCAAAATTATAGTCATTAATTTGATGAGTTCTTAATTTCAAAACAGTTGGTACCTTACTCAGACAAAAATCAGAAACTTATTCAAATAAGAGTTGGTAATTTAATACTAGAAATCATACAAGTTATGAACAATTAAAAACTAAGTTGAATAAAGATCAGCAAGTTACTCAACAAGACATTCATAAACTTTTAACACTAGTTGGCAACTTACTATCAATTTCCCGGCTAAACTATATACCAGTTAACAATTACCAACACTTTCACAGATTTTTAGGACACGTAACGATGGAATCATCCATCTTGATGACCAAACAACTGACAGATTTTTCTCCATTCAATGCTAATACATTCTGTCATCACACAAAGCATCACTAGTTTATCCTAGTTCCAAGTTGTGCATCCCTCACCATGCAATCTACAATTTACGGCAACAAAAGATTCCATACAACAGCAACATTAAACTAAGTACTATCCCTCTAAATGAAGTCAGCTAAAAATGACAAAACAAGCATAGTAAGTCAGCATAAACCGGAAGAGAAGCTTTGTAAAAGAGAAAATGAGAACTGAGTAACAACCTTACGGACAACAACATAGTCCCCTGCTGATAAACTTAACTCCACATCAGATACTCCTCTAAATGGGTGCATAACCTGATGATTCAGACAAAAGATGATTGGACGCTAAATAGTTATATGGCATATATAACGAAGCAAACCATCAAGCAAAATACATCGTCCAAAATAATTCACCGAGATCTACCTCTCCCAAGAAATAGTCAATGGTATCTGCAGTTTCATCATACGTCTGAGAAGCAAATGAACCATTGATCTCCTCATATGGCGGGGGAGGAGGAACAGAGGTATCAACAGATACACTTGGAGATGCTTCAATTCGTTGGCGTTCTGACAACAACTATAGAAAGGGAAGAAGATTTTCAATTGAAACCAGAAGTTAACAAATGACCAGAAAAACCGACTATAAAAGTGAAGGTGTATCTTAAGGAATGCCAGAAAAGCCATGCAAAAAAAAATTCAGACCTCGCCTTCAAGTTGATCAAGTATCTGTAAGACTCTTTGATGATAGGTTCTTTCTGATTCAACCTATCAAAAAAAAGTAAATCTTCAATTATCCTTTAGGAACCCAAATAAGTACAACCAACTATATTTGGAAAAAAAAGAAAAGAAACGAGAAAAGAATGGTGGGTTGCATTACCATAGCAACAAGCCGTTGAAGAGTCATTTTCTGTTGTTGGCCTTCAACAGCAGCCATTGCAGCTGTAGCCTCTTTACCTAAGGTTGCCATGTTTGACTTCAGCTCCAGAAGCTTGGTCTCAGCAGCTTCTAGTTTCATGACAATATCAGGATTACCCATGGAATCCCTTACCCTAGCTTGGCGCCTAGAAACATCGATACCCTGTCTCGGATAATATCAGTATGTAAGGGCAATCTTGAAGAACTAATAACACCTCAAGCTTGAGAAATAATCATCTTCCGTTGCAAGGAATTCTAGCATTTTTTCTTTCAAGCCATTAAATGCTAATATAGTGAGAATTAGTCAAAATCACCCAACCTAGACACACCATAAAGACTGGACTTAGAATGCAAATACAATTCCAAATTCCACAAGAGATTATCATTTATCAGGTATGTCTGTGAACTATGCTGACAATGTTTTGGACCCCACAACTGAGAGCTGGATAGAATCTTTATGAGTCTCTCAGCATACTAGCATGAAGGAGAACCTCAAACATATTGTCAGGCTTTTCAGTTCGCTCTCTGTATAAAGTTGGCCTTCAGAGCAATCTGCCTCCTTTCTCTTGATGGATTAACCACAAAATATCCGCTGACATGTTCTTAGACTCTTTCTTAATGCATGTATTTAATTTATTGGAGTAACATTAAGAAATTTAGCTGAGGGTTAGCTACGAAGGGGTGAATGCTCAAGTAAGAACTTCGACCAACTCTGATCAAATGCAGGCCCACCGCACATGCGCGCACAAGAGAGACAGTCGCGATTTAGAATGCCAGAGATTTTAAATGAAGAATAATCAGGATATGAAGATCTTAAGTTGTCATTGTATGAGTTTTTCTAAGAGAGCTAAGCTATGCATACCCTTTGCTGAAGAGAGAGTATATAATTGCAATGAGGTGCCTCAACCCAGCTGGCAGAACCTAAGCTGATGAAAGGATAATTTTGATATGTATCTACAGTAAAAGTATGTCTTAGAGCACTACAACGTCTTCTTGGTATGTAATTTTGATACTCACCAAATGGATTTTAGTTGTTTGACATTCGCAGATAAAACGATGGACACCAGGTCCCAAAGAAAGGCCTAAGTGAAGACCTTAAGATCAGCCTAATTCCATTACCCAATTTAAATCTGCTTCTAGTTCTACTCCAACATGATTTTAGCCCAAAACAGGAAGAAATTTTATGAGGAAGTATTACTCAATATTAAGCTTCAGCTTATGCAGGATACAAGAGCACTTCAGCAATCAATGCAGAATCAACCACACGATATGACGGAATTAATAGATGTAATTTATTGCAGGCCAAGTGAGTTGAGCTTTGACTTCCCTAAAATGGCCCAGCGACAATTAAATTGCATATAGATAAAGTGAGCAAACTCCAATAGTGTCACCTGAGCCTCAGCCTCTTGACGCACTCTGTCATATCTTTGGGCAAGTTGCCTAGCATCCTCCAAGGGAGCACCCATTACCATTGCTCTTAAAGGCTCTGCTACCTGATGAGACCACTAGTTAAGTCACAGTGATAATTTGAAACTACCATCCCTATAGTAGCATTGTTAAATAGAATAGCTTAGAGGCCAATTGAGTATGATTTTGTCAATATACAATTTCTTGTCATTGGAGTGCTATTGCTTAGTTCCACAACTTAAATGGTCAAATAATTCAGCCAAAAGTACATCCGTTATCCACCACACCATATACGCACAAGTGTAAGTTTGTATTTTCACGTGTGCATGTGTGCGTTCCCATGTACGTGTGTGGACATCCTATCAATGCAGGCAAACTCAACCCATCTCTTATGAAATACAATATTCCAAATAGAGGACACAAGATGATATTTCATGGAAAACGAAGATCATTCATCTCTTTTTGAAGGGATTCTAATCAAAAAACAAGAAACTGTACATTGAACTTCTATTAATTATCAGCATTCGGTCAGGGTCCCTGAAGGTCCAACAAGGTCGTTGGATATTAGTTGCAGCACATGAAACCCCCCCTTATAATAAGAACTTTCTACAAGCTGTGGAATCTTAATGCTCAACCCTGTTAATCATACTGGTAGACCAGGCAACATAGAAAACTTGAAGTTAAAGCACTTTTAAGTCAAAAATTTGGAAAAAGTGTGACTGAAGAACTGTGACAAGTTGCTGCAACTGAAGCATATCAACTACAGCAGCATATAAAGATGTGGAAGTGTAAGAACATGTGACAAGGCAATGTATTCGACTTAGGGAGATACAAGCACGTGGACTCAACGATGCAAGACTTACGTGGGTTTAGCAGAAGGCAAGAAAAGGGGGATAAAAAGGAAGGCAGGGTGGCATAAGCCAGCACGCGCAAGCCTGCTTCTATACATTTAATGTGATGTTTTAGATGAGGCAAACATTAAGAGAATAGGGGCTGAGAAGTGAAACAAATCAATACCCATCCCAAAAAAGGATCAGACTACAGTATGCTTGAGGTATTGCAAGTTGTTTCATTGGCATGCTAATCCCCAATCTAACATAAATGAATTTAGTGAAACATGAAGATACACTTCCCACATGATAAGTTTGCACTTAGTGTTCATCCCATACAATCAAATAAGCAGTGAGCAACTCACATATAATCTACCAGTCATATATGAAGTTGGGTTTACCTGGGTTCCAAGAGTTTTCAATAGATTTCCGCGCTCTCTTTCCATTTGAGCACGAGCTCTTGAAAAATTTAAGGCAGCCTTGGATAAGGTAGTGCCAGTGGTACATGTATTTTCAGCACCATATTTCCTACAGTCTTCTGACAACTTGGTACCTGTGAATGAAAAACATGAAGAATAAAAAATGACGACGGTGAACTCAAAACCCTGCCATAGCAGAACAACATTAGCCACGAACTCACCTATTTCAACTTGCTTGGACCCATGAACTATGTAACCTTCCACACCACGAACTATATCCCTTTGGAAATGCTGGTAATTTAGATTCTCTGGTTAATAAATAATAACCAACATAAGTTTCAATCAACAAGGAGAAGGGGATTAACCTTGCCAGCACGAGTTGATATATAAAGCTTCTCAAGTCTCTGATGATGCTGAAGTTCTGTCTCATCAGCTATGACATTATCTGAACTATACACACCAGTAAACTGCCTAAAGACAGCCTGTGACAAAATTAACAACAATCTCAAAAATCTAACTAGAAAGATCAATAAGCAAAATCAAATATCTGACACAACATCATCTACTGTGGGGGTGGAAACCAGCTAAAACACTCCCAATGATGGCTCCTAGAAACTCTCTTAGAACTGAGAAGAATGTAAAATAACCTCCAGAAAGAATCTGGAGAAGGGAGCTATCCATGCAGCGTGTCACGCTATCAAAACCTAAACAAATAATCGCAGACGAAGTAGAACAATTGGCACACGGTCGTGCCACGAATGCTAGCAGTTGGCTTTAAAAACTTTAAAGCAGGCGGATCCTTCACCTCCCCAAGGTCCTCTTTACACAGTTCACTCTCCTCCTACATCAATAGATAAAATATGCTGCAGAATGTCCTTTCACATTGGATCCCAGAGCTGTATTCGCTTTGGCTTCGATTTATTTTCCTCCTATTAATTCTGACAAGAGATTACAGTGAGGAGGACATGTAAGAAGGTCTAATGTCCGAACTCCTCTAATCTCACCGATCTGTGAAGCTGCACTGATAAGGGTCTTGGCATTCATTCCATAGGTAAAATCTAACGGCCGATGGTGAATTTACGATATACGGTAAATTCCAAAGCTGTGTCTGATTATTCTCAGATATCATCACAGGTGAGGCGCGCCGCGCCGCACCTGATACACAGGAACAAGACAGCCACCAAATCCCGAGGCTTTACCGACGGTTGACTCGCGAATTAGCCAAAGACAGACAACGTCCATCAAACACGATCGCGACCGGGAAACGGATCTCTCCCGTGCCGCTACAATCAATCTCAAACGTTCACGATCACCGTAGAGAGAACACGAAACCGCCGCAACCCCGTCCACCAATCCGATCGATCGATAAGCGGATTACACGAGCGGCAACGACCGAATCGAAGGCCCCGATCGGGGGAGCCACGAGTCCGGCGGCGACATGCATCGCGGGGGGAGACCACGGGACCGATCTGAATCCATCCCGTAGGGTTCGAGAGGAGGGATGGTACCTGCTGCTGCTTGGCGACCTGATCTCGGAGCTTCGTGGCTTGTTTCCGGATGGCTTCCATGGAAGCCGGAGCCGCCGCCGCCGCCGCCGAAGCCTGTGGTTTGCAGCCCTGCGGATTTTTTCAAATCTCCGAAGCTTGGATGATTTTTCAGGGAGAGACGTCGCTCCTGTTCCTTCTGGAGGCCGCCCCGTTCCAGCAGTTGAATTTTTAACAGAAAGTGGAAAACGAACCGGCGTTTGGGCCGGGTTCGCGGACTCTCACTCCGGTCCGTCCGGATGTCCGGCCGAATTTCGAGAGAGAGGGATAGAGACGGTTGAATGTTGGGTAAGCTTTCGTTTCGTAGTCCGCGTGAAATGAAGCAAATCGCAAGGAAGTGCAACATGTTCCCCACGTCTCCAATGAGGATCAGGGTCGGTTCCCTTTCCTATGTAGGTCAACACTTCTTTGTTTGTCTTCTTATGTGCCAATTGAAATAAATCAATAAATCCACAATGCTCAAAGTTCTTTCTCAACTCAAAATTCAAACCACTCTCAACTATGTCAAATAGGGATGTGCTCTAGATCTGATCTAACCTAAGAGCATGACCAAACTGACCTAGACTGACTAGTTCAAGGCGATTTTAAGAGGTTCAATTCTTGATTTTGCAAACATAGAACCAGCTTGGACCGATTGGTTCCTAGCAAAGTTCGTTTGAGCGTGTCTTCTTTCTTTACATTCTTTCTATCTAAACTTCAACAATTATTGAGATTCAAATACAATTTTGTCTCCAACGTCCTCACGTTTTCGTGATTTTCTCCATCTCCATGACTTTTGACCTTAGAACTTGTTCTATGTCTTATATAACTTTCTCTTATCGCAAGTTAATTAAAATCCATATCAATTCTCCCTCTTAAATCAAGTAGATCAAGACACCCCTTTCTTACTCAGATCAAAATAACTCTTATACACATCAAGTTGAGACGAAACAATGCACGTCCTATGTTAAAGTTAGGTTAGATAAAGATCAAAGCCAAATTTGATATGACTCGGCCCTTGTATTTTGCTATTTTTTCTCGATCTATCTTCACGTAAACCTTATCCTGATATTTGGATCATAAATTTACATCGCCAACAATATCATAAATGAAAAGCTGGTATTTTAATAGTAGGAGGGACTTGAAAATATATATTGTAGTCACAACATAAATTTTAAGCTACCTTCACTAGGACACATTAAAAACCGTCAGCATAACCGAAGCTATATTTCCCCACCTCAATTGTCATTCCCAAGAAACACGGGCACAAACGTTCAGATGCATTCATTTCTAGGTTGTACACGTACGTAGGAATACAGAAACAACTGTACTAAACATGTCTGCAACATTTCCACGTATACTAGGGACCAGAATTCGGCAATTCTCCAAATGTAGTCTTCTCAAATCTGTTACAAAACATAAATGACAATTTAAGATAAAATCTTATAAGTTGTGAATCAAGACATTTCCAACTCAAGAATACGAACCCACTGCACAAGCAAAGGATTGGACTTGCCTACATTTAGCCAAATTTCTATGCTCCTACCCCTTAATTAGTTTTAAATTTTAAAAAAAATCTCTCTCTCGGTAAATATAAATGATATTGTAATAATATCGATTTTGTTAATGCGTCTTGTAGTAATTTGTTGAACATCAATTTAAGGAAAATTTGTAAATTCAAATGTAAAACAATTTTTTTTATTAAAATACTTAATGAGTATTTTGAGAAAACACGTTAAAAGAATCTAATGAATATCTTTTGGCATTATGAAGGCTAAAAACAGCTCCGAAACTGTAAGGTTATTGCATATTGGCGTCCTATCTACTTCCAAAGAGACTTTTTCTTCGAAACGGTTGCAATTGCTTCTCTTTAAATCTACGACAGAACTTTTCAGACACGCTTAGGTCAGAGGATGGTGGCATATAGCTTCTCACTCATATTGTGGACCCGATAAAGTATAAATAGACACATTATGCAATGATTGTAATCTCACATGCTAACCAATCAATAGCCACGGCTGTAATATTTGATGTCTTAAACCGACAAAGAATGATGAGAAATAAGACCAGCGTGGACCAAAATATGTACCTGTCTCAATTTTCAGTTGTCGTGTTCGTCACATTAACAAACAAAGTTGTGACGTTTCCTCTGGACAGAGGAAAGGGTACTCACCCTGGTATGGCCACCTTCGCTCTGTTAACCTTTTCTAAACATTAGATTTTGAAGATATCATATGGTTTTAATTAGGAGTAATCGATTTCGGGGTAGGTGGTTCCTACCCTAAAGATGGGAATCGCTTATTAAGGATCGATTCCGAAAATTAAAATTAAGAATTGCTCGTTAGTTCTTTACGGATCACCTCACTAAAGATTAGTTCCAAAAAAATTGAAATCAACAACCGCCTATTGTCCAGTTCTCGATGGGTCTATGAAACTAATCGAAATACCCCCACTCCAAAAGAGGCATAAGACTTGAGAGTGAGTGATGAGGTTGGAGGCTAAAGGTGAACAAAAGCGAGAGTGACAGACGGAGCAACGAGACTAAAGGCGATATAGAGTGAGAGTGAGAGAGGGATCAACAAGGCCAAAGGCTATCAAGAGAGAGGGAGGGGGCACAAGTCTGCGAGGTGAGTGACGCAAGAGAGATGGAGAGGAAACTAGAGTTTTAATTTGAAAAGTCAAAACTAATTCATATATATATATATATATATATATATATATATATATATATATATATATTTGTGTGTGTGTTTATATATAGTATAAGTTCAATTCGCGTGGGCAATTCTACGCCTAGATTCGAGAATCGGACAAATACTCGCTTATTTTAGTAAATTGAAATTGAGAACTAAACTAGTCGCTATAGGAACTGTCAATTCTATGCCGATCTGGTCTGGTACGCATACAGACAAAACGGATGAGATTGATGCTGATGCAAGTACTCACCCTAGTACGCCATCTTCGCTCGGTTGACCTTTTCTAAGCGTCAAATACGACACTAGAAGGTATCATATGGTTGCAGCAATGCACACAGACGAAATGGATGAGATTGATGTTAACGCAATGCGAGATGGTGCTGCTACGCATGGTCCTTTGTGGGAATGGAAAGTTTGGTGACCCAGAACCAATATTTACAGAGATAACAATTGCCCTGTACATGAGCACGATAAGCGAATTCCAACTGCGCAATGCATTAACCTATATGGATGGAAATGAAAATAAAGACAATTCGAAATTAGAAACATTTGAACAAGATCAATTTTTATTATGATTTGAAAAAATAAGAAAGATGAAAAAAAGTATATTCTTATAGAAAATTTGTTTAACATCTTGCATTGACCATCATTCCCGTGGAATGTGCATGCAATAGAAAAATTACACCAATCTGTTGAGGTATAATAGGATACAAGTTAATATTTGTGATAATAAATTAATCGTAATTTTGAGATGATGGACCCCTTCAATCCAGTTCATATAATGTCTTTTTCGAGAGCCAAAGGAAATGCATCTGAAGTACACCAATTAGTAGGTATGAAAGGATTAATGTGAGATTCTCAATAACAAATAATCGATTTACCCATTCAGAACAATTTACCCAAAACAGCCACTGAATAGACCAGATCGGTCTTCCAAATGATAAATAACTTAAAGTCATCTAAGAGACTAGGCAAACAAATCAGGGAAAAGGTGTCATTGGGGAACAGCAAGACATGACAAATTGCACGTTCAGTCTAAGATTAAGCCGAAAGGCATCTTGCTATTCAGAATGCTTCGATGCCTGGCGTTAAGTCCAGAATGCTAACTATAGTTCCACCCAGGTCTCTTCGCATGTCCGAGCTAAAACAAAAGGATCAGCTCATGAAGGACTGAAGGAGCTTCACTATAGTCTATTAAAGATGCTGGCACTGTTGTTCAATGATGTGCCGCAGGCACCAGACCGAGGAAAAGAGATTATTGTCTATTGATGTCCTGGAAGGTGAGTTGTCAAACTCAGAAAAGAGGCAAAAATCAATAGAGGATGAAATGAAAACCCAACCAGAAAATGAAGGTTGCTTAGAGGAGTCAGGCTAAGGTAGGAGAACTCTTTTCATCTTGAATCTTCGTACTGGTTCTAAAAACGGGTGAAGGACTGTCCAGTTCTTGCTGTTTCAAAATTTGTTTTGCCATCCAAAGGTAGGATGAGTGACCATCTATCAACTCTGTTACATCGACCTGCAAGATAAGTTGATCACAGGCTCAAAACAACGGGGTGGTTATGAAGACCATGAGGGCAAATTAGCATAAAATTACTGCAAAGCAAGTGTGAAAGAGAGCTTACGTTCTCCATGCCAGGAACATTAACAGGTTGAATCCCGGCTAACCCCTGAGAGAACAAACTGAAGACGGTGAAGCGGTTAGTCCAGTGAGATACAAATAAAACCAACACTGAAGAAACGACCACTTTTGCAGAAAAGGAAAATTAACTATATTAGATATCCTGTAAACCCATCACTATTTTGGATCAAAACCTTTTGCAGTTCAAAAGGTAGGTTTACAACCTGTATGAGGCACCTTGTGCCTTGACTAATGGAAGGTACAATTAATGACACTTTCAAAATAAAATCAGTCACCACTGAATCATCTACTTCTGGATGCTCAGGAGCTGTAATGTTGCAGATTAATATAATTGCAGTTTCTGCTGAACACTAAAATGTTAAGATGAAAAAATTATTTCTGTTTCAGCATTGACACTTCACCTTTTTTGCCCAGATGATATTCTATCGGAATTGTTGCTTTTACCTTTTTCATGGTTAACTATATATTTGCTTTCCCGAGTTTCGGCTTTACATCCCTCTTCCTTTCTTTCCCCTAAGTTCTGCTCCAAGTTACTTTACTGGCAATGCCCTGTTATGACTTAGCTCAACGGAGTCAAAAAGAAGAAAGTGAGAGAGGCACTCTCTAATCACTAATAGTAGATGGAATGAAAAAAAAAAAATAAAATAAAAGCTAGAGAGCAAAATGACCCTTAACATAACCTCAAACGACAGGCTAAAACTGTCTATGACTGTCTACTGCTCTCCAGTAATTCAAGAGAATTTCATTTTGAGCATTAATATTCTCCATCATCTATGGAAAAGAATAAACAGGTGACTTACATACCACTGCATAGGCAGCCGGAAAAGAAAAATACTCATTTCATCCGTTTTTGTGAAAAAACAAAAATTCACACCTGGCACGGAAAGCAACACCAAGGGTCCAATCATTTGTTGAATATGCATTGACAAACCTTCCAGCCACCATCTGCAAAATCATATCAGGGAATAGTAAGAACTAAAATGGAGAAGACTATATTTATGAGGGAAAGAATGAAAAATAGAGAGTTCAGTATACCTTTCTTGCTGTCTCCCAATTTTCATCCTTGATTGAAATTGGTGCTCCAAGAAGAACCACCCTTTCAACAAATTTAGCTGCAGACAGGAAAGGACAAAAATAAGCATATCCTTGACCAACAAAGCTATTACCAAGTGAAACGTAAAATCAGAACCATATGATATCTACCATTATCTTCGCTTGCTTCAGCCAAAAACTTAAGACACTTGAAAATTACTCGGGCACCCAGAGAGAAGCCAATGAGAGTGACAGGCCTACATGATGTTACAGAGACAGTCAGACAATGCCCTGGAGAGAAATGGAAAGGGGGAAAAGGAGCTGTCTTTGGTCCATGGAGTTATTTTGCAGACCTGCAGAAAGCAACAAGAATGAGCAAAGTCAATCATACAAGTTGACCAACCTGTTACCCTGCAATCCCTTCAGTAACACTTCAGCTAGCAGTTCTCCTGCTTTATCTGATCTGCAAATTATGATGATACCAATGGCAGAAAAAAAGGCATTAAGTTGACAAGAAACCACCGCAATTTCAGTCAGTTTTATTTAACCAAAGAAGAATGGGAGAAACAAGGTAAGATTGCCAAATGGGAGAAACAAGGTAAGATTGCCAACTAGCTAAAACTGGAGATACAGGGTTTAAGAAAAGTCGGAAGCGACACGTGGGATAATGACTGGATCAAGGAGGGCATTGCTAAAGAAGAAGAAAATTGGAATAGCTCTGTGAACTGCTTCCGTATAACAAGGAATCTTATAAAACAATCAGTACTAATAGATAGATTAACAGTATCACCAAATAGATACTATGTAAACACGAACATCTAAAACTCTTTATAAGTATTAAAATCCTGAGAGAATAGCACAACTTGGTTAAAAGGAACATCTATAAGGTTCAAAACTTCTGAGAGATTCCATTAATGTTGTTTAAATCTCAAGGAGCTTCACAAGTCGTAGAAAAGTCCAGAAGACAAGAATGTCAAATGAGGCTGTACGATGTCGTAGAATGAACTAGAGGGACCGGCTTGTGAATCCCTAACTTGACAAGTAAGAATTCAGAACTTGAATCCCTTCAACTTGACAAGTAAGAATTTTAAATAATAAACAGAACTTTTAGAATAGTTGGCACCAAAAATCTCACATGCACCAAGCTAAAGTATGCTAGTTGGAGCCCTAGGGCTTTGATAAATTGCAAGCTGTATATGTTTTGTCTTATGATTCAGAAGCTCTGGGTCTGAATGTTAATATTAGTTTTTCCAAAGAAGAAAAATGCTAATTAACAATCTTAACCTGTCAATAGCAACAGCCCATTTACTGTCTATGATATCAGATGCAGTAACCAGAGTTGCTGGTAAAGCTAATGCAGCCACAAGCGTGCTCAGAACAGTCATCATTGCACCTTCTTTAACTAACTCCATAGCAAGTCCTGCCAGAGGTCAATTAAAGAATCAGATTGTGCTTGCTACACATGCTATGATGCCGTAAGCTTGTAAGGTTGTGGGGATTTACTTGAAGTAAGCCAGTCCTGTATGGCAGTGCTTAGAGCAATCAAATTCTTAGACTCCCATTGCAGTGCATACCTATATTTCGATAACAACAATAGCAGACAATCTGAATGAATCAAAACAGAGCAGCTGCTAAAAAATTTGAGCAGACAAGTCAACACACACTTTAAATGTTTTTGAGGGAATTCAGCTCAGCTTCCACGAGTAAGACTCAAGTAACCTCATAGTTTCCTTTACTATTCTTCCCCCCTTTAACAATTGGTGTCTGTGATATGTATAACTCAACTCCCACGAGTTTGGCAAAAGAACTCAAAAAGGCAGTGACCTCCACTCTAAGGTAAGCTTAAGTTCTTTCTTGAGAAATAACCCAACTGAATTGGGAGAAAAGGTCCTTTCATCACAGTGGGCAAGGTGAGAGAGAGAATTTCACCATTCATCTTAGATCATCTGAGCATGTGGGCCAAGCAAAATAACACATACATTGCATGAAATTCTTTGTTAAGAACTCCAATCCCTAAGCAGACCATATTTCTAAGTTGAAGTGGTAGAGATGCTAAAAAATCAGAAGTGATTATGTATTACTCAAGGGTCCTACCACTGAATTTTCTACAACTGCCTACGAAGTGCATTATAACAAACAAAAACTCAGTAACATTTGCAACTAATAGTTAACTACAAAACCTAAAGCATCTCGTCATATCAAGTAGGAATGGAAATAACAGGTCACTACCGTGAAATGTGTCATCTATCTAAATGATACCCAATGAACGACATCAATGACTGCTGTCAAGTCATGTACTAGTACATGAAGATAAGAGATACTGACACCAGGTCAGCATGCATCTTGTAGGTTTGATTTGCGAAAGTGGAAGACATGTCATTTTCTCTACCTTTCCACGTTACTGTCATAACCTTCCCATGGCCTTACAAAATCCTCGCTCTCGAAAGCAAGTCCAGAAACCAATATCTCAACTGCCAATTGCTGATAGAAAAAGATTTAGAATGCAACATTGAGAGGTCATGCCCATAAGATCGAGGCATTACATAGAGCTAGCCTTCCCATTTTATGAGTACCTCCCCTTCAGCACAAATGGTGAAGCAAAATGCAATATGCTAAAACTCACGCCTTGGTTGTGATTTTCGCCTATCGCTTTGAACTCAAATTCCTCAATGCCTCCAATTCTTCTGGCCATTTTACTTCCTGTAAGGCCAGCTCCGGCAACTGAAATGCATAGAGTCCTTAGAATCTTCTAAAAACTCAGGGGATCGAAGAAGTGCAGAGTTGCAAAGAAAGCAAGAGATACACCATTACATCTCATGACAGAGTAGGAAAGCTAATAGCACTGTGATCCATTGAAGACATATACTCTGTCTAGTTGTTATCCTTAATTTTGGCAAAGAATAGTATTAGTCCAGCACTATTGCTTGACAGTATAGTAGCCTAAATTGAACATGAAATGGAAAAGCGGGAAAAGTCTATAACTGATCTTACATTGTAGTACTACTTGCTTCGAATGCCAAGAGAATGTCAATGAAACGTCAATAAATAGCAAATCCAGAAGATTAATACCTCCAAATGATGCAGCAACTGCAGCAGAACCTGCAGCAGATCCTGTAGCAGTTGCTGCTGCCCCAAAACCACCTCCAACAGCAGGGATGACACTGCCCAGGGTCGGAGCCAGGGCTCCCATTCCCTCCGCAATAGCTGGGGCAGCTAGCCCTGTGAAGAAACTACAGTTGACAAGTCACTCAAAACAAGTCTCACTTACTATACAAACTTGTTTTTGTGAACTACGAATTCCTAACGAAACAAATGAATTTTGTACCACCGGTGATGGCCATCAAGGCCCCTCCACCTAAAGCAGCTGCACCAATAATTCCTCCTCGCTTCCACTTAGCCCAACGGTTTTCTGCGACTTCAGTATCTTCTTCCTTCGCACCTTCTGCTTTCAATGAAGACATCATAGAGCAAGCAGCAATCATCTCCAAAGCTTCCTAGAAGACAGTAGTTAGAGCGTCATGCAGAAGTTGCTTTGTTTAAACCAGAAATACTTGATCTGCAGGCGTGGGTTGCAGTATCTAGCATACTCAATGAAACTGTAGGTTAACGAATATCCAATGGGACAAACCATTTCCAACCATCTAATTCCAAGCCATGTTGCCAGCAGCCTTAAACCAACGCGATGTCTAGCATCATAGCCCTTCCTCCCAGGTGATTTGCTCTCGTCTTCAGGGCTGTCTGCTACACAAGCTGAAAGAAGCTCATATAGAACTGCAAGTTTTCTCTGACGACTGATCATCCTTCCCTCTTCTACAAATTCCTCAGATGTCCCATGAACTTTGTTCGGAACATCTTCTCCAGCAATTGTCTCCGGACCTGCCGCCCGAGCTGCTCCATCTAGCTTCACCACTTCCTCAGATGATACATCGGTCTGTAATTTGGAACATTTCTCCTTTTCATATTCACGACTCCTTTTATCCTCTTCATAAACAGGAGAAGTTTCCACACTGAGCACCATGGCATCGACAGCCTTCGCCAAAGCAAGCTCCTTGTCTGTTCTTTCAGGACAAGTTTCCTCGCCATCCTCCACAAGCAGTCTCAGGAACTGAAATAGGATCAACATCAACATGATATACCAAGCAACCACAGAAAAACACTTCTCATAATTTGGATGATGAGAACAGATTTGGGCAATGTGAACTTGTCCTGCTCAAGTAAACTCAAATAGCACACTAATAGTAGATTCGAATAGCAAGGTAACGATAAAACCTCGAGCATTCATCCTCAGCAAAACGCACGTAACGAAGATATAATCGTAATAACAGCACCAGCTACGCGATACACACCGCTCCGACGTGATGCCTAACTTGCGAGGAAGACCCTGCAGTCTCCTTCAAACCATCCCAGGACCGCTCATCGACCTTCAAGAACCTGCCGACGCGAGCCACGATCACCTCCATCTCTCCTCAGCTTCTACAACAGAAATCGACAAAGAGAGAGACAAACCGGAAGCTCGGGGACACGCACCTGAAGACGGACCGGAGAAGGCGCGAGCCGCCGTGGATCCAGAGCTCGGGGCGCTCGACGCCGAGGCCCCGCGATCGACCGACACGCCCCGGCCGATCGGCTCCTCCTCGAGAGGGGCCAAGGCGTCGGAGGGCCGCGTCTGGTGCTTCTGGGAATGGTGGAGGGCGAGCGCGAAGAGGCCGGCCGCCGCGTATCTCTGCGTGGCGGTGAGGATGGAGGTCTCCATGGCGGCGGCGATGGCGACGACGGTCGAGGGATCCGAAAGCGGCGGAGCGAGCGGAATCGATTCAGGCAATGAACGAACTCACGAGAGTGTAAATGAAGCAGAGAACGAGTTCGGTTCGTTTCAGAGAAAGAGAGAGAGAGAGAGAGAGAGCTTTTCAAAACTGGAGGGCCGATTTTGCCGAGAGGAATAACGGGAAATTCGTCTCGGGCGGACACGCGGGAACGCAGAGGAGGCTGTACGTGGAGGCACGTGATTGTAGGTTGGCGAAATTTTTATTAAAAACTGTTTTAGTGAAAAATAAAATAATTTAGAATTTATTTTCTTAAAAATAATTTCGTGAGCAATAGAAATAATTTACATTCATTTATTTTTTTTAAAACTATAGAAGCGATTGATTTTAGGAAAATGTTTGCAAAAAATTATTTCTAAAAAATCATTCATTTTACAAAAAACAAATGCATCTTTAAATCATAATTATTTTATACCAGTTGTCAAAGGTTCATGTAGTTGTCATCACATCCTTATGAAGATGTTAGCAATTAGGACATCTTTTCATATGAGATATCATAATTAGGCAACATATTACAAGCCATTTTAGAGATTTTCTGGCAACGTGAGTCGAAGATGACTAAAGATGAAAACAAACTCAACGAATCGAGTCTCAAGGCATTTTTTTGCCCTAGCCTGAGGCAAAATAAATCATAACTAGTTGGGAGGGTATTTGTTTTTTTTTTTTTTTGGTCCTTTTCTAAATTAAAAGAATTAGTTATTAAATTTTTGGCCTCGAAATTCACCTTTTTAAATATATTTTCAACTAATTTTTTGAATTCAACCTATATTGTCACATCAGTTCTTTGTCTGGTGTTATATATGTTCTTTTTACTTATTTATGGCTTCATTCAAATGTTTCGAGCTTAAATAACGTCTTTCTGTTACTTTCGTATTCTATTTTCATACTTTATATTTCCAATGTATTTTTTTAATCTTCACAAACGAGTTCGGAACCGGTCCATGCTATTTTGGGCATGAGCATCTCAGACTCGCGCCAACCAGCTTGAATTAAAAAAAGAAAAAGAAAAAGAAAAAGGATAGGCTAGAAAACCCGGCCCAAGCCCATTGGGGCTCAATAGATAGGGCCGGTTCAGGCTGTTGGGCTCTTAATTTGTTTTGCTCAACCTTACTAATGGGCTCCCAAACAAAAGGTGACTTATTGACAACTAGGTTAATCACTTTGATAACTGCTTGAATTCACCTTATTTCATTCTAATTGACTCATCCAGATTAACCAAACGAGACACTCACTAAGTACACATGATAAGGAAATGCTCAATTCTAAAGTACAAACTAAACAAGTTGTGATAAAAGCGCATCAATAGCTAAAAAAAAATCGACATTTGACAAAAGGGTATGGAAGAACGATTGGTACAACTACCTTTTGGACGTCATTGTAAGATAAATCATCATATGAGACGAAAATTAAATGAGGTTAAAAAAAATATATAAATCAATGTACAAGAAATGGTGTAGAACAGGGTAAAAGCCTACTACCCCTCGAGAAAAGAAGGTGCAGGCTTAGTTCTTAAAATTTACCCACCAACACATAAGTTTTTCGAGTCCCTACAAAGCAATTTTCATGCAAACGGTCATCCTTCTCACGTCTCCCACACGTGAGAAGTCCTTTTTTCCCCTTTGGATAGGTTCGATTTGGACCGCCATAAACGGTGGGTGACAAGTGAGTCCACAAAATCCCACGGTCCATATTCATTTTAATACATCCATCCACTTCAACTCCCACAATTATCTATTTCTTAAGCACTAAGAAAACTCTTAAATTTGAACATTATGTTTGTGGGAGGATAAATGATCGAATAGGATGGATAAATTCGAAACGTCCCCACTTCTTTTAAATAAGAAACAAACTCCTATCTATTACGACTCATTTAAAAGATATGACTATTATCATTGATTGAGCATGAGGCCAAACTAATTCCATCCTAGCATCGTGCTTGTCATTGCGGACACGACTTTCAAGCTATGGCGAGTTAGTATCTTTAAACAAATGCTAGTCATTTATAAAATCCATGGTGTGTGAGAGACATAAGCAAGGTGCTTTAAGTCGTCATTTAGGATCATTTGAATAGTGATGAGTCGACCCTCCGACTCAACTCGAACCACAAAACAAATCACAGGGATTCGATTTCCAAGCATGACGACCTCATCGTCCGTTCCAGTCTTGTGCTTGGTGGCCGTGATGGCCATAACGATAGGCACCGCGACAGCTCGTGTGGAAATGATCGCACGACCCTCCTTGCCCTTGCCACCGCAGTTCGATGCGCTAAAAGGAGAACGTGACGACCATTATGGTCCGATGAAATCGGCAATCATGGATGACTACGGTGGATGGGGACCCGCACCGGACACAGGAGGCGGTCAGGCAGCTCCAATCCCTCATCCTGCCATCTCCGGCGATGCTAATTCGAGACCACATGATCGGCCAGAACCTACTGTTCGGAGCTCGAATGGACGAGTGAGCGTTTTGGATTCTGAGTACCGTCTCTTATAGGTTACGCGCAACAAGCTTGTGGTGCACACATGCACAGGCCTTTTACTTGCTATTTATGAAGAACATAAACCAATAAAGATCACGGAAAATCTTCGTACCAGCGAAGCAACAGCATCATTTGTTGCACGAACTAGGAAAAGTTAGGACTGTCTTAAACATTAGCGCATTGTATGCAGGCTGCAGTATGGACTTGCATATGAAAGTTAAATCATACCCATTATACAGTTTTAATATTCAGCATCTACAAGAAGATCGAAAAGCAAACGGCAGATAGAGAGATATGCCCGAATTTATGCTCCTTGAAAATTTAGGATTCGATAAATCTCAATTCCCCTGAAGAGTGGCGCTTATGGCTGTTAAATATGACTCGAGTTTGAGCGTTTGCTAAAACGCGAAATTTGGTGGACTCGCGAAGGAATTACTGAAGAGGAAATAAAGTTGAAAAAAAAAAAAAAAAAAAGGCTACGAAGGAAGCAGCATCCAATTCTGCCGCTTGCAACCAAAGAGGAAAGTCAATCTTTCTTCTTTGTTGACCGAATTTTGGATTATTCGGTTTTCTTCCATGCATGCAATTCTCTGGCGGTTATATATATAACTTTTGCTCGTGGGACTCTCTTCAGCGAAGCCACATATTGAAGCGCCGCATGAGTGCTTGTTCCGCCGTTGTTGATGCAAGCAAACTTGAAGCACCAAATATCGAGTGCTTGAAAGTGGGTTCGTTCGTGCAATTACATCCAAGAAGTTTAGTGTTTGTAGTCGATTAAATCTTGAGGTAAGATTTGCGTGTAATTCTTTCGAGAGATTGAGAGATTATTTTCGAGGAATTTCGGGGCTAAACACTGGTGCGTTATTGGGTGTAATTGGGGCTTGGGAAACACCGAGAGAGTATTTGAGTGACTTGAGTATGTAATCTCCTTGTATCGTTTGATCTATAGTGAAATTCGCTGTTTCTTCTCCCGTGGACGTAGGTCTTTACGATGAACCACGTAAATCCGTGTCCGATTTATTTTTCTTCTTTCGTCTATATTTTGTTCGATTGCTCGCCCAATCGCAACAAGTGGTATCAGAGCTAGGTTTGGCTGAGTTGAAGTGAATCGATGGCGACAAAAGAAGTAAAAGTGAAAATCAACAGATTTGATGGGAAGGATTTTAGTTTCTGGAAGATGCAGATTGAAAATTATCTTTACTAGATGAATCTGCACTTGCCTTTATTTGGGGAGAAACCGAGACGATGAAGCAAGCTGATTGGGATTTGCTTTGGATAGACGAGCTATGGGTGTTATTCGACGATGTTGGCTCGTAATGTCGCGTTTAACATCCCGAAGGAGAATACCACTTTGCTAATTTGATGCAAGCCACATCGGATATGTACGAGAAGCCCTCTGCGATCAACAAGGTCTCATTTGATGCGACGTCTGTTTAATTTGAAGATGAGCGAAGGTGCGTCGATTCTTGATCATATTAATGAATTTAATGTGATTGTTAGTCAATTGAGTTCAGTTGAGATTGACTTTGAAGATGAGGTACGTGCTTTGATTCTGTTATCCTCATTACCTGATAGTTGGAATACTACCGTCACTGCTGTTAGTAATTCCTCGGGTCAACAAGTTTGACGTTTGATGGGGTTCGAGATTTAATTCTGAGCGAGGATATTCGTAGAAGAGAATCTAGCGAATCTATATCTACTGCTCTAGTAGGTGAAAATAGAGGAAGATCTGTAACACGTATGAGTAATGGTAGAACTAATATGAACAGGCGTAGTCAATCTAGGATTGCTAATGTTGTTTGTTGGAGCTGTGGCAAGAGGGGGCATCTTAGAAGGGATTGCCTTAAGCTGAAGAATGAAAAGGGTAAGGGAATTATGGTTGATTCTGCAGATAATGTTGCAGCTGTAGCAGATAATGCTGACTATGTCTTGTCTGTCACTAATTATTCATCGTTTGATGGATGGGTTATGGATTATGGTTGTTCTTTTCATGTCACACCAAATAGAAATTGGTTTATCACTTATCAGTGCACGGGTAGTGGTAAAGTCCAATTAGGGAACAACGCTGAGTGCGATGTTGTGGGTGTTGGTGATGTTAAAAATCAGAATGCATGATGGCATTGTGAGGACATTGACTGGAGTGAGGCATGTTCCGAATTGAAAAAGAACTTAATTTCCTTGGGTGCGATAGATTCAGTGGTTGCGGTGGTATTCTTCAAAAGGTGGAGTTCTGAAGATTGTTCGAGGTGCCCTAGTGATAATGAAAGGAATCAAGCATGATGGCCTGTATAAACTTCAAGGTGAGACAGTGATAAATTTCGCTACGAAGACGTCGGATGCATCTGTTCGAGAGTCTTTTGACTGCTCGAGGAAGACCTGGGTGTTTGTGACTAGGCACAAGTTTGATGCTGGTGTCAGGATCTCGCAGTCAAGAGCTTTGATCGAGACGGAGACTGGTAAGTCGATCAAGCATGTGCGGACTGACAATAGCATGGAGTTTTGCTCAGAGCTGGCAAATAAATTCTGCATGAAAGAGGGCATAGTGAAACACCGCACTAGTGCCAGTAAATCACAACAATTTGCAGAATTGATGAGCATAACATTACTAGAGATGGCCCGAAAAATTATCTCTAGTGCTGGTATTGCTAGGAGAATCCTAGCTGATGTGCTAAGTACGGTAAGCTATCTGGTGAATAGATCCCCATCAACTGCTATTGAATGGCAGACTCTTGAAGAAGTGTTGTCAGGTAACGTTGCTGATTATTCTATTCTTAGAATGCCTGGTTGCCTGTGTTATTTTCGAGTGAGTGATGGTAAGCTCGATGGGAGGGCTAGATGCATATTTCATGGCTATGCACAAGGTGAGTGGGGCGATCAGTTGTGGTGCCCAAATATAAATTCACCTATTAACAGCAGAGAAGTTACCCTTGATGAGTCTCAAGTACTTCTGGCTAGGAGTGATTATAGCAATGTTAATACGAATCTGGACGGTGTTCAACTTGAGGTGGAGTTGCAACCAGAAACTCTTGAGGTAGCGAGTACGAGTAGTAGCAAAGTAATCGACACAGATGGTGCTCATAGCGAGGTGGAGCCTGTAGAGCCAACAGTTGCTGTAACTGCTGAAATTAACAAAGTACGTATTCGATCTCCTGATAGATATGGATGCAACAATGATTTTGCTTTATCTGCGGTTAAGGAGGTTGCGTCAGAAAATCCTTGCGGAGCAGTTAAAGGTGCATGTGGAGTTGGTATTCTGATGAGGTCCTCAGTTATGGCGAAGTTTAAGTGAAACTTGGACTTGAATAATATCTGTGGCGGTTGAGCCCATCGGGGGCTATGGGAAAGTAGCAGCAGAATTTGAATTTTTACGAAGTGATTGCAATATAGCTCAAACGTCGAGCCAAGGTGGAGATTGTTAAATATGACTCGAGTTTGAGCGTTTGCTTAAAAACGCGAAATTTGGTGGACTCGCGAAGGAATTACTGAAGAGGAAATAAAGTTGAAAAAAAAAAAAAAAAAAGGCTACGAATGAAGCAGCATCCAACTCTGCCGCTTGCAACCAAAGAGAAAAGTCAATCTTTCTTCTTTGTTAACCGAATCTTGGATTATTCGGTTTTCTTCCATGCATGCAATTCTCTGGAGGTTATATATATATATATATATATATATATATATATATATATATATATATATATATATATATATATATATATATATAACTTTTGCTCGTGGGACTCTCTTCAGCGAAGCCACATATTGAAGCGCCGCTTGTTCCGCCGTTGTTGATGCAAGCAAACTTGAAGCACCAAATATCGAGTGCTTGAAAGTGGGTTTGTTCGTGCAATTACATCCAAGAAGTTTAGTGTTTGTAGTCGATTAAATCTTGAGGTAAGATTTGCGTGTAATTCTTTCGTGAGATTGAGAGATTATTTTCGAGGAATTTCGGGGCTAAACACTAGATGCGTTATTGGGTGTAATTGGGGCTTGGGAAACACCGAGAGAGTGTTTGAGTGACTTGAGTATGTAATCTTCTTGTATCGTTTGATCTATAGTGAAATTCGCTATCTCTCCCCGGACGTAGGTCTTTACGACGAACCACGTAAATCTGGTGTCCGATTTATTTTTCTTCTTCCGTCTATATTTTGTTCGATCGCCGCCCAATCGCAACAATGGGCTGCAGAATTTGACGGCTCAAAAGGAAAAATAAAATAAAATAAAATAAAGAAAAGAGAAGGACCCCAGAAAGGATAAAGATGGTGAAGAACTGAGAGTGTAGTTTTACTGCAAAAAGTACTAATTCCGTTGCCGGGACTTGAACCCGGGTCTTTCGGGTGAGAGCCGAATATCCTGACCAACTAGACTACAACGGAGTGATGCCAACGGCATGATCTTTTTCTTTATATTTTAATAACGCTCAGCCGGATGAGCAAAATACATATTATATATGCATTCCTTAAACTCACTCATGATAGTAAAATTAGATACGTGAGTTGCTAAAGTACATCTTTTTTTCTTTTTCCTGCCATAAACAAGTTTGTGAGAAGGAAGCCTGAACAAAGGAATCTCCGACCGACAATGTAATGCCCACTACACTCCATCATGACACAGGCAAAGTTCCTACCTACAGGGCTTTGTCTCCTTTTCAACCCCATTGACATGACATTGACACTGACGGGAAGGGTAAATCACGCCTCGAAGAAAGGAGATCACGGATTTGATTCCCGGCCTAAGGCTAAGACACGCACGGACACGGACATGTGCGCCAATCAAGCGGCTTTATCGCATCATGATGTGGAGACCGACGTGGAGATAGAGTTTGCCAGCCAGAAACGAACCAAGAGACGGTTTCGCAGACCGTCGGTCATCGAAATCAGGACTTTCTTCGGCGTCTACTCTGGAGAAAAATCGGTGCCTCCGTCCGGCTAGTCCACGGCGGTGTTTTTTCCTCTCCGTCGATGGCGGAAGAGGAAAGAGCCGACGTGAACAAGACTCCATCGACCCATCTCGAGTTGGTCAGTTTTCGCTTTGACTGGGAAGTCTCGAGGGTCCCCAATTCAGCACGTGAAATCCTGTCCCCTCCACTCTGATTGATTCCCTTTCTATAACCCGTTTGACAAGAGGGGAAAGAAAAGCTGATAACCTATGCCTCAGCTACTCCGCTGTCACCGCTGACGCATACAGTTTCAATAACATGGCTCGGTCTTTGACGAGGTCGGAGAACCACCGCAGAGTAGCCGTGATTTAAGCCTTGAGGCAACTTGCAGGGCAGCAGCACCACGCGCGCGATTAAGATCTACCCGAGTAAATACACAAGTATACGACGTTCCTGATCTCCAGAAGAAAACTCTAAGCAGTCGCCAACGTTCGTGAACACTAGTAAAAAGATTGGACTTGTTTGCTGGATGGGATAGCACTGAAAAGTCATTTCGACTCAATGGCATGACTGCTGATAAAATTCACAAAGGGTGTTGACTTTCAAGTAGACATTTTCATCCTAGAAGAGAGGTTCGGCATAGTTTAAGATCAGTCGATCGCACCTTGTTTTCACGCACGAGTCTGTAATCTAATAGAACCAAAGCTCAAGTCGAGACAACAGACGGGAAGCAAAGCGTTATGAGATAGAAGGTGGCTGGCTGGACGCCGTGCAAAGAGGAAACGAGAGAGCTCTACAGCTATCATTTGAGAAACTTCAGATAAGAAAAGGAAAGTAGAACCAACAGTGACTAATTACAAGGGCGTGATGCCGAACTAACACAATTAACTATATATTCCACACTGGTCAAACAGAAAGAACGACGCATAGTACATTATAAACAAGCAAAAAAGTCGATGACTGCTATGCTAGGATTCCGTTTTGGATTGCAAATTGAAGCACATACACTTATCTTTCATTGCATCTGCCTCGCTCCCGTACTCTTTAAATCTGTACTCTTCCTGCTTATTCGCAGAGGGTACCTTTCCCTCGCTATAGCACTGATTACACAAACTAAAATGAGATTTTGTTTCCTTGAATCGAGATCCGATGATCGGATAGCGGCAAACGGAGCAGATGTGGTTACCATGCCTATTTCTATCCCCGTTTTCGAGCTTTATCAAAGTAGAGATGATACCAAAACCCCAGTCTCGATCATCAAACATTTGAAGGAAGTCCGATAAAGATACCGTTGAAGAATCGATCTCTCCACGTACCTCGAGTCGTTCACTGATCCCACTCGAAGGAATATAGATAGCCCTTAGCAATTTGATGTATGAGGTAGCATCAACTTTTCTTATCTGGGATGGAGAAGCGCCTTCACTTATGCATCGCCACAACAGTGCATCATAAGCAACCCGTTTTCGTTTTTCGGGAGGGCCACCGCAAACAGGAGCGAGAACTGCATAAAACATGCCCAGATCAACCCTACCTGAGCCATTCTCGTCTAAGACAGAAAGAATCCTCTCATTTATGGCTTTGACAGCTCCTTGAAAGGTTTCAGGCTTTAAAAAATTAAGTAGCCTCCGGAGGATTTCTTCCAAATTTGGCTTGCGTATCGATTTCTCTGGAACACCAGTTCCAGAATAGGAAACAGGCACGTCTTTTTCCTTCATTTCTTTACTTAAAAGCTCAACATCGCAACGGCCAAACCTAGTCACCCTCTGAAAAGCTCTAATTTGCAGAGCATTAGCCAAATCCTGCCTCACTGTTGTCTTCTCACCTACAGTCTTAAACTTAGAAGCTTCAACGATCAAAAAGGCTACTTCTCCATTGGCACCTCCATTACTCTTAACCTTCTTCTTCTGCAGCTGCTTCAGATGGGCTATCGCATCATGCAGTTCCACTCTGTTGGTCATCTTCAGTGCTTCCTTCAGTGCCTTCTTCGCGTCCTCAGTCTCACCAGCACCCAACAAGGAGACAGCCTTGTTCAATTGTGCACGCCAATGATTGGGCCACACAGCCAAAACCCTAGTATACATTTCTGAAGCCCTCTGAAACCTACCCAAGTCCATATAAAGGCCACCCAGATTATACAAAGCATCTACATGACCCGGTTTTAAATCAATAGCTTTCTGGAACACCTCAATCGCTCTTTCATCCTCGCCCATTGAATGCAAAGCCGAGGCCAGATCACAATGCGCATCGGCATAGTCAGGTTTCAAGAAAATAGCCTCTTCTAAGGCCTTCACAGCTGCCCTATACTCTCCTACCCCAAAAAGGGCACTCCCCAAAAGCTTAAGAGCCCTAAAATGAGTAGGACAAAGTATCGCAGCTTCCCTATAATACTCACAAGCGCTTAGCAACATACCTTCACCCTCAAGTGCAATCCCCAGATTGACATAAATCTGAGGAAGTAAATAAGCCCATTGGTTCCCATCAGCCTCGGCCGCCTCGAGAGCCAGCAAGAACTCTTCTTTAGCTTCGTTGTACCTGCAAAGAACATACAGGCAGTTTCCAGCCCTGAAATGCGGCCTAACATCCACCGGTTGCAACTCGCAAGCTCTCTTAAAGCTCACCAGAGCCTCCTTAAACAGCTGGTGATCGTACAAGACCCTACCTATCGCCATGTGCCCGTCGAAAGCCTCCTCTCTCGACCTCGCCCCGTCGGCCCGGCTCCTCAAAACCCCCAATTCCTTCACGAAAAGGGCGTAATCGTGCCCCGATTCCTCCCAAAACACCCTTTTGTCCGAAATGTCCGAGGACGGCCCCAGCTCCCTCGACCAACCGGCATCCGAGAACGCGTCGAAATTGTCGCCCTTCAGTTTCCCGTCCTTGGCCTGCTTGGTTTCAATCTCTTCACCAGAATCTCCAAATCGTCCACGATCTTCCAAGTGTCGTCGAACACTATCCCGTGATTGGGCGACACCGCCCAAGCCGCCGTCCTCTGCTTCTTCTGCGTCTCCATCGCCCGCTCGTCCGCAATCGACGACGACACCTCGTCCGACCCGGACCGCACCTCCTTGTTCTTGCCGTCGTCGGGGCTGAGCTCGAGCCCCAGCGCGTCGAAGTCGCGGTCCACGTCGCCGGCGCCGTCGTCGTAGGTCCGCAGCAGGCCCTCGTAGGTGAGCCCCTTCTCGCCGTCGATGTACTCGCCGTAGGTCTTGAACACCTCGTCCAGGATCGCGTTGATCTGCTCGTCGCTGAACTTGACCCGGGGGTTCACGGCGACCACGAGCGCCGCCATCTCCTCCCGGTTGAGCCCCCCGTCGCGGTTCCCGTCGAATTGCTGGAAGATCCGCTTCACCTTCTCCGATCTGCTGCCCCTGGACGCCATTGCAGCTCCCTAGGGTTTCGCCGGAAGCGGGAAAGGAAGGATTTTTTTTCCGACCCAATCGACGGAGATCGGCGGACACGGCGGCAATGCGGCGATCGGGGGCTAGCGCATCTCGATTCCGTCGCGGAGAAGGAGCGAAATTTGAGGGAGTGGCGAGCTAATGGAGGTTCTCGTTTATGGTGGTTGGGACGAGAAGATATGGAAATGAGATGACGATGATGATGATGTATGGATTCACAGGGAAGACTGTACCATAAAGGAAGTCGCTTTTTCTATTTATTTCTTCTTCTTTTTTGCTTTATTTCATTCCATTTAAAAAAAAAAATTTGTTTTGTTTATTTCGAGTTTTATTTTCTTAATTTGAGGGGATTTGTTAATTAGTTGGCAGTTGGGGATTGACAGTTGGCATTGGTGGGTGCCATCATTTCCCCTTCCTCTCAACCATCCTCTTTCTTTTTGACGGGCATTTCCTAATGATGGTCCCTAACCTGAAATATAATGTGATTAAAACGTTCGGTGGGCAGTAAGGTAAATTCTTGCAGGCTTTAGTTTATTCATCTGAATTTTCTGGTCGGATGATTATGACCAAAATATGTCATTTTTGGATGATTAGAATTCATATTGAGGTGGCTGCACTATGTGATGTGAGATAGGCTATAATTGCGATAGGCTATAATTGCAATTGCATCCGGGAATCCCATATGCGTTAAAAGTCACGTTGTCTATAAGTCAAAATTAACCCAAGCGGAAAAAAGCATCTGGAAGATGCTAAAGCAGTCAGACGTTTGCAGAGCCCCCTTATTATTGCTCATATCGATTTCTTTCCCAGGACTTCATCGACTTCACATGGAATCCCAAATTCTTTTTCCACAAGTTAGAAGGATGGGGAGGAGCAAACGCGTCGCTCATGCTTGTTGCAAAATGTCCGATGCATGAAGGGATTTATAGAATCGAGATGTCAAGAGGTGCTCGTAACAAGAAAAATGTCGTTTTATATTTAAAAAGAAAAATTGTCACATATTTTACTCTTACTCTATCACCCATTCTCAAATTTTTTGATCAATTCTCTCTATTAGACTTTTTCTCTACCTCCTTACAAGATGTAAGAATTACAATTAATACCTGAAACTAAATTGTCTCCACCCCAATTTCTCCTAAGAAAACAGGGATTCGAACCCCTATCCCAATTTTACATTAGAATTGATTTTCACGGTTTACAATTAGGCAAGCAAATGTGAAATGCGTGGTCTAATATTTTCTTTTGGGCTTTTTTTTTTCCTTTTGTTGGGTTTTGGAGTCGACAGGGAATTAATTTTCAAGTCCTTTCTTTTTTTAAAATTAGATTCATTGACTTTAAAATGATGGGCCAACTTTTATAACGGCATGAATGGCGATCGCTGTGGACAAAGGGAAGCGCCAATAAGCGGATTTGATTCCGCGATGACCTTTTTGCTTTTCTTTCGTAGCTTCTCTGTCCGGTAGAACATGGCGCTTTCCTTTGCATGTTAGGTGTGACGGCCCCTTCAGAGGCCGGTTTGGAAAACTAATTATTGAACGTATAATTGTTACTCAATATAAATTAATTATTTCCCAGCATCATCAGCATAAAATGCGATTACACCGCCGGACGATACAAATGTCTTTGGAGTCCGTCCTTGATTATGAAAAGAAAAAGAAAATCGTGAGTTTCGCACAATCACGAATGAAAAAAGAAAATCCAATTTTGGCTTTTTGCAAATCTTGAGGTTTGCACTCGCGGGTTATCTTTTGAGAATAAAGTGTGTAAGCACTTTCCAATGTTTTAGAGGCTTAAAATATCTTTCAAATTCAAATCTCGGAAGCGAGGGAGGTTGTAATATAAAGTAATTGCAATAAATGGTTTTTTCTATGCGATCGAATTATATTTTAAGCGATTTACGATGAAAAATATGAAGACGAATAATTTTTTTACGGACCCAATGATTTTGCCAAAATGACGCACTGACCCATTTTTCAAGAATCTGCTACATCTACATCCTGTAAGGTCTCAAGTCGATCCACGGTCGACCGACGGCCTCCGAACAGAGCATACCCTGCCTCTCCCCCTTGGCCGATCGACCCAAGCCTCGCCCTTTCCGGCACTCCTCTCGGACTCGCTCGTCCGATGAGCGGCGCAAAGCCATGACTATTGACGACCCCAATGAACCCCAGCAGCGCACCCGACGTCCGAGCCATCGCCACTCGCTTCGCCGCCCATCTCCGGCGATGCGGCCCCGGAGCACCCGCCTCCCACTCGGCGGCCCGCGCCGTCCACGCCCACATGATCGCCTCCGGGCTGAAGCCCCGCGGCCACATCGTCAACCGCCTGATCGACGTCTACTGCAAGTCCGAGAACATCGGCTACGCCCGCCACCTGTTCGACGGAATTCCCCAGCCGGACGTCGTCGCCAGGACGACGCTGATCGCCGCGTATGCTGGCGCGGGGGGTCTGAAGCTGGCGAGGGAGATATTTGACGCGACCCCATTGGGCATGAGGGACACCGTTTGCTACAATGCCATGATCACCGGCTATAGCCATAACAACGATGGCCATGCGGCGGTGCGGCTGTTCCTCGACATGAGGCGGCATGGCTTTAGGCCTGATGACTATACATTCACGAGCGTGCTTGCTGCCGCATCGCTGATTGCCGATGGTGAAAGGCACTGCCATCAAATGCATTGTGCGGTCGTGAAGTCTGGGACTGAATGTGTTACTTCCGTGGTGAATGCGCTCATCTCTGTTTATGTCAAGTGCGCGTCGTCTCCTCTGGTGTCGTCCCCGTCATTGATGGGTGCAGCCAGAAGGTTGTTCGGCGAGATGCCCCAGAGAGACGATCTAACATGGACAACAATTATTGCGGGATATGTGAGGAACCATGATCTTGAAGCAGGACGCGAGTTTCTTGACGCCATGGCAGAAAATTCAGGAGTTGCGTGCAATGCGATGATTTCAGGTTATGTGCACCACGGAAGGTTTGATGAAGCACTGGACCTGTTCAGGAAGATGTATTTATTAGACACTCATTTGGACGAGTTCACTTACACAAGTATAATATGTGCCTGTGCTAATGCTGGACTATTGGGCCATGGGAAGCAAATTCATGCTTACATTCTGAAAACAGAATCTAGCCCTACACAACATTTTGCTTTGTCAGTGAATAATTCATTGATCACTCTTTATATGAAATTCGGGAAATTTGATGAAGCACGGAAAGTTTTTAATGTTATGCCTGTTAGGGACATTGTTTCATGGAATGCAGTCATATCCGGGTATGTGAATGAACGGCGACTTGAGGAAGCAAGAACCCTTTTCAGCGAGATGCCAGAGAGGAATCTCTTGACATGGACGGTGATGATATCAGGATTAGCTCAGAATGGGTTTGGCGAAGAAGGTTTGAAGATGTTCAATCAAATGAAGCTGGAAGGTTTCGAACCATGTGATTATGCTTTCGCAGGAGCAATAACTTGTTGTGCCGTGCTCGGAGCGTTGGAGCATGGATGCCAGCTCCATGCTCAGGCCATAAGTCTAGGACATGACTCAAGCCTCTCTGCAGGAAATGCACTAATCACAATGTATGCACGAGGTGGTGTCGTGGAGGCGGCCCATCGTGTCTTCTTGACAATGCCATTCCTCGATTCGGTCTCTTGGAATGCGATGATTGCAGCGCTTGGGCAACATGGACACAGTTCTCAAGCTATTGAACTGTTTGATGAAATGCTGGAGGAAGATATAGTCCCCGATCGGATAAGTTTCCTCACAGTTCTCTCTGCCTGTACCCACGGTGGTCTGGTAAAAGAAGGCCGACGGTACTTTGACATAATGAGCAGTGTTTATGGCATCACGCCCGGTGAGGATCATTATGCCCGTCTGATCGACTTGTTGTGTCGAGCTGGGAGGTTTCACGAAGCAAAGGAAGTAATCGAATCGATGCCATCCACACCCGGTGCACCAATTTGGGAGTCATTTCTCGCCGGCTGCAGAATCCATAATAACATGGATTTAGGGATTGAAGCCGCAGAAAAGCTTTTCAAATTGATTCCTCAACACGACGGAACCTATATACTTCTGTCCAACATATACGCAAGTGCAGGTCGCTGGAATCAAGTGGCCGAAGTAAGGAAACTGATGAGGGAGAGAGGGGTGAAGAAGGAGCCCGGATGCAGTTGGATCGAAGTCGAAAGCAATGTCCATGTCTTCCTGGTCAATGATGCCATGCACCCCGAGGTACGGGAAATATATGCCTACCTGGAGGAGCTGGGGCTCGAGATGAGGAAACTGGGATACGTCCCCGACACAAAGCACGTGTTGCACGACATGGAGGCCGAGTACAAAGAGCATGCGCTGGCCACCCACAGCGAGAAACTCGCGGTCGCGTATGGGCTCATGAGGCTTCCCCGGGGAGCCACGGTTAGGGTCTTCAAGAACCTCAGGATCTGCGGGGATTGTCACAGCGCGTTCAAGTTCATGAGCAGTGTGGTGGGGAGGGAGATTGTGGTGAGGGATGGAAAGAGGTTTCATCATTTTAAGGATGGCGAGTGTTCTTGTGGGAATTACTGGTGAAGATAAGGTGATTGTATTGAATACCATTAGAAGCAGGTAGATTGTTCATTTGCTCCAGAGAGATCCCCAAGTACAAGAATTGAACTTACGGCATTCTTTTTGTAATCTTTTTGTGGTTCAATGATAGCTTCTGAAATTCTTTTTGTTGCTCATTTGCTTGGGAGAGATCCTCGAGGATCGAAGAGTCCGGGCCCCGTCAAGCTACTCTCTTTATATCGAGCACAGATACAAGCATGCACGCGAATGGACATCGAATCTCTTTCAAGCCTGTGTAATGGAAAAGAAAGACGGAAGAAGGAACAGTCTTCGGAGCTAACTCTCGCCATCTCTCATACGCAGATAATCAAATGAACAGTATTATGAAAACTACAGTAAACATTTACAACGCAAACCGCTCAAAATCATTTTACGATTTAAGGACTGCGCCTTCAGTAATTTTCCAATCTGAATCGGCATGGGACATTTCATATCTAGTGGTGTAGATCTTATTGTAAGAGTCATTTCGCTCTGGATTGTTAACATCAGTTAGGCGGGCTGACTCTTCGAGAGTAGCCTCCACCGTTCCATGCCTTCCGTCCATGGACAGAGTCACACTGTCGATGGTCAGACTAAGCAGAGAGTAATCCCAGAACCAACCATTATGGGCAATTTCAGCAGCACGATTCGTCCAGATTTTTAACATCTGACCATCCAGCACCTGCCAGAAACGTCAAGTTAGTTACAAACTGCACATACTTCCTTGACGTTTAAGAAACAAACTGCGAATGTCAAGTTACACGACAGAAATTTGAACTTCAACTTTCAATCCTCTGGTTATGCTTGAACCCAGTAAGGAAGATGCTAACCACAGGGTTTGAGCATTCCCACGACTCTATGGCACAGGCATAATCCATTTATCCATCCTGGATGGAATGCAAATCATATGGTGATCAAAGTAATGGGATAGGAGGCACACAAAAGCACATTTATGCAGATTGCAGCCTACATAATTTCACAAGCAGAAAATGCTTCATATATATTCCATTTGGGAGACAAGAATACCGGAAATGTCCTGAAAAGGCTTAATAGAAGGAAAACTGCATATGCATAAAAGTCAAAATTTCAAATTCCATCTTCATTTGGATGTTGACCATCTGAACCTTAATTTTTCCTAATCTCCCTGTGAGAACGAGCATGACATCTGTTCACTAGATGCTCAGCAAATATCATCAATCATTAATGACATTAAGAATGTCTTCACTAGATTCTCATCAGCCAATTGATTTGTTTCTTCATGCTTTTACCATTAATCAAGGCAAAATCTGTTGTCAAATTATAACATTCTTTGGCACATTAAGGGTCAAATGAAACCTTGCCTCTTGCCATCCTACCCCCATCAAGGCATATAATCTTCTTGGAGACAGATAAAAGATATTACCATATCAATTAAATACCACTTTAAAGGATGAATATTTCTTAGTCGCCAAAGCATTTATCTATCAGAACAACACAAGTCAGAGAAAAGCATAAAAATGAGGCGTAAGACCATCACCCAGGCACGGGATTTATTATCATTGTCGCTGTCAAGGATAGGTGGCTCATAAATGTGCATGTTGATGGAACAGATGTCCAAGATTAAGATGAAGCATGTAAACAAGGAATTGCCTCACCTCAGATAACTTTTCAAGGCGATGATCAGGTCCTAAGGCCTGCGACTTAATGAACTGCCACTTGCGAACAAGAGATTCTGCAAGCTTTGCATCCATTCTAGGTGAATCCTCAGACAGTACATCCATTGAGGACCCTGCACAGTGATACAAGTATTAACTGCAGAACACGTTTACCCAAGAGTGAAGTACCTCAGAGACATTGCAAAATGCTTGAGGATCTAAGGCTATGTTGTAGACCGTGGTAGTAAGGACTCTTCCATCAAAAGTACTAGCAAATGAAAAAAACAAATTCCCAACATTTTAGTGGAACACGCAAACTCGAACTCTCCAAAAGGCTCAAAAGAAGTACCAAAAGAGAAGTTCATGAGAAATTTCAGGAAAAAAGTGTCACAGTTAAACTTTAAAGCTTTATCAGAGGCGTAATATTTAAGGTAAAGTACTTTTAAGTTTACACACCTAATGATCAAATCTTAGGACATGACTCATTTTGAGCGATCTTAGGACTCGTTAACAGCGAAAAAAGACGAAGTACTGACAAGTAGACTTGATAAACAAGGTAACTTGCAAATGCTACAAGAGAAACGGGGTAAGAATGATAAATGGACAACAGTGTGCATTTTTCTAAAGGTAATGAATAATGAGTTTGACCAGTCAAAATTAGCAGCAAATGTAGCTCAGATCATACCCTCACTATCAACATCAGATGCCATTGCCGAGCCAACTTCTTTATGAAGCACAGGTGAGCCACTCCTAGCTGGAATACATTTTAATCCAACCAATGTCATTGCCCCAATGACCAATCCAGCACACATGATCTTAACACTGGCATCTTTGATTCTGTCTGTCATTGAATATCCATCTGTTTCTGACACTGTATCATCTTTTCTGGAAGCCTCACTTATGTTGCCAATATTGTCCCCATCAGGACTTGTGAATGGCTCCGTAAATTCTGAAGAAGGAATTGAGTAATCTGGTCCCATATCTGACTGAAGTCCAGTAACCTCTTTGCTATGACTCAGAGGAAACACCTTCCGCAGCGCCTGGATAGCGCTATCTTTAACATTATCAATTACTGCAGAAGCTTCAGCACCAATTTTCGCAATAGCTGCTGCTGCTGCTAAGGGCGAACTACCACCACCTTCAAGCTTCTCCAAGTATATGAGAACAGTGGGATCATCATAGTAATCTCCCAGCTTGAAATGGATATCTTTGGTATCTCTAAATCTAGGAAAAACCACTTCCATCAACCATGTCTCCAACAATTTACAAAGGCCAGGAAGATCGTTGTCTTCATCATCCTTTGAGTTTTCCAGGACAAAGTCTACAATGGATGGATCTCTGAAAGGCGAGTTCACATTGTCCAAGCCCAACCATAAGCGACAATCATCAAGCTCCCCTACAAGGAGTGAACAGAGACCCCTTTCTAAAGCAAAGTCTATCTCCCGATTTTCTCTTGGAATGTAGACAGAGGCAGCATTCCCCAAAGCTACTTTAGTCTGCTGAAGTTGTTGGAACAGGTTATCGGCATCTTGGATGAGATGAGGTTTCTTACCAACAAATGCATTAGCCACAAGTGCAAGTGCCACGCCATACACTTCAAAACTTTCAGCTGGAATGTTACTGGGTGTGGCGGCAAATAGATCCACCTTCAATTGGAGGTAAAAGATACAAGCAGAATTAATATTTTACCATAGACGGAGAAACTCAAAGACATCTGAAAGAAAATAACAACAGAAACAAGATTATTACCTGCTCAGTAGCTGTCATTCGCAGAAAGGCCTCATTCATAAAGTATTCACGGGTGAATCCGCCAGCAATTGCTGCTGCCCCACCTCCCCCGACAGCCCATAATATGTTACGCACGCCATGAAGTCCCTCTTCCCTCCTTCTCTTGTACTCATCACCAAGAGGCAATCCTAGAAGTTCCAAAACACACCGCGGAGTAATCTCTTCCAGCGTCTCATCAATTTGTGCTCGTAAGTCCGGTGCAAGGCTACTTGCCCCTTCCTCCTGTACACATGAAATGTAATAATCACATCAAACAGCAAGTAAACCGCACTCAAAACAATTCCACAATAATCTCCATTGCATTGATATGATAAAATCTTCCATAAAAAACCATCGCCTAGTACCTGCAAAAGCTTCAGAGCTCTCTCCAGTGCCTCACATCCGCCGATGAAATCTGGAGGGTTCAATGCCATGGCGTCCCTCGACATATCGACATAAGCGAGCGCCATCACCAACACGACGTCTTGCTTGAAACCCTTAGGCAACCTTTCCTTCAACAAATCCTCCCCAATCCGAAGCACCAGCTGGGCCTCCCCCGACTCTTGCAGCACGCACAGAGCTCCCGGAACCTAACATGATCACCGCCAAATCCCACATTCAGCAAAAGCAACGATCATTCACCTCCTCAGCAAGTCAAACTATAGTCACATTTCCCCCGAATTCATCGTCGAATTGCGCTTTACCTTATCCCAAGGGACCTGCGTGAGGATCGTCTCCTGCGCGTCCTCGGCGAGGCCTTGGTTGTAGTCCCTGCGGGAGCTCGGCTTGGCGAGGGTCTCGCAGGCGGCTTGGAGGATCTGGCGGCGGCTGATGAGAGCCTCCGAGCTGAAGCCGTACGGAGGCGGCTTCGAGGCCCTAGCCTCGTAGGCTCGCCGGATGCCGTCGCCGAGGAAGTGCGGCTCGGCGCCGAGGACGCGGTAGAAGTCGATGGGGACGGGCACGTGGCGCTCGGGCTGGGCGAGCTGGGGAGGCGCGAGCGGAGGGGAGAGCGTGGCGGCGGCGGAGGAGGACGAGGCGGCGGAGTAGTCGGTCGTGGTGAACTGGAAGTCGGCGAGGAGGCGGTCGGCCCATTTGCTGGCGGAGCAGGCGACGGAAGGGGGGCAGCAGCGGGGTGGCGGCGGCGGTGGAGGTTGGGGGCGGCCTGATGAGGCGGGGGAGTGGAGGAGAGGGCGGGGCGTGGAGGCCGATGCCGACGCCGGCGTGTCGGATGGCGACCATTTCGAAGGAAGCTCCGTCCGACCAAAAAAATGAAAAAAAAACAGGAAGAAGAAGAAGAAGCTCTGCGCTGGGCTTAAACCCCTTCGGTTTCTGCGACCATCAGTCCATGGTAGTGGGGACACTACAAATAATATGTTTTTTATATATTAATTTGTTCCATCGTTATCGTCGATCCGTTGTAGTCTAGTTGGTCAGGATATTCGGCTCTCACCCGAAAGACCCGGGTTCAAGTCCCGGCAACGGAAATTTTTTTTTTTTTTACCTCCTTTTGCCATTTTTCAGAGAAAATATTCTGTCTCCTAAATTATGTTAGGTTCTGCCTGCGATTGCGCAGCAATCAAAACTAAGCAAATGGATCAAAGAGTAAATTCAGATTACCTAATTATGTGACAAATACAAATCTCTGTTAATATTTCGTTGAAGGAGCTTTTTCCCTATACTTTTAATTGTTTCAAAGTATCGTTCTATGTCAATTTAGCTCGTGTTTTTCTATTTTCATAATCCGGTATCCATTTCAATTCAAAATTTGAATTGTTCGTGGAAGTAAGGAAATCATACTAGAATAATGATGTAAATGTTGCTCTAAATATTGTGTTAGAGCTAAGTACAAACATTGAGATTTCTTAAATTCAAATTACCTAAATCGAAAATTCAAGAAAAACCTTCCAAATTCAATTATAAAAATAAAAATAAAAAAGAAGCCGTGGTCACAAGCTATCTCAGGTCTCTCTCTGAGGTCTTCATTGACACTTTCTTCGGATAAATTTTGAAATTGACTTCTCTAGTCACTGAAATTTTGACAAGGTACATGTTATCATACCAAACGACTTTAAGATGGGCACCCACGAAGTGGTGTCCATGAATAGAGAAAACCATCGGCTTTGATGTTCTAAAGTGGAAAATTTTCTAGCAACGGAGTTTTCTGCATGAGTTACAAGTTGTCCCAAATGACTAGATTTGGCGATCGAGAACTAAACCAATAAACCAAAATTTCATTCGGCTCGGCTGTTGCAATAGCATTGCTAGCAAAAATACTCTCGCACAAATTGTGAACTGAACTTATCCGAACTTATCCAAATGTTCAAAGCTGATAATTGCAAGAGTGTGAACTTAAGTCCGCCGTTTCTCAAATGCAAGAATCTCCTCAGCAGATTGTCGAGCTTATCGGATGGAGCACATACTTAGGGATGCAAAAGCGAGCTGATACATTGACAAAGAAACATCGAGCGCAAAGGAGAAGCGTACAAAGATTTTGAAGAACTACCGCCAGAAATTGTTGCAGAACCTGCATCTGGATATCAGAAGCTGCTGTTTTCTCGGACATGTTAGGACAACGTAAGACTAGCTTTGTTCTTGGGACTCGGCCCTCTTTGTCGTACCGAAAAGAAAAAAGAGCAGTGTATCTGCTGGTCGAAAGAAAAGCAAGCCAAGGTGCAATGCATTTGCCGAATAAGCTGACCATAAAACCTCAGGATTATTGAACATTGTTTGCCGTACATAAATGAAGAACAAGCGGCAATTCAACCGACGTGGAATTAATCGTTACTTATATGCTATACAGTGGAGTTCAAGAAGACCGAAACACAAAGTTATCAAAGCCATACCTCAGTTTGTAGTTGGACATATAAATGCAACCAGAAGAAAACGAGATACACGCCTCTAGAACCTTTATTATACAGAACTTCTGTACATGTTTTTGTTAATTTAATGTACAGATACTTACAGTTTCTGTGAAGGAAACCATGCATCTGGATCATCGATCTTGTGCTCGAAAAGAATGTTAACACTTCCTCAACTAAATATATCTAAGAAACGTAACATCACACGTTGACCTGTAATGTAATCTCAAACTGAGATATGCTGAACAACACTAGAGACTTCTCTATGCAGAGGTCAAACCTTCAGGCAAAGAAACACTGTCTGGGTCAGGCGACAGAAATCTCCGGCAGGCGTGGAACACTGCAGAATGGAACCCTGCGGGGTTATCAATGAAGACAAAGTGCCCGCCCTGCATTTAGACAACCCAAAAATATTAACAAACTATGACATCATATGTGAAACAGAGAGAGAGAGAGAGAGAGAGAGAGAGACCTGGGGGACTCTGATGATTTCACAAGGGACCTCCATCTGCTCCCGAGCTTTTTGGGCACCTTGGTAGTCCATCCAATCTTGAACACCATAAATGAACGTTGTTGGCACTTTCCACTCTGAAGCTCTGTACAGAAATACCATATATGACACCAGTTCATGCTACCTTATGTAGTAACCATTCAACTAATTTGCAAATGAGGGCATACAAAGATCACACTCATTACAGAACATGATTCCCATTTTCCAATTTTGGGGTATAAGATATTTCTGTTTGTAATAAATTGCGCAAACAGCAGCAGACTGTGGTTTCATCCTAGCAAGCAGCAATAGAATGCCAATCTTATGTACGACACAATGAATATGCTGTGTCACATTAGCTGTTGGATCAAAGAACGGATCAGAATACCATCGAATTCTGTAAGGTGTACTACTGTTAACACCAGGAAAAAATTTAGAAGTTCACAAATGTTACCTGTGAAGAAGAGGAGACCTAGTAAATGCACCAAAGCCAAATATATACTTCAAGCAAAGTTCCCCGCTAGCTTTGGCAGCCAATGTATGGTAAACATAGTCTTCACACCACAAAAACATTATCAGGAAATCCCAATTTACTGATTTTACCCATCAACTATGCTATAGACTACCGTACCTGTCAGTAATTTCGATTCATCTTCCATCAACATACTCCCTTGTGCATAGGAACCAAATCTAGCACTTGTGTATCTGCGGACAAGATCTGGACCCCAAGGGCCTAGACCTCTACAAAATGGTAAATTGTAAGTGTAACAATGATAACAAAGCAACTAGATGCAATCACAATTCTAGCTTATCACAAAGACTTAAACACATTGTTAGAAAAAATTGAGGTGATGAATGTCAAAGTACAAGCCAACAAGGGGAGACTGGAAAACATACTACATCATGCAAATGCATATCTAGAAATATGAAAACCTAATTCTAGAACTGAATCGGTAAAGACTTGCATTAATTCTTCAAGGACAAACCCTTTACCTCACAACCTTTTGAGGAGTAAAATTAGACTCCCATAAATGGCTCATGATAGCTCCTTTCCATGTTTTTCTAAATTGAATAAACCACTCAGCTTTGGGATCAGTTTCTGAAGAGAAACCAGCAGGTCCCACCAATATCAAGTGCTGAACATGCTCAGGATGCTGCTTGCATGAAAGGAAGTGGAATGAGGTACATTCTCAATTAGTTTCATATAGACCAAGAATTGTACATTGATAGGAGACCATTCATGATGTACCTTCAGAGAATATTTAGCTGCAACATATCCCCCAAAAGAATGTCCAAGCAATATAAACTTGCTAATGTTTTTGGCTTTCCGCCATTCCTCAAAGGAGTCAATGAACCATGCCTCAGTCTCTGCAGAAGTATGTATTCAATAAATTTTGGACCTGCTTGTTACTTTTCAGCAAAAATAAAAAGTACTTTTTTTTGCTTTCTTGCCAAAATTTAAAATATTCTCCAAACTTCAAAGAATTATAAAAACATCATATGTGACTCTGTGTTAAAATTCACATTTTGTGAAATTTTCAGGTACTGTGCAACAAAAATATCTAAGTGTGTGCAATGCAAGATTTAGATTACGCAAAAGTGTATAAAGTCAAAGTTAATCTAGACAATCACTGCTAATACCCAAGCAAATTATTAAGGCCCTATAATGCAACAAGAACAATCAAGCGTCATTGTAAGATAAATGTTAAAACCAACCTTCAGTATTTCGGCAAGTGAAGTCAGGCCTGCTTGATCCTCCCCAACTGACAAAATGTAGAAGCTGTTTATTAGGCTTTAAGCAGATATACAAAAGAAAATGCCTTTACAACTGTTGAAGGCATGATAATTATCAAATAGCAAGTCCTGTGATGTGATTTAGTATAATGAAGCCCATGCCCCAAAAGCTAATGTGAAAATTCCATACTGAATGTCCTCCATTAAAATAATAAATAAATAAAAAATCGAAGAATTAGATGAGGGAAGTGAGATCATATTAATGTAAATCATATAGCTAAAGATGTCAATGCATTGGACAGTTTGATGTAAAACTTTTTTTGCCATAAAAGCAGAAACACATTGTCTCCAAATGTAACAGCCAATATCATACATATGCTTTTGCTAGTGACTAAAGTGTACAGACGGTTCTCCTCTTGTTGATTTCAGTTTCTTAGATTTCCCACAGCTTGGAATGCGTGACAAAACATACAAATCAGCATCCAGCAAAACCCAATTTTTCTTAACCATTTTGAGAGGGGGTTCCTGCATAACTTTATAAGGAATTTTCTATCATCATAATAGCTTAACCAGAGACATGCAAAATGAAGCTGAACTTTCACTTTTATTGTCTTGACTGCTGTATAATAATTATTCTATAATTTATGTCTAGCATCCCCTAAAACTATTACAGTCATTGAATATATAGATACTCACCAATGTCTATACATTTTGTCTAGGTAATTTCTCATTAAATAATAGTCTAAAATCAAGATTCGTTGCTCCTTGTGCACTTTCTTTAACAATTGCCAACATAAAGAACTTATTCTCAAACTACTTATTAGTTCCTAAACATGTACGCCATCATCATGGGAATTCGTTCCGTCGAAGATATAATGAAAAACCCATACTTAATTAAGTTCCATTGTGAGAGGAACAAACTGCGCGCCGTCAATGCCTTTGAAGAAGCACAAAGAAGACGAGAGCTTTTACAAAAGCTTGACTAATTCCAGTCTCAGCTGACAAATAAAAACGATGACAATAAAACTCTCACAGAATCTTATCGCAGTTCATGCGGATTCTGCTCCGTAAAATTACCAGAAACATGGATGCGGCAAATGTTCAAATCATCATCGATAGTTAAAGCACAATATCAATAGACCATGGAAATGTGGCAGATACATTAGATGGCAATTGGACGAATTGGACAGAAATCAGCGCGAGGACTGAACAAAATCCGTTCTTGTCCCGAAAAACACATACAACTCTAGGCCAATAGGAATCCACGCGCAAGGAGGGGAATTTTACATACCCGAGCTGATCGATGGCGATGACCCGGAAACGGCTCGCGAGGGCGTCGAAGTTGCGGAAGAAGAACCCTTGGGAGGCGGCGTACCCGTGGACCATGACCAGGGTAGGCGAGTCCTCCTTGCTCTCGAACTCGATCGTGTTGATGAACCGCGGCTCGTCGCTGGAAGATCGAAACCACCTGACCTTCGACCCCGGGGGCCCCGATCCTATGTTGACCTTCTCCTGAACATACGGAGTCCTGGAATTCACCCCAAAAAAAAAAAAAAAAAACCAACAACAACAACAACCATCACTACCACTACCAGATGCCAAAAATCACAGAAACGGAGACCTAAATCGCGATTGTAGAGGGAGGTACTTGACGAGGGAGAGGAGGCGCTTCTCGGCGGCGATGATGTGGTCGGTGGAGGTGGGGATCCAGCGGAGGACGGAGGGCCAGAAGGACCTCCCCTTGGCCGGCTTCTCCTCCACCGCCGCCGGCCGGAGCTCGGCGTTCGCGACATTCTCGGCCATTCTCCCGATCGAGCTCCGCCAACGCAGGCGAGGGAGGCTCATACAAGGATCGGAGCGAGGGAATCGACGATGAACGGAGAGAGAGAGAGAGAAAGAAAACGTGGGGAAAGCTCTAGATTTTCGACGGAGTTTCGTGGATTCGTATTTATATATATATATAAAAGGAAAAATGGCTGCTTATATTGTTGCCCACGTAAACGTAGGAAAGTGCTAAACCGACGGCCTCTGATTTTCGATTTTTTTTTTAGTAAAATGAAATAAAATACGCGTAGTTCCCGTTTACGGAAGTCGGCGAAGGAGACCGCGACGCCCTGTTTGACCAAAGTGTGGCGAAAAATAGATAATTCGATGTTTTTCTTTAAAAATAGCTGCTTAAATAATTAGTCCATAAAGAATATTTCATTTTAATGCTTAAATATTTTCATCATTTTTAAAAATATTTCGTAGCAGCATTTTTTTTTATTTTATAAAATTGACTCATTTAGTTTTGTGATATTTTTTTTTCAAAATATATATTTCGAAATATATCTTGAGTAATTTGTGACACAATTGCAATTCAGTCACTACAGCGCATTGGAATGTGGACCAGATCGAGTGATTCTTATGCTCTCAAATTTTCTGGCCAAGAAAACATTTGAGAATGCATTTAACGGGATCTTTCGACTAAAATTCATGGATTAAAAGTACTATCTTTTTATGTACAAAGTGAAGAGGATGCCATTAAATAAAAGCATTTTCTTTTCGGGCTGGTTCCAGGAAAGGTCTGGAAAGTGGGGGTAGAAAATTGAAAAACCTAAAAAAGGTTTTGGGTGGAGGGAGAGAGAGAGACGCGCGCGTCATGAGTTGAACATTAAGACAATGGCAGCTGCGATGACGTTATCACTGACGCTACTTCTAAAGTCCAAAATGAAATTCTCTTGTTCACAAGCTTCCGAAAAAGTTGGATGATTTAAAAAAAAAAAATTAAATCAATCGTTGTGTCATTTAAAAAAAGAAAAAAGCTACCAAAAACTCAAACTTTATTTAATGTGACAAATTTACAAATTTTTATGTGACGTAAAATATCTCAAATTTTATAAATTGTGACATTTTTTTAAAAATTTTTTATGACACAAAAAATCTTAAACTTATATCCGCGTAACACATTTATCATAAACGATAAAACATTTTTGTCTTTTGTTTCTTTTTTTTGATTTTTTCTTTTCTTTTTTTTCTTCTCATCTCTTCCTCCGCCATCCATGAAGGAATAGGCAAGAAGAAAAAAGGAAAAAAAAATAGAAAAGAATTTAAAAATAAAAACGAAAATGCCTTTCAACCATAAAGTTGGAGGTAAATATGTCATACGTGACAAAATTTAAAATTTGTTATGTCATAAAAAGTTTGATGTAAAATTGTCATATTAAGTAAAATTTATGATTTTTTTGTGACTTTTTCCCCTTCAAAAAATGAACATGAGAAAAGCATTTTCGTCATTTATGAAAATATTAAATATAAATTATTATTTATAATAAAAAATCACTAATTAATTATTTTAAATAATGCAGACGATTATTTTTTAAAATAAATTATTTTTTAAATAAAAGGAGTATCTAATATTAATGCTTAGGCCCACTTCCTCTTAGCCCTTTGGATCGAAGCTCGTTTAGATCAAAACCCTCCCATTTGTTTCTGTCTTCTCTAACCTGCTCAACCGGTTGCCCGTGGAGAAAGGTCATTTCCCATGTTTTCTTTATTCACAACCCAACATCCACCCCCGGACGGTACAAAGGGGGTGTCGTGATGTGGTCCTCTCCGTTTGGTATCATTGATTGGACAAATCCAGAATCTTTTACCAAAGTGTCATCACTCGTAAAAATTTTGAAAACCAAAAAAGACTTTTTGGCATTACATTTTCTTTTTTGTGGCATTACATGTTGTTAACTTGACATTAATGTTGTTATTTGCAAATCTCAAATTCAAGGAGACCAATATGTCCCATTCTTGTGCAAAAAAAATTAACAAAAAATGGCTTATCTCTTAATGAATATCTTTAAAAAAAAAAAGAAAAGTATCTTATACCATGAGAATGTGATTGTAGGATTCAATGTACTAAAATGAAGATATCATACCGGGATGTGAAAAAGCATATGGTAAAAGATATCATTTTGCAGTAAACATGTCTTCAATTTCATAATAAATCTCATGTTAATGGTCAAAGGAAGTAGCATCATGTTGTTGTTAGCATGCTCAAGCGCAAAAAAAATAAAATAAAAAAAAATTCTGAACCCTTAATTTCATGATAAATTTAAATCAAATAGGGTAAAAGTGTAAAATTAATCAAATAATTCTCACGTGTCACTCATAATAAATAAATATCAAATATGGTAAAAAGGCTCGTGTTGTAATAAGCATGTCACGTGCGCGGTATACAACATAAAAGTCATGGTACGATGTGCGAGCCCTCACTTGTGGTAAATCATGATGAATATGTTGTGTAGCATATGATGGCTGTGTCTAAAAGTATAGGATGGGCGTGCCTAAAAGTTCCATTACATACCAGATGTTTTCCATTACTTTCAGAGTGAGATGAGTGTGGCATAAAGCTTATCATGCTAGATTCTTCTCTATTCATTATATAGCAAAATAAATCATTTCACAGTGAATTCACCCTAAATGTTGGTAAAAATGAGAGACGCATGTTAAAAATTTAAGGCGTTTCACAGTGAATTCATCCTAAATATTGATAAAAATGGGAGACGCATCTTAAAAATTTAAAGCAGTGAAAAATAATTAGACATTCCAAATGACTAAAGAACATAAGAAATTCTTCCGCAAATAAACCAACAATGGACGTGGATGTGTTTCTAATACGGTAAAGGCCTCTCAAATATGATAAAGAGACTCAACTTAAGTACTAACCAAAGTATAATCTAGGTAGAAAGAAATAAGTACAATAACACCGATGATCCCTAAACTTTTCCTCATAATTCAAAACTCACTCCTAAACCCGCCTCTTTTTCTTTTCAATGTAGCCCCGACCTTTAAAAATTGGCTCTATACGGTCCTTCAATTAATTAAAAGGCCATGCCGGCACCAAGGCGTAGTGCCGGGTTCTTTTTTGATAATCCGAAAGCACTATCATAAAGAGCAAACTAACCGAATGTCGATGGGGCGGATTACCAGTTCTGCAATGACTAAGCCACAATGCTATTTTGCTATCCGGTCGGGTATAACGCTTAAAACATTTTCGGAACACTACTCGTGAAACATTAATCTCACATTCGAACATGAAGCTGTGACAAAAGTTTTACTGAAAAGCAATGTATTATTTGATGTAGCATACCGAAAAGGGAATTTTTAAGAGACTCGAATTGGGTTCTTGCAAAGAAAGAACCCAATCAAAGATTCAAGACTTGATGCAATGTACTAAATCAAAATGAATATGAGAAGGCAAAATCGCATCACACTGGCAGAATAAAAGGCAGTACTTCGAGAAAGATTTTGATTTGCATCCACAACATACGGTTCATGGCACGACAAGGAACAATAATTACTAGTTCACATGATGGAAGACGAGGTCCGATTGTCATAAAATTGAATATGAAGGGGTAATGACATCATATATCTGACCAAAGCATAGACAAGCACGGCAAGAATTATATGGAGTTAACTTCCACCTTAATCAAAAAAAAATACTGATAAGCCTCCTGAAGCACTACACAAACCACACCATCAGAACTCTTGACTAGCCCTCGTTTATTCGGCTCTTGATTGACCTGCCCGAGAAGATAGAATGATGCCGACAATAAGGCCATAGAGGGCCAGTGCTTCAGCAAAGATAAGGATAAGGATCATTCCCACAAACAGCTTAGGTTGTTGTGCATTGGCTCTGCAGAACAGAATTTAGCATGTTAGGAATTGTCATCTAGAGGCTACGACAGGTAATAGACAGTCTTGAAATAATTCCAATAGGGTGGGCTAAGATCCCAAATCAAGAACTTATAGGACACTGATCAAATAAATAAAACTACATAGAGAGTGATCTGGAATCCATCACGTCTTTCTATACAAAGAGTCAAAACAACTAAATAACTGCAGCTTAGCTTCTTATGATGTAGGCAGAGAAAGCACTGATGCCACGTTATTACATCATAAGTTGTAAGTAGTAGAGATCATAATACTCACAGCAAGTAATATTAAACAATGGTGAAACCTGAACCACCATCCAAATTATTAAACTGTTAAACTAATATATCAATAACTTCTCAAACAATTCATATCATGTACAACATAATTAGCTCTATGCCTATGGCTTGGGCAATTTCAAGAAAACAAAGACTATATAAATGTCTATTTGAATTGCCCCTTAAATGTTAATCTGCCCTAAAAACCCAGAAGTCAAATCCGCACAGACCAGGAGTTCAGTTAATCCAGAAACATAGGTTAAGTTCAGCCTCTCGATTGATCTTTAGGACAAAAAGAAGCCAAGCACGGAAAAAAGTGGCAGCAGTGCTTCATACAAATGTTTTTAGGTTTTGCGGTCCATCCCTTAATCTGTAAAAAGAGGCTCCAAACTAGCATACAATGAGATGCAAGTATAGATGGCTGCTCTCATGGTAAGTGTCAACTTAGCCTCTCTTGTGCAATTTCGATCCACCCAAAAGCATAATGAGTCAGTATCAAACAATTATTAATATTTTCACATTCTTTGGGGAACCTTCACAATCTTAAAATCCCCGATCCAATCTTAAGATCTTTGAACGCTCCATCCAATCATGGAAGCAACCTCGACATAACATCAATCCGGAAAAATATAGCCATTTAACCCATAGCCAATCCAACAGTAAACAACCGTGACGTTACAAGCAAAGCCGAAGCATTCCTACAAACAGCTCTCACAGTTTACAAATCAAACTCGTTGAGTCATCAAACAGAGCACGTTTATTCACCAGACCGGACGACACAAGCAATTAACATCTTCATTGCGCATCAGAATTGCAAATACTTCCAGGCGACAATCCAGCTAAAACAACCTAGAAATCCAGTAAGCCAGCAAGGAAAGCACCAAAAAAAAAAAAAAAAAACTCCACCACTACAAAATCGGACACTCTCCATCGCATCAATCCCACAGAAACAACGAATCGCCCAAACGCAAGCAACCGATCGAAAAAATTACCTGACGCCGGCATCTCCGACGATGCCGATCGCCATACCGGCGGAGAGCCCGGCGAGGCCACAGGCCAGACCGGAGGAGAGGTGCGCGTAGCCGTCGAACAGGTAGTAGGACTTGGCCTTGGGGTTGATCCCAGTGCTGATGATGACGGCGATGATGAGGCCGTAGATACCGAGCACACCGGCCATGACGACGGGGACGATTGACTTCATCACGAGCTCGGGCCGCATCACCCCCATCGACGCCACGCCGACGCCGCTCTTGGCGGTCCCGTACGCGGCCCCCATGCCTGCGCGACAACAACGAAGAAGAGGAGGAGATTTCCCCACCCGCTCAGATCGTCAGATTAAAGACACAACAAAAATAGAAAAAAAAAGGAAAGAGGGGGGGCGAAGGGGGAAGTGCAGATCCGGCAAGCGCGCGGCGGAGGATCGGGGGAGGAGGAGGAGGAGGAGGATTACAGGAGAAGACGAGGGCGGCGGCGGCGCCGAGGAAGCCGAAGAAGGGTGCGGTCTCGTCGCCGCTGAAGGTCGACATCTTCGATGGATGGATGACGGATCGAGCGCTGGAATTGAGGAGCGGAAGAGGAAGGAGGAAGGAGGAGGAGATGCGTGGGTAGATCAAGATGGGATGGAAGATCTGAGAGAGGCTTTTCGCGACTTCCTCTTTTGTTGCTTTTTTTTTTTTTTTTTTTTTATTGGAGTTTTTTGGGGTCACGAGCTCTTTTGGCGTCTTTCTGCAGGAAACCTCTCCCTCCTGCCTCCCTCTCCTCCCCTCCGCCAACGTGTCTGAGATTTATTATCTCTCGGCCGAGAGCGATGGGAGGCCGGAATTACGTCCCTGCCCCTCCCCAAATGATGCAATTGCAGATTGGTCGGTATGCTTTTTTAACTTTTTTTTTAATTGATCGACCTTGAACTATTCCGAGTCCCTGAGCTTTTAATTAATTCGATTTTGATCCCTCGACTTTCTAAAAAAAAAAAAATTGAATCAATTCCCGGCACTTTTCACAAGCTTTCATTAAGTTAAAATAATTGAATTCTCATCAATTGATAGAATTCGATAGATAAAAATCTTAAGATATATCATTTGCATGACTCGAATTAACAACAAAATACTGTTCCACACAGATTGCATCAAAGTAATGTTTTGAAAAAAATTGGACCAGATCGATCGTGGCAAACCATCGATCGACTTAACTTTGCATATTTTTCGGGCAGACGGACTAAATTTTGGCCGATTCTTACTCCACTTAACCTCACAATTCGAAGTCTGACACGATTTTCAGAAACTTAGGCTCGTAATACGAGGTTCGTGGTTATTATTTTTGGTTCATCTTTCATATATCAAGTTCAAAGCATCACGCTTCCAATCGATATGTTGATTTTCTCTTAGTGCACTCAGTGAAAGTAACGACAACTATATATACAAACTACGCTGCAAACTCAAAACTCCCATCTTCAATGGTTAATATCCACGTAACTCTTGGCATACGTATAACGAGCTAAAATCTGCAGAACAGCCAATTTTCCCTTCCGTACTCATCTATCGTAAAGAAAAGCATGTTGGGTAAAAAAGGGCAAGAGCTCGAATCGAAGCGAAAACCGAATGCAAATTCCTTTCACTTCAAACTAGGAATGAAGCGCTGTCCAAACGAATCGGGCATTGAGCATTCGAGACATTACATCAATGACAATGGTTGCCAGAAGAAACGATGACAAAAGAAAGAAATTCAAGTACATCCACATAAAAAGGAGGCAATCACAGCCTGTAAACACCCATGAATCAAAGAAACTTGATAAGCTACATTAAACGCTATACATCTGTTAGCCAACACAAGTTTTGCGACCTCAAGCAACTAGAGCTTTTACACAGCAGGTCAGGGAATTTCTGTACGTATTCTCTGAGCACAAATGTCCCAGGCCGATTTCCGAGAGTACGGGCATGAAAGTAGCAGTCAGCAGTCTAAGAAGCCGAGCCAGTTCTTCTGGTTTCGCACACGACAACCTGAGAGTTTACACAAAGCTGATCCCTAGTTTTCAATAGAACAAAGAACTTGCACTTGCAAGCAGTTTAGCAGCTGATCATTCAAGTTACAGATGAGAGCCCAAGATTTCCTTCAACTGGCTAGATTATTCGTATAGTACGGCACGATAGAGAATTCCTCCCTGGTACAAGGGTAATCAGGGTGAGGTTAAAAACAGACATAACTAACAGTTAAAACACACATATTCTTGGGACAGCGATCATCAATAGATGATCTCTCCTCTCAACTGCTTGCAATGACCAATGGAGATCAGACAAGTCACATAAATTAGAGTCCCTTAACGCTTCAACAAAGATGCTGCCCAATGTGCCAACCCTGCACCATTACATAGTGCCTTCTGCAAAGTGGAAATATAATTCACAATCCCACAGAAAAGACACTCGACTCTTGTCCAGTCTTACCTTTTTCGCTTGGACAAGTAATTCGTACCAAAGTATTCTTGATTGATCTCAGCACATAAAAACTGCAGGATGTATAAAATTGTTCAGATACATGCATGATCCACACAAGCAAGATACTGTACTACCAATAAGAGGACAAATTTCAACAGAATAGAAGAGGATAGCAGTTCATGAATAGTATGACTGAGCAGGATAATTCGTCAATATATACAGTCACATTGAGCATATGAACACAGACATACATAGAATCAACAGGTCAACATTGAAGGAGCCCAAAATCATACCTTGCAGGGACAGAAGCAATACAGGCTCATCCATAAAACCTGGCAAAAGGTATGGAACAACAATGAGTATTGTGCACCAAAAACATATTCACAGAAAGGCTGGCTTCATGATGTGAATCCATGGTTTCTTTCCAAATAGATACCACTTGCTTGGATGCTTTGCAAAGCCTCTATTGCATATTGCAACATCAAAACTTAATTCTCAAGCAACATCTGTGCTGGTTGGTAGCTAACCACTACAATGATGCGGATGAAACAGGTTTACCTGCACACAATCCAGAGGAGACAATAGCAAAACTCTAGATAAAGATGCTCATCCCAAATTTCAAATATGTGAACGTCCAATCTTTCCAGATGCCTCTGCCAACAGTACTTGAACAGCTACCAATGCTTCATTGGGAACCATTGAAACTCCGAATATAGGACTTTGGTCCATGTTTTTTTGTTCAACTTTGGAAACAAGGAAGCCAAGAAAAATAAAAAAAATAAAAAGAAAAATGATGTCCAATGGAACACAGCAGTGTGTGTAAACACTTGAATATGTTGAAATGGTAATTGATTCAACTTGCATATAAAAACATTCAGCGCTTTGCGCACAGAATGTGATTCTTCTATAGGGTCAATTGCTGATAATATCCTACAATGTACAAATGTTATCAAATAAAATAAAAAACATCTAACAAAAAGTCTCTAATCTAGGTGTATCCCTTGAAAAAAATGGGTTCCTCATATCCACCTTGGAAGTACAAGCTGCATAAAGCTAAACCGATCAATCAGAATTTTCCCAGCCAATCGAAGTCAGTCTAAAATGTCGCATCACAAGATAACTTGCTTTGGTGACAGAGGACATTTGCAAGAAGTCACCAATTTCATCAAAGCACCACATGTCTGAGCCAAAATAAGTTGAACAATATTCACCACTCTATGGCAGATCCTCCACGACCAGCAAACTTGGACCTTCTTGAGAATTTAGAGCAAGCAATCCTTTCAATGCCTCTATCATCGACCACCATCATCAAAGGAAGTCAACCAGTATGAGTCAATATTCCAGGAAGACAGGCATAAACAATGAAGGACCAGAAAGTCCTACAGCCTATCATGGTTTCATAACTGGTTTAGCCGCCATATGCTTCTCAATCAATTTGTCCACAAAAGCACGGATCTGCATGTTGAATGCATCAAAGGAAAGTTTAACATCAGCAAAGACTTCCACCAAAACTCAATCTTAAAATATTCTGACATTCTACATAGTAGGACGCAGTGTTTTGTAATGAACTGCACTGTGTGTCTGTGTACTTCTCCACACAGATACCAATAAAGGAACCTGGAAAGGATTGCAGAGACAGTGATAATAGACAATCATACATCAAAAGCAAAGTTCATGAAATTAAAACGAGTATAGTCCACACCTTATTCCGACGCTTAAAATCAAGAAACTCTGCTACTAACATTGCTTTCTCTTTATCTGTAGCTTGCTCCATGACCTGTCAACAGAATATAAATGATACATTCCAAATAAATATAGTTGCTACGCAAAATATAAGTTTATGAAGATACTGAGGGAGATAATGCTAAAGACCTTTGTCGCCGTTTTCTTCATTATAGACTTGTATCCCTCCCTATCAATTTTTCTGGCTTTATAAAGGGGCATGAGCAAAGTCCCAACATAATCTACCACTGCCTGTTTAATTCGATCTGCTCCTCGATGCTGATTCTGATTCGAATCTTTGTTTACAGTAATCTGCGATAGAGAGCTCTCATTAGCAAGCCCATCGCGCTTACGGGCCGGTGGTCTCGGGAGAGAATTTGAGTCCTCCTCATCCTTCACATGCATATTTGGTAGGAAGGCATCAGACTCTGCAGCAGCTGCTTGAGATTGCCATCTTTCAATGGCATGATAATCTTTTCCCTCCACACTTCCAGATGCATTTACCCACGCCTGTGTATATATGCTACTATCTACTGCCACACTTTCTCCAGAGTTTTCTCTGAAGTTCAAATTGTTCGCAATATCATTTGAATGGCTCTGCTGCGATAGGTTTTCTGCTGACATTCTTGAACTTTCAAGGTTAATAAAAGGAGGGAAATCAACAGACCAATCCCTAACTCTGCAATTCCTAGAGTCTATTTCAGATATGCAATCTTGTCGCCCTAAAACACCACCAGGCCACTTTCTCTGAAGTTCGGATTCATCCATCTGAGCATATTGCTCCCTTCGAGCAAATCTGTTAAATGAGGGTATCTTGGGGAGCTGCAACATTGTCCTCCACTTTGCTTCTGAAGATGCATATGCCTGCAGCACCCAATAGACTGGTTATCCAATTTCTTCCAACTAATTACAGTAATGATGACACAAGGGAATGGGACTATGGCAGCCCACAGCACACAATTCATTGACAAGTATGAAATCCTAGAAATAATGTAATCCAACACCAAACAGCCAGAAGATGTGACAAACCCAGTTTGGTTGTATCAAATTCTCTAGCAAAGAAGAAAAATGAACTTGAGTGTACAGCTCAGTGCCTTTCATGACATTGATGGAACGCAACCAACAGGGAAAGTGGTGAAATTACAAAATTCTGTAAGTAAACTAACACATAAATGGAAATTGCTTGAAGTAAATGAGGTCCGGCAGCTAGTTCAAGTAAAGGCAGAGGAAGGACTACATAGCAGAAACTCTTAGCATTCAGAACACACTGGCAAGCAGCTTCAATAGGCCAAATACCACAGTTCATTGATATCTATTGAGATTGCTTTGGGGTACCCCAAAATCTCCTAAACAAACAATTTTGACAAGACAAAGAACCCTTCTAATAAAGAAAACAGCCCAGCCCATTAAAATAAATAAAAAAATATTATATGAAAGAATTAACATGATCATCTATTGTGAGTAAAGATCCAAGAAAAACATACCTCGGCAGCTGCCAGTGCTGCGGCACGGGCTGCTTCTTCAGCAGCTAAAGCAGCCTTTTCTTCCTCAGACATGACCATCTTTTCATTCCCAACCATAATTCTATCACGTCTCTCCACTGACCCTCGCGACCTTGACGAATTGCTTTCCGATCTTGAGTCGTTTTCTAACTTGGCTGATTTACTTTTCACTTTTTTAACATTTGTAATAGAAGGCGATGCGTGCATGTTTCCTTTAGCATCATAACCACCGAGTTGGGTCCGCACAGGTAGCCTCCCAGCAGAAGGATCTCTAACAGATTTACTCTTCAAAGAAGCTTTTTCCTTGCGAAAGACTTCAAGCCATACATGAACCAGTTGACTTGCTATAGCTCGTATATCACGGCTCGTATGCATGCAGACTTTTTCCTTCACAGTTTTTCCAATACCTGCAACACAACAAGATCAACCAAAACACATTAAAAAAGCACAGAGAGAGAGAGAGAGAGAAGAGTGGCAAGACTATAAGTGGATATTCTAAAGAAAACTTAATATGCATTAGAAGCAGAATTTTTAATAGACATTGCCAGTATGAAGAAACGCCACCTAGAAGTATATGACTGCAAATTTTGAAGGCATCGCAAAGCAAGACTAAAATGATAGCTCAAACTGTGAGAACACAGAAGGCAGTCTTGCCAAATTTCCCATATAGCCACAGAAGAGCTGAGTTACTCAAATAGGTAGTAAGTCAATATAGCTAGTCACCTATCATGAGACTCCCCTTGGGGGCACATCCCCTAATTTTGCACTGGACTTAGAATTGATGATTGATGGCAAGTGCAACAAGAAATCCGTGAAAGGTTCTAGCATTTTGACAGATATAAAGTTCATTTGAGTTGGAACAAAAGAATGTAGAAAAAAACTGTCTTTTTTTACAGGCAAAAGAATCCAAAGTCTCCATGCTTCAAACACATTTATCCAATCAACATTTCCAGTGTAAAACCTTTTGTGCACAAGTTAACCTATATCTGTAGCATTTCTCCTACCTTCCAAGAAAGACCAACAGAATCGAGAAGTTGTATTGTAGGTAAAACGTTCAAGTTTTCTTGAACTTGCTATAAATTTCTTGAGACAGAAAAGGGAACTCCATACCTGACAGACGCACTGCAAGAAGATCAGTGGACACAAGAACCAGAAGGCGAACACAGTGACGCAGGAGTTGGGTCCCATCCTTTCCCATTGAGTCCTACCACAGAATGCATGTAAATTATCATCAATATTCATATCAACACATAATTTCATACTGTTCAAAAGAAACTTTGACCATAATGATACCAGTATCCATGAGTTAAGTGTGCTAAGCCCTTCTTTGGTGCCAGCAAATGACTTCAAGGCTTCAATGGGAAGGCGTAGTAGTGCCTTTGCCACATGCAGTCTTCCAGCAGTGGCTTTAGTGTTGAAAAACAACTCCTGCAGCAATCCTTCCTTGGAAAGGATATAGTCACCTTCCAAGGAGTTCTTGTAACGGTAACTCGAGATTTCAACTGCCTCAAGCCTCTTGATTATGTCCCTGACTTCATCTCTTTCATGGTCAGATTGCCTTTGTGCAGCTTCCGTGGCCTCCACTTCTGCCTTGTTATCATTTCCAGTACTCAATATGTCCATGATTCGAACAGCCTCCCTAAGTCCACTCATCATTGCACCACCAACAGTATCAGGATGCTCCTTACAGGTGGCTTCACCACCAAAAAATAAGCAGTTATCCACAGGTTTGCCCAGAATGTCATAATCTGCTCCGGATGCTCCGATCGCAACATAGGAGTAAGCACCATAACTAAAAGGATCCCTACCCCAGTCAGTGACAACAGATGCAACTGGATCAGGAACAGATGCCTCTCCAAACAGTTTACGAAGAACCATAACAGCATGATCTACATGGTCAGGTGAGGTCATACATTGACCATCGAGTGCAGCCTTCCCAACCAATAGGGCTATAAGAACAGGAGCTCCAACAGTTTTCTTGACATTCCAGAACATGAAGCACTGGCCTCTGCAATTTGTTTCCTCTGCAGTTGCTCCAAAATAATCCACAGTGTCATCCCAAAATACTTCCGTGAATTCTAAAACTATTTTATTGAGGACTCCAAAACCAAGTTGCTTAATGGAAAGCTGTTTCCATTGAGGTAAAGGAGGATGAAACTTAATGGTCTCAGCTTTTAAGCACCCAAGGGGTACTGTCACCAGAACAGCATCTCCTAAAAACTCATTGCCATTTGAAGTGGAAACCTTAACTCTGTAAGAGTCTCCATCGATTGAGCCACTCTCGTTGGTACCATAGGAAATGTCTGTTACTATATGATTTAGATGTATATTGAGGTCCTTTGCAAGAGACTCGATGACAGTACTATAACCCCCTTTTATCATACAGTGAGCTCCCCCAAATCCTCCATATATGTCATCTTGATTCCAATGCGGAAGGGAAACTTCCTTCAGCAATGCAGCACAACCATACTCCAAATGGGCAAAATGCCAATTCATCACCCTTCTTTCAAGGGGACTCAATATGTCCTCCTTTAGAAAACTATCATCAGGAACTCCACTGTTTGTCCTAGTTTTTAAATTGATAAGTGAAGAGTTCTGCAGTTCACTTTCTCCAATATCTGTTCCTACTTGTGCCATTCGGCGCCTCCTAAGTGCATATTCTAAACCATCCTCAAGTGACATTTGCATGGCACGTTCCCCATTTTGTGCGACGACCAATACCATATCATCTACAAGGCTGTTGTATTCAGCTTCCAAGGTTTCATCAAGATCAGCAGGAACCTTCTGACCCGTTACAATATCATAGAGAGGGCAATCACTGTTTAACACAGTCAATTCGAGGCCCAACTGTGAACAGATCAATGAAGAAGGATCTGGTCTTCTTTCAGTGTCCATATCAGCTTCAACGCCAGTAATGATGCTAGCCCCAAGATCAACGGGAACAGAAAGAGACGAACGGTCAGTGTGAACTCGACCACCTAACCGACTCCTAGCCTCAAGCACAGTCACTGAAAAACCCTGGCGGTGCAAATGTCGAGCGGCTGTTAAGCCGGCAGGACCTGCTCCTATAACTATTATCTTCTTTCCAGCATCCAAGCTGCATTTCAAATGCCCTGCCTGAACATTTGAGATGCATTTAACAGAATCAGGACACTCCACTGATTCTGAAGCCATAGCAGGTTCCAAACAGAATTCCATAGCTTTGGAAGACTGATCAGCAGGTAAAACATCTATATCTGACTTCTTTGGCAAATCTGTATCAGTCAAATCGTTTCCAGAGTGACGGTTGTCCAGGCAATTAGCTTTTGTGTCACAGGGTGACTGCAACATCTTTGAATTAAGGCTCTGGCACTCCAAGATTTCTGATTTGGAACTTTCTTCACTAATCATTACTACACTGTCATTTGCCTCCATACATGTTTCAGAGCTCTTGAACTGACCAAGTGCAGCAGAAAACTTGCCCACCGTTTCAGCAAAAGACACCCCACTGATCTTCTCAAGATTTTTTTCACCCGAAATCTCATCATCTGGTTCAACACTTAATTTGGCTCTCTGCTCATCTGGAGCAATGGACACCCCACCAATCTTTTCAAAATCCTTTTCACCCATAACCTCATCATTTTGACCCGCATTTGATGTGGCTCTCTGCTTAGCTGTTGAAACTCCAGTATTGATATAACCCTAGCATATATACATAATCACATGACATTACTCATTGACTGAGATTCACAGATAATAGAACTTCCCAGCCATAAAAATGCTTTTGAATAGAAATAACAGAGTAAATTAGGAAAAGAGCTTTTTGCATGTGAAGCACACAGAATTTTATGTTAGGATGTGCAGTGACCAAATCAGTGAAAATCTCTCTCATGTCTAGAGACTGTTGACGGTCAAGGGCCAAGGGTGTGCAGAATGTTACAATACTATACTGTAAAGTGACTGTGATGACTTTCTGAGAAGATGATCAAGCATAAAGTTAAATGCATAATCACATTTGAATAAATGGACATGACATGAAATCTACTGTAACTTTCATCCTGATTGTGAAAATGATGCCAACAGAAAAAGCAGGATGAAGAGTTCATGAATGCTAAAAGTTTATTGTTGAGAATGAAATGACTTGACAGTCAATTACAACTTACATTCTGATCGAGAAAAACATATATTTCTCTAATTAATGAAGCCGAGCTGGTTCATTGTCTGAGGGAGATTCTGCAACTCCACAGTCCACAAGAGACAATATATTGCTAGCATCTTTGCTCCAAAGACTTAAGATCCAATTCCTGTATTATAACAAGCAAAAGTTATATTGAGCCAGTTTAAAGCACGGAAAATAGAAGCCTGCATAATATAACAACAGACCAAATACCCTAGCTTCAGTTTTACAAGGTGAGGGAAAGCATTCAAACTTTGCAACTCGCAATGAGTTTGGATGAAAAGTCCCACTGGATATCATTAAGAACTTTCAATTGGGTTATATGAAGTGCAGAATGTGATCAAATAACATTTGTTCCAGCCAGTGTGATAGCTTTTGTGACAGCACTAGATGCAAATGCACATGTAGGCTTTGGTAGTAGGATAAACCTGCAATCTAGATACTCATGAAGGCTGCCTTTTCGTTTCAAGAACTCCTTGAATTTAATCTTCTCAAACGGACCAGCTGCTCGAGCTCTTAGTCCTACTGACACTGCTACAGCACCACCATTTGAAGACAAATCAGGCTTCCCTCTGCTTCTATATGAACGGACAATACCCCCAACCTGATGGTTTTCAAGAAAACCTTGCCCATCCATTAGAGTCTCCCATTCAGCATCTCCCTCATAAGCCATGTCTCCATGCCTATGCTTTCTGACCTTCCGTAGCAAACGCTGCATAGCTGAGAGCTTAGTGTCTTTGCTGCTTGAATCACGATTATCTTCAGGATCATTGTCCTTCTCGTCCTGAAAACTAGGGATAAGGGATGCCCTCATAGTCAATCCTTCAGTTGAAGTATAGTCCCGACTAGGAAAGGGAGTTCCTTTAGAGGTGTCACGAGATGATGAGTGAGGCTGAGTATGATCGGATGTAGACTGACTAACATCCGAACTGATTTTTGACACAGCAGCTTCTTCCATCCCTATACGGCTCTCAGGTGGCTCGCGAGATATCAACTTTGAAACATATCCTTGGTTACATTGTTGATCATCCTTTGATGTATTTGGAAATAAGACATTTGATACTCTGTCATTGACTGAAAGCTCCACAATTTCTTCTCCAAGCCCCGAAATGGAAATGCCCGCTTGGTCTCCACACGATACATCAGTAAATCCTTTAGTGGATTCAACCCGACCCATTCCATAAGTCTCTTCCTTTGTTTCTGTGACAGACAGAGTTTTCCATGACCCATTGATATCCACCACCGAAGTGCATGTCTTCACCATAGAACAGTGCTTTAGCCCATGCTTGATGGTTTCCATTTCCAACACAGCCTTTTCCACAGGAGCTGAACTGACGTCATCGACTTGAGCACTCGTCAAGCATGCACCGCCTCCTCGCCCAGTTTGCTCAGCCCACAAGCATCAGAGGAAGGTCCAACTTCAGCTGAAAAGAAACTGACAGCTGAGTTATTTCCTTCTTCTATGCAGCTAGATGCGTGATTCATATTTTTACTAGAGGGCTCATTGTCTACAACGTCACATTCATCTGAAGCTGAACCAGCATTCAGACATGTTCTATCTGTGCATTTCAGGTTCTTGGATAGAAGTTCCATTGAGAGGTGGGCAGTATGATGTTCTTTAACTTCTGCAGCAGCACGAAAATCTCCGGGAACACCATCAGACTGGTGACTGCACCCATGATCTGTAGTATGTCCCCCCATTTTCTGTTTAAAACCAAGATCACCAGATTGTGCCCCCCTGAAAAATGACGATATTGAGTCTTCCAACAGGCCATCGGCTAAATCACCAGGACCTTTTCCTGGAACAGCTTGATGATTGTCTTCTTCTAGTGAATCATGCCGAGGTTCCAAATCTTTCAAATCATCATCATAGGACTTATTTTGGTCCTCAACCAATTTCACGGTTGGATCCAATTTCGGCCTCTTTGCTCTTCCCTTACTTTCTTTTCCAGCCCTTTTATGAGATCCATCGCCACCAGCCTCTTGACCCTTTTCCACAACCAATTCCATTGAAATTGAGTCCGCAATCCTATCATCCATGTTTTCTTTAGCAGAATGTTCCAATAGCTCCACCGCATCTGAAGAAACGCTGCTTAACACTGAGCTCCTGCGCTCTCTCTTTGGACCTTTTAATTTCCTCTTAAAGCTCGCCAATGTATCGTCCATGCCCCCCAAATCCTCCACCAGCAGCGTTTTCTCTTCACTAGCCCCACGTTTTCTACCTTCTTCCCCAAGATCATCCAACCCCAACTTAACCCTCTTGCTCTTTCGCGACTTCTTCAACTTCAGAAGCGACCCAATGGGCTCATTGTCGTCCGAATCGAAATGAACCTCCAACTTCTCCTTCTTCCTAGCACTCGAGCTCCTCTCCTCCCGAGTCATCTCCTCCGCCGATAAAATCCCAAATCCCAACGGCAACCCTATCCCAATTTCACCCCACGCGCCGGCAACCCGCGACCCACCACCACGCAAGGCATCACCTTCCACTTCTCAATCACCACGAAAACAATCCCCCTCTCCCCTTCCCCCAAGCCCCCAGCTATCCCTCCCCCCCCACCCCACAAGCCGCGACCCGCCAACTCCCGGCCACCAGATTGACCCCCCTGCCCACCAGATTGACCCCCCGCGAATCAATCGGAAAACCAATGCCCGGCGCGGCCGAGCTCACCGCATTGCTCCCATCCGGTCCAATCCCAATTTTCGGAATTGACCTAGCGATTGGGAAACAAGAAAGAAAGAAAAAAAAAAAAAGGCCGGGCAGCGCTACCGCAATCCCTAAATCAGTCGGATGGAAGGAGAGGAGATTGAGGACGAGCACCGACCTGCGCGCGCGCGCCGGAGGAAGCGCTCGACGGGCGACGGATTCGCCGGAAAAGGACGGGAGACGACGAGGAGAGTGAGAGGTGCGGACTGTCTGGGCACATAGCGTTGTGCGCTAAACGGAAAGGAACAAAAGGACTCCTCTTTATTTTTTTTTTGCTCTCCCCTTTTTCATAAGGTGGCCTTAATATACTGCACACGTCGATGCGGAACAGGAGTCAGGAAAATTACCAGAAATTTCTCATGAGAATATATAAAAAAAAAAAAAGAAAGAGCAATTTCGGGTCAAGCTGTGTAAGAAAATTCGGACGAAACGACGCACGGACACGCCCGTCGCTTCGTCCGAGGCTCGAGGCTCGAGGGGTTTTTCCGGTTTTTGTTCCGGTCCGAAGCGATCCTCATCGTCCATTTAATCGAATTCTCTGTTGTTTGGGAATGGCGCATTCCGAATGGGATACAATTGGTTCTACGCTGTTCAACTAGGTCGAGCGAATGTATTTGATTATCGATTTACCTCGCTTTTCCTTTTGTACGATGAAAGGGCCAATTACGAGTAAAAACGTATGCGGCTGTTAAGTAAGGTGGAAGTTTAGATTTCCACTTTAGGCGATATTGGTATCTCGGGATCTTGAAAAGGAAAAAGAAATATAATGCATAGAACTGCGATTCTCTTGCGATTTACTAATAGATGCCGAAATCTATACTAGCTTAATTTAAATATGGTAGGGGACATGCAACGGCCCTCGGAATTGATGACCATAGAATATTGGGAATGTGTTATAGGTGAGGGTGTTCGGTTTTAAGGTAGGTTGGTTCCCACTAGATCTATTAAACAAGTGGGTTGGATTGGATTTAGGTTAGTTCATAAATAATCGAACCCAAATTTATCAATTTATATGACCCATATATTATAATGCAAATGTCTTGATTCATACTTGACCACCAATTTAACCAAATTTAGGAAAGCTTGTTTCTTTTTTTTTTTTTTTTTAATTTGCATTGTTAAAATACTTTCATGCAATATAAATTTAGTGGCCAATTTGTATAATTTTTTAAAAAATTGAGGCTTCGTTTTGTTTTGTGAAAATTTCCAATAGATAATATTTTGTAGGATTTGCAAGAAATTTGAAAATAAATCAGAAAACATTTTCTAGTATTTGATAAGAAAAATATGATTTCATTTTCCTTCATACACTCCTTTTAATATTTTTTTTCATTTTTCTTATTTTTTATTATTTTTTTTTCCTTTTTCTTCAATCACTGGCACGTGTTTGGTAATCGGCCACAAGCAAGCTCAAGCTTCACCCCAGGTTGACGAGCTTGACTCTCGACAATGCTAGACATTAGCGAGGCCTTGACCTCACCTAGTTGATCACCATGGCTGGCCACAAGTCAAGGGAGATGGAAAAGGAAGATGGAAGGAGGAAATAAAGGAGAGGAAAAAGAAAAAAATTATAATTTCAATTTTTTTAAATATCTTTATAAGGCTGGAGAGGAAGAAAGAGAGAGTGTGTATGAGTCCAATGGGTTGGAAATGGTTTATAAACTCAATCCATTTAGACCCATTTATTTTTAGACTTTAAATTTAAAACTCATTTAAGGTAAACTCTTCAAAATTGAAGTGATTCATATATGATTTATTCATGAATTTAAGGCCCATTTTGACAAGTCTAGTTCCCACCTTAGAATCAATAACTAGATCAAATAGGGTTAGTTTCCAATTTGTGGAATCGAGAACCGACTTTGTTAGCCTTAGAATCGAACCGAACCAATCCCAGTCCAATTCTCGAGAATGGCGATGCTATTATTTTTTTAAATGATTTATGCTATAAAAAAATTAAAAGAAATTATTTTGAGCCAGCTTGGTCTATTTAATCTAATCGATACGAATCCTCCTCAAGAATTAAGAACCACCTAAAATTAGTCAGTTCGGTCCGATTTCCATATAGGATTGGGACCAATGCACACCCCTTATCATTGGTATATTGACCTTGATTGTCTGATTGTCGCTTTAGGAGGGAGAAGGTCAATGGACATGCCTTGCTAGCATTTTAGGGCTTCAATTTTTCGCTACTATTTTTTGAAAATCTAGAGCGCTTGTGACATCCATTTTGTCCAATCATTGCATCTTTTGTTATTTTTTGTTATACAAGATCTTGTTGGTGTCGTTGGTAGATACGTCTCGAATGTACAGCTGATCTGAACTTTGTAACTAGTTCAAGTGAATCTTCATGATTATTGTTTACCTTTTAATTCAATGATGCAACTAAAACATGTTTATCTAATAAATAAATTAAATTATAGCTTTTGCTTTGGACATGACATCTCAATCTCGAGATAATATTCTATATGAAGATATGAGTATCTCATGATCTGACAAATGCCTCTATAAAAAGTTGAAGTTTAGTTTCCACAATAGAAAAAGTTACCATTTTTATATGGTGACTTATCATAAACAGTTAAAATCATAATTATCTTGTGATTTATTAATATAAGCCAATATCTTTACGAACCTAGCTAAGTGCGCTCAATGATATTAACTGACGCTCAAGATGAATGACCACAACATTCAACTTTTATTTAGACTTTTCATTTATATTCTCATAAGAGCAAAGTTAGATTTCTTTAATTGACAAACAAGTGAAATAGACAACCAACCTTGACCATTTGCTCTTAGCAAGATTATAGCCATACCTATTATGAAATGTTTAATTTCACGAAAAGGCCCAAAGTTTGTCCTACCAACGTGTTGGAGCTCCATCCTAACGAGGTGGCAACACTCAAGAGCACAAATAGTTTCTCATTCATGACATTACTCGAACTTCTAATCTCATAGAAGACAAATTGAACACGTGATCACTGAACCGACCATGCTCTGGATTCCAAGTACAAATTTGTACCCAAAGCTTAACATTGTGGCCTGAAGTCTAAGACTTAAACCGATTTGAACTCGACACGAAATTGGTGCTCGCGACCGGTATAAGATAAAAGGCGTCAGAGAAAAAACATGGAGGACATGGTTGGGGGTTTGCTTACTGGGCCCAGCGCTCCTATTGCTGTTTGACTCACGTTGACGATAATTGATGGGCCAATAGCGAGGCCATTTCCAAAGAGCCAGCCCATTGCTGATGGGCCATTTTGAAGCCCAGTTCATGTCTTTGGCCAAATCATCCCTGGTCCTTGCTCCATTCTAAAGCAACTCGTCAACCGTAAGGGACATCTTATTTATGGACCAAAGCCCACGTGCCTAGCTTAATTAAAAGTAAGGCAAATCATCAATATGACTGGGACATCACAACTTCAAATTTGGGAAAATTGAAAGAGAAATGTGCGACACACGACGTACGATATAACGCCGATTACTTAACTAAACATATTTGGATTTGATGTAAATGGGTGTGTGTCATAAGTGGGCCTCGTTTATAACACGAGAAAAGTCTCGTTTTACACGGTTTGATCAGCTTAATCCATTTAGACAATAATCTACATGCCAAAACTTTTTATCCTTAAAAGTTAATAGAAATAACATCCATGCTAAAAACAATGTGAAGCAATATTATAACATTTTTAGGGATTAAAGGCCCTAGGACATAAAAAAAAAACGACTTAATGATACAATTTAGACGTAATATGAAATCAAGATCATGTTATTTGGAGAAGGGTTGAAATGATGCGTTAACACAAGTTTTCATGTATTAACATGTTCCGAGTGTTTATCATGTATACATGTCAACATAACATTTGTAATTAGATTAGTGTATAGTGTGGCATCATGTCTTGTCACATCATTTATAGGCATGTTGAAATCTTGTGATATTTGATCCAAAAAAAAAAAAAACCGTGCTATATGTCTATTAAATGCATCGTATCAAAGTTTGGCACACCATGTTTAGACTTTCAATGGGTTATTTTATCTGGGAGGGGGTTGTTACGGGTCAATATACCTAGGATCCTGTGCAAGTTCTTTTTTTGTTTTCCAATGTGGAACCGATTTATCCCGACAAAAATATTCAACAAAGTGCTCTTACACATTAGAATCTCTTTGCTCAATCATCAGGCTACGTTGACGAACAGAAGCCTGAACAGAACAGCCACATAGGTGGCAAATCTCATTTGTCGGACGACGACAACATACAATCGATTGCTGTCCATTAGGAACCTGCTCGCACGTTCCGGCCTTCGTGTACGAGAATGCTAAAAGGCCAAGAGGGCCCGCATCATTATGGCGGAGGTTGGTGTTGGTATCGCATTCAATCGCGCTCTCTCCCGCCCGTCGCCCGTGGTTCTTGCTGACAGCTCGTACTTGGCATTAATAGGCGTGAACATGGGGAACTTCCATCGTTCACATCGTGGACTTTTGCATCATGGAAACCCAAAGCATCTCTCATTCCTTCTCTTCTGGCCCACTACAAATCCCATTCCACCTCTCAAATCCCCAACTGCCGTGTATTTTTTGCGTAGGAGAATACAAAAATAGTAACGTATCCTGCTCTTTCCGTGGTCAGACGTATCTGCATTTATTCCTTGTGTATCGAAATCGATAATGAAAAAGATGGGCTGCGCAAAAGAAGGAGAGAGATTTGCTTAGTAGGCCAAGGAATGAACAACATCTGCCAATCCGGGGAGCGCAATCTCTCCATCTTTAGAACTTGTCAGAAGAGAGAGGCACCGAAAGTCAGGGAGAATTGAATGGATACAGCCTCTGCTTTGCTTAACACAGCTCTAAAGAATATACTTCCCACCCACCCCCGATTTTTCTTCTTACCCAAGTCTTTGAGCTGACTCTTCTTAACTTTTTATTTTCTTATTTTTCCCTGGTGATAAACGACGAGAAACCGACTCAGTCGATGGTGACAACATTTGATAAACAGCGAAAGCCATGCAAATCTGTTGATATATTCTGATATCGAAGCTCTTTTTAGATAGATGTGGCTAGATAATAAGAGATGCGAAATTAATTATTTACTTGAATCTTGTAATCTCAAATGAATCAATGAAAAAACCTTATTATCTTTCAAGTCATGCACCTTAATCGTAGTTTGAGATATCTCATTATCAATTAAATTTTGGCATTTATCTTAATTGTAATTTTTAGATATCACCGTCGATTAAAATCATATTTATATGTCATTGCACCTTGCTGTTAATTAAATTTTGACAAAACTTTTTATGTCATCGGACTTCATCATTGATTAAAATAAGGTTCTGTCCAGAATTGCCATAGATCCCATCTCCTGTTGAATTTTAATAAATGATATTTCACTGTCTACTGGCAAAATGGTCCCGATGGACCTACCATCCGCATCTAATGTGGAAAAAAGTGATGTGGACGTAATAAAGGGGGCAAAAATGAAACCCAGCAATTTTTGGATGCTCCATGAAGAGCGTGGCTTCGGCCCACATCTTATGATTAGAATTCGAGAAACGAGGGGGGGCACATCGCCCTAGATACACGTAACAAAGTCCTGCTAATTTGACAGTATGCAGACTTATTCATCGGGAGATTTCGTGGGATTACATCGGAAAGTTTCTGTCGAAAGCTTAAGGTCTCTAAACTAAGCCTAAAGCCTCTAATATCATGCGATATATTGCAGGTCCAAATTGTATTAAAAGTTTAAACCGTTAAACGAATACATAATTTAATACTTAAATTATTCTGACATTATATACGAGGACAATGTCCGGACGGGAATGGTGTGTGATTGGACGAGATAAACACCGAATCCCAAACAAATTCTCTAGGGTTTCGATGTCACCTCGACCGTGCTGGCGCGTGGGCTATCGCAGCACATGACGCGAAACAGCGAAAGCAAATATGAGAATTTACAAAAAGGAAAATAAAAAGATCGACCCGCCGAATGGGTTGGGCGGGGGGACCAGTCAACCTAAGCTTTTTACCCCCACAGGACAGACACCCAACCAGTAGAGATTGGAGAAGAGCGGCATGTTTTTAGTCCAAAGGAGATTCGAAGGAAAGTCGACATTTTTTTATTCAAAACCGAAAAAAGAAGCAGCAAATTATCAATTATTTAAGCCCTTCTAGGACAAAAATTAAAATCCAATCATCACGTAATGCCACGGAGGATCATTAGTGCCCATCTCAATAATTTCCAACATCAATTGATTAGATAGACTAAAATTGATATTAATGTGAAGGGGTTTAAAATTCAATATGTGTAATTGAAATGTTTATAACTGAATTTGTATTGATCTTTTATGAATATTCTTTTTCATACTTTTCCCTAGTAAGTCTAAAGCTTCTAATACTATTTTGAAGGCTTACATTATTATATGAATGTGTAATTTAATATTTAAATTTTCTAACACGGTATACTAGTGTAACATCTGAACGAAAACGATGTGTGATCGGAGGAGACATACACGACACCCTAACGATCCCACCAAGGCTTCGATGTCACATTGACCGCGTCGGCACGACTTCGGAACCCGTCCTGCCGGCGTGGAAGTAAGCGAGACTTATCTATTTATTGGGGGGCCTTGGACATTACGTTGAAGGCGCGTCGATGAACAGTGACGGAAGAAACCCGTGTGGGGCTCTCTATCTGCACGACGCGAAAGAGCGAAAGCAAAGACAAGAGAAAATGATTGACTGCCATATGGGTTGGGCGGGAGACGGACAACATATGCTTTTCCCACAGGACGGGCATCCAACCGGTGGAGGAGAGCGACATTTTTCTGGTCCGAAGGATAGTGATGCCCCCATGGAAAGAGAGATCTTTTTTATTAAAACCCGAAAAAGAAGCAGCGAATTATCAATTTTTTCCCCCATGATTGGCCGCCAACAAATAATAGAATCTGATCATCACGTCCATTCAATTAACAATGTCGGGAAAAGAATAAAAAAATTTTAAAAATACCATTAAACGCTGTCAACGTCTAAAACCACCTGCGTTATGCAAAACGGCTAGTTGACAGGTGTCCACGATAGCGATTTCCATGTCAAAGTTAGCTAAATTGACATAGTTGGTAAAGCGTGAAAAAAATTTATGATTCAATTGATAAAATTAAAAGATTTATGACTAAATTAATAAAAATATAATAAGTCTAGGATTGTTTAGGACAACTTTTCCTTCTTTTTTTTTTAATGTAAAATGTAACTTGTAATTTTGTTTTGGAATCTGTATGGCTTGTTCATGAGAAACAGAAGGACAGCACTCACGTCTTGATCTTGCCTTGCAGGACGACATTACCTCACCGACATTACAGTAAAGATTTTAGAGAGAGAGAGAGAGAGAGAGAGGAAGAAGAAGAAAAGGCCAAGAAGAAAAGGGGCGGGCAGATAGACAGGGGACGTGATTCGAGATCGGGCCATGTTTCTTTTGCTAAAGCCCCCTTTCTAGCGCTCGTGGCCCTTTTTCAAAGGTTTTGGACGCGGTTTGGTTTTCGCACGTGGGGAATAGATTCTTTGCTCTCTATCTCCCTATAGTCTATACTCTCTCCGTTTCTTTTTCCCTTTTTAACATCGGCACATTGGTTTGGAGTTTTTCGACCGCCCGACTAGTCCGCGCGGACCCGATGGTGCCCATTTCAAGCAATCTAATGTGCGGAGGAGTTCCGATTTTGAACGGCACTAACCTTTCTTGTGCAATTTATAACGGGCATCTGCTAGAATCGATTGTTTCCTTGATCTATGTGTCCACAAAGTGTCCTTAGCATTGCGCTCTTGACTTGCCCCCTGTAATGAACCGACCTCGACGTACGCATTATCTAGAGTGAAATCTTCCGTTATGATTGGTACCTCATATATTATTAGTAGAGATTAGTCAAGCCATCAATAAAGACACTGGACATAAATAGAGAAATTCACGCTCGAATCTTGAACTTACTCTATTTATCTTTATGAAATGCTCGTCTTTTAAATTCTCACTTCTCCAATTACGTGACGCTATTAATACCCAATGCGACTATCTACTTTCCTAGCACACTCATCAATATAACAAACCGACGGCTTTTACTCAATGAGCCAGATGAAATTTCTTGTGAATTGATCCTTACCCATATCTCAAACTTCAAATTACCCCAAAAATGTCGGGCATACGAGCTCAAAATAAACCGTGACTGTTCACTAATTTCGTCCTTTTCCTCCCATCCATTTCGGCATAAATAGTTTTTACATCTTAGTTTTTAACAAGATACGCACCCGACCACTGATGTCCATCCGTCGAGACTAATGAAAAGTCAGGTGAATCGCTTACCCATCTTTTTTGTCCTAATTTGACATTTGCACCAAATGTACCCACCACGAAATCGATTCTCCTCGATAAGCAGGAAGGGGAATTCGAGGGGCGCATTAATCATCCGGGCGGTTGCGCTCCTCGGCGGCTTATTCGATTCCGAAGAAGGATATGGTCATCCTTCCAGAGTAAATTCCTCGAACCACCTCCCCTTTGGTCTAATCGTTTTATGGTGCCCAAAAACTCGTCCGATGACCCACGACCAACCAACCTTGTCAATACCATGTGCGTCGAAAAGCCAAAAAGCCAAAAGCCAAAAAGCATCCCACCACCTCACATAAATAATTAAATTACACAAGTTTATACGTATCATCATAAATAATCTCCTCCTTACATGCCAAACGACAGTATAGCGAGTCTATAAATAGTCTTCTCCCCCCATTCAAGATCATATCCATCATTTATTTGATGAATTTAGCGGATTCGTGTTTCGAATTCGAAAAATCGCGATACGGGTAGCTGTTGGTTGAATAAATACGCATTGATCTAGGAATTTCTGGTGAGCAAAACCTTTGTTTCAAGTCTCTCTCCGTCGCTCTCCCTAACAGCTTGAAAAGACCCCATGCAAATCGAGATGACGTCTGCCTCTCGTGCTCGCGCTTCGAGCCTCCGCTTGATACTGTGCTGCTTCTTCCTGCTCTTGGCCACCCAGCTGCCGCCGCCGATGGCCTTCGCCGCGGCGGCGGCGGCCTCGGCACGGTGGCAGCTGCTGCAGAGCAACATCGGCATCGTGGCCATGCACATGCAGCTCCTCCACAACGACCGCGTGGTCATCTACGACCGCACCGACTTCGGCAAGTCCAAGCTCTCCCTCCCGGACGGCAAGTGCCGCCACGACCCCTCGGAGGTCGTCGTCGTCGACGACTGCACCGCGCACTCCGTGGAGTACGACGTCGCCTCCAACAGCTTCCGCCCCCTCATGGTCCAGACCGACGTCTGGTGCTCCTCCGGCGCCGTCACGTCCGACGGCACCCTCGTCCAGACCGGCGGATTCAGCGACGGGGATCGGCAGGTCCGGACCTTCGCCCCGTGCTCGGACCGCCGCTGCGACTGGCAGGAGATCCGGAACGGCCTGGCGGCGCGCCGCTGGTACGCGACCAACCAGATCCTCCCCGACGGCCGCCAGATTGTGATCGGCGGCCGGCGGCAGTTCAACTACGAGTTCTACCCGAAGAGCTCCGCAGCTCCGAACGTCTACAGCCTGCCGTTCCTGGTCCAGACCAACGACCCGGGCCTCGAGAACAATCTCTACCCGTTCGTCCACCTCAACGTCGACGGCAATCTGTTCATTTTCGCGAACAACCGCGCGATATTGTTCGATTACGTGAACGAAAAGGTGGTCCGAACGTACCCGACAATGCCCGGCGGCGACCCAAGATGTTACCCGAGCACGGGCTCGTCCGTGTTGCTTCCGCTGAAGATCGCCGGACGACCCACTGCAAATGTCGAAGCTGAGGTGTTGGTCTGCGGCGGAGCTCCGAAAGGAGCTTTCAAACAGGCCTCGGATGGAAAATTTCTCGGAGCCTTGAACACCTGCGGGCGGATCAAAATAACCGACCCGAACCCGCAATGGGCCATGGAGACGATGCCCGGGGCTCGGGCCATGGGCGACATGGTGCTGCTGCCGAACGGCGACGTCCTGATCATCAATGGCGCGGCGGCGGGGACCGCCGGCTGGGAGTTCGGCCGGAACCCGGTCCTCAACCCGGTCATCTACAAGCCCGACGGACCGGCCGGCGGGCGCTTCGCGCTCCAGGACCCGTCGGGGATCCCGCGGGTGTACCACTCCACAGCAGTGCTGCTGCGGGACGGGCGGGTGCTGGTCGGCGGGAGCAACCCCCACATCTTCTACAACTTCACCGGAGTGATCTTCCCGACGGAGCTCCGGCTCGAGGCCTTCCGGCCGCCGTACCTGGACCCAGAGCACTCGGGCTCCCGCCCGCGGATAATCTACCCGACCTCTCAGGCCAAGATCGGGTACTCGCAGAGGTTCTCGGTCCGGTTCGCGGTGGCGGGGAACGTGTCCCTCAATGCGGTGGCGGTGACAATGGTGGCGCCGTCGTTCAACACGCACTCCTTCTCGATGAACCAGCGGTTGCTGGTGATCGGCGGCGGTACGGTGGTCAAGGTCGGGAATTCGGCTTACGCGGCACAGGTGGTGGCTCCGGGGTCGCGTAATCTGGCGCCGGCGGGATATTACATGCTATTCGTGGTTCACCAAGGGATTCCGAGCGAGGGCATTTGGGTCCATATACAGTAATTATCAACAAAGAGAGGATTGAATTTTTTCTTCAGTTTTTTTTTTAATACTTGCTGCGTAAATAATTATATTTTTTCGATATTTATTTTCTTCTCCCAGAGGAAATTGGATGATGTCATTAAGTAAGTGAATTCTATATTTTCTCATGGAAACTTTTTTAATGGGGAAGTTTTGGTCAGTTTTATTTAGCAATTTTTCTCTTTATAAACGGTCATAAAATATATATATGTATTTACAGATTTATCGAAATTCTTATTATATTTATAAAGATCTTATCATTGGTGTTGTCTTTTGGATATCAAGCTTGCAATCAATAGGATTCACACATCGGAAATTTGACGTGGTTTATATGTATCCACTCGTTAGTCCCAACGTCTAAATTCTAATTACAATTGTCAGGACACAAGTGGTCCTTTTTTTTAAAAAAAAAATCCTAAGTCCTCAATTGATTTAAACATCATTTGACCGAAACAAAACCTCAAAACGAAATCCTCGTATGATGGGAAAAAGTCGGTGTACTCATAATTCATTTCATAAGGAAAAGCTGATACTAAATGGTATGCTATTTCCTTTGCTATGTGGGGCTATGTGGGGGATAGAGCACATCTCCCATCTCCCGCAATCTGCGGCAATTCCATTCATAGAATCAATCTTCCACGATTTGTGCAATTCCATTAATGGAGTAAAGAGAGTAATTCTTTGATAATATTATAGATTCTTATCTTTTGTAAAATCTTTTCAATTATGATCTTTCCGCTCATGTACACATTGTAAATATTGTACAAACTTCCACACCAATTTGTGCACAATCAAATTTCAATTCGTAATCTTTCGTGGTATCAAAGTTTCTCAAATTTTTTCTTTATCGTATTTCTAATTCCATAATGTCTTTTCCCCAACCTCCATCACCATTACCACCTCCAACAGCATATTTGCCACCATTGCTACTAACTCTGTCCTTGTTAGCCCCCTCCAAACCACCATTTGCTCTCTGCAATATATCCCATGTTCTTCAAATCAAGCTAGACCGCAAAATTACATTATGTGGCGAAGCACAATTTCTTCCTTTATTTGGTCTTCATAGGTGCCTTCAGTTTGTGGAATATGCTCTATCTTGGGAGATTTGCTATATCGGGTTCATTTTACAAAAGTCAATTGCAATATAAATATCAAAGAAAATAATAGATTTGCTAAAAAAGAAAACTAAGATACATGGAATAAAATGTTCGGCTTCACCATAGGTTGGCATAAATATTGTGTATTTAGCATTTCAATCTGCAAAGTCATGTTTAAACTTGTCAAATCACACTTTGTTTTTAGCTTATTGCGCATTTAAATATTCAAAGGATTTATATTTGGCTATTTTAGTACGTTAATATATTTGAAATTAAAATGGTCAAAAGGCGAGGTTTTCTGGATGAAACATATTTGCGTTTTCCTAGTATTCTAAGGAAAAAAAAAACTTTCTTCAGTCCTATTTCTATCGGATACACAGCACGCATTGTCAAAATTGACTGATGATAGTCACGGTCGTTAAACTTTGCTTAAATTAAGATTTTATGAAACTTCTCTCTTATAAATATTGTATTAAAAAAGAGAAAAGACTCATCTTTTTTATGGCTATTTTATTGACTCTACTGAAATTTTGCACATGAAAATGAAAACATATTCAAATATATTTATCTTATCTAATATTGATACTTATTATGGTACATTTGTATCATATATTCTAAGTATATCTCCCTATACAATGAACGTTCATCTCCCTTATAAAAAAAAAAAAAATGTATTTGTATCAAATCGTCGATGACATTTATGTTTTAATTTTAAGTTGAGATCAAATTTAAGTCTATTTTCTTTTAACTTACTTTTGTAATGAAAATATTCATTTCATAGTTAGTTTTGATATTTAAGATGGAAAAAATCATCTCCTCCTCCTTTTATTTTGCTAATAAATAAACTACCTCGAGATCCTAAAATAACAAATGCATTTAAACTAATGTAAAATTTGGGGATATTCCCAGACTTCTCTTCAATTGGGTTGGAAACTCCTATCGGAAACTTGTTGGAAGCTTGCTTCTTACTGGTTAGATAGTGTCTAGAACCGGCATGTCTAACCAGTACCTCTGATTCTAGACACTGCGAAGAGTAGACACTACTATTAGACACGTGTATTTTAGGAAGATGGTAAATGTATACACGAAGAAGAAGAAGAAGAAAAAGTAAGATAAATAGGAGAGGAAGTTTTGAATGTGAATTCCGAACGCATGCGACAGAATTAACAAAATTAATTGATAAAATTAATTGATAAAATTAACAAAATTAATTGATAAAATTCAATTACCATTCCCAAATAATGGCAGGACTTGCCTACTCGGAATGACTTCGTAATTTTACGAAACATTTGAAATTTGCACGTGTATCACGTAAATTCACATGCAATGTTTCTTTTTTATCATAGTTTTCTGAAATTAAAATGATGTATTAAATTTCGGCCCTTCTTTTTTTGTTGCTTACATTTCATCGTAAATTAATATTCAGTTAACAATACCCGACCACCTAAAAAGCTCATCTTCGTGATTTGATTATATTTATCAAAATTTCGTAACTAAACATATAACTTAGAGACAAAGTGTGAATGAGTGAGTGACTTCATCTTCTTTGTTCAACACCCTTCCTAGACTTTTCGGCTCCATTTATTTTGTAGAAAATGATTGATTTGAAAAATATTTTCTTAAAAATGATCACTCGTGTCTCTTAAAAAAAATGAATGAAAGCAAAATATTTTTATCATCCAAGAAAATATTTGGACATAAATGATTAACAATGATGATAATTTTTTCAATTACTAATTATTTAAGTGGCATAAGCAATTATTTTTTTTACATTTTTCAAATCATTCATTTTTCGCAAAACAAACAAAATCTTTATTAATCCGCACAAGGTGCAAGACATTTTTACTTTATTAGGAAAAATCACTTGATCAGGAGAAAAACAAAAAAAAGAAAAAGGACCTTCCCTAGACAGTGACAAATCTAATCTATACTCCATTCCCATAATGTCTACAATTCCTAAGGATTTAGCTAATCTTTGAATATAAATATGTTGGGTTATTAATTCGACGTATCTTGCTCTTTTTAGTAGAAATTTGGGTGCAACTTTAGTGTAACTACTATTCCTTCCTAAAGTGGGGCGATTACACATGGTTTTCATGTTAAGAACATGCTATTTCCCCTATCTCTTAAGCTACCCAGCTCCACCCTCTGTCTCTCAAAATTAAAAGGCTCCATACCACTAGATATTCAAAATTGGAGCTTGCGAGACGCATACATCTTAAGCTAATTTTCGTCTTGCCAAAAATCCCAAACCGTAATCCCTAATATACAATAGATTTCCTTGAATATTAGTTTGCGTGATGGATATCGGGTCGGGATTTTTGGTGATACGAAATCTAGTTCGAGCTAAAAAGATGCATCGTGGGGTACCGTTTTCTGACTGTTTACATGGCACGGAATTAGATTGGGACATGAGCGTCGTGGGATGTTAGGTTTGGATTATTAGTGGTATTAAACCTAAAACGAGAAGGAAGCGGGAGATGCGTGCGGAGGGAAAACGGATTGATCGATCGATGGCTCACGACACGTCTCGATCAATGAAGCGAGAGCGAGGTCGAGATCCGAAGAGAGAACCTGCAATGTCCTTTTGCGTTAACTTCGTTGCACGGACAACTCATTCAAGGCTCGTTTCATACATGGGTATGCGTACGTAGGAATGACTCGAATCGAGAGCACGCGAAGCTTCCGCTGTCTATTCGGTTTTCTTTTTGGGTTCTTTATCGAAAACGAGACTCGCTTTCCTTGGCCGCCCACACCAAAAAAGGAGAAAAGAAAAAGAAGGTCGTGATCAAGAATCATTCAGGCGGATTTCACTCCTCTTCTCATTTTCTAGCTATTTTTCTGTACATATATAAACAAAAACTTTGGCCTACTCCTTCAGCTCGACAACCTGATGAGTCCTGCTCGACAGCTTTTATCCACACACAACATGTCAATTCATCGGGCATTGCATCATCCATCATTAAACATGTCCAAAATCACGTCCGTTTCAATGATTATGACATGATTAGTGGGCTTTACTCATTTTATTTTAGCCGATTTCGTACGCTTCTCTTCTCTCTACGCTTGATGTATTTTCGTTTCGTTCATCGCCAGCTGTTCCCAAATGGATTACTGACAAGTGACGCGCCTGGCCTGATTACGACATCGATTCGTTCGCTTTCCCTGGCCTGTATTCTTCACAGCCCTCGGAGGAGAAAAAAATGGGGATTCTTGAGTTCCGCAGTGTGTTCGAGACGAGGGCCATGACCCCAGGTATGCACAAGTTGCCATGAGAACGCAGAGACTCTTCCTCTTATCGGCGGAGATCCGATCCGATCTCCCGCGGGTTCTCGTGGGAATCAGAGCTCGACACTGTGCGGCGGCCCGTCCCGATCGTCTCGATCGTCCTATGAGGTTTAAGGAAATGGGAGTGGTGAAGCGGAGGACCACCGACATTGCATCATTCATTAAGTGTTTGATAGATCACCTTTAAATAAACGTAACGTTACAATGCAGAGTTCTCGTACAAATATGCGATGTCTAGACTACTACCAATGGGGCCACTCAATTAACAGAAATTCCCATTTTGATGCATTATTAGTAGGGATAAGTAGTTCCAAATTCCACCCGAAACCTATTCATCAAAACAAATTCCCCAATTTTTTATTCTTTTTTAATTGGAACTTACCCTACATACTTAAGAACCTTAAACCCACTATGTCACAGGTTCTAGTTAAGGTTTGTCCAGATTCTACCTATACTCTTAATTAAATGATTATAATGCATTATCGCATTTTCAATCCACTAATCACATTTCATATTTAGAGACATAAATATTATGAAATATTACCAAAATAAAAATATTAGTTTTGGATATTGTCATATATGAAAGTTCAAACTAATAATTTTAAATTATACACTCGTCCTTAGATGCTTAGCATGTCATAAGATTGCACGAAAATATAAAACAAAAAAAATATAAAGATTTGTTTTAGGTTCTAAATTATTTGGAGTATATCCACCACAACAAGTTTCTCAATTTTTGAAACCTAAAACTTACCATGCATATCTTAAAGCTCAAGAACTGGACCGATAAAGATTATTAATTCTATCATGGTCGATCCAATTCTTGAGTTCTCAATTCTACTCTGAAATCATGCTAATCTCTAATTATTAGATAATCAATCGCTTGTCTTTGGTAATGTCACGTCGGGGTTTTGACGTATTCAGGGCAGTTTTGGATCTTCTTCGTACCCTAATGAGCAGAATTGGCAAATCTCCAAACTCGATGAGCGATCACGTGAAATCTAAAGATGGAGGGAAACAACAAGGGCAAGAGGCCTGCACGATGGAGAATCGGCCTAGAACCGGAACAAAAGTACGAGTCACCTTAGCAGTAGGGATGTCTGCATGTGCTGCTAATCTGCTCTTCTTCATGTGAAGGGCACAACATTCACCCTGCTGGTCCCACGAAAAAATCTGCTTTTATTCCTGGAATCATCGAACCCGTGAGCCTAGGCAACTTGTGTCATGTGACTTAAATGATTCTTAGTGTTTCGGAGGCACATCGTTAAAGCTACCAATCTAAAAACAAAAAAAGTCTGCGATCGCTCGGATGCGCCGCGTCTCGTCTTCATCGCGTGCGATCCATGTTCGGGGACCCGAGTCATCAGCCTTGCCGGCAGTGTGAAATGGCGGTGGGGGCTAGATTCCGATTGACCCGGGATTTGGATTTTGTGGGCATGTGCGGGGCGGAGGGATGGCGGTTAGTGGTGGTGTCACGGGATGCTGTGCAGCTGCAGTACAAAAGAAGTTCACGGGCGTTTGCCTCATAAATTGAAAGCACCCAAATCTCCCTTAAATCCCATGCCCCCCTCTCTCTCTCTCTCTGTCAATCTGCATACCGGTCCCTCTTTTATCCGTCTTTGAGGGCGGTTTAGACCTTAGGGATGTGAACGAGAGGGAGAGAGGGGTCTTTGGAGCAAAAGAAATACGGTCCGCGAAACAAAGACCCGATTGATATTATCACGGTCCAGACTCCCCAATTCGGGTAGCTGAAAAATGGACCTGGAAATGGATGTCGGATAGGCGACCTCTCGACTCGAACGTTGCTAGAAACAAATCCAATCCACGATCGAAAGTCGACACTTAAATTGAACCCGATAGCGATTCCGGACACCAACCCCTGCGAATCCTGAGCTCTTGTAGGTTCGACTGGGTCGAGTAATCAATGAGACTGGGGTTGTCGGAGGATTTTGGCCGGGAGCCGATGTTGAACCGAACTGGTGCCCGTGATCGGAATCATCACGGGAAGGCACGAGCCTATGAAAGTGCTACTTCTGTTCACGCTTCTAGCCTGCCGCTCGCCCCTAAAATTATGTTCCCGGACAATCATGTTTTGGACTCTTGTGAGGCCAGATTAGCTAGTGAATCTCCCTCAGGTCAAATGGACATGGTGCAACAACGCTCTTTCGATAATTTCTGTCTGGCCGATACTACAACAACACTGTTTGTAACGAGAATGAGTAACGGTGCGAAATGGATGTGGAAAGGAATGTTGTCGAGCCGAGTTGATACAGCGTTGAACTTTGAGCTCCACTCGTCAGCTTGGTCTTCGACTCGAGCTCGATTGCACATCAAATTTCCGGCTTGAGCTCGACCTTTAGTTTTCAACATTTGCTTGTCTATTCATGCGACACTTCTAATATTTTTTGCAAAAAAAATAGCAAAAGCTCGACTAACTTCCAAGTTTGTCGAGCTGAGAATTAACATTTTAACAAGTTTAAGATAGATATTAGGCAAATGATGTAGTTCTCAAACTTGATTAGATAAGATACCCGAGTAGCACAAATTCAAATTCGAAATTAAACAAGTTGATTTCAAGTAAGCACCGAAATCGAGTCCAAACTACTAGCAAGGTATTTTCTAGTAGGGACAGTGCTATCATCTAATCCAATCTTACGATTTGTATTATCTGCTGGACAAATCGCAATTACCCGGCAAGATAACAAGTCTTGTAGACGTTTCATTATGGATGTTGACAAAGGAGAAACGACACTTCTTTTCATTTAATCTAAAAAGGGATGAAATGGATGATCAGTGTAAGCGACTCTCGTAGGAATTTTCATTTAGAGCGAGCTCCTATTTGAGGCACGAGCGGATATGAAGAAGCATGCCATACATTACTAGGCAAATTACCGCTATTACAACGGAGAAACTACTCCAATAGGGCAATAATAATAGGAAAAGCACTTTCATTTGCACTCATCTGGCGACTGGCTAGAGGAAGAAGGGAAGGAAAAATAAATAAATTTAAAGATTCAAAAAATATTAAAATATTATGAACATGAAATGACCAGCATTCACGTCAGAGATTTCTAGCCAAAATTGGTTGAATAGACTTAATTGATAAAACGTGAAATGGTTTAAGACTAAATTGGCAAAAATGCATTACATTTAAAACTTTTTAAACAATTTTCGCGTTACTCATGAGTACATTGGCCTTGACTACGTGATTGCTCGAGGTCGGCTCATTCGTGAATGAGAATGATAATTTGGATCACTTAGATTAGAAATTGACCAAAAAAAAAAACCTCCACTGCAAATTTGATAGTCATTATTTGAAATGAATGCACGCGATAAGTCTAGCTACTTACCCGTACCAAACACATCATTTGTTTTGAACGCTTCTCCTGTCTATCAATCAAGCTCAATGGTTAAGTTCAAAAGCTATTAGCAAATGATTCTAGGTGCAGTACAAGAACAGGAGGTGAATATCACAAAGAGAAGGGAGAATGGATATAACTCATTGCATCTTTGTTTTATGGAAATAACTGCTTCATTGGAATTAAAGGAGAGGATAACAGTTGTCACAGAGAAAAGGTTCAAGCTTAGGAGAGGGATTGAGGGGAACTGAACTAGAGAGGATAGGAGCAGCACAGCCCCATTAGCAAGTTTGTGGGTCGCGGCGTGACAATGCAACACAACACTGAGACAGTCTCCTTAAGAAATCTGAGCAATGGCTCCTAAGTCCAAGGCATGATGAACCGCAAGTTGGAGAGCAAGAGCTGCGGCTTCCTCGGCACAAGAGTTCCTCAAAGCAACATCCAAAAGCTAAGTAACGACATTAGTATTGGGGGTTGGAGGAGGCTAGGCACCGGGTGGACTGGGGAATTCGATAGGTCAGGTGGTTTCCTGGAGGGGTCTTTGACACCGAGCGTGTAATTAGTATTCAGTGTAAGTATTCTGAATTGAGCTTATAAGTTACTGCGGAGAGGCTGGGGTGGTGTTATAGAGAATAGAGTTCCTGCTTATCCAGACGGTTCAGCAAATAAGAGCACAGCTCGGGATGAAGAGATTTTGGGAGTCCCGGGGGACATTAAATAGGGGAGACAGGTCAAGGATGCAAACGAGCCGATCTTTTAGGTCCGGTCGGAGAAAAGAGGCCAACTAGAGTTTCTCCACATAATTTGGGCTATGGAACGCTCGAAGAGAATGGGATGGAGGGATTCAAAAGAGTTGCGACAAACGAGGCAATTTGCGTTGAGGACAGAAACTCTAGTGGACAAGACCTTCCGATCCCAAGCCATTCTCCAAAAGAGAAGTTCGTGTCTTTCTTGGATTTTTAGTTTTCAGATGATTTTCCTATGTTCCAATACATGAGGAGAATGAGAAGGGAAACGGTGAGATTAATCAGGCAGGTATCCAGATTTGACGGAATAAGAGCCTGATCTAGAGCTGACCCAAATAAGAGGATTGCGGAGTATGAGGGAAGGAGGACTGAGTGTGACCAGTTACAAGTGATCGGAAAAACGAAGTCACTAACCATGAGGTCACCGGTAGAAATGGGCGAAGGAGCACCACAAATGTGGTCGTAGGATGCTAGAGACCGAATCCATGGGTCATTCCAGATGCTTATGTTGTAGCCATCACCGGCTTGGTAACGGACACCTCTGCATAGGAGATCTCTAGAATCAATCCTCTGTTGAGAGAAGGGGAGGAAAGAAGGTCGAGACTCTGAAGATATAACGATACAAAGGTCGAGACTTCCTCATTTTGTGGAAGAGACCAGCCTAGTTCAACAATAAGAGGCATATTGAAGTATCGGAACGTGCGGTTTCCCAGCCCTCCAAGGCTTTTTAGAAGTGCACATTGTACCCATAAGTTAAGACAAAGGCCTTTGCTGCCCACCAGAATCTGAGAGCAATGGAATCAAGATTGGAAGTGACTGGGGTGGGAAGGAGAGTGCGAGATACGTTGTAAGATGGAATAGAGCACAGGACAGTATCGTGAGGGTCTCCATCCAGCGCAAGAAAGAGTGATATCTTTCCAAAAAGCAAGCTAGTTGGCGATTTTTTCCACAATTGAAGCACGTAGTTGGGATTTCCTTTGATGATAGAATAGTGGATTACCAAGATAAGTAGCTGTGATGGGAAGATGGAGCTTGTTGCCAAGTAGATTCGCAAATGGGGGAAATACAGCTTCGCTGAATAGATGCTACATTTCTGAAAGTTGACTTTCTTGCCAGACCGAGAAAAGCAGATATCAAGAAATTTCAACACAGCTTCAGCATTCCTGCTTGATGCTTTACAAAAATTGATTCAGTCATAGGCATAGAGAAGGCGAGAGATGGAAAGACAAAAATCTGGTGGGATTGATGCCCTGAATGTTTTTCGATTGTTCCTCACAGAAAAACATCGAGTGTACCTCCGAGCGGAGGATGCATAAAAGGGGACAACAGATCACCTTGCCTAAGGCGTCAGGAAGGTACGACAGAACTAGAGGCCCTGCCATTGATGAGCAAAGAGAAAGCGAAAATGGAGATATGCAGGCGATTGAGGTTGCAAACTTCGGTGTCGAACCCATAACACCAGAGGATATGGAGCAGAAAGGACCATTCAACTCAGCGAAAAGCTTTATCCATTTCAAGTCTGATGGCCATAGAGCGGGTTTTCCCTTTGGAGCTTGCCAAGTAGGAAGTGATTTCTTAGCCTAAGGTGGCATTATGTGCAATCTGTCTAAACTTAATGATAGCTGTTGCCAAGGAGAGATTAGTCTAGGGAGGAAGATTTTGTCTGTTGGTAATAATCTTGTAGATAAGTGCACAAATGACATTGCAGAGGCCAATGGGGGTGACGGTGGTCAGTTGGCTTAGGAAAAGTAGTTGGGGAATTTTCGGGAGGAGGGCAACGAAGGAGTCCAGTTCTTTTAGTAGGTAAACTGGTTCCGAAGAAATGCTGAAAAGCTTCAACTGCATCGGGCCCGACTGTACTCCAAGAACGCCTGAAGAAAAGCACAGCCATAACATCTGGACCCGGAGTTATTTGGCTGAACACGCCTCCAAATTGTTCCATAGATTTCCTTACTGGATGGAATTTGTTTCAACGAAAATGAGTTTTACCGAATAACGGAAGATCTTTCATCAAGAGTTAGATATTTATTTATTTTAATGTAGGGGATTTTATAACCATTCTGGATAGGAACTCACCCGGCAGTATAGTGAAAATAAATAGCGTACTAAAAAGTAAGGGACCAGAAAAGAAAATGACGATGAGAAACGAAAGGACAATAATTAATTATCTAAGAAAAGTATATTGAGAATGTATATTAGTGATCCCCTTCTATGATTAACCATCAAAACTTACAAAACCCATTAATCACATCTAAACACCCTATATCTCAGGAGTTGAGATATTTAAGGACACGTTTGGCAACTTGCGAAATAGTAAAAAGTTATATTCTTTTGTTCCTAAGAATAGATTTGGAACATAAGTTTGTCTGGCAATTTTTTTGTTTTCGGGAACAAATTTATTCCTAGTAATAAATTTGAAAGGTAATCAAAAAGTTAAAAAAAAAAAAAAAAGTTGTCTTTTTATTCTCGAAAATCATTACAAAATCAAGTAAACCTAAATTTTTTTCTTCTCTTTTCTCTCAATTCTTTTCTTTTTGTTCTTCTTACTTCTCTTTTCTTCTTCCACTGCCGCTAATCGTTGTTGATTGATTGGATGAGGTCCAGTGAGTTTGTCAAAGGTCGAAAGCTTAAAAAAGAGAAAGAAAAGAAAAGAAAATTAAAATTAATAAAAAAATTAAAATAAATTGATTTGAACTAAAAAAATTGAAGAATATCAATTGCCTTCAAATACTTAGAAATTATTTCTAAAAATATAATTAAAAAAAATCATTTTTAACAGAAATTATTCCTGAAAATATAATCAAAAATTATTTTCAGAATAAAATTATTACCGAACACACCCTTATTCAATCCGCAAACTACTGCTACTTCAATACACTCCAATTCAATCTCATCCGCAAACTACTGCTACTTCAATAGCCATTGGACGACTCAACCGTCACTTGGTCCATGCCTTCAATTTATATCCCTACCCTTGTGCTCTCCTCATGATTCCAACATTAGCCAAATTTTAAGATGGCTAAACCCTTTTATCAATGACCCTTATCCATAGATATCAATATCCACGCTATACAGTTGCCGGTTGTTCAAAGACTACTCTTTTCTCGCACGACTTGACCAAAATTTTCGGTGCAAACAGAACATAAAGACACTCGCATCCTCGTCTTCCATGACGCACGATGGGATACGGCCTCCGTAATCAGCTGGCGAATTCGGTTCCACTAAAGCAATAGCCATCCGCAGACTTAGAACGTAAAAGTGGATTGGCATTGCCGTACTCATGATTTTTCGAAATATCGTGTGCAGTGGGGGTCTGGTCCAATACTCGCGTGTAATTACACATCCGAAACGGCGGCTGCGCAAGTCGAGAGGATTTTTCACGTATCGATACTGAAAAGGGACGACGTCCCAGAAACAAAGATTTTGTTCCCTGATCGAGCATAATTTTGATTGCTTATCAACTTCATCCCCATGCTTCATCCTTCAAAAAGGACGAAGCATTAACGGCAATCACAATCGTAATCGTGCTTTAAAAATCTAATCTTTTTGTTTCTTAGTTCTAGCCTATCGATTCCAAGAATGGATGGAATTTTGCAGCTTCGCCAGAACAACACAAATCCCCTCGATCAAACACGAATCGCGGGCAAACGGGAAAACCCAGTCTCCGCCTTGAGGAAGAAAAACCCGCTTTGCAGGAAAGATAAGAGACGAAAGAGCAATTGCAGAAACTGATATTACTCAAACCATAACGTTGTTCAACAAATGGCGACGATTGTCCACTGGGTTATGATACGATTGTCAAGAGACTAACTGCGACAAGACGCACTTGAGAAATACTCGACATCTATGCACAGGAATCAAAACGAATTACCAAAAGACCTAGTCATAATGTTTTTGTAAAACCAAAGAGAGAGACTCTAAGCACGCTCGCCGCGGATTCGCCTCGCGAGCTGGATGTCCTTGGGCATGATGGTGACCCTCTTGGCGTGGATGGCGCACAAGTTGGTGTCCTCGAACAGACCCACCAGGTACGCCTCGGCGGCTTCCTGGAGAGCGAGGACCGCGTGGCTCTGAAACCTCAAGTCCGTCTGATCAAGAAGGAAAATTTAAGGGAAAAAGATCAGAACTTGAACACGTACATGCGAGCAGAAACTTCAATTTCACATCTTTATCACGACACACACCTTGAAGTCCTGAGCGATTTCACGGACGAGGCGTTGGAAGGGCAGCTTGCGGATCAGGAGCTCGGTGCTCTTCTGGTACTTCCTGATTTCACGGAGAGCCACCGTCCCGGGGCGGTAACGGTGAGGCTTCTTCACTCCGCCGGTGGTCGGGGCCGATTTCCTCGCAGCCTGAGATTTTCAGTTACACCAAAATCACGACGCGAACAACCAAAACCCCCCCTATTTCATCACGAACGGAAACAATTCCCATACGATACAACAATCAAACGGCTCCCCGAACCGAGGAGGAAAAAAACCCCTAGAAGGAAGAACACGATACCTTGGTGGCGAGCTGCTTCCTGGGAGCTTTCCCACCGGTGGATTTACGAGCGGTCTGCTTGGTACGGGCCATTGTTGCTTCAGATCAATCGAGCAAACGACGGAGTCTATCAAACCAAGAAACATCATCAGATCCAGACACGACTGGGGCCAACACGTCGAACCAATTCGACGGACGATGGAGAACAAAACAATTCGAAGAAATTCCACGGGCCAACGCAATATCGAGAGCGAAACGAGGACAGCAATCGATACCTGGGGAAGCCGAGGAGGAGAGGGGCGGTCGCAGAATTAGGGTTTCGAATCTCCGCAAGATGAGCGAATGACGGGAGGACGGTTGAATCGAAAGGTATTTATATAGAGAGAGAAGGTCGGGCGATTCGGTAAGTAAGGGGGAGAGGAGAATAACGCCGCCTCGAAGGCTTCGGAATCCAACGGCGCCCGACGCGGGGAGGCTTGCGGAGCCGTTGGATGGGCAGAGACGGGGATCGAGGATCGCCAGCGTGGACGATTTTGTGTTTCTTCTGTTCGTCAGGGAGTTTACCCTTCCTTTTTTTTGGGTCATAAAGGGAAGTTGTCGTTGACTATCAGATTTTTCGCCGGCTCAGGGACGGCGCACGCGCCGGGGGGCGGTGGTAAATGGGCCGAGCCGGGTCGAGCCGGGCCTCCTGACGTAGCGGCCTGACAATTGTCATCTTGTAAGAGTTCTGGTACCATCAGTAGTTAAGATCTGAATTTTATAGGTTTAAAAAATGTTTAATACCACGGAAAACGCAAAATTAGTGCACCTGTGATATATGTATCTCAACATTTCCATGACAAATTTATTCACCATTAATTTTCGTTAATTTTATTATCAAATTATTGAGTTTACTAATACGTGATTATTAACGAGTAATCTGTTTATTACAAATGTAGTTAGTTTATAGTGTTTTATAATATTGATTCAATTTTATGGAATTTAACGGAGATTAAAGTAAATTTATCACACCCATGCGTGGACAGCGTAGTAGGTTGATATCTCTCGTTCAATAAATGAGTTCAAGGGTTTGAAACCCTATGTTGTTAACGATTAAAGCGGAGTTCAAGGGGTGAGCATGGTGGGCTGTTGGACCAATTTCCCTGCGACCAACTCGTCTTGGTGTCCCTCATTTTTTTAGACCGAAATCGAAGCTTGGGAGACCACCACCCAATGGGTTCGGGTCCGGTTCAGGTCAACCCGGACCGATCAATAATTTTTTTCTTCTTATTTTTATACTCCCTAAAAAAGCAAACCTACAAATTCAAATTACACATCCATTGACAATGCGGCATTGTGCAACTAAATTATAAATACCAATACATATTTAGCAAAATTAAGATGACACAATATAAATTTCGTACTTGCTAACCGCTCATCGAGATATGGGACAAGATGGAAAGTTGTTGTAATCATCTATCTTTAATATCCATAACATCATATGCAAAAGCGTTTTCCTACATTTGATCATGTAGAGTCCACTCAACCAAAAAATGAGCTTCACACCACTTGATTAGCAAATCACCGTAGCAACTACAATACTACTCTACTCTTCAAAAACTTCTACCATTTGACACAAATTGAAAAGCAAAGTGCAGCTGAAATTTATTAGTAAAATATAATTAAACTATAAAAAGTTCAAAATACTTAATATAAATTATGAATATATAACTTCACATATTGTTAATTCACTTGAACTTCTAAACACCCGAAAACAAAACAAACGACACATAATTAATACACCACAAAAGTTTTAAATTAAAAATACTATTAGTGTTATTGATAGAACATTTCAATATAATATAATATAACAGACATTTTACTTAAGTTTGAATATATAAAAGAATTATACATAATATAATATAATATATAGGGTTGGTCCAGGTTGTCGACCCAAAACTCTTAGGGACCGGAGACCAACCCAAAACTTCAGAGGACCGACCCAGGTCCCTTGGGACCGACGAGGTTGGGCCGGTCCAAACCCTGCAATCACCCCTAAACTTGACCACTTTCCCTCGGCATCCCCGACCATTTCCCTCGAGATACTAATCATTGGGAACCAATTTCCCTCGAGATATAATCATTGTCGGGGACCACTTTCCCTCGAGATATAATCATTGTCGGGGCCTCTACCGTGGAGGCCCGTGAGACTCCAAATCCGTGTAAGCCAATAAGAACAGGCTTTGGCGGATCATCGGTTGCAAAAAAAAAAAAGAAAAAGTAAATTTATTATAAATATCTCAATGTGAGGTTATTTGTCAATCAATTTGAATTTTTGGTAATCAAAAAATTAATTTAAAATAAATTAATCACTTATTTACTAATTTAGGTACTTCTTGGTATTAACACTTTAAAAAAGAAAGTGAATATATTTTCGGATAACATATTACAAATTCAAATTCATATATTTCTTTTCAAATAACAGATTACAAATTCAAATTCACTATCGTTCCCATTTTTCCATCTCTATCTAGTCAAATCGAAAGATTTCGTTTCAATCCGAGAAAGCTAAGGACTCCTACTCCTACTCTAAACTTAGGATTAAAGAACTCATAAAAAGCCCTAGCCCCCTAGCACATCAAGAGACAATCAACTTCGAGTTCAAAGCGTCGCGATTCAGTTCAACGCCAGCCATGGCAGATTACGTTCCCGACCCCGCGCGAGCGGAAGAAGAACGAGAAGAGCAAAAGCCTCCATGGTGCGATCTCCTTCCTGAGCTCCTCGAGCTGGTGTCGCTCCGCCTCTCCGCCCCGGACTTCTCCTCCTTCCGGCGGGTGTGCGCCTCGTGGCGGTCCGTCCCCAACCCCGCCCTCCGCCCCCCGCCCCCTCGGCCGCCTTCTTCCGCCGCGGCGGCACCCCGATCCTGGCCACCGTGCACGACGACTTCTGCACCTTCTTCGACCCCATCCACAACGCGGCCCTCCGGGTGACCGACCTCCCGGAGCTCGCCGGCTCGCGGCTCCGCGCGGCGGGCGCGGGGGACTGGCTGCTCCTGAGCCGGGGCAGGTGGGAGGTGTTCTTCTTCAACGTGTCCGCGCGGGTCACGGTGCGGCTCCCCGACCTCGATATGTTCAGCGCCGCCGTGGCCTGCTTCTCGGGCGCGCCCGACTCGCCGGGCTGCACCGTGATCACCGCGTCGCACTCCATGCTGGAAATCCACGTCCTCCAGCGCGGCGAGTCGGCGTGGACGTTCCACGAGTTCGAGCACAAGCGGTCCTACACTGCCAACTGCGCGCCGGTGACGCTGGGCGAGTCGTGCTACTTCCTGCGCAGCAAAGGCCACGCCGTGGGGTTCAACTACGAGGAGTGGGAGGACGTCGGGGAGGACGATTATTATTACTACGACGTCCACGTGGACCGGCCGGAGCCCCTCCGGAAGTGGCGGCGCGGGCGGATCGACCAGTGCTACCTGGCGGAGGACGACGGCGAGCTGCTGGCGGTGATCCTGGGCTACCACGAGACCCGGGTGAGCGTCTTCCGTCTCGACCTCCGGGCGGGGACCTGGAGAAAAGTGGACAGGCTGGAGAACAAGATGATGTTCGTCAGCCAGGGGTCGAGCCTGGTGGTTGACGCTAGGGTTCCGGGGGCCGGCAACAAGATTTACCTCCCGAAGTGGCGGGGCGGCCGCGGCATCTTCTACTCGCTCGCCACGAACAGGTTCCACACCTTTCTCGACGACTTTCCCTGGAGGCGGTCCGAGTTCATCAAGGATGTGAAGCCCAGCTGCGCTTGGATTCAAGTCCCGGCCGGAGCTCGGAACATCAAGCCGTTCACTTGGTGATTGGGAAGTCCAATTCAAGATAGTAATGGCAGATTATTCTTGCGCTCTACTTTTTTTTTCTTTTTCTTTGACAATGTATTGATAAATACGCAAGGATTTTGTCTTGATTTGACCGATCATCGCAGGTGGACCTACTGGATTCAGGACCCACTAGCCCCAAATGATGCTAGCCCAGGTCCCACTGCCAGCCTTCCTACCAGGGACTTCGAACATCTGACATTTCCCTTCAAAGGCAGGAGCCAACCCAATAAAATCACCACGGCCGGTGGTTCTATAAGGGTTTTTGCCCTTAACCCTAATTAGTGTATATATATATATTTTATTTTGACATTAACACTTTTCAAGGGTTTTTTAGCTATGAATATTCGAGAACCAGAGTTGCCACGGATTGTCTTTGCAATAGTATAATTAATGGGTTCTTCCAATGATCTTACCTTGCATCCAAGGACCTTAGGTAGAGAAAATCCTGTTCAAATCTTAAACTAGCATTCAAGAAGGAAATACAAAACGAGCAACCTTCTTATGTCATACTTGCTATGCACGCGAGATTAAGGGGTTGTTTGTTTAAATTTGTTTCCGTTCCTTGTAACACAATTTTTTGTTCTTTTGTTCCGAAAAAAAAAAAGAACAGAAACGCATTTGTTTACACTTTTATTCCTGAGAATAAAAAATCTATTTTTTTGTTCCCTAACAATTTGAAACAGAAACAAAAAGTAGAAAAAACTTGTTTTTTGTTTTCGAAAACAATTCCGAAAACACTTCTTTTTTTCCTCTTTTTTCTTTAGCTAGTTGTTGGCCTCGGCTATGGTCAACGACCAACCGTCGAGGGCCAGTGACCAATCGTTGAGGGCCGGTGACCTCACCGAAGCATCGCTAGCCCTTGGCGAGGCTGCCGGTCCTTGTCGGCCGGTTGCCGACCATGGCCGAGGCTAGCGACTAGCCAAAAGGAAGAATAAAAAAAAAAGGAAAAATTAAATTAAATTAAAAATTAAAAGAAACAAAAAAATTATACAAGTTTACAATACGTATTTCTATTCTTTTTTTATTCTAGGAACAAAAATTTTGTGCAGTTATCAAACGCGTTCTTCTATTCGAAAATTATTCCCTAAAACATAAATAAAAAAAAAAAATAAAACTATTTTTATTCAAAAATTGTTTTTCGAAATGACACGTTACCAAACGTGCGTTTAAGTTATCTTTGCATTTGCCATGAATTTTACTCAAAAGTTGTCCAGTTGCATTTTTTTTCTACTACTTGCTTTGTATGGTTCTATATTGAGAAAATTGAATTTTATTATTTTGACACACGTTGCAATTCGATTTCGATTCACGATTCATGATTTTTAGATTTCGATTTATTAATAATGAAGTCAATCACGGGAAGTAGTGGTGATTATAGGGCGAGTTAGTTCCAAGCCTTAATTTATACCTTAAATTAATACCCAAACTTACCCATCTTAAAAGTTTTGTCCAAAATTCTTCGGACGGGGCCAGTTTGGGATCGGGCCAATTTGGTTCAAGCGGGGACGTGGGCCGCCGGACCCATGATTATGTTTAGCATAGAGCAACAGATATACAAAAAATGAAATCCGGAATTGAGGCTTCCTTGCTAAGGCCCATGGACCACAGCCGAAGGTGACAGAAAAAGGAGACGACCCAAGTCAAGGTCAGCTAGCACTAGTGGCCTGGACAACAAAGGGGTGAGCATGGGTCCAAGGTGATATGGGAATCGGCCATAGAAATTGATCCGGTGCCGGTTTCTAATGGTTACCGATCTAGGGTGTGCATGATAAAATTTCTGAAGTAGAAATTGATTTAAAGCTGGAAATTGATTTCTCAATTTCTATTTCGTAAATCGAGAAAAAATTTTAAAACTTCAATTTCCTCTTCAAATCTATTTCCTAATAGAAATCTGTTTAAATAGAGAAATCAAATCGTTACCAAACGAATTTTTGTTTAAAACCCGTTACAAGAATAACAGAAAACAAAATCAAAAACAAAATGTTATCATGCGCAGCCCTAGTTACCAATTCCAACAAAGTGGAACCGGTACTTGTACGGTTTGGTTCCCGATTCATAAGAAAGAACTGAACCGGAAACTTTTTATATTACATGCTTTGAACTTATTATTATTTATTTTATTTTACATGTTCATTTTTTATATACTGTTACTATTGACAATTGGAGATTTTTATTGTTGTGTTTACTTCCATTTTGCTTAACTAAAGGAATAAAAATGAAACCAAAAAAAAGAAAAAGGAAATTGGCTAGTTCCCGATAGACACCGGAACCAATTGATAGTTTTCCAGTTTAAAAAAGCAAAACTAATATCATGTGGCTCGGTTTTGGGTTCTCGAGAAAAACTGAAAGAGGAACATTTTTATTTTACATGCTTCAAACTTTTTATTATTTATTTTATTTTATGTGTTCGTATTTTATAAATGGTTCCTATTGATAAATGGAGATTTTTGTTGCTTCATTTACGTTCATTTTATTGGACTAAAATGAAACAAAAAAAAATTGGTCAATTCTAGGTTCTAATCGAATCGATTGACATATTACTAGATAATAGGTTCAAAGAAGTGATATTAATAATGTAAGTTCAGGGTTCTAAATGAGACTTGAACCAACTCTGAAATTGCTCATTTATATGGACAATTAGACTCGTTTCAATTTCATATTTCCAATTTATGCTCTTAGATTCTCGAACGGGTCGGCCCGAATGATCACTCATGGTTGGAGGGACAGTTGCACTCATTGTTTATTGCTTCCAAAGTCAAGAATAAAAAAGCTGAGCGCAAGGCATCAATGACTTTAGCACGCTAATGACTTCGCCACCACCGAAACTCTTTCCTTCTCTTTTGGTTTTTTCTTTTCAAAAGGTGGAAGGTCCCCCTGCACAAAGCTAACGTGAACAATTCAGCAACCATCAGCCGTCGCCAAAATAGTCCGATCGTGCCCGACCTCATATTTTAACAAATTTGGACCGTCTCAATTACGTTAAGAATCATACTAGCTCCATACCCAACCTCTAATTATCGTACAAAGTTTGACTTGCCCTCGAAATTTATCCGATGGTTCTTATAAATCGAGCATTGACATCGTACTTTTCACGTATGTAAATCCTCAAAATGCAGAGATGATTCCTCTCGCTCCATTCTTTGGAAAATCAGGACGCTCCTTTTGCAATCCTCTTTAAATCAGCAAATCAAAAGACGAACTTCTCTCTCTCTCTCTCTCTCTCTAATGCTTGGGCAGTGCACGCTTGACTAGAATCCAAGGTAAACCTAATGCATCGCTTGTCCTCAGATCTTTTCCTTTGATCTCAGTATTACATGTGATCCGTGTCAGTTGCTTTTCCACTTTACCATGGACCCGACCAAGCTCGAGTAAAAGGAAGCTCTAAATATGGGTTTGCCAATCATTGTCCGAGTCATACGATAAGCTCGGTTTAATGGGTCCTCAATTATTGTTTTTTCCAGACGAGAGAATAAAGGTAGAACTCCGCTTTTTGGTCTCTAAACTTGGCCGTAATTTCTCAAATCAGATTCTTCAAACTTATCACTTGTCTAATCAAGTCATTAAATTCGCATACAATTTCTAATTACGTGCTCCTGACTCCAAATCGCATCCACTGGAGTCTACATGTCGGCAGGAGCCAGCGAGAGTCTAACATGGAAAATCTCTCTCACACCACCGTAAGCTATCGAGAGATGCACAAGACTGGAAAGTCCGATGACGGAGACCGCAACCAGAATTTCAACAATGAAAACTGCAACCAATTTTTCCTTATCAAAATTTTTGTCAGTTTCCATCGAGTACATATATTCCAGTTAACCTTATCTAAAGCCGAAGGGACTTAAATAGAAAAAAAAAATATTAAAAAAAATTCAAGCATTTATTACACTAATAAGGACATATAACAAAAGAGAAGAACCTTAAAGTCCTTGATTATTGGGTAGGCAAACCGCTCCCCGTATGGGCGGTCCGCAACCGAAACTCTGTATAAATAAAAGAGGGACCTATTGCTTCTTAATCATTTAGGGAGACCTCCCATGTGAGAAAGGTCCCACCAATCCCCCACTCCAAAGCCCTAAAGAAATGAAGCGAAAGGGTGCCGAGGGTTAGCGAGTGATATGCCATTTGGCACCTAAAAGTAAAATTGCCAGATTGCCGAAATGATTTCTCCATCCAGCAGGCAGTGAAAAAAAGCAGTCGTCGCCCACCACTAGATTTTGGCCAATTCGATCGTGACCTCGCGCTTTCAATGAGCTTTCATGCCGCAATTGTTATGTAAAGATGACTAAAGAGGGAAACCCTTGGGGCCTTCATTGGGTAGGTGCAATTTGGTGACCCTCCTGTGGTATGTCGCAGAAATTGCCCAGGATGAAAGCTGACCGCACAACCAAATCCGACCTTTCTTCCAACATGCTTAGAGAGGGCAACAAAAAAGGGGAACGAAATAATTTGATTTCCTTCTTTTTGACTTTAATTTTTGCATCCCATAATTCAGATGAAATGGTAAAGAAATGATAATTGATTTCCTTTTTTTTCATCTTTAATTTTAGTCATTTGATTTTGGTTCATTTTCATTTGTCCTTTCCGCAATGAAAATAAAATTAAAAAAGCAATATACATGTCGAAGAAAATATCATTTCTAGAGAAGTCTTCTAAGCTTGCTTTGGTTCCATTCTTCTAGTTCCTCAATTTGATGTGCCATTCATAGCTAATTCCCTTCATTAGATGCGTCATTCAAATGTAAATATGAAATCATAGGCGAATGTGATTCAACATCTTTTGTGTAAAACATATTTACCGATAAAACACTTAATGTTGATATTTAAAGATTCACCCGCTAACATAATTTAATAATAAAAAACTTGCAATAGAAGGATTGGATCACGATGCACCCACCACCTTAACCTCTCTCCCCCTCCCTCTCCTTCTCTCTCTCTCTCTCTCTAATTAGGGAAACAACAATGACTTTTTGAGCGATTGAGATTAAAATATGGCATAATGACAGCCTTCAAAAGGACATTGTACCGATGGTGAGAAGCGGTCGAAGCCCTGGAGCGGGTCCACTGGGTCCGACCCAGGGCATCGATTTTTCTCCTGCTAGGATGGGACCCGCTCGATGACGTCATGGCCTCCCACGTGCATTCTCCGAAAACGACGCTAGCGGCACGCCCCCGGCGGAAGAAGCGTACGTACTTATGTTTATCTATCCACCACTCGTTCCTACGTCGCGACTGAATTAGCCTTCTACGGAGATCTACGAATACGTACGTACCACCTACGGATGACGAGGGAGATAAGGAGGAGAGCGACTTCTAACAAAATCTTGATCATTTCAACTTTGATTTTTAAGCTCTCTGAGTTTCGCTTCCTTTATTGACTTTTGCATCTTATTTTGTCCACGGTCATTTATTTATGTCAAGTTTTAACTGCATGAAATATGAAAAAATTATGCAAAAAATCATAAAATATATTATACATAAACAAATTCAGTCATCAACTTTTTAATTATGTAAATTTTCTTATAATTTTTTTAATAATTTGCTAATTTAGTACTAACCATTTTCATTGCGCCAACTTTTTGATAATTTGCCCAATTTAATCCTCAAATTTTTAACAATTTGCTAATGTAATTCTTTTGATGATATATCCAAATAATAAGTTTAGGACTGAATCAATAAGTTAAGATTTAAGACTGTATTAGCATAATAAGACTTTGTAGATAATTTTACTTATGTTTACACGCATCGCAGTTCGTTGCAAAAAGCAACGGTCTCTATTGAACTTCATCGTGTCATTTACGTGACTTGGATCTCTGCAGGATTATTGCCTAATCCGGGGATTAACTCTCTTCAAAGAATTACAGTGACTGCACGCCAACTCGGCGCGCACGGAAACCCCATCTGTCTGACGTCCGAGGTGGTTAAGATGGGATAATCGAGCTGCGTAATTGCCTTTTGCCCGACGGATAATCTCAGATAAAATATCCGAAGCAGGTGGCCACTCCCCACGTGCCCCTACGTGTCGGCCGGGCGATCGGACATGTGGCCGGAAGCGACAAAATAGTTGTCAAACTCCCGCGCAGATGCTTCGCTGGCCTGAAAAATACGGAGAGAGGATGGGGGATAATAATTAAAAAAAAAAAAGAGTTAGGTGGTGTTTGGGAGATGCTCGGCAGACAGCACAACGTTTTCGGAGGTCCTGTCGTGCGACTCACATGGGATGCCACAGCAGCAAACCTTTTTTTTTTTTTCTCTCTCTCTTTTTCTTTATTCGTTTCCATACTGCCAATGTAACAATCAATTTCTCCGCTTTGATTACTTGTTTCTTGCGCCGTTCTCTATTTTAAAAAAGGCAATATCCTCACATTGGATTCGAAAATTTAGTCTAGATTGGATGTTTTCAATGATTTTCTCTTGGGTGATTTATATAACCGGAGAGTTTCGTTTGCCGGGAGTTGTTCAGAACAAATCATCCAATTATCTTAATATTTAAGAGGCAGTTTATAATGGGTTTTGTTTTTGCCTTTTTCTCCCCAAATAATGCAGCTCTTTGTTTTGATTTCTATAACGCCAAATGCCTCGTTAAGTATAATTCCGCATTGCTTAAAAAAGTGCTTATATTCTGTTTTATGTACATTTTAGTCTCCCCAAAATAATTTCAAGTCAACCCTCTGTCCACATTGTATCGAAGTACAAGTTAATAGTGTGAATTCTGGCACTCTTCTTTCAAACTCATTACTCGTCGTACTTCGCAACTCCATCACGTAATGAGAATAATGTCCACTTCACAATATAGAGTCGAGTCCAGCGTGTTTGAAAGAATAGTTTATATGTAAGGAAGATCGTTAAGTATAATCCTAATAAAGGATTAGAATGTTCTTTTGTATTTGTAGTGTCCCTCTATTTAATGGTTTAAATTTTTAGGTCTATTTTTTTGTGTGTGAAAACTTTTCAATATCTTTTTGTGCGGCTCTTGAAACTTTTCAATTTCTTCCAAAATATGCATGTGTGATGTCTTAGGTGACAAACAGATCATGAGGTGGCAAGGTAAGTGCCATGTTAACAAATGTGGCCTCCACGAATAATCAAAACACATTTTCTCCCACATGTAATGAAAATGACAACTGATAATAATCTAAAATCGCATGGAGCATTATTACTTTCGTTTATTAAACATAACTAACTCTTTTTTTGATCTAATTAAAGGGTTTCATGACTTAGAAGGGGTTTTTTTTTTTTTTTTTTTCCAGTCTAACACAACTCAGAAGTTGGGGCCTAGGATTCTTCACAAAATTAGATTGAAGGTGGGAAATTTGGTTAATGTACTCTGATTTTAAGAAGAACCCCAAGCCTCAATTTGCGCACTCCTCTTATCTCTCGATTTGATTTGAAGTGCTAATACCTGACTTAAAACAATTTTGCTTTCATTTGATGTGGTAGACAGTGTCATTTTAACTATTCATGGAAGCCACATTTGCTGACGTGGCACTGATGCCACATATAAATGTTTAGGCTAAAATTGTCTTTCTAATAAAAATTGGTAAAATGAAACTTGAAAGTTGGGGCAAAATTGTCCCGCGAGCAAAAGTTTGTATTTTTTTTTTTGAAAGACCAATGGTCTAAGTAACGTTCGTAAGCATATCTACTACATTGTCACGTATTGACTTTAAAAGGATTTGGCGAGTATATTCCTACGATTTGCATTTGAATTTATGATCGACAGGAATAAAATGAGGAAACTCAAGCACAATAATCAACGGAACTTAGCTAGCATCCTTTGGACTTTTACAAAGACAATTATTCGCATACGACTTGTTAGATGAACTATATGGACGAGTGCTAACCCCACGGAATAAATTATCTTTAGATGCTAAATTTTGTCATTGATGCACTTTGACTGAAATTTGATCAAATTTTTAATGATGTGCTAACATGACAAACACATGTCAGTAAACCCGTCAATAGTTAATTGGGTTCTATATGATAAAAAAATGGTCAGTCCAAATTAGTACATTTAACTCATTTTCATACAATACAAATTTAGTGACTCAAATTTGACCCGATCTATATTGTTAATTTTTTTTTATATTAAATCAAATCTAGGAAAATTCATACCTAAACTAAGGGGAAAGCATGGAGTGAGCGAGTAGGAGGTTGAGAGAGGGCGAAAATAGAATTGGGACAAGTCTAAGTAAGCTGAATCTAAACCCATTCCCATTCACTAAATAACTATCCCATATAATAATATAGTTCATCAACTACGAGTTAAAAAATGAATTAATGTCCTGTGTTGATAGGTTTACGTGTCCGTGATAAGACATTTATAAAATTGACTATGCGTCCACCAAGTCTGAAAATTTGGTAGAATTCCAATCAAAGCACATCAATTTAAAAAAATCAGAGCATCGCAAAATTCAATCCGGCAATCATAATTGGAATTGACATAAAGCATTCCTTATATAATGGCCAAAAATAGTAGGAATCGCAGCCATTCATACCGGAACACAATTTCGACCAATAAAAATTAAACCGGAAAATGATTATATACGATGACTTAATTACGAAAAGAAGTCGCCAAGAAGAGCAAGTACGAGTAGCTGCCGCTTCTAACGGAAACGTGATTGGGGCCCTTTAGGGGAGGGGAGGGGGGACCCAAATGCAATTTCGCTATTTTAAAAATCACGACCAACGGGTGGATAAGACATTATTGTTTTCGTGCCTTCCTTTGAATATTGATTAAACTCGCCTCGATCCGTAAAATCCACCAAATACGGGACCGCAAATGGAAAAAGAGAGAGAGAGGGACTAAAAAAAAAAAGATCCCCCGAGGCTTTCGTGCAAACAACAGCACGGGACGGGAAATTGTCCGTGTGCGCGTGGCCTTAGGAAAGGAGGAGGGGTGGCGGATTCGAACATGGGAACTTAGCTCGATTTAAGGAGGTCGCGTTGAAGTCCGCGTTTCCTAACATCTCTATTTGTCTCCTTTCTCTCTCTCTCTCTCTCCTCTCCTCTCCTCGTCTCAAGTTCCAACAAACTCCTCTCCTCACCTGCATTGGTGGCCTTTGTCTCCGCTTTGGGGGGAGAGGGAGAGAGAGAGAGAGTGAGGTCGAGTTGGAGAGAGAGAGAGAGAGAGAAGCGAGCTGCGGATAAGGGAGGAAGGGAGGAAGGAGCGAGGGGGGACGATAATGGGAAGATCCGCGTCCTGCTTCAAGATCATTACGTGCGGCGGCGATTCGGCCGACAACGACGATGTCGAAGCTTCCGAGGTATCGGTATCGGTCGAATTCGGGGCTCCTCTTTTTGGGGGGTCTTGACCTTTGGCATTGTTCTCGATTCCGCTCCCGGAATTGGTCTTCGCGTTTGGTCCGCGGCTTTTGAGTCGGATCGTTTCTATTGTTGTTTTTGCATGCTCTGTCGAGTCGAGTCGAGTCATCGCTTCTTGCGCGCCCCGGCTCGGGGGCTGAATGGAATCCGGATGTTCGAACTTACTAATTCGAGCCGCGGAGATCTGATTGGAGTTGAATTTTTCCTGATCGGCGATCGGCGATGTCGTCGGACGCGCGATATTTATGTCGGACTTCTGTTCCGAGAATAGAACAGGAAATGCGAGATCTGTCTGAGATGTTTGGTTTCCGGGGGCTTTTTGTATCGGTAAATCTGTTATCGACGACGTAGAAAGTGCGGTGACTTGTGCATTGACCGTTGCTGTGGGTTGGCAATTCGTGACTTTTTGCGGTGTCATAATCAAATTCTGGAATCGTGTCGAGTTGGGTTATCGGAAATCACTATATTTTTTTGTTTCTTGTGCTATATAACTTATGTCTATTAAATTCGTGTCAATTTGTATTACTTACGGTTTTCCATTGAATGATCCATAAACGGGTTAATTCTTATTGGCAAATTGCTGGCACTTGAGGCTCTCGTCTTGTAGCCTTTTTAAGATTGCCGTGATTAATGTAGTGCACTTGACATTTGTGTTGGATTAGAATTTAGAAGTCAATACATATTCAAACAATTACAAGAATGGAAGGTTCATAAGAGAGATTGGTTGAGGTCCATCAAATGCCAGGATCGTTGTCTGATCTGTCTTGACTTCTTTTCAGGGAATGTATCTTGCGTAATTCCTAGGTTACAATCTTTCATCTCATGTGGATGATGCCTTGTAATTGCATTTCAGATAAAGGGCGACAAAAAGGGCTGGAGTTTCCGGAAAAGATCTGCCCGTCACAGAGTGCTTAGCAACAGCGCGATATCTGAAACTTCCGCTCCTGCAACTAAAGAGATCCCTGAATCTGCAGATGTTAACTTCAAAGTGGCAACTGATTCTGATGTTCCCCAGAAATTCTCAGCGATTCAGTGCGCTGATGAGAAGCCACAGCTGTCAGCTCCCGTGGATGCAAAGGTATCCGAAGCTGTCGATCCAGCCAAGCCTGAAACTGTCGATGCAGTCAAGCCTGAAACTGTCGATGCGGCCAAGCCTGAAACTGTCGATGCGGCCAAGCCTGAAACTGTCGATGCGGCCCAGCCTGAAACTGTGGATGCGGCCGAGCCTGAAACTGTGGTTGCAGCCGAGCCTGAAACTGTGGTTGCAGCCCAGCCTGAAACTGTGGTTGCAGCCGAGCCTGAAACTGTGGTTGCAGCCCAGCCTGAAACTGTGGTTGCAGCCGAGCCTGAAACTGTTGACAGATTCAATGTGGATGAAGCTACCGTTATTTTCATCCAAGCCACTATAAGGGGTTTCCTGGTATTGATTTTCTTTCCATGTGGTACGCTTATGCATAAAAAAAAATCATGTAAAGTTTATTCTAACTTCTCCTATTGTAATTTGCTTGGCAGGCTCACAAAGCACTCTTAAAGCTGAAGAGCGTTATCAAGTTGCAATCTGCTGTGCGTGGACACCTGGTCAGAAGCCATGCTGTGGGGACTCTGCGATGCGTCCAGGCCATTGTCAAAATGCAAGCTCTAGTTCGTGCTCGTCGTGCACGGCAACTAACAGAAGGGATGTTTATAGAAAAGAATGCAGATGTGAAGCAGAAGAGGGGTGGCATCAATTTAAAGGCCTTGGTAATGTTACTACTAACTCTATCTATCAATATATTTCTGGACATAATTTTGACCTTTAGTTATTTCTGATTATACATTTCCTGTGGCATTCGATGATCCTCTAAAGTTATAATCTTCAACTGACTACTGAAAGCTCATCATACTCATCTTTTAGCTTCAAATGTGAATCATCTACACTATAACTGTCTGTCTTAGGACACTAAAGGCTCAGAGATAATTCTGTTTTGTTTCTGATTACACAATTCCTGCGGCATTCAGTTGTAGTAGTAGTAGTATGCTTCTGGACCCTTTTCCTGCTGTACATACTGATTTGAGAAAATATTGAAAGAAGGTTGAGAAATCGGTTGTCGAACATATAAATTCTAAATTTCCATGGTTAAGGACCAACTATTGATTCATGAGGATTCAAGATACACAAAAAATTTAACTCTTATGATAATAACCTAATATTAACTTATCTTGCCATTGAATGTGCTGACTCCTATTGGCCATGTGATTTAGTGTCACTTTCGTGCATTTTAAAGACAACTGATGCTCTGATGCTTCATCTTATGGAAGTTCTCTTGTGGATGTGCTGACTCCTATTGGCCATGTGATTTAGTGTCACTTTCGTGCATTTTAAAGACAACCGATGCTCTGATGCTTCGTGTTATGGAAGTTCTCTTGTGGATATTGTCTCTCCTACCCCGAATTATTTCCTTCTTATTTTTGCTAAACATTTTCGTTGATTCAGGAGATGGAGAATGCAAATAAACCAAGTGCAGCTTACATTTCCATTGAGAAGCTGCTAAGCAATAGATTTGCTAGACAGGTGCTCTTCCTTCCCCCCCCCCTCTTCCCCTTTCCTTAACTAGGTAGGATTTTTTGTCCATCTCTTTTATGAATACTCCAAAGATTCTGATGGTTTTTTGTTGAATTGAAGCTCTTGAACTCGACACCGAAGGAGAAGCCTATCAATATCAAGTGTGACATTTCCAAATCTGATTCAACATGGAAATGGCTGGAGAGGTGGATGTCAGCTCCGTCACCTGAACCATCACCAATCATTGGGTTGATGACTGAGCAGCAGGAAAGTAAGAAGAATGAGAAACTGACACAAGAAAATTTGGAGAATTCATCTGAAGTTCTCAGTAGATCATCGGATTCTGTATTGGCCTGTGAGGAAATATCAGCACCAGCTGAAAAAGAAGACAATCCGATCCTTCCTGATGAAGCCAAGTCAAAGCTTGAGGAATGCAACGTGATACCTGGGGAGGAGTACATAGAGCGGTCTGAGCCTGAGAAATTTGAAACATTTGACGCAAACGAGAGCTCAACAGAGAGAGAAACTACTCCACCTCTGATATGCGATAGCTCTAAAATGGAGCCTGACTCTCTTTCCGATAAGATTGAAGTGGAAATTGAACAACCAAAGCATTCAGGGAAGAGGTTTGCCCCAGATCAGCTTGAGACTTTGGGGAAGAAACAGGCGTTTGGATCCAGAAAGGCTGGTAATCCATCTTTTATTGCTGCGCAGTCCAAATTTGAAGAATTAACTTCAACTGTCAACTCGAGTGAATCAATAAATTTATCAAACCAAGATGTTGAACCCGATTCAAATGGAGTGCCAGTTTCATCAGGAGACACTACCACTCAGGAGAAGGCATTTGGCCTGGATGACAATGTGGCTTCTAATCACGCCAGAGTTCAAGTTGGTGGTTCTGAATGCGACACGGAGCTTTCAATTACTTCCACTCTTGATTCTCCAGACAGATACGATGATGGAAATGCAGACGCAGTAAATCAAGCCAATGTTACTGAGGAAAGAACTTGCAGTCCTGACAATGTGAAAAATGAAATATGTGAAGTTAAGGAATCAACTGCTGTCCAGCTGACATTGTCTGAGTCTGTCTCTGATCATCCAGAGAAGGGTGACAATGTCATCAGTGAACAGGTCACTTCAATTGTCGCCGTGGAACCCTATGTGGATGAACTGAATCTTGATAGAAGCACATCGGATGTGCTGGGAGAAACTGATTCCAAAACAGTTCAACGAACTTACAGGTCTTCACCAGAAGCATCTCCCAGGAGCCATATAACCGTTCCTGAGTCACAAGGAACGCCAGCTAGTCAGGTCTCTGTGAACACTAAAGGGAGTAGAACAGATAAAACCAGGTCCTCGAACAAGCGCAAATCCTTGTCAGCAGGCAAGAAATCACCATCAAACATGCATCGGGACTCTGGTACCGGCACTCCAAAACAATTGCCTAAAGATCAGAAAAATGGGAAAAGGCGCAGTTCCTTTGGATCAGCAAAACTGGATAATGAGCAAGAACCACGAGACAGTAGCAGCAGTAATTCTATCCCTCATTTCATGCAAGCCACAGAATCTGCTAAGGCTAAGTTGAATTCGAACAACTCTCCGAGATCAAGTCCTGATGTGCACGATACAGAGTTCTACATTAAAAAGAGGCACTCTTTACCCGGCGTGAATGACAGGCAGGGCTCCCCGCGAATTCAGCGGTCAACATCTCAAGCACAACAAGGTGCCAAAGCTAATGGTGCTCAAACGCAAGGTACTGTTTAAACGATTTAGATTCCTAAGACTCTTCTTTGGTAACAGACCATGCATTGAAAATTCTGCATGAACTCTTTATTTTTTTAACCTAGCATCAACAGGTTTGTTTTGCTAGAATGAGCATCATTTAATGGAGAGAAGCAAGTGAGTAGATTTACCTTTGATTATAAACTGGTGACTATCCGAGCTTCTTCATCTTTGTAAATTGTATCACTAGATTTTCCAGCTTTATTCAGTACTTCTTTAGCATCGTTCAGCCCTTTTGCATTAATTCTGTAGTGAATTGCACATCTGGCCTGATTACCTCCTCTTTTTAAGCATTTGCTTAGCAGCACAGAGGCAGACGTGTCTTGATCACTCGCTACTTTGTAATATTTTGCAGAGAGAAAATGGCTTAGGTGAAGAGCTCGCAGCTTATTGGCTTGCAGTGGCTAACCAGTTATAGATGCCATCTGGAGAGTAACACCTACCTATCAATCGCGTAGCTTCGTGCTTGCTTCATATGCTTTCGATGTTTGGTTTCAAGGTTTGCCCGGAAGAGAGAATATATATAGAACTGGAGGGAATTTTCATTTTTCCTTTGTACCTTTCTGCTGATGTTTGCTAATTTTCTGTGACGACTTCACCAGGGATGTGCGCTTGTATCTTAAAAACATTAATTGTGTGTGATATGAATCCAATGTTAAAAGTTTCATGTTCGTTTCGCGATTGGAGTGTTGTTGTGAAGTCAAGCTGGTCAACTTTGCAGAGAGCCTTGCGTACTTTCTCTGAAGCTTTGCTAATTTTGATCACAAGGGTTTCCTCCTAAATGGATGTAGAGTGGTGATAAGTTGAGTGAGAAGAGTTACGGGCGTTGGAGCTTTCGAGACGGCCTTGCTTGCTTTTTCCTCCGGTTAGTAAGGGTAAGAAAAACAACTAAAGAACTGATGTACTGCCCCCGGACGACGACAAATGTCGCCGCAGTTTCAAGTACGGCAACCTACTCGATCGTTTGATTGCGAAGGACACGGTTAATTTGAAAAGACGCAGTCAAAGGACAAAAGGTATCACCTTAAAGCCGTACGAGGGTTCTGCCAAAACAAAAACCGTCCGTGCGAGTCAAAAATTGATTTAGAAAGAAAAAAAGAAAACAAAGGGGGGACTGGGTTCGATTTCAACTGATCCCTGCCCAGAAGAAACACTTGTCCGAACTTGGGTCGATCAACAGTCGTCATGCCCTCGCAATTAGCCGAGTGTAATAGACCTGAATCCGGGTATATGCCTAGACCCGAATCCAATGGACCTTGATTTGAATCCGGGTAATATTCTTCCCTCCACAATGAAACTAACCACGGATGGAAAGAACGTTTTAAGGATTGCGTGAGGTGAGGGACAATTTCCACTTGACTGGAATTAGAAGAGAGTAATCGAAAAGCAAGAACAATGGCGTGATGATAAATTCAAGTTTGGTAGGGAGAGAAAATACTTTTAGTAAATATCATGTATAAAAATATTTTCTTTTGTTGAAAATATAAGAAATGTTTTTGTCTTTACCAAAAGGTCTAGAATTAAATTGGCCACATAGAAAGATTTAATGCAGAGTTAATACAAGCGTAGGCTTATGACTTTTTCGGTAATTTTTGTTGCCATCTTGTGAGTGGGTGTGCTTGGGACTGTATTTCTTTCGGACCGTGTAGCATGCGGCAAGGCCTAATCCACCGACAAGGAAATGAGATTGGGGGCATTTTGGGGTTTTTATAGTTCCTCACAAAAAAAAAAAAAAAAATCTGGGAAAAAAACAAAAACATGTCTTAGTATCATCCACGACAAAGTCAAAAAAACATGCCTGTCTCTCAGAATTATGTATGACCCTATTCATGCAAATATTCAGTCTGTCCTAATGTCACGGTTCCGCACCCGAACTTTGACTCTTCTCAGCCGCCACCCTCTCCTTATCCGTCAGTGGCCACCTCCAATCATCCGACCGACTTCGCGGTGGTCCCTGAGATTTCTATTTTAAATTCCATCAACAACTCCATCGATCTCTCTCTACTTTCCTCTCTCATCTTTGCTACGAAACTCCTCTGCTCTCTCTCCCTCTCTCAGATGTGGGCCATTGTGGCCTAAGATCAAGGTCGCCATGGCCATGGGTAACCTTATATGAGGTCCGAACCGATTGATATTAAAGAATCGGCGGATGAATTGTGTCTAGAGATGAAATGCCACTCAAATTTAGAGCTAGTTGACTCTCCCTAAAAAATTGTTGAGGCGTAGTGTCTGATTGAACATTTAGGGATAAAGTATTGTTTCAGCATGTGGTGTGGGAGTAGTACCAAATGCAAACTCAGAATATTGGATATGACCTCTAAATAATAAGGGTCAAAGTTGGCCAATGAGATGACGGGGGATACGCTTAATTGTCAAGAGGAAAATAGTCCAAATTGTCAGCTCTAGCCCCTAAAAAATTGCTTAGTGATGAAGGAGATAAGGATGCAGAGACAATCATGACGCTTTCTTGAATCACCTAGTGTGGTGACCCTTGTTGACAACAATGAAAAACATAAAACCAAAGATAAAAAGAAAACAAAAAAAAATGATAATAAATTCAAAAGAGTTTTCAAAAAATTACAAAAGTTGTCTATATTAGCGTTGACAATATCATGCAGGCAACTCAAGTCCACTTTAGCAAATTCCTGTCAAAATTGCCTAGAATGACTCAACTAACAAATTGTAAATTGTTTAGAACTAAATTAATTAAGAATAAAAACTAAATTGATTTTTGGGATAATTAGGCTTGACCTGGTGATCGCTCTATTGCCAAGTTATATCCCATCTCTCCTCCCATTAAGAGATAGAATCAACTAATCATAAAGACAAAGGGTCAAGAAACTCAACACTACTATTCAACTATTTTTGAACAACTTGGAGATGGGCTTTGGTTTCACACTAATACAAATATGAAAAATAATGAAAAAAGAATTGGATTCAATTCTCAATTGCTCCTACTTGAAATAGGATTGAATATGGATTCAAGCCATAGCATGTGGCTTCATAAAATTGTATGATTTTCTCAATCTAAATTAAGCAAGTCTTACACAAAGGAGATTTGTCTAAGCATTCTATTCGAAATGGGTAGAAAAAAAAAGGAAAAGAATTGGATTCAATTCTTAATTACTCCTACCGAAAATAGGATTATATATGGATTTGAACCATGACACGGTTTCATAAAAACATACTATATTTCCGATTTAAATTAAGCAATCTTACACAAAGAAGATTTATCTTAGCATTCTATTCAAAATGGCTAGGAAAATAATGAAAAAGGATTGGATTCAATTCTCAACTGCTCATATCAGAAATAGGATTGAATACGGATTCGGGCCATAGCACTTGGCTTCATAAAACCATATGATTTTTTCAATCTAAATTAAGTAGGTCTTACATGAAGGAGATTTGTCTTAGAACTATTTGAAATGGGCAGGAAAATAATGGAAAAGAATTGGATTTAATTCTCAACTACTCCTATCAAAAATATGATTAAATACAGATTTGAGTCATAACACACAATTTCATAAAAACATACTATAATTTCAATTTAAATTAAGCAGGTCTTACATGAAGAAGATTTATCTCAACATTCTATTTGAAATGGGTAGGAAAATAATGGAAAATAATTGGATCCAATTCTCAATTGCTCCTACTTGAAATAGGATTGAATACGGTTTAAGCTATGGCACATAGCTTCATAAAACCATACAATTTTCTCAATCTAAATTAAGCAGGTATTGCATGTAGGATATTTGTCTCAGCATTCTATTCGAAATGGGTACGAAAATAATGGAAAAGAATTGGATTCAATTCTCAATTACTTCTATCAAAAATCAGATTGAATCCGAATTTGAGCCATAACACATGGTTTCATAAAAACACATTATTTTTTCGATCTAAATTAAGCAAGTTCACATGAAGAAGATTTATCTCAACATCCTAATTGAAATGGGTAGGAAAATAATGGAAAATAATTGAATTGAATTCTCAATTGCTACTACCAAAAATAGGACCGAATACGGATTTGAGCCATAATACATGGTTTCATAAAACAATACAACTTTTTCTGTTCTAAGTTAAGTAGGTCCTATGTGAAGGAGATTTGTCAAAGCATTCTATCTGGGTAGGAGAATAATGGAAAGGATTGGATTCAATTCTCAACCCCTCCTACCGAAAATATGATTGAATACGAATTCTAGCCATAGCACACGGTTTCATAAAAACATACTATTTTTCCAATTTAAATTAAGCAGATCTTACACAAAGAAGATTTATCTTAGCATTCTATTCAAAATGGTGGTAGGAAAATAATGGAAAAGAATTGTATTCAATTCTCAAATGCTCCCATTGGAAATATGACTAAGTACGGATTTGTGCTATAGCACATGGTTTCATAAATTGTACAATTTTCTAGTTCTAAATTAAACGAGTCTTACACTTAGGAGATTTGTCTTGGCATTCTATTTGAAACAAGTAAGAAAATAATTGGATTCAATTCTCAACTATTGCTAGGAAAAATAGGATTGAATATGGATTCGAATCATAACACACGATTTCATAAATCGTACAATTTTCCAGATCTAAATTAAGCAGTTCTTACATGGAGGAGATTTGTCTCGGCATTCTATTTGAAATGGGTAGGAAAATAATGGAATAGGATAGGATTTAATTCTCAACTACTCCTACCGAAAATAGGATTGAACACGGGTTCAAGCTATGGAACGCGGTTTCATACAGTTTTCCGAACTAAATTAAGCAGGTCTTATACGAAGAAGATTTGTCTCAGCATTCTATTCGAAATGGTAGGAAATCGATAATCTTAAGAAAAATAGAGAAATCAGAATCAAGTCATAATGACGGGCGGAATCGAACCGGCTCAGTTAGACCGGTTTAGGACTTTTTTCGGTAATTTGGCCCTGACACGGCCGTGCCATCATATATATTTAGAACGACCACAGTGAGAAGCACTTCAAAATGGAAAAACAGGGTCTGCTTAAAAGATCTCATTTCATTTGCATAGGAGCGGCGAAGCAGCACGAGAGAAAGAACCGGAGGATCTAGGGTTTCCTCGGATCTCTCTGACATGTCACCTGGACGTCGATCCATCATCGATCACGATCGGTTGTTCCCCGCCTCGCCGGTTGCGTCGTCGACGGTGTCGTCCGTTAGGGCTTCGATTGCGGAGGGGGAAGAGAATGAGGGTCTGAATTCCGGGACCGTCTCCGATTGAGATCGAAAGCGAAAAAAGAAGAAGTAATCGATCGATTGATAATCACGTAGCGATTGCCTTCGATCGTGTGCTCGCGTCGAGAATCGGGAGCAGGGAGGGGGAAAAAGGAGTGTTTTTTTGTAGAGGAATCGGTAACATGCGGGGATCGCAGAAATGGAAAAGGGTCACTTGGGCTTCGGACGTTAACCTTTGTCAGGTAATGATGCGAGTTGTTGTTGGTGAAAGGTTAATTTATGGGATGTGGCGAACGAAACTTGGCTTATAAGGCTGCGGACTTCGTGGGATTTGAGGCAATCTGAGTCGAGTTTCGGAACTTATGCATTGTTGTGTGATGCTTTTATCGTTACATTGCGCATGTCATTTTTGGGGGCTGTGGTGGTGTCCAAAGTGGTTTTTTTTTTTTTCCCTTGAGGTGTTCTTTGAGTTACACAATTTCATTTCTGATAGCAAAGGTTTTTCTTTTGGGTGTCGACGCAGAAGCACTTAGCTGGATTTTGATGCTTGCATTCTTTTTTGGAAGTGATGGAGAGGAGAAGACTTTTGAAAGCACATAGAAGTCGTGATGTGTTCGGAAAGATGAGGGCTTGTTTTAAGTGGAAGCATATAGTGGGTTGATGTATTCATGCTAGGAAACTTTAGTTAGGTTGGTGCTCTCTAGCATCTATGGGTTGGTGCAACTTGTTCAGTCAGTTAAGATAGTGAGAAACTTACCGGTAATTAATGACCTGGCGTTTAGTGTATTCATCCTTGTGCAAAGTTGTAATGTTGACTAGAATAAAAACAAGTAGAATGACAAAGGGTGGTTTCCCAGTAATAAGGGTGAGTAATTCCTCTTGTGGAAGAAAATGCTTCAGTAGTTCCTAAAATCTGTTTACAAATAGCTGACGATAGGTGATATGAACTGAACATCTTTTTTTAGTGTAATGAGGCTCTAGTGCTGGCAATCAGACCATTGGAGAAGGTTTATCTCGAGTTATTGGCATTTTCTGTTGCAAGCTCTCCTGAGGGAGTAAAAGATCGGAAATGAAAATAGTTCCCGCTGAAACTGAATGGAAAGTTATTGACAATGCTTAAGCAGTCAAATCTCAATTGACGCATTGTTCCTTCCATACAATTACTTTAAGCTGAAATGAGGACATTCAGCTACAGAAACACTTGACTCTTTTATTGGAATCTGAGAACTGCATGACAGCAGAGCAAGGACCTTTAACTGTAAATCGCGGACTCTGAATAATCCTATCCAAAGATAGTTGCTTCCGGCACAAGGACTTGATATATGACACAGGATAAAGCGGAAGATTGTGAAATGCTGGTGAAAATGCAGGTTAAAGGCAACTAAATACCATTATGAATCAAGATGATATGTTTTGAGTGCTCTGCAATACAGTTTATTCACATTAAAATTGCTCCCTACAAGAATAAAGCTAATTTCTGGGTCGCTGAGACTTTAATTGGCTCTCCACTGTTTGACATGGCACCAAAATCCTTCAATGCCAAACTGTTTCTAAACAATGAAGTTGTTGTTCATAGAACAATCATTGGTTGGACTATGTGTACTTACATTGACTGGAGAGTTTTGAAGCTACACAGGAAGATTTAACACGGGAAACTGTTTGAGACAGTTTGTGACTCACAAGAAATAAATTTTGGAGTATATTAAATCACATTTTTCATTATCTAGTATTCATAACTGGTTATACACAAGTTTCTTAAACCATACTAAAGTTTTAGTTTCTTGAGATAGTTTGAATGGGTAACTGTCTTTAAGTTCTTTGTTTTCAATTCCTTGATTGATTGCAAGGCACTTCACTCCTATCATGGTGATTCAGCATTTGCCTTCCAACTGCATCAACAACTGATAACAAGTTTGTGGTTGTCATTACCCCAATAATCTCAATAATCTTGTTCTTGAATATTCTCAGGATGTCTGCTTGATTATAATGGATCTGTAAGCATTAGGTCTTGCACTTTTACATTACATTTCTGTTGATTGATTTCTTAGGATCAACTCAAAGTACATTTAGAAGTTTTGGCTTTACTGATTTTTAAGGTCCTTTTATGATGGAGCATTATTAAGTGGTTGTGTTTCTTTCATGCTACTGTGCTTTCTTGAACATGCCTGTAAGATTCGTGCTAGGTTGCTGAATATAAGCCATTTCTGATGAAATGACTTTTGTCTCTACCATCGGACGATCTCTCTCTCTCTCTCTCTCTGTGCGTGCTTCTGTGAAGGGGTATCCCAGTGTCACTAGTGATTGATTTCTGAATTTCATAGACAGTTTTTCTTTTCATTTCAAAAGCTATAGTGTATGACATCCTATTGAGTGCCGCTGGGGCACAAGTGAACCAAAGCCTCGACTTGATAGTTCTGTGCAAACCCGTGAGCAATTATCTTTCAAGCTTGCACAACAATTCTTGAGATGGTTAAATGAGTTAAATGAGATAGTTATCTTAGAGGTTTCTGAGTTTATCCCCCATTATGTGTTAGTGGTTACTGAGTTCTATTCCCCATAAAGAGAAAAACCAGTCTTAATTTACTGATTCTAAAGATGAGCAAACCATCCTCAGTATTTTATGCAGAGTCTTTTTCAAAAGTTGAAGTCCTTGTGGTGGGGTTCAAGTACGTCTAAGCTGGGTGTAATATAATGTTGATAGGTTGTCTAACTATGATTACTATTCTGTAATCATTCTTTTTTTTTTTTTATCTCTTTTCCTTTTATGCTTTGTAGTATTGCTTATTTGTCATGTTGTGGACAATTGCTGCTATATTTACTCTGGTTGTTGAGCCCAGTTGCTGGCATCATGTAACTTCTGCTTGATATGATAAAAGTTGTCCACAGGCCTTTGTGAGTTGATTGAAGAAAGTCAGACCAGATGGCTTGGCACACAGCTTCATCATTTGTTATGTGATTGTTCCATTAATTTGTTTCTTAATGATGATAGTGGTACAGAAAAGCTTGAAAGTCCTTTTTATTGGTAGAAAAGCTTATATTTCTATAGATTCTAGGATATATTTTTCCACTGCTGTGCAGATTATTATGGCTATATCTGTTGTTTTGGTTATTTACTAGAACATGCATTATTTAATATGAGAACTTTCCATCAACCATGTGAAGTCTAGGTGTATTTACTATGAACAAAATATCCCACTTGTGTGATCAGAGAAATTGCTTTGGTGAGATTCCTTTGTGCAGCTTGCCAGGGTGAAATTTGCTCCGAAACTCCGTGTGTGATAACTAAAGTAATTGTGCTTCACTTCTGAATGCTTGTTAAAGGTGTCCGAAAGTAGATTTAAAACCATACTTGCTTTAACCTTTTCTTGGTACCTCAATGATCTTCATGCTCTGAAGCTGTTTTATTTGCTTTGGGGGATGATACTGGTACCCCGTTCTTAATTGGTCAACTTAAGTTCTATTTGATCACATGATCTTCCAAAACAGGTGAAGCTGTTCCTATCAGATGAAGCTCCTGTCCAAGTTGGGTTTGGTCCTCAAGATCACCTTCAGGCCAAGACCTCGTGGCTTTTGCATTCAAGTGGAGTTGGCTCTGATGATGCTCTACCTCCTGGTTTTGAAGCAGCCCATCCTTCCAATAACCTACAGATTAAGGTGTCTGAAATCCCTCTAAGCAAATGGAAGTGTCCTCCACGAGTAAGTTGCCCCAAGTTATCCTGTAAACCTTGTTGTTCCAGCCTTTTTTCTTTAGTGTCTGAACCTTCATTTGCTCTTATTAATGGATGCAGTTCTTGCTTCCTCATGAATGGCAAGTGGTTGCTGGGGAGGAAAGCAAAGAGGTTGATGTGCAAAATCAGAGGGAGATGAGAGTGCTAGAAGCAGTTTATCCTCGTCCATCTGCCATTCCTCAAAAGTTGGATCCCTATCTTTTCTTTATTTTTTTAATTATGTTTTTTTGGCTATATTTGCCTGTAATGTTGCTCTTCAACAAACTTATTTTTTGTCTCTTGCAAGTGCAGTCCTGTAGCTTCATCAGACTTGCAAGATTTCGATCAGAATGATTCACAAATTCCGTTGGTGCCAATTTTGCCCATTGAAGATGAAGAGACACCAGGAGACGCGTCATCTGACTTTGTTCCCCAACTTGGTGTTCCGGTCACATCACATCCATCGCTACTGGCTTCTGGAGTTTCTCATCCACTTCAGACCATGGGACCTGCCATTGCAAACACTGCCGCCAATCAGAACCTTACCTCTAGTACATTGCATGGTGTAGAACCCGATGTGGCAGCAGCTGCAACAGCTGCCTTTACTGCACTAATGAAGAGCCACGAGCACGGGAACATGATTGACCAGGAGCTGCTGATTCAGATTCTGAGTGACCCCAAAATGATCGAAAAGTTGGTCAAAGACTACGGGACCATCACCGAAGCGCAGATGCAGATGCCACCAAACACGCGGGGAGGTTCAGTAGGTCTCTCAAATCCTCCTAGCTATGTCACTAGTATAGAAACTGGAATGCCTTTAGTAGCTACTTCTTCAAGCGGGCTCTCATACTCTCACACAAGTGGGCCATCATTGTACTCTCATCCTGCCGGCGTCAGAATGGGACCGCCGCTGACTGCACCGCTTCCCCCCCAGACGGTCATGCAAGCTTCTTCTTCCTCCACCATCAGGACTGCCGCACCAGCTAAAGATCTCAATTATTACAAGAGCTTGATCCAGCAACACGGAGGAGAAAGACGAGAGACTCCCCAACAGTACGGTAACCCTTACGGCCACCAACCGTTGACAATTCAGGAACCCGCCAGTAATCCTAAAATAAGAGAATCAAAGGGTAAAATAATGAAGCCTTGTATATATTTCAATAGTTCGAGGGGGTGTAGAAATGGAGCCAATTGCGCGTATCAGCACGATACATCGCTCCCGCCGCGCAGCAGTGGCATGGCAGAGCCGCAAAATGCAAAAAGAATGAAACTTGACAGGGAGATCACAGGTAGTACCTAAGGGAAGAACGTGCTTGTGCAGAAATGTTCCTGCATGTACATTTTTCCTGATGGCGGTGCAATTGCGGCCCCATTTTCTGCTTATGTTGCTTGCCTTTCGAGGCAAAAATAGTTTGTCTCCAGCAATTTTTGATATTTTTCAATACAATCGGATTCAGCTTCGGAAAGCTTGTGTGGGAAATTCTCCCTTTGCTGTTTTTGCCTTTTCTTTTTTCTCCTCTTGTTCTTCTCAAGAAATTTTCTTGCTTTTTCAACCTCTTGGTGGAATTGACCTATTAATATTTTGATATTTATAAAGTAATTTTGTTGAAAGAAATTTCAAGTTCATCGTGTATGTGCACTTGTAATTTTTAGCGCACGCAACTTATTATATTCTTTAATGACTGGATTGAAATCTTGATTTTTACGGTACCCAGCGAGCGTTCCACCTCTTTGAGGTGAGGGTGAGCATGGTTCCAAGTTTTAAGTTATGCAGGGTAGGTTTTAGATTTCAAAAATTAAAGAACCCGATTCAACGAGTAGGTTTTAGGTATATTTTTGTGAGTGTAGAATCTGGAATCACTAGTTTAAATTTTTATTTTATGATTGGAATTTTTACTTTGTTATTATCTATATTCTTTATATGTCAGTGGATTGTCGAATCAAGTGGTAGTCATTCAAGGTAACGATTCACTATGATCATTTAATTAATAATATAACTCAAATAAATCCTGAAATTGATTTTGAAACTTGTGACGAGATAGGTTCCAGAATACAAACTATGCAGGGTGGATAAAGCTTATTTTAACGGGTAGGTTGTAGGTTTTGAGAGGATAGGTTCTAGGTTCTAAGAGGAACTTGTATGGAAATTGGAATTGTTTACCCTTAGATTGAGGTAAGCTCAATCCTTTGTTCACCAACCATTTGATCAATTGATATAGGTCATGTTTACAAAGTTATATTCCATTACGTCTGCAAAGAAATTTGTAGAAAGAAAAAACTGATATACTTGGAGAAATTCACAAGAAATTTTGGGGAGGTTCGACCAGTCCCCTTTTCGGCCAATCGGTATAGTTCCTTATGATTTTGTGAAAAGTATTATTGATAAGTGTAATAGTGAGTAAAACGTTCATTAGTAATCATATTATCGTAACCATGACATTAAATTCTCCAATTTGGGGTTTAAAACTACATAGGCTTTGTTCATCAAATCACCAAAGTGCAAGAGATGTCGGAACAATTGACGGCCAGATTCCTAAGAAAAAAAGGAAAATTATTGACTTTCACTCATGACACAAGTACCCGACTTTTTCATATCGTAAAAAAGATCGACACATTTTTATCTTAGGGACACAAGTATCCATCGCCAAGTCTTCCATTTATGAAAATTTATGTGACAAATGAAGTGCATAAGAGAGCCGACGCACGTAAAAAGGCACATCGGCTTGGAGCCGGTGCATACGTCACCAAAAGCCAGACGATGTTGTTTCTGGTTGCTCTTAATTAGAACTGATCTCGGCGTGTTTGTTGTGTTAAAATATGTCTCGAGTTTAAACCTAATGCAAAATTACGAATATTCCGAATTGGATATGTTGTGGATGTTTGAAATCGAAAGGATCCGTCAACTTCCCGAATTTGAATCTGCGTTGGAGAGTCTGGCGGTTAAAATAGGAAAGTCCAACTTTGACTAGGACTTGGATTTTTGTTTAAAATATACAAAAATATGTTTTGGATAGGAAACAAAATCCTATGAGAAGTTGACAAAAGAATAAGGGTTTTACTTATATATAGACTTAAGGTCATGAGTGATAGGTGTGGATTACAAATTGTTTTGAAGTGCCGCGTGAGTTCTTGGTGTTCTGCCATTGATCGTGAAGCGTCGTCTCGTTGTCGAGTGCTTGGGAGGGATTTTCTTTGTCGTGAATTACATCAAAGAAGGTTTAGTGTTAAAGCCAATTAAATCTTGTGGTAAGATTTGTGTATAATTCCTTTGTGAGATTGAGAGATTATTTAATTTCGGGGCTAAACACTATGTGTGTTATTAGGTGTAATTGGGGCTTGGAAAACACCGAGAAAGTGTTTGAGTGATTCGAGTGTGTAATCTCTTTGTATCGTTTGATCTATAGTGAAATTCACTGATGCTCTCCTCGTGGACGTAGGTCTTTACGACTGAACCACGTAAATCTGATGTCCGATTTATTTTCTTTTTCAATCTATATTATTGTTCGATCGCTCGCCTTATCGCAACATGTTGGAGGGAAAGTGTTTCCCCGTAATTAGTTTTCCAAACTTTCACCCTTTTAATTCGCCGAAAATAATTAGTCAATCGAAAACACTTTGCAGTCAAGAAAAATATTCATGTATAAAATTAAGAAGGAGAATTCCTAAATATTAAAAAGGCGAAAACACTTTTGCTGAATTTCTCCTCTTCTTGATTTTGGCTGAGGCTAGTGAGGCTCGAGGCATCCATTAGCAGAGGGGAAGAAGGAAAATAGATTTTTTTTTTTTTCAAAAGATGAATTTTTATTTTGCTTAATAGAAGTCATTTTGCAACTGAAATCTAAATATCGGAAAACATTTTCGATCACTTATCATATAGAAAGCATCAACACTTTCTGGGAGTCACTATCTGATATTTGGTTAACAAATGTCAGAAAATTCGACACATGGTCAACTCTCTCAACATGTTCTCGACTTGTGAGTTGAGAATTCTGACATACGAGTTCGGAATTCCGACAAGTGATTCCAATAGGCACGGTCAATTTTAAAATTTTCACTAAATGAGGGTTCAAAATGTAAATATGTAAAATAAAAATAAAAATAATAAATACCGAAAGAAGAAAAATCTAGTCTTCTCTTCTCTCTTAACTCTCACTTTTCATGACATGCAATTCACCCTCAAGTTTTTTTCTTCTCTTCTTATACACTTTAATATGTGAGTCCAAAATTTGGATTACTTGTTTTTTTCCTTTAAGTTTTATGGATAATTAGAATGGAGTTGAATTTATCAAATTAAAATAATGAATGATATTAACAAATTGTGAATTAATATTTTTAGTATAAATTTAATTATAGAATCTTTTATTATTATTTATTTATTTGTAAAATTGAATCAAATTAATTTGATTAAAATAATCATAAAAATGATAATTTATCATGTATACATAAAAATATATTTAATATACAATGTGTTGGAATTCTCTATTTTTTCAAAAACGACCTATCGATATATCATGTCGTGTCGTGTCTCGAGTTGCGAGTCGGTGGTGCTACTTAGCATATCACCAAACAAGAGAAAACTAATCATTCTTTAAATGATTTATCCAAAAGTATTTTTCCTTTTCACCCTGTAGACAAACGATCCCTTTGTTTCATATCCATTTCAAGAGATTACTGCAACTGTACAGCTACTCTTTTCGTTACTATTCCGGTTTGTCCGGAATGCCACCGGGTTGAGCCCAGGCCCAGGCCCAGGACCAGGCCCAGGACCAGAAAAGCAGAGTCCTTGCACGGGCTACGAAGACAATTCGAGGCCCAACTTCTCCCACCTTCACTTTCGTTCGCCGGAGCATCGATCCGCGAGGAAAGCTTCTCCAGAAGAATTGGTTTCTCAGTTCTCAGCAGTTCCTGCGCCGTGCCTGCACGTAGAGAGAGAGAGAGAGAGAGAGAGAGAGAGAGAGAAGATGCTGAAGTTTCTGTCGAAGGTGAAGATCGAGTTCAACGCGCTGGACCCGCGCATCGCCTCGTGCATGGAGTTCTTGGCCCAGTGCAACGCCCGCAAGGCCAAGGAGTCGAACCCGGCGTGCCAGGTGGTGGTCAAGCGCCGCACCGACGACCACCCGCCTCAGATCGCCGTCACCTTCGTCAACGGCGTCGAGGAGGTGTTCGACGGCACCACCACCACCGCCCAGAGCATACGGACCATGATCCTCGACAAGGGTCAGCACCTGGAGACGGAGCAGATGTTCCGCGAGGCCGGCGAGGCCTGGCCCGTCATCATCCCCGAGGAGGAGCTGCGCCAGCCCGCGCCTGGCACTAAGGTCAGTGGGGAATCTCGTCTCCGCTTCGGTTTTTGGGTGTTCTCTCGCTGTTGCATTGTGTCGAACAATTGGTGTGCGGGGATCTATGCTCAGTTGATTTTTGATTCCGGATGTCCTTAATTACGCATAACTTAGCCGTATCCTAGTAGTTCGAATGGCGTCTGTTCGGTTAAAGGCAAGACCTTTCGTGGGTCTTTGCGCATGAGTTATGAGGGGGAAAAAGCTCGCATTTTTGCCATTTTGTGGCCCACGTCGTTGGAAAAAGATGGTTCATATCTTGATATCGTTAGCTCATCTTCCTGTCAGAACGTATTGGTTGATAGTTTTCACATCTCAAATCGCATGGGCATGCTGCATCCATGCTCTATGATCTTTCTATCTGATACTCGGACGGGTTAATGAGTTGCCTGTTTCCTTTTGGGGCTCAACGAAACGGAGGGCCGAAAACTCGAGAGGGAACTTGACAGTGAACTGTTTATGTTCCCAGAAATTGCATTCCAATTGATTAGGCAGCGAGTGGAATATGGAAAAGAGTAGGGGAGAAAGCTAGTTGGTAATTTCAGGAAGTCAGTGATGAGGAAAAAAAAGTGGGGGGGGGGAACTGGTTATTTTACTTGTCATGTTAAGGTAGCTTAAAAATTGGTGACTATCTTGAGGACTTTATCAGTAACAATGTATATTGTTAGCCGGTTCACAGATGATGCTGAAGTTGGGTGATTATTCATTCATTCAGTTTTGGCATGTTGGATGTTTTCACTGCCCTAATATCTCTCATGGGAGCATCTTGGATTTGTTGAGTATCATGTCTAGCACTGTCCTTTTGTTTGGCTTGGTCATCAGCATTCGAATGTTTGGAGGATCTGGGGAGAATATGTAGGTGGCAGAGACATGTTTCAATCAAACCTTTTTAACATCGTCCACTAAGAGCGCAGGGTTGCATCTCATAATTGTAAAAGGGGCACAGTTAATGAAATTTTTTGTTAAGCCTATTTGTGTGTGTGATTCTTGTCTCCGGGCCTTAGTTGATACTCCCTGCCTTCAAATGGAAAAAGAAGGAAGTTGTAGTGAGTCTAGCATAGATACTATGGCACCTCACAGCATATTTTATGTTGAACTTATCTGTGCGTGTGCATATAATTTTTTTGACCAAATTCATAGCTTTCAACTCTCGGTGTGAGTATTGACCAAGCTGAGTGCTTTAGCCATCGGTTTTTCCCTCCAATCTCTGTGCAGTGGAACATTACCTGTCATAGAACCATATTGACTGTCTATCTTGATACATGTAAGCTGTGTGGAGTTCATGCATTCTTATGTCTCGTTCTACAGCCAAGGAAGGCGGAGTAGCAGCAGCAGACACTGCGGGCCGTGAACGTGGGTGAACAGCCAAGAGCCATCAGCTGAAACGATGTGACTGGACCTGGTGTGCTGCCAAGATGGGGTGAATATGAAGAACATTACATCGAAGATTTTTTCCTATGCTAGCTTGTGTCGTTCCTGCTCTATCGGCATTCTTTCTTCATTTAAGGTTTCAGTAATTTGAGTACTCCTCCGAGATTCCAAAAGAGAGCAAAAAATTCCTTCTGCAGTTCTTTTAATTTTGATTTTATGTTTTCATGGTGATGAAAACTCGTTGAGGTTGGTGGCCGTGGATAGAAGTGAGCGAACTTCTTTTGTAATAGCAATTTTCCCCGTCAAAACTAAAAGAATTTGATGCTGGTGTAGTTTGTCTGAATGGGCATCGCAGGTCCTGTTTGAACTTCCGTTGCACCTCCAAATGTACAAATTGAGTGTTAGGTGCACGTGCACGAGCCTGAGTCGCTCGTCAGTTGATGGACGACTGGATCAGCGATCAGGACCATTAGCTGGCGGATCCATCAATTGTCTGATCCACCATGACCGAGCTAATTGTCAACAAATTAAAGCCAAAGCCAAAGCCTTTTCCTTTTTTTAGTTGATTCGAATAACAACTGGATATGGTATGTAAAAATGGGCATATTAAATCCAAAAGACTCCTCATTTATGAAACAGCTTCTACGAATACTGTTGCTTCAATCTATTTCTGTCTTCTTGGAGAATCCAGAAGCCAAAAACCAATGGAGAAGCCTTATAAACCGGGACTAGCTCAGAAAGTGCCCTCGTCACTCGAGTCAGCATAGTTCCTACAAGCAGAGATGCTAGAGGAAGTTTTCATCGTCACTTACATCATCAAACATACAGAATCCTACAAATGGGGAAGCAAACACAACTGAGTGGTTATACACATGCGACTGGCTAACAAGGCAAGGACGGGTGCACAAGTATCCGGTATGTACATGCGCCTCAGCTGTCAGCACTGTCATTGAAGGCCTAACTGATTCTGCTTCGAAGTTTAGCCACATCAAGGGGCTGGCATAGTCCTGACCAACCTTCAACCTCCAAACAAACGGGAAGCATCAAAAGTCAACTAGATGAACTTCATCTCTGAAATTCGTGTCACCGGTCTTCCCGCCGCACGCTGTTTGGATCGTTTATCATGTCCATCATCATCTTCTCAGGTGAATCTTCCCAGCTGGCAAATGTCTTCAAGTCGACCTGTGCAGGATGCATTATGGTGTTGCTCGTCAGTCCATCACCTAGTATGCATAACTCTGGCATGCAACACTCTTGTGACTTTAGATAAGGTTATTCTAGCCTTACCTTGCGCCTCTGGTCAGTGAAAAGTTGTTCCCTTTTCTTAAGTGAAGCTTGCACCTCCTTGGCTTTTGTACCCCCTAATCCCCAAACTTCAACTTCTAATATAAAAGCATCAGTAGCAAGATATCCCTACAAAGTCACAGATCCACTTATGAGGAATAAAATCTACACTTACAGTATGTCATAGTTAAAAAATCCTCTATCACACAGCAACTGCTCCAAGCAAGTGAAGAGAAAAAACATTACATTGTTGAAAAGGGGAAACCCAAAATAAAAAAAAGGTTCAGCATGCTTTAGTACGTACCCCTCATGTAAGTGAAAAGAATAAAGTTAAGAAAAGGGATCGGTGGAGTACCACCATCCTAAACTTGTGCAAAACGACTTCAATGGAGAAGCCACCTCAATATGCATATTTAGTCTTCTCAACCATAATTAGAAACATAACTTGTGAAAATAAGTACCTACCTGATTTGGGAAGAGGGGCCCTGGTTGATGAGTTTTGTCCACAGCATGATGGCGAAGAGTAATTCTAGCAAAATCTTCATCAATAAATATTCTCTCATTGCCTATGGTTCCTCCAAACCCAAGTCCCACAGGCTTTGGATGCGGCTCATATACTCTTGCAGAGGGATGCAAGTGGGAATATATGAAATTCTTCTCCTTACCTGATAACGATATCCAGGTGATCAGAATTAACTCCATCACCAGTATAATTCAAGAAAAAATATTATCAATTGTCAGTGCTTCTATCTCCTATACCAGAGGGTAAATATGCATGGAAAATCGGATCAACAGCATAGAGATTTCCCGGGCTTCCATAGAAATGATCCCTACTTTCAAGGCCCTGCTGTAGCAGTACACCAATGACCCATTTCTTGTCTCTAGTATTAGCCTCATGAGAATCTCCAGAATAACCAGAAACCAACATAAGCAGTGGACCATGATAACCTTCAGTATTTGACCAGAATCTGTTCAATCCTTTCCCATGAAGAGATGACCTACGAACAGTCAATAAAAGATCTTAGAAAGAAGTCAATGCAGTCATAAGTAGCTCATCCTTAGGATCACCAGTAGGAAATTGCTGTCCAATAGTTCCAGCAAAAAACCAGAGAGCATATATGAAATGCATCAAAGTACACAAGTCAACTGTTCTTGTTACACCTGATATAAAAGCCTGTTCAGGTAAAAATTGTAGATAATTCACATTATATTCAAGTATCTACAGCATTTGGATATCAATATACATGTAACAGTTAAAGGTTGTTGCAATACTTTGCTGGCTTATACCGCATCGAAATCATTGTGTCCATGTGAGGGGTGTAGTCAAATGTTACAGCAACTATCAAGGGGGATGAGGAATTTGGCAGTTTGGATCATGAGAAGTGCAGGGACACAAAAGCCACAAACTTTATGGGAGTAATATTAGTTATCAGGTGAAGTTTCAGCCAGGCACGCGCATGCGTACGCACACACAAAGGTAATGGAGATTTGAGCATCACTGGCTAAATAAAATAGATGTGAAATTCCCATCTGCCCTCACAGACAATATACTCAAAAAATAAATGTCCGGAAATTGAGCACTAAAAGCTTGCAGGTTTTTCTGATGCTGCAAGATGACAATATTTGAGGCTTTTAACAGCAACATAAAAACCTTCCACAAAGTCATTGTGAACAGTAAAATAAGAACAAAAGGCGAAATGGCCAACCTATATAGAAGGTTTTCTTCTATTTTGTCACAGTTGCTGAAAAAGCAATGTGTTAATATCTCTTCCCTCAATGCGTTTCTGACTGTAAGGGAAATAGCCCACGCCCTTCCTGGGGTAAGTAGATGTGCCCCAGATGTCTCTACTGAAGTGATGTCCCCTGATGATGAATTTGAAGGGTCCAGTTCATCCTGCTATTTTTTCAAAAGAGAGTGAACTACAGATCCATTCGTATATAGATTGGAGGATTGCATTGAAGCTCACTTCTGACCACTTTGATGAACTACAAATCATCAAGAATGCTTCATGATATGGAAAACAATTTCAAGAGTTACTAAGATGTGCGAGAGAACCATGGAACAGAGTTAAGGCTTCATCAACATACTTGAATTATCTACACCATGTTGCTTGGTCCCCCATTGAAAAAGGCTCTACTTTTTTAAACCCTACTAACTCACATAAATCGTGACAATACCGACACTTGACCCAGTAAGAACATCCACTGCAAGTCATGGGAAGTGACATCACTGGTGGGAAAACTTGGAGCAGATTTACATAGCAGATAATCAGATGGCTTATCACATCGTTCTTAAGAAGTTGAAAGAAACATCAAACAGGTTTATTTGTTTCGTCGTACAGCTGACATTCCGGAGTACTTGAGAATGCACATCAGGTGAAAACATGACCTTAAGAGGTAAGGTTGTAAAGTGGATCGAACATACTGCTCAAACAGAGGCCAAAAGCCAGTAGATATGATGCACTTCAATTTCCAAGGGAGATATTAGCATCTCCCCAATAACAAGCGAGAGAGATAGGAAGAAGAGAACAAGCAAGTGAAAGAAAAGACATTTAATATTAATGTCTGCTAAAGCATCCAAAACTAGCCCATAATACTCGAATAATAACTCTACTCCTTTACATGGCCAAATTCTACAATAACAAATTTCGCTTTTATAAGCAATTGATCTGTCGTTTCCGGTCCAGTGATATGCAGGTTCCTTTGCAATTAGTGAACCTTAGAAACTGATGCATCACCTTATTAAAATGAGTAAATTATGTGATCCAGAACCCCTGAATCATGGTATTGTTTACAGTTATATGCATTGGACAGATTCACAGGTAGCAAATAAAAAGAAAAATTATGCAATATCCTGTAGTTCACGCTGCCAATCAAAAACATGTATATAAAATTCAAGTGCTGCATATCACAAAGATAACACCTTCCTCGTGAAAATAAATTTTGGGAACAATAAAACTGCTGAAAGATTAACCAAGTACCTGTGAAATGGAACAGTTTCCAAGATGCTCATGGATAAACTGCGAATAGCAATCTGGGAGAGTTGGCACCGTCGCCAAAGCCCATGCAACAAACTTTCCGGCGGGAAGCTGAACTTCCGAGCCAAAGATGTCAAAATTCCACAGATTCAAACTACTGCCATTGTCAGCACACGACACCACCGCCGACAAAATCAGACAACTGATATCCGGCAGAAACAAGGCCGCCTTCCCTCTCGGCGACTTGTGAACCTTACTACTCCACAACATCGTCCAGCACATCCAGAGAAGCATCAGCACGTCCGTAGGCACAAGATGGCCTCCTACTTTACAATCAGCTTCATCAGACTCAAACTGCAAATCCACCTGATGCCCCGCCTTATTCGCTGCCAAAGCGAAAACTCTCAGCAGATTACTAACCACCATCGACGCGGCCATCCTCCCGCAGCACTTAACAAAGCCTTTCACAAACTCCACCCAACTCAATCCACCCTTTTCAGCCACGAAGAACACGTCAATTATAGAAGCCCCTACGTTTTCCAGCAATCCGGAGAACGAGTCCGGGGGCACTCTCGTCGCCGAGCTAATCGGTTTATCGCAGCGTAAGCTCAAGCAGCGCTGATTCAATGAGTAAACATGAGTTTCGCAGCTAAATCGGCGACCTAAATCAACTATGCGCGCACCAGAATTGAAAAGGAAAGCGCGTCTGCGCAGATCGGAGCACCTGAAGAGACGCGACGGGAACCGCGCTCGTTCGCGGATCGGCGAGGTCGGCGAAGGCCTTGCGGAGCATCGGAAGGGCCCCGGCGGCGGCGGCGGCGGACTCGGCCTCCCGCTGCTCCGGCGAGGCTTTCTGATCCGATGAAGACGAAGCTCCCATTATCCACCGCTTTCACAGAGAGAGAGAGAGAGAGAGAGGGAGGAAAGAGGATTTCGAAGGGAAATTGGTGGGGGCGACGGAGTGGTGTATATGCTTTGCCTCTCGTTCCAAGATGCGTGTAGAACAATGGAGATCGCCGTCGCCGCCGCCGCCGCCGCCGCCGCCTTCCTCCTCCTCGTCGTCGGTGATCGATGGAGGCGAGCCGACATAGATGGGGGCACTGCAATGACAGCGAAACAGTGTCGTTTCGTTCCGATTTTCGCGGGAGCGGTGGAAGGGAAAAAGGAAAACAGAAGAAGAAAATAACAATGACGTGGACATTTCTTTCTTTTTTTTCTTTTTTATATTTATTTGTGATGACGCGCCATTCACTGACAAGTGACAACTGGAGCCGTCGAGAGGGACAGTCAGATTGGGCTCGGGCCAGGTTGAGGATAATTCGGCCCAACCTATTTAATCCCTTTTTAAAACATTTCTATATTTAATTCAATTTAGGAAATCACACGCTCAAACTAAGGCAAAAGCGTGAAATTAACAGAGGTGCGATCGAGGGAGTGAAGAGAGAGTCATAAAAATGAGTTGAGTCTAAATAAGTTTAATACTAATATTAAACATATTTATAATTCATAGAGTTTGGTCTAAACTCATTTATAATCCATTTAATGAATATAATTGATTCGTACAATAACACATTTCATAAAATATGGATTAAAAGATGTGCCTATGATACATTTTGAGAGATTTATTGACAACCAACACAAAAAGAAAAATTAAAAAATTAATTGTTAATCGGGTCAAATAATTCAAAAGTAAAATTTCTTCGCGAATAAATGGGTTGGATCAAGTGGACCCAATTCATAATCGCTCTCTTCTCTCTTTTTGGAGCTCAATCGAGCTTGAAATCATTTTTCAAGTGAGATCCAAATACTATAAAAATTAGAGGTCTCGTATCAAAGAATACTAATTATTTGCTTGAAAAATAATCTTTTGGAAAAACGGGTCGATCCTGTTGAGCAGCAATAAGTTCCCGTGAAATCCGAGCCCGAATCCAACCAATCCAACCAGTCCACACGGTCCAAAGTCGATGTCCAAAACCCGGGCACCGACAAGACAGCACTGTTTCTTCACCACTTCGCCACTGTCCTGACTCCTGAATTTCATAATCCCCCCCCACCCGAATCTACAAATCTGCACTCGCTTCATCGCTCCTCTCGAATCTCACGCGCTCCGCCCTCCGCAGCGGCGCCGGCATTCCCCCCCCTCCCCGATCGATCCCGACCGGCTAGGGCCCGCCGCAATGGGGTCGGTCTCCCTGAAGATAGGCGACGGCACCGCCCGGTTCAGGCGGGCCACGATCTGCTCCTCCGCCCTCAACATCCTCATGCTCCTCTCCGTCGTCTTCACCAACGTCTTCGCCCTCTACGCCTTCACCAACTCCGGCCCCGCCGCCGCCGACCGGCACCTCCTCCGCCACCACAGCAAGAACATCTCCCTCATCTCCGAGCAGGTCACCCTCATCCTCCGCGAGATCGCTTCCTCCCAGAAGAAGCTCGCCAAGATGGAGAAGGAGCTCCTCGGCTACGACAGCATCGATCTCTCCCGACCCAACATCGCCGCCGAGCTCAAGACGTTCCTCCGCCCGCATTCGCTCCCTCTGGGCAAGGACTCGAGGACCGGGATCACCGAGATGGTGGCCTCCGTCGGGCATTCCTGCGAGAAATCCGTCGACTTGCTGACCCAGTACATGAGCTACAAGGTCTCCGGGCCCTGTCCCGACGACTGGAGCCTTGCCCAGAAGCTGATTCTGCGCGGGTGCGAGCCTCTGCCTCGGCGGAGGTGCTTCGCCAAGTCTATCCCCAAGGTGGGTCTTCGCCCTTTCCCTGTCTCTCTCTGGAAGCCGATTAGTGAGAAGGTGGTGAGTTGGAGCGGCCTTGGTTGCAAGAGCTTCGAGTGTGTGAATACTAAGAAGTCCACTAGGGAGTGTGCTGGTTGTCTTGATTTGGCTAGTGGGAATGAGAATCAGAAGTTTGTGAAGGCTAGAGGCAAGAATGATTTCTTCATCGACGACGTGTTGGCATTGGGTGGTGGGGGAATTAGGATTGGATTCGACATTGGAGGTGGGTCGGGTACATTTGCTGCGAGGATGGCTGAGAAGAATGTGACTGTGATCACTAGCATGTTAAACATCGACGCCCCGTTTAATGAGTTCATCGCGGTGAGGGGTCTGTTCCCTTTGTTCTTGAGCTTGGATCATAGGTTCCCCTTCTATGACAATGTATTCGACATAATTCGGGCATCGAGTGGATTGGATGTTGGGGGGAAGCCGGAGAAGTTGGAGTTCTTGATGTTCGATGTAGACCGGATCTTGAGAGCTGGAGGATTGCTGTGGGTGGACAATTTCTATTGTGCCACCGAGGAGAAGAAGAAGACTCTGACCCGAATGATCGAGCGGTTCGGGTACAAGAAGCTAAAATGGGTTGTGGGAGATAAGCAGGATGCATCTGGGTTGGGCAAATCCGAAGTATACTTATCTGCGGTTTTGCAGAAACCGTTGAGGGTATAGCCTCCAGGTGCTTTTACGAGTGTATCGCAAGAGGTAAGAAGACAACTGCTAGCTAGCTTAATTTATTCACACACGAATTCGTTGCCCTTGATGTGCTATTGGAATCTGTTAAAACATGGAATAATACGCGTCAATTGTACCAGTGTACCACTGCAAACCAGTAGTGGGCAATTATAAATCGGTTCTATAACATACGAGTTGCTGTATTTGTTCTGTATTTCCTGAGAAGCATTAGTTTCCCTGGCTTGGTGAGCTACTAGATGACAAACATTTGTGCCTTCTTGATGCTGCAAGCAGGCAATTGTAATTTTTTGACTTTGTTTTGGTATGGAAAGTAGATTTCTCTTGCAGTAGCCTGTTGTTGCTTATGAGCCTATTTACTTGACTCCCTTGTTGGTACCTACTATGTGGACTTGCCAACAATGGATTGCTTGAAACACTGAGATTGCTATCGGCTTCAGGCAAGATATATTGGATTGTTTGCGACAATCTGTGCATATATTTCATTGAAATATCATAAACAAGGTATCTCACTTTGAACTTCCTGTAGCATAGAGCTTGGATTAGATAAAACTTTGCTTTGAGCTGGCATTGGAAACTCACAATGCCCACGTCCTTATAATGCCAGTTTCTTTCCATCCAATCCAGATACGTTACCAACTACAGTTGACATACTACTGCTGTAAAGTTTCTCTTCATGCTGTGATTCATATTTCTCCATAGAATACTCTATGGCTTTCCTTTTCCCCTTGTGGGATGAAAGGGTGTCCTTGCCTCTGTGACTAAATTATGGTAACGATGCCCAATTTCAAGTCTGTGATTTGCACAATCAACTTGCGTATAGGGAAAGTAGAATCAAGGCAGGCATGGATAATGTGTTCAGAGCTGTTCATTTAGGAGCTTCAGCAAGATAATCAGTATCTTTACTTTGCAGGGACATTGGTTGGGTGAGTGTTTCTCCTGCTCTCTCGAAACTTTCTTTTCTACTCCCCGCAAAAACGGTGATTAGTTGATTATGTAAACAACTAGGAGTATGAGTATCCTACAGAAAATTGGCAAAGCAAGTACTTAAGACATTGTAAGTACTAAGTAGGTGTCTAAACATCCGTGACTCCCTTTGGTCGGGACGGCGAGGGAAGAAAAAGAGACGGCCACTGCGCAGTGGGCTCAACTCCTGTATAAGAACTACTTGAAAGGATTAAAGAATCTGACTCTGTAATGGAGTGCCGTGAAATCGTTTGTTTTTCGTTTTAATATTTGGTTGAATTTTCACAGGAAAACATAAAAATATACTTTCATGTTTCCATCTAAAAAGGGCATTAAGGGGTTTTGCCAAGCAACCAATGAAAGTAACTTTACCTCGATGCACTGATTGCTTTTCTATAATGTACAATTACTGTCTTTAAAATCGAGTTACTCTCCATAAAGTATTAAACACAAGTGCTTCGGGAACATTCTTTAACTATGCCATCTACTTAATCCTAAACAAACGGGCCTATGTTATCCTCTTTATTTGCATGACATTTTGCATGATTGGCAGCGGCCCTGTTAGTGACATAGATATATTGAGTCTGCAATCCACTAGCTGTAAGGTAGGAGGGTAGTTGGAATTCCTGGAGTCCTGGCAAAAGTATAAGCCATTTGATACCTGGAGGTCGGGGAACGTTCCGATATTGATACACGTTCTTAACATCGAATGAGGAGGGCACAACACGGTCATCGATCATCTCTCGAACATATGCATACGCGCTCAATACGAACTCTGCTCATCCCTTACACAAAAAATGAGAAAAGAAAAAAGTACATCGGGCCCATAACAAGTACTGGAACCAAATAAATTTGGGCTTGTCAACTCAAGAAAGGAAGCATATGAGGGTGTGCAGTTTTATGATTGAGTTGATGATGATCGAGAGATCATGATTGAGGTCAAGTTATAAAAACTTTGCTGTCAAAGGATAGGAACTTCAACGAAAGAGGTGACTTTTAGCACCTCTTTTGCTGAACATGGAGGGCTCCATGACCTTTGGGGACCCTCGCCAAATTCGAACGCCGCCTGTGAAGCACTTGGAGAAGGATAAAAGATAAATCCGCAAAAGATACTCAAAGTAGCTTTTTAAATTGTTTCCAGATAGGCACTAAACTTTTACGAAGTATTCGATCGGGTCCTTTTAATTTCATCAATCGAATATAAATAAAGCGCCAAATACCGAAGTACGTTGGGAATTTGCCCAAGAAGCTTAAATAATATCTACTGAACATCATGGGGACTTAATTGCCCCAAGAGTCATTTGCACTCTAGGGATGGATTTTGGGACTCTTGCTGTGATTAAATTGTGTTTTTTTTTTCCTGATTTTCCTGGTACCTTATGTAAGCGTCTTGCAGAAGTCCAATCCATCCTTTAGATGGGCTTCAAAGCCCATATATTAGCGGGCCTAGTATGCATCTTGTCTTCTCCAACTTTTTGCCACGGAATTGAAAATGTGGACTCTCTTCTTTTTCCGATTTCCTTTTCTTTTGTCTTGGTGAATTCAATTGAACTGAGATTGATGTCAAGTCGTATAACGAGAAAAGCAGCGAGCGATGCTGACCTCGTATGATTGAACTTTTAACTAGATGGGAGAGGCCCACGGTCCCCATTAATTTGGCTCTATGGTGTTATGGAGTAGAGTCATTTTCTACTTTTGGTGCACCGTCAACAGGGCGAGTGGAATCCGAATTGTTGTATCTAAGTTTTCTTTTGGGTTAATCCAAAGAGTACAGGTGTTTTGAGTCTCGTGCTCGTCGAGATTGGGGAGTAGCTACATCCGATTTCTTTGAGTTACTTAAAAAGAGTGGATTAAAAGGACAATGTTGAGAAGGAAATTTCTTTGAGCCTTTCAAGAGTACTGTAAATAAATATAATTTTTCTTTGGGATTAATCCAATTAGTGCGGACAAGTGTTTTGAGTCCAGTGCTAGTCAAGATCGGGAGTAGCTACATCCGGTTTGAATTATTTAAGAGGAATGGATTAAAAGGAGGATGTTGGGGAGGAAATTTTTTTGAGCTTTTCAAGAATACTGAAAATGAAACTGTTATCCGGCTTAAAGAAGATTTTTCAAAAGGCCGAATTGGTCCATTCCTTTGAATCTTCTGTTTCTCACGCGTAAATCTATGATAAGAAAGTGGGGCGACTCTTGTTGAAAGGAAAGAGAACATGAAAGTTATGGGAATTAATCGGGTTGTCCAGCAACTTCAGAGATACTAATGGAAAAGAAAGCGCTAGAAAATGCAAGGAAACGGGGCTGATATTCGAGCCTCGATGCTCCTCTCTTCAAGCTGAAGCAAACAACGAGTTCCCATCTCCATCGATTTAGCACGGGCGCACGGACAGCACCAACCCATGCTCACAGAGATATTGCTGGGACCAAGGTCGATGCACGGGGTGATGGGACAAAGGGGAGAAATCCATGGAAGCATTTCAGCTTGCGGGTCTCGTGAACGCCGAAAAAGAACGGGGACAAACTTGGTGTCACATGAACAACGTACAGGCGCCTGCAATGCAAGTGCCTCGAAGTGGAATGCTTGCAGAGAGAGAGACGATGATAGGGGCAATTCGAGTAGGACAAGCTTTGGTTACTTGTGCGTCCAAGACGGTGAAAGAATCCAGAAAAGCAAAGAGCAGTGAATGGATGGATCGATGTGAAAATCAATAATAAACGCGAAGGGTCCTTTACTGAATTTTGGACTTGAAACATAATTGGCGACAAAATTGAAAATATGAAAACTGGAGATGATCGTGGCCAGTCATATAAAAGGGTATTGAATTCAGTAACTTGTATTCGCAAAGGGTTAATCAACTCCTAGACATAATTCCACTACTTGACGGCTGCTCTTCCACTCTTCATGTTCACCATCACCGGAGACTTTGTGGTTCCTTCTCCAATAATTTAACAGTTGCAATCACCCATATTTCTCAATCTCTATCATGATTCATGAATGGCTTTCGAGATCCGTGACATCCATTACTTGATGACGTTAGTTTCACTTTTTCATAGCTATGTCAATGTACCCAAGCGCTTTGTGTCAAAAAAGTCAAGCCTTACTTACCGACGCTCGTGTCCTGGGATTTAGTCTTTCCATGTTATATTCTTCATCGACCAGAACCATCCACTTTATCAATTACATATACTTGCCGACTGAGAACCTTCAACACTTAGAAAATTCTTAGCAAATTCTACCTCTATTATAATTTGCTTGGTCTATTTTTCCCTAAGTTGACAGTCAAAGACTTGAGTAGTTTTGGTGTCAACAATAGTGTAAAAATGAGTCCCGTACGAAAGTTGTAATATTTATGTTGTCCTTATTTGAGATTTTAAGGTACCAATTTTGTCTTCCTCATTTCTGAAGTAATCAATTACCTTAAACCATTTTAGGGTTTGGTGTGAGGCCTAAAATGAAGGTCGAAGATGTGGAACTTTCAAAAGTAATCTCTAGATGGTGTACTCTCCGGACGGGTCAGGCCTTACCGGGGTAGGCCCACAACAATCTCTAAATAGATCTGTATTTAACTGTTGCCCACCAAATCATGACTTGGAGTCCAAGACTTGGACACTCAAAATCCTATTTTTTCAAACTCCATCACCTGCCATCATCATTTCCATTCTCTTTGCAATCATTTCTGCATTAATACAATTCGTCGTTGATCTACGACATCATGTGCAGTGTTGACATGAACGCTTGATCATTTTTGCAAAATTCTAAGTTGCTTCTCGGATGGCTGAGAAGAATGTGACAGGGATCGCAAGCACGTTAACCATCAATGCCCCATTTAGTGAGTTCATTGCCGCAAGGGTCTATTCCCTTTGTTCTTGAGCTTGGATCCCAGGTTCATGACAATGTATTCGACATAACTCGGGCATCGAGTAGATTGGATGTTGGGGAGCAAGCCGGAGAAGTTGGAGTTCTTGATGTTCGATGTAGACAGAATCTTGAGAGCTGGCGGATTGTCATGGGTGCACAATGTACATTACGCCTACGAGGAGAAGAAGACTCTACCCCAATTAATCGAGTGGTTCGGGTACAAGAAACTAAAATGGTTCGCGAGAGAGAAGGCAGATGCATCGGGTACAAGAAACGGTTCAGGGTGTAGTCTCTAGGTGCTTCTTCAGGTGCATCGCAAGAGGTAAGAACACGACTGCTGGCTAGCTTAATTTATTTAAACACAAATTCGTTGCCCTTCATGTGTTATTGGAATTGCTAAAACATTGAATAATACGTGTCGATTGTGATGATGTTTAGAGTTAGAAAGAAAATAACGATAAAATATTCCTGGTGATTTCACCTCAATTAGGGTCGCATGATATATATTTATAGGAGTGATTAATTTCAATCAGGGAATGAATAGAACATAATTGCACAAAGGCCCCATAGTACATATAAATTACATGTTAATACCCCTTTCAATGTGAAGTAGGCGTAATAGCTAAGAGATTGTATCAATAATGCATGATGTGGCCTAGGTAATCTCTTAGTGAAAATGTCTGCCAATGGTCCGCTGTAGACACGCAGCAAAACATGTGATCATTGGAAGCAACCCACTCTCTAACATAAGAAAATCAAACTCAATGTGTTTGTTGCTAATATGAAACATGAGGTCAAAAGCAAGATAGGTGGTGGAGATGTTATCATAAAAAATGGTGAAAATAAAATAAAATGAGACCCCAAGGTCATGAAGTATAAACACATCAAAATAGTCACAGCAACGCAACAAGCCACGACATAATACTTAGCCTCTATACTAGAATAGGCTATTGTGCGTTGCTTCTTGGTAATCCATGAAACAAGATTAGCAACTAGAAAAATATAAAAGCTCGAGGTGAATAGTCGAGTACTAGAACACTCGGCCAAGTTTGCATTCGCTTAAGTAGTTAATGAAGTGAAAGAATACCGCTCGATGAGCAGCCAGTGGGTGGATGTGCCAGCTAAATATCGGTACATACCTTTGATAGCCAATGAGGTAATCTATGTTAGTGCATGAATTGATCAATTCACAAGAAAACTAATACTGGTTCTAGTCATGGACACATATTGTTAATGCATACAATGTTGGAGAAGTGAGAAGCTCACCATCAAATTTTTTTTTTCCGGTCAAATAGCTCATCATCATTTGCAGACAATAGAGTCTTCAAAGTTAGGGAGTAGACATAGGCTTTACCTTAATGAGATCAAACTTATGCAAAAGGTCATTAACATACCCGACTTGAGATAAAAGCATATCGTTACAACGATAATGAGCTTCAATGCTAAGAAAATAGTGAAGTGGTCCAAGATCCTTCATAGCAAATCCTTGTGAGAGAGTCAAGTATTCAAAGACCAAAAAAAAAAAGAGGAGGGATCAACAGTGACAAGAATACTATCAACATATAGTAGAAGATATAAATGATTCCAAGAAAAAGCATAGGCAAATAACGAATGATTGACTTTATTTGCCACAACATCTAAAGATAACAAATAAGCTGCCGAAGTAATGAAATCATTCGCGTGGAGCTTGTTTTAAACCACGGATGGCTCTCGCAAGACACCACACGTGATTTGAGAACTTAGATTGAGAGAAACCTGGAGGTTGACATATGTAAACTTCCCGTGCAAGAAGGCATTCTCCCTGCCAAGTTGAAACATATGGGCTCCATGACCTTTGGGGACCATTGCCAATTTGAACGCGGTTGCGGAAAATACTTGGAGAGGAATAAAAGGACATCTACAAGAGACAATCAAGGTTGCTTTTCATCACATCTGAAATTATGAAAGGCTTTAAGGTGTTTCCAAAAGGACAATAAACTTTTACAAAATATTCGATCTGCGCGACACTGCCAAATGTAGAAATATTTACGGAAGGAACTTTGAATAATATTTACGGAACATTGTAGGAATCAATTGCTTCAAGAGTCGCTCGCACTTTAAGGATGAATTTTAGGACTATTGCTATATTATTAAGTGAACATCTTGCAGAATTCTAGACCCATTAAACGGGTGGGTCGGGTGATTGGATTTGGTCATAAAAGGTTCGACCTAAATCGACCTATTTAACCCATTTATGACCTGTTTATTGCAATGCCAAAATTTTGACTCATTCCGATCCGATCCATAACCAATCCATACCCGACCCATTTAATTAAATTAAATTATATATTTAAAAAAATGGTATTGCTAATATAATTTTATACAACAAAAATTTAATGAATTTTTTTATAATTTTAAAAATCGAATTTTAATTATCTTTTATTTTTTTAAAAATAAATTTTTAATTATTTTTTATTTTTAAATATAATTTTTCTTTTTTCTTTTTTCTTCTTCTTCTTTGGCCGGCCGCCAGCCACGATGACGGCCGGCGGCCGGCCACGTACGAGCCTCAAGCTCGCCGGCTTGCCGACGCCGACGAGCTCAAGGCTCGCCCAGATCGGCGAGCTCGAGGTCTCCATCTCGCCAGATCTGTCGAGCTCGAGGCTCGGCGGCGTTGGGCGAGCTCGAGCTCGCTGGATCTAGCGAGCCTTGAGCTCGGCTGGGCATCGACGGCATCGCCAAATCCGGTGAGCTCGAGCTCGCCAACGCCGGCGAGCTCGAGGCTCGCCGGCTTGGCCGGTCGTTGGCCATCGCCGTGTTGGCGACCGGAGGAAGAAGAAAGAAAAATAAATAAATAAAGAAGAAAGAAAAATAAAAAATAATTATAATTTCGGTTTAAAAAAAAAATTGTAAAGTTAAAGAGAGAAGAGAGAGATTGTGAGGTTTTCGCTTTGGCTTTGGGTGAAAATAAATGGGTTGATAATTGGGTCTTAAATGGGTGCAAAGCTGACCCATTTAAGACCCATATATCTCACTCTCTTTAATTTTAAAGCTTATTATGGATGCTTTAGAAAATAATGCTTGACCCATTTAACACCTCTACAGCTACGACCAACCAACGTCCATAAATGGGTCAATGACCCATTTAACACCTCTATGTATTGGTACCAATTCAATCCTAAACTTTTCAATTGGACCAATTCAGTCATAAACCTTTTAATATTGGTACCAATTTAGTTCATCCGGTCAATTTTGGTCGGCTAACGCTGATGTGGCAATTTTTATGATTTTTTATTTTTTATTTTTCAAAATTTTTATTAATTTTTCTTTTTTTCTTTTTTGCTTTCTTCCTGGCGGTGGGAGGCTCGCTAGACACGGGGCGAGGGCTTCGCGGCCCTCGCTCGGCCTCTCCCAGGGTCGCCGGCGAGGGTCGCTACCCTCACTCGGCCTCGCCTAGGGCCATGGGCAAGGCGGTTTAGCCCAGATCTGGGTGAGGCCAGCCTCGCCCTAGCCTTGCTGCGGGAGGAGGGAGAGGAGGAGGGACGGGGAGTGGGTGAGGGACGGGTTGTGGGACTGGCACCATCGCAAGAAGGAGAGAAGGGTGTTGAGGCGGCAGGCTAGGGTTTCGGAGGCGAAGATTGGGCAGAGGAGCGGCGACATGAGGCGCGGGAGGTGGGGGACCGGGGCCTTGAATTGGGATTTCGTGGAGGTGAGGGCGGCGGTGATGAGGTCGAGAAGCTCTAGGGTCGACAGCGGAGGAGGCACCGGGGACTCAGCGGCAAGGCTAGGGTGAGGCCGAGCGAGGGTCGCGACCCTCACCTGCGGGCCGGCGAGGGCTTTGCGGCCCTTGCCTCCACCCCCGGCGATGGCCGCCATGGCCTTGCCAACCGTGCGCAAGGCTGGCCTCGCCGGCGGCCTTGGGAGAGGCCGAGCGAGGGCCGCGACCTCGCCGGCCACCATCGGGAAGAAAACGAAAAGAAAAGTAAAAATAAAAAAATAAAAAAATAAAAATAAATTCAAAAAAATCATAAAAAATCATAAAAATCGCCATGTTAGCATCCAGCCACCGGCCATCGGCCGACATCTACGTCGCGCCGACCGGTCAAAATTAGCCGGATGGATTGAATTGGTACAAATATTAAAAGATTTAGGACTGAATTGGTCTAATTGAAAAGTTTAGGACTGATTTGGTACTAATGCAATAGGTTTATGACTTTTTTGGTACTTTTCCCGGTAGAATCTGGACGGACCTTAACTAGAATCTATGACATTTTAAGTTCTTAAATATATAGGGTAAGTTCAAATTTAAGAAAAAAATCAAGCAACTTGTTTTGATGAAATAGGCTTCAGGTGGAATTTGAAATTGCTTACCCCTACTAATAATACATCAAAATGGGAATTTCTGTTAATTGAGTGGCGCCATTGATAGTAGTCTAGACATCGCATATTTATACTAGAACTCTGCATTGTAACGTTACGTTCATTTAAAGGCGATCTATCAAACACTTGATGAAAAGTCAAAAACGATAGTCGCAGAAGTCGGCGGTCCTCCGCTTCACCACTCCCATTTCCTTAAACCTCATAGGATGATCGAGACGATCGGAACGGGCCGCCGCACAGTGTCGAGGTCTGATTCCCAGGAGAACCCGTGGGAGATCGGATCGAATCTCCGCCGATAAGAGGAAGAGTCTTTGCGTTCTCATGGCAACTTGTGCATACGAGGGGTCATGGCCTTCATCTCGAACACACTACGGAACTCAAGAATCGCCATTTTTTCTTCTCCGAGGGTTGTGAAGAATACAGGCCAGGGAAAGCGAACGAATCGATGTCGTAATCAGGCCAGGCATGTCACTTGTCAATAATCCATTTGGGAACAGCTGGCGATGAACAAAACGAAAATACATCTAGCGTAGAGAGAAGAGAAGCGTACGAAATTGGTTAAAATAAACGAGTAAGCCACTAATCATGTCATAATCATTGAAACGGACGTGATTTTGGACATGTTTGATGGATGATGCAATGCCGATGAATTGACAAGTTGTGTGTGGATAAAAGCTGTCGAGCAGGACTCATTAGGTTGTCGAGCTGAAGGCGCAGGCCAAAGTTTTTTCCGTACCGTACCGGGGAGCCTGGTTTGGGCTCCTTCCCTTCATGTCCCTGAACCTCCCCCGGAATGCTAAGCATGGACCGTGGCCCGGCTTCACGGGGATCCGGGCTGTGTGCCTTGTCACCGTAGGGGTGGTACGGTCATACATGGTGAGAGACATATTTTTCAAGGAGCCTCCCTCCCTCTACCGGGACTGTTCCCCGTGGTCAGAGCCATTTTAAGGTGATGCTCATCACCTGTGTGATGGTTTTTAGAAGTTCCACTAACTTCAAGCCTTTTAAGGTCATGCTTAGGATCAATTTTATGGGATTTCTCCCAGCCAGTATCTTTTTCTAGCCCTGGAAGCGAGCTATACCCCCATGTGCGCCGGAGGCCCGGGAAGTGCCCGGGGGCGAGGTGCCAACCCGTACCTAGGGGCCTTGTTATCGGGGTTGTCCCCCCCCCCCCCCCCGAGCGCTACAGTTTAAGGTCATGCCGATGACCAATTTTATATATGTATAGGAAAATAGTTAGAAAATGAGAAGAGGAGTTGAAAGCTGCCTAAATTATTCTTGATTACGACCTTCTTTTTCTTTTCTTCATTTTTGGTGAGGCCGGCTAAGGAAAGCGAGTCTTGTTGTCGATAAAGAACCCAGAAAAATCGAATAGACAGCGGAAGCTTCGCGTGCTCTCGATTCGAGTCATTCCTACGTACACATACCCATGTAAACGAGTCTTGAATGAGTTGTCCATGCAACGAAGTTAACGCAAAAGGACATTATAGTTCTCTCTTCGATTCTCGACCTTGCTCTCGCTTCATTGATCGAGACGTGTCGTGAGTCATCAATCGATCGATCTATTTTCCCTCCGCACGCATCTCCCGCTTCCCTCTCATTTTAGGTTAATAACATCCCACACGATGCTCATGTCCCAAATTCCGTGTCATGTAAACAGTCAAAAAACGGTACCCCACGATGCATGTTTTTAACTCAAACTAGATTTCATGTCGGGAAAAATCCCGACCCAGTATTCCATGACGCAAGCTAATATTTGGGGAAATTTGTCATATATTAGGGATAACGGTTTGGGATTTTTTGCAAACGAAAATTATCTGGTTTGGGATTTTTTGCAAACGAAAATTATCTTAAGATGCATGCATCTCGCAAGCGCCAATTTTGAATATCTAGTGGTATCGAGCCTTTTACTTTTGAGAGACAAAGGGTGGAGCTGGGTAGCTTAAGAGATAGGAGAAATAGCCTGTTCTTAACATGAAAACGATGAGTATCCCCCCACTTTAGGAAGGAATAGTAGTTACACTAAAGTTGCACCCAAATTTCTACTAAAAAGAGCAAGATACGTCGATTTAACAACCCATCATATTTATATTCAAAGATTAGCTAAATCCTTAGGAATTGTAGACATTATGGAAATGGAGTACAGATTAGGTTTGTCAATGTCTAGGGAAGGTCCTTTTTCTTTTTCTTTTTCATTTTTTGTTTTGTTTTTCTCCTGATCAAGTGATATTTCCTAATAAAGTAAAAATGTCTTGTACCTTGTGCGGATTAATAAGGATTTCGTTTGTTTGCGAAAAATTAATTATTTGAAAAATGTAAAAAAAATAATCGCGTATGCCACTTAAATAATTAGTAATGGAAAAAATTATCATTATTGTCAATAATTTATGTCCAAATATTTTCTTGCACGATAAAAATATTTTGCGTTCATTCTTTTTTTTTTAAAGACATGAGTGATCCTTTTTAAGAAAATATTTTTTGAATCAAACATTTTCTACAAAATAAATGGAGCCAAAAAGGCCAGGAAGGATGTCGAACAAAGAAGATGAAGTCACTCGCTCATTCACACTTTGTCTCTAAGTTATATGTTTAGTTATGAAATTTTGATAAATATAATCGCATCATGAAGATGAGCTTTTTAGGTGGTCAGCTAATATTAACTGAAGTCACTCAGCTAATTTACGATGAAATGTAAGCAACAAAAAAAGAAGGGCCGAAATTTAATATATCATTTTAATTTCAGAAAACTATGACAAAAAAAGAAACATTGCATGTGAATTTACGTGATACACATGTGCAAATTACAAATGTTTCGTAAAATTACGAAGTCATTCCGAGTAGGCAAGCCATTATTTGGGAATAGTAATCGAATTTTATCAATTAATTTTGTTGATTCAAACAGCATAAATTCTCTCGCATGCGTTCGGAATTTACAGTCAAACCTTCCTCTCCCATTTATCTTACTTACTTTTTTTTTTCTTCTTTTTGTGTATACATTTACCATCTTCTTAAAATACACGTGTCTAGTAGCAGTGTCCACTCTTGGCAGTGTCTAGAACCAAGGCGTACTGGTTAGATATGCCGGTTCTAGACACTATCTAACCAAGAAGAAGCAAGCTTTCAACAGGAGTTTCCAAAGAAAATCTGGCAACCCAACGCTTAGTCTAAATGAGTTTGTTATTTTAATGTGCCAGTAACCACACGCATTACTCTCCCAATTGAAGAGAAAGTTTTTCTTCCCTCTCCCTTGGGAATACCCCCAAATTTTACATTCAAGTTCAAACAAAGCAATTTTAGAACATATTCAGATCCTCAAGGTAGTTTAATTTATCAGCAAAATAAAAAGAAGAAGAAGATGATAGTTTTCCATCTTAAATATTTACCAAAATTTTTATTATAACTATTATCGAATGAATAATGAATTTTCATTACAAAAGTAAGTTAAAAGAAAATCTGAATAACTATAAGGAAATTTCTGAAATCCCCACAAATATCGACTTAAATTTGGATCTCAATCCTTCAAAAATTTTAAATTCAATTTAAATGACCCTCATCCCGTAACGGTTTGGATCGATTTTTCAAATCAAATTTGATTTTCAAAGTTATTCTTTCATATATATTTAGACATGCATGTTTTCAACAAGATTTTGTGTTACCGAAATTGCAAAATTGACGAGTAGAGTCAATAAAATAACCATAAAAAAGATGAGTCTTTTCTCTTTTTTAATACAATATCTATAAGAGAGAATTTAAGCAATCTTTAACGATCGTGACTATCATCAGTCAATTTTGACTATGCGTGCTTTGTATCCGGTAGAAATAGGACTTAAGAAAGTAATTTTTTTTCCTTAGAATTCTAGGAAAACGCAAACATGTTTCATCCAGAAAAACCTCGCCTTTTGACCATTTTAATTTCAAATATATTAACGTACTAAAATAGCCAAATATAAATTCTCTGAATATTTAAATGCGCAATAGGCTAAAAACAAAGTGTGATTTGACAAGTTTAAACATGACTTTGCAGATTGAAATGCTAAATACACAATATATATGCCAACCTATGGTGAAGCCAAACATTTTATTCCATGTATCTTAGTTTTCTTTTTTAGCAAATCTATTATTTTCTTTGATATTTATATTGCAATTGACTTCAGTAAAATGAACCCAATAGAGCAAATCTCCCAAGATAGAGCATCTTCCACAAACCGAAGGCACCTATGAAGACGAAATAAAGGAAGAAATTGTGCTTGCCACAAAATGTAATTGTTGCAATCTAACTTGATTTGAAGAACATGGGATATACTGCGGAGAGCAAAGGGTGGTTGGGAGGGCGCTAACAAGGATGGAGAGTTAGTAGCAATGGTGGCAAATATGCTGTTGGAGGCGTAATGGTGATGGAGGTTGGGGAAGAAGACATTGTAATGGAGAAGAGAAATACGATAAAGAAAAATTTGAGAAACTTTGATACCACGGAAGATTACGAATTGAAATTTGATCGTGCACAAATTGGTGTGGAGGTTTGTACAGTATTTACAATGTGTACATGAGCGGAAAAATCATAAATTAAAAAGATTTTACAAAAGATAAAAATCTATAATATTATCAAAGATTTACTCTATCAATGGAATTTATTTACTCCATTAATGGAATTGCACAAATCGTGGAAGATTGATTCTATGAATGGAATTGCCGCAGATTACGGGAGATGGGAGATGTGCTCTATCACCCACATAGCAAATGAAATAGCATGCCATTTAGTATCAGCTTTTCCTTATGAAAAGAATTATGAGTACACCGAATTTTTCCCATCATACGAGGATTTAAGGTTTTGTTTCGGTCAAATGATGTTTAAATCAATTGAGGACTTAGGATTTTTATTTTTTTAAATGACCACTTGTGTCCTGACAATTGTAATTAGAATTTAGATGCTGGGACTAAAGAGTGTATACATATAAACCATGTCGAATTTCCGAAATGTGAATCCTATTGATTGCAAGCTTGATATCCAAAAGACAACACCGATGATAAGATCTTTATAAATATAATAAGAATTTTGATAAATCTGTAAATACATAAATACGGTATGACCGTTTGAAAAAAATAAAGAGAAAAATTCCTAAATAAAACTGACCAACCAAACTTCCCGTTCAAAAAGTTTTCATGAGAAAATAAAAAAATTCACTTTTGCGAATTCCAACTGCGCAACGCAATAACCTATATGGATGGAAATAAAAATAAAGACAATTCGAAATTAGAAATATTTGAACAAGATCAATTTTTATTATGATTTGAAAAAATAAGAAAAATGAAAAAAAAATTATTCTTATAGAAAATTTGTTCAACATCTTGCATTGACCATCATTACGAGAATGTGCATGCAATAGAAAAATTACACCAACCCATTGAGGTATAATAGGATACAAGTTAATATTTGTGATAATAGATTAATCATAATTTTGGGATGATGGACCCCTTCAATCCAGTCCATATAATGTCTTTTTCGAGAGCCAAAGGAAATGCATCTAAAGTACACCAATTAGTGGGTATGAAAGGATTAATGTGAGATTCTCAAGAACAAATAATCGATTTACCCATTCAGAACAATTTACCTGAAGCAGCCACTGAAGAGACCAGATCGGTCTTCCAAATGATAAATAACTTAAAGTCATCTAAGAGACTAGGCAAACAAATCAGGGAAAAGGTGTCATTAGGGAACAGCAAGACATGACAAATTGCATGTTCAGTCTAAGATTAAGCCGAAAGGGATCTTGCTATTCAGAATGCTTCGATGCCTAGCGTTAAGTCCAGAATGCTAACTATAGTTCCACCCAGGTCTCTTCACATGTCCGAGCTAAAACAAAAGGATCCGCTTATGAAGGACTGGAGGAGCTTCACTATAGTCTATTAAAGATGCTGGCACTGTTGTTCAATGATGTGCCGCAGGCACCAGACCGAGGAAAAGAGATCATTGTCTATTGATGTCCTGGAAGGTGAGTTGTCAAACTCAGAAAAGGGGTAAAAATCGATAGAGGATGAAATGAAAAGCCAACCAGAAAATGAAGGTTGCTTAGAGGAGTCAGGCTAAGGTAGGAGAACTCCTTTCATCTTGAATCTTCGTACTGGTTCTAAAAACGGGTGAAGGACTGTCCAGTTCTTGCTGTTTCAAAATTTGTTTTGCCATCCAAAGGTAGGATGAGTGACCATCTATCAACTCTGTTACATCGACCTGCAAGATAAGTTGATCACAGGTTCAAAACAACGGGACGGTTATGAAGACCATAAGGGCAAATTAGCATAAAATAACTGCAAAGCAAGTGTGAAAGAGAGCTTACATTCTCCACGCCAGGAACATTAACAGATTGAATCCCAGCTAACCCCTGAGAGAACAAACTGGAGATGGTGAAGCGGTTAGTCCAGTGAGATACAAATAGAACCAACACTGAAGAAACGACCACTGTTTACAGAAGAGGAAAATAACTATATTAGATATCCTGTAAACCCATCACTATTTTGGATCAAAACCTTTCACAGTTCAAAAGGTAGGTTTACAACCTGTATGAGGCACCTTGTGCCTTGACTAATGGAAGGTACAATTAATGACACTCGAATGGGTGGTGTTACAGGGGAAATGTTTCAAAATAAAATCAGTCACCACCGAATCATCTACTTCTGGATGTTCAGGAGCTGTAATTTTGCAGATTAATATAATTGCAGTTTCTGCTGAAACACTAAAATGTAAGGATGAAAAAATTATTTCTGTTTCAGCATTGACACTTCACCTTTTTTCCCAAAAGATATCATATCTGAATTCTTGCTTTTAGGGACGCGTTTGGTAACGTTTACGCTCAAAAATTGTTTCAAGAGCAGGAATAGAAAAAACTATTCTGTTCCGGGAACAATTTTTGACCGTAAAGACGCGTTTGGTAAACTTGTTCTAATAAAAAATGAATAAAACACATTTGGTAAATTTATATTCTTTTTTGTTTCTTTTAATTTTTTAATATTTTTATTTTATTTTTCCTTTTTTCCTTTCTTTTTTTTTTTTTTCTTCTTTTGGCCGGCAGCCTTGCGCAGCCACGGCGAGGCTTGCCGGCCCCTGGCGAGGCCGAGCCTCGCCGTGGTTGGGCAAGGCTTGGCCTCCCTTGGCTAGGCGAGCTTGGCCTCGCCTAGATCGGATGAGGCCGAGCGTCGGCGGGGCCGGCGAGGCCGAGCATCGGCTGGGGCCGGCGAGGTCGCCGACCCTCGACGACCGGTCGCCGATCATGGCCGAGGCGGCGACCGGCCAAAGAAAAAAGAAGAAGAAAAGAAGAAGAAAAGAGAAGAGAGAGAAAAAATGTTCTTCAAAAGTGTTTCTGGAACAAAAAAACAACTTTTTTTTTGTTTCTCATTTCCGTTCCAATTTTGTTTCGGGAACAAAAAAAAGACTTTGAACAAAAACGCAAACAAACGCGTTTCGTTCTTTTTTTGTTCCCGGGAACAAAAAAACAAAATTTTTGTTCATAAACAAGAAAAAAGAACATTACCATGCAGGGCCTTACCTTTTTCATGGGTAACTATATATTTGCTTTCCCGAGTTTTGGCTTTACATCCCTCTTCCTTTCTTTCCCCCAAGTTCTGCTTCAAGTTACTTTACTGGCAATGCCTTGTTATACTTAGCTCAACGGAGTCGAAAAGAAGAAAGTGAGAGAGGCACTCTCTAATCACTAATAGTAGATGGAATGAAAAAAAAAAGCTAGAGAGCAAAACTGTCTATGACTGTACTGCTCTCCAGTAATTCAAGAGAATTTCATTTTGAGCATTAATATTCTCCATCATCTGTGGAAAAGAATAAACAGGTGACTTAATGGTCGTTTGGTAACTTTTCTCGTTTAAAAATTGTTCCGGAAAACAAAAAAAAAAAAAAAAAAGTGTTTCTTCTGGGAACAATTTTTTAACAAAAAAACGTGTTTGGTAAATCTGTTCCGAAATATAAATAGAATAGAAACACATTTGGTAAATTTGTATAATTTTTTAAATTTCTTTTAATTTTTTAATATTTTAATTTTATTTTTTCTATTTTCTTTCTTATTTTCTTATTTATTTTTCCTTTTTTCTTTTTTTTTCTTTTTTTTTTTTTTTTGGCTCAGTCGCGGCCTCGGCCATGGCCGGCGACGGCCGACGAGGGCCGGCGGCCTCGCCCGCCCATGGCGAGGTTCGCCGGCCCTCGGCGAGGCCGAGCGTCACCGTAGCCGGGCGAGCTCGGCCTCGCCGGATTTGGGCGAGATCGAGCTCGCCCGGCCTGCCCCCGACGCGAGGTCAGCCTCGCCGGCGCCGGGCGAGCTCGAGCTCGCCTGGCCCGGGCCGAGGCTCGAGACCGGCCTCGGCCGAGGCGGGCCAAAGAAAAAAAGAAATAAAAAAGAAGAAGAAAAAGAATAAGAAAATAAAAGTGTTTCTAAATTTTGTTCCAAACAAGAAATAACTTTTTTTTTTTCTTGTTTTTGTTCCGATGTGTTTCCGGGAACAAAAAATAATTTTGGAACAAAAACGCACCCAAACGCTTTAAATTCTCTTTTTTATTCCCAGGAACAAATAAAAAAAAAAAGTTATTTAGAAACAGAAAAAAAAGAAATAATAACAAACGCGGCCTACATACCACTGCACAGGGAGCCGGAAAAGAAAAATACTCATTCATCCATTTTTGTGAAAACAAAACAAATAATTCGCACCTGGCACGGAAAGCAATACCAAGGGTCCAATCATTTGTTGAATATGCATTGACAAACCTTCCGGCCACCATCTGCAAAATCATAGCAGGGAATAGTGAGAACTAAAATGGACAAGACTATATTTATGAAGGAAAGAATGAAAAATAGAGTTCAGTATACCTTCCTTGCTGTCTCCCAATTTTCATCCTTGATTGAAATTGGTGCTCCAAGAAGAACCACCCTTTCAACAAATTTAGCTGCAGACAGGAAAGGACAAAAATAAGCATATCCCTGACCAACAAAGCTATTACCAAGTGAAACGTAAAATCAGAACCATATGATATCTACCATCATCTTCACTTGCTTCGGCCAAAAACTGAAGACACTTGAAAATTACTCGGGCACCCTGAGAGAAGCCAATGAGAGTGACAGGCCTACATGATGTTACAGAGGCAGTCAGACAATGCCCTGGAGAGAAATGGAAAGGGGAAAAAGGAGCTGTCTTTGGTCCATGGAGTTATTTTGCAGACCTGCAGAAAGCAACAAGAATGAGCAAAATCAAGCATACAAGTTGACCAACCTGTTACCTTGCAATCCCTTCAGTAACACTTCAGCTAGCAATTCTCCTGCTTTATCTGATCTGCAAATTATGATGATACCAATGGCAGAAAAAAAGGCATTAAGTTGACAAGAAACCACCGCAATTCCAGTCAGTTTTATTTAACCAAAGAAGAATGGGAAAAACAAGGTAAGATTGCCAACTAGCTAAAACTGGAGATACAGGGTTTAAGAAAAGTGTGGGATAATGACCGGATCAAGGAGGGCATTGCTAAAGAGGAAGAAAATTGGAATAGCTCTGTGAACTGCTTCCATATACAAGGAATCTTATAAAACAATCAGTACTAATAGATAGATTAACGATATCACCAAATTTAGATACTATGTAAACAAGAACATTTAAAATTCTTTATAAGTATTAAAATTTTGAGAGGATAGCCTCAACTTGGTTAAAAGGAACATCTATAAGGTTCAAAACTTCCGAGAGATTCCATTAATGTCGTTTAAATCTCAAGGAGCTTCACAAGTCATAGAAAAGTCCAGAAGACAAGAATGTCAAATGAGGCTGTACGATGTCGTAGAATGAACTAGAGGGACCAGCTTGTGAATCCCTAACTTGACAAGTAAGAATTCAGAACTTGCACCAAGCTAAAGTATGCTAGTTGGAGCCTAGGGATTTTGTTTGGATATAATATGCGGAAACGATAGGATTTCGCATTTTACGTCAACGCCAAAACGCCCGAAATAAACGAAAAATCGGGACATTAAAAATTTATGTTGTTCGGTTCGAGATTTGATGCTACGTCCACTTTAGGGAGAAGCAAAGAAATAATCCATTAAAATCGAGAATCGAATTCAATCGCCAATCGCCAAGATTTCTCACACCTAGATTTCACTCCAAACTGTTTATAAATAAACAACTTACTTTGGGAATAAACTCACGGCACAAAATTTACCACGAACTTCAAGCTCAAAGGAAGAACACACGTGGCTCCTCTCTCTCGTAAAGTTGCAGCAGGTTCTTCTGCGTTGGCTTCGGCGCTCGTATGTCGTCTTCGTAGGGTTTCTTTCAGCAGTCCAACGCCCTCAGAGAAAGAATGATTCTGTTCTTATATATGTGGGCCCAGGTCAAAGGCCCACCACCACTTTTGGATTCCTACGCATGGAGGACTTCACGCCGAACTCATGTGTGCGTGAGTGTGCCCAAGGTCAAACCTTTGACCTTGGGCCCCACCATTTAATCATCCACGTCCAAAGGCTTCACGGACTCCTTTTATTTTCTCACGCATGCAGAGGACTCCTTCATGCCAAAACCCACGAATTGATTTCCTTCAATTCGAATCCTTAGGCTTCGCAGCAAAGAACTTTCCTCCTTCATAATTCCAGTAAATCGCGTTTTTATAAACACTCAAACTCGAGTAATAATTCAACAGATTTGATAAATTGTTGCTGTGCGTGTTTGTCTTTGATTCGTAAGCTCTCCGCCTAAATATTAATGTTAGTTTTTCCAAAGAAGAAAAATGCTAATTAACAATCTTAACCTGTCAATAGCAACAGCCCATTTACCGTCTATGATATCGATGCGGTAAGAACCAGAGTTGCTTGGTAAAGCTAATGCAGCCACAAGCGTGCTCAGAACGTCATCATTGCACCTCCTTTAACTAAGTCCATAGCAAGTCCTGCCAGAGGTCAACTAAAGAATTAGATTGCGCTCGCTACACATGCTACGATGCCGTAAGCTTGTAAGGTTGTGGGAATTTACTTGAAGTAAGCCAAATCCGTATGGCGGTGCTTAGAGCAATCAAATTCTTAGACTCCCATTGCAGTGCATACCTATATTTCGACAACAATAATAGCAGACAATTTGAATGAATCAAAACAGAGCAGCTGCTAAAAAATTTGAGCAGACAAGTCAACACACACTTTAAATGTTAAGGGAATTCAGCTCAGCTTCCACGAGTAAGACTCAAGCAACCTCATAGTTTGCTTTACTATTCTTCCCCCCTTTAAACAATTGGTGTCTGTAATATGTATAACTCAACTCCCACGAGTATGGCAAAAGAACTCAAAATGGCAGTGACCTCCACTCTAAGGTAAGCTTAAGTTCTTTCTTGAGAAATAACCCAACCGAATTGGGAGAGAAGGTCCTTTCATCACAAAGGGGCAAGGTGAGAGAGAGAATTTTACCATTCATCTTAGATCATCTCGAGCATGTGGGCCAAGCAAAATAAAACATATATTGCATGAAATTCTTTGTTAAGAACTCCAATCCCTAAGTAGACCATATTTCTAAGTTGAAGCGGTAGAGATGCTAAAAAATCGAAGTGATTATGAATTACTCAAGGGTCCTACCACTGAATTTTCTACAACTGCCTACGAAGTGCATTATAACAAACAAAAACTCAGTAATATTTGCAACTAATAGTTAACTACAAAACCTAAAGCATCTCGTCATATCAAGTAGGAATGGAAATAACAGTCAAGATCAAGTGAAATATGTAATCCATCTAAATGATACCCAATGAACAACATCAGTGATCGTTGTCTAGTCATGTACTAGTACATGAAGATAAGAGATACTGACACCAGGTCAGACGCATCTTGTAGGTTCGATTTGAGAAAGTGGAAGACATGTCATTCTCTCCACCTTTCTACGTTATCTGTCATAACCTTCCCATGGCCTCACAAAATCCTCGCTCTCGAAAGCAAGTCCGTAAACCAATATCTCAACTGCCAATTGCCAATAGTAGAGGTGTTAATAAATGGCTCTCGAAAGCAAGTCCAAACCAATATCTCAAGTCCGAAACCAATATCTCAACTGCCAATTGCCAATAGTAGAGGTGTTAATAAATGGCTCTCAAAGCAAGTCGAAACCAATATCTCAACTAATCACAACGTAACAGGTGTTAATAAATGGAAATTAATGGATCAATGACCCATTTTAAATATAATGGGTCATTGATCCATTAATGACCCATTTATATTTAAATGGGTCAACCATGTCAATACCATGTGCCTCGAAAAGCCAAAAGCCAAAAAGCATCCCACCAACTCACGTATATAATTGAATTACTCAAGTTCCATTATCGGATTTATTCAAGGTATCATCCTAAATAATTTCCCCGTCACGTGCGAATGACGGTATAGCGAGCCTATAAATAGTCTTCTCGCCTCCGTTTAAAATCAGATTGATCGTTTCAAGTCTCTCCTCGCTCTCCGTCGCTCTCCCTAACAGCTCTTGCAAATCAAGATGACGTGTCCCTCTCGTGCCCGCGCTTCGATCCTCCGCTCGATACTCTTGGGCTTCTTCCTGTTCCTGCTCTCGGCCTTCTTCCTGCTCTTGGCCACCCAGCCGCCGCTACCGAGTGCCTTCACCACGGCGGCCGTGGCGGCCTCGGCACGGTGGCAGCTGCTGCAGAGCAACATCGGCATCGTGGCCATGCACATGCAGCTCCTCCACAACGACCGCGTGGTCATCATCGACCGCACCGACTTTGGCAAGTCCAACCTCTCCCTCCCGGACGGCAAGTGCCGCCACGAGCCCACGGACGCCGTCGACGTCGACCACTGCACCGCGCACTCCGTGGAGTACGACGTCGCCTCCAACACCTTCCGCCCCCTCATGGTCCAGACCGACGTCTTGTGCTCCTCCGGCGCCGTCACGTCCGACGGCACCCTCGTCCAGACCGGCGGATACATCGGCGGGGAGCGGCAGGTCCGGACCTTCGCCCCGTGCTCGGACAGCCGCTGCGACTGGCAGGAGATCAAGAACGCCCTGGCGGCGCGCCGCTGGTACGCGACCGACCAGATCCTCCCCGACGGCCGCCAGATTGTTATCGGCGGCCTGGAGCAGTTCAACTACGAGTTCTACCCGAAGAGCTCCGCAGCTCCCGACGTCTACAACCTGCCGTTCCTGGCCCAGACCAACGACCCGGGCGTCGATAACAATCTCTACCCGTTCGTCCACCTCAACGTCGACGGCAATCTGTTCATTTTCGCGAACAACCGCGCGATATTGTTCGACTACGTGAACGAAAAGGTGGTCCGAACGTACCCGACAATGCCCGGCGGCGACCCAAGATGTTACCCGAGCACGGGCTCGTCCGTGTTGCTTCCGCTGAAGACCGCCGGACAAACCACTGGAAATGTCGAAGCTGAGGTGTTGGTCTGCGGCGGAGCTCCGAAAGGAGCTTTCAAACAGGCCTCGGGTGGAAATTTCTCGGAGCCTTGAACACCTGCGGGCGGATCAAAATAACCGACCCGAACCCGCAATGGGCCATGGAGACGATGCCCAGGGCTCGGGCCATGGGCGACATGGTGCTGCTGCCGAACGGCGACGTCCTGATCATCAACGGCGTGGCGGCGGGGACCGCCGGGTGGGATTCCGGGTCCGGGCGAGTGTACGGGCGGAACCCGGTCCTCAACCCGGTCATCTATAAGCCCGACGGGCCGGCCGGCGGGCGCTTCGTGCTCCAAGACCCGTCGGGGATCCCGCGGGGGTACCACTCCACGGCAGTGCTGCTGCGGGACGGGCGGGTGCTCGTCGGCGGGAGCAACGCCCACAACTACTACAACTTCACCGGAGTGATCTTCCCGACGGAGCTCCGGCTCGAGGCCTTCCGGCCGCCGTACCTGGACCCGGAGCACTTGGCCTCCCGCCCGCGGATAATCTACCCGACCTCTCAGGCCAAGATCGGGTACTCACAGAGGTTCTCGGTCCGGTTCACGGTGGCGGGGAACGTGCCCCTCGATGCAGTGGCGGTGACAATGGTGGCGCCGCCGTTCAACACCCACTCCTTCTCGATGAACCAGCGGCTGCTGGTGATCAGCGGCGGTACGGTGGTCAAGGTCGGGAATTCAGTTTACGCGGCAAAGGCGGTGGCTCCGGGGTCGCGTAATCTGGCTCCGGCGGGATATTACTTGCTGTTCGTGGTTAACCAGGGGATTCCGAGCGAGGGCGCTTGGGTCGAGATACATTAATTATCAATTGGATGATGTCATCTCATGACAGTCTGATATCTGTCATGCTACTATCTAGGGTCTAAATTTGTATTAAGTTGTAGGTTGGGTTGAACTAGTAGCCGACTTTATCAATGTTCTGTATAATCAGAAATTACTAGATGCAGCAATCAATAGTCTGCAACCTACCATTAAGTGAAGCTCGTTCAAGCGGGATTTTTCAGTCTTTCTAAATTAAAATCATAATCTCAGCTACATCCCATTGGCTGAGCAATAGTGCCTGCATGTTGTGAGTCCATTCATAGATCATATTTTGATAACCCTTATCTGATATGTCAAGCTTTAATGACTGAAACTTTATCCAAATAACTTCTGGGTCACCAAACTTTCCATTCCCACGAAGGATCATGCGTAGCAGCACCATCTCGCATTGCGTTAACATCAATCTCATCCATTTCGTCTGTGTGCATTGCTGCAACGATATGATACCTTCAAGTGTCGTATTTGATGTCAAGCAATAGTGCTGGACTAATACTATTCTTTGCCAAAATTAAGGATAACAACTAGACAGAGTATATGTCTTCAATGGAGCACAGTGCTATTAGCTTTCCTACTCTGTCATGAGATGTAATGGTGTATCTTTTGCTTTCTTTGCAACTCCGCACTTCTTCGATCCCTTGAGTTTTTAGAAGATTCTAAGGACTATGCATTTCAGTTGCCGCAGTGGGCCTTACAGGAAGTAAAATGGCCAGAAGAATTGGAGGCATTGAGGAATTCGAGTTCAAAGCGATAGACGAAAATCACAACCAACGCGTGAGTTTTAGCATATTGCATTTTGCTTCACCATTTGTGCTTAAGGGGAGGTACTCATAAAATGGGAAGGCTAGCTCTATGTAATGCCTCGATCTTATGGGCATGACCTCTCAATGTTGCATTCTAAATCTTTTTCTATTGGCTAGAGGTGTTAAATGGATCAAGCATTATTTTCTAAAGCATCCATAATAAGCTTTAAAATTAAAGAGAGTGAGATATATGGGTCTTAAATGGGTGAGCTTTGCACCCATTTAAGACCCAATTATCAACCCATTTATTTTCACCCAAAGCCAAAGCGAAAACCTCACAGTCTCTCTCTTCTCTCTTTAACTTTACAATTTTTTTTTTAAAACCGAAATTATAATTATTTTTTATTTTTCTTTCTTCTTTTTTTTTATTTATTTTCTTTCTTCTTCCTCCGGTCGCCAGCACGGCGATGGCTGGCGACCGGCCAGGCGAGCCTCGAGCTCGCTGGCGTTAAGCGAGCTCGAGCTCACCGGATCTAGCAATGCCGCCGACGCCCAGCGAGCTCAAGGCTGCTTGAATCACGATTATCTTCAGGATCATTGTCCTTCTCGTCCTGAAAACTAGGGATAAGGGATGCCCTCGTAGTCAATCCTTCAGTTGAAGTATAGTCCCGACCAGGAAAGGGAGTTCCTTTAGAGGTGTCACGAGATGATGAGTGAGGCTGAGTATGATCAGACGTAGACTGACTAACATCCGAACTGATTTTTGACACAGCAGCTTCTTCAATCCCTATACGGCTCTCAGGTGGCTCGCGAGATATCAACTTTGAAACATATTCATGGTTACATTGTTGATCATCCTTTGATGTATTTGGACATAAGACATTTGATACTCTGTCATTGACTGAAAGCTCCACAATTTCTTCTCCAAGCCCCAAAATGGAAATGCCCGCTTGGTCTCCACACGATACATCAGTAAATCCTTTAGTGGGTTCAACCTGACCCATTCCATAAGTCTCTTCCTTTGTTTCTGTGACAGACAGAGTTTTCCATGACCCATTGATATCCACCACCGAAGTGCATGTCTTCACCATAGAACAGTGCTTTAGCCCATGCTTGATGGTTTCCATTTCCAACACAGCCTTTTCCACAGGAGCTGAACTGACGTCATCGACTTGAGCACTCGTCAAGCATGCACCAGCCTCCTCGCCCAGTTTGCTCAGCCCACAAGCATCAGAGGAAGGTCCAACTTCAGCTGAAAAGAAACTGACAGCTGAGTTATGTCCTTCTTCTATGCAGCTAGATGCGTGATTCATATTTTTACTAAAGGGCTCATTGTCTACAACGTCACATTCTTCCGAAGCTGAACCAGAATTCAGACATGTTCTATCTGTGCATTTCAGGTTCTTGGATAGAAGTTCCATTGAGAGGTGAGCAGTTTGATGTTCTTTAACTTCTGCAGCAGCATGAAAATCTCCGGGAACACCATCAGACTGGTGACTGCACCCATGATCTGTAGTATGCCCCCCCTTTTTCTGTTTAAAACCAGGATCACCAGATTGTGCCCCCCTGAAAAATGACGATATTGAGTCTTCCAACAGGCCATCGGCTAAATCACCAGGACCTTTTCCTGGAACAGCTTGATGATTGTCTTCTTCTAGCGAATCATGCTGAGGTTCCAAATCTTTCGAATCATCATCATAGGACTTATTTTGGTCCTCAACCAATTTCACGGTTGGATCGAATTTCGGCCTCTTTGCTCTTCCCTTACTTTCTTTTCCAGCCCTTTTATGAGATCCATCGCCGCCAGCCTCTTGACCCTTTTCCACAACCAGTTCCATTGAAATTGAGTCCGCTATCCTATCATCCATGTTTTCTTTAGCAGAATGTTCCAACAGCTCCACCGCATCTGAAGAAACGCTGCTTAACACTGAGCTCCTGCGCTCTCTCCTTGGACCTTTTAACTTCCTCTTAAAGCTCGCCAATGTATCGTCCATGCCCCCCAAATCCTCCACCAGCAGCGGTTTCTCTTCACTAGCCCCACGTTTTCTACCTTCTTCCCCGAGATCATCCGACCCCAACTTAACCCTCTTGCTCTTTCGTGACTTCTTCAACTTCAGAAGCGACCCGATGGGCTCATCGTCGTCCGAATCAAAATGAACCTCAACTTCTCCTTCTTCCGAGCACTCGAGCTCCTCTCCTCCCGAGTCATCTCCTCCGCCGATAAAATCCCAAATCCCAACAGCAACCCTATCCCAATTTCACCCCCCGAGCCGACACCCCGCAACCCACCACCACGCAAGGCATCACCTTCCACTTCTCAATCACCACGAAACGGCAGCGCATGGCCGCCGAAACAATCCCCCCACCCCTACAAGCCGTGACCCGCCAACTCTACGGCTAATCCTCCTTCCCCCACAACCCGCTCCCGGCCACCAGATTGACCCCCGCAAATCAATCGGAAAACCAATGCCCGGCGCGGCCGAGCTCACCGCATTGCTCCCATCCGGTCCAATCCCAATTTTCGGAATTGACCTAGCGATTGGGAAACAGGAAAGAAAAAAAAAAAAAAAAAGGCCGGGCAGCGCTACCGCAATCCCTAAATCAGTCGGACGGAGAGGAGAGGAGAGGAGAGGAGATTGAGGACAAGCACCGACCTGCGCGCGCTCGCCGGAGGAAGCGCTCGACGGGCGACGGATTCGCCGGAGGAGGACGGGAGACGAGGAGGAGAGTGAGAGGTGCGGACTGTCTGGGAACATAGCGTTGTGCGCTGAATGAAAAAGGAACAAAAGGACTCCTCTTCTTTCTTTTGTTTTTGCTCCTCTCCTTTTTCATAAGGTGGGCTTAAATACTGCACACGTCGATGGGGAAAGAGGAGTCGGGAAAATTACGAGAAATTTCTCGTGAAGATGTAATAATAATAAAAAAGATGAGCAATTTTGGGTCAAGCTGTGTACGAGAATTCGGACGAACGACGCACGGACACGCCGTTTGGTCTGAGGCTCGAGGGGTTTTTCCGTGTTGGTTCCGGTCCGAAGCCGATCCTCACCGTCCATTTAATCGAATTCTTTGTTTTCAATTTCACGTGTATATATACACGTATATGTATTTATATATATATATATATATATATATATATATATTCTATTAACGTTGTTCGGGGATGGCGCATCCCAAATGGGATACGATTAGTTCTATTCTCTACAACTAGGTTGAGCGAATCTATTTGATCATCGTTTTACAGTGCTTTTTCTTTTGTGCGATGAAAGGACCGGTGTGAGTAAAAACGTATGCGGCTGTTAAGTAAGGTGGAAGTTCAGATTTCCACTTCGGGCGATATTGGTATCTCGAGATCTCAAAAAGGAAAAAAAAAAATGTAACGCGAATTGCGATTCTCTCTCGATTTACTAGTATATATCGGAATTTATACTGGCTTCATTTAAATATTGCAGGAGACATGCAACGGCCCTTGAAATTGATGACCGTAGAATATTGGGAATGTGTTATAGGTAGGGGTGATTGGTTTTAAGGTAGGTTGGTTGCCACTAAACTTGTTGAACAAATGAGTTAGATCAAGTTTAGGTTGGTTCATAATGCAAATGTTTAAAATCATACTCGATCACCTATTTAACCAAATCTATGAAAGCTTGTTTATTATTATTTTCTTTTAAATCGAGGCTTCATTTGTTTTGTAAAAATTTCTAATATATAATATTTTTTGGTATTTGTTTGAAATCTAAAAATAAATTAGAAAATATTTTCCACCATTTGGGAGGGAATATCTTATTTTATTTTTCTCCATGCACTCATTTTAATTTTTTTTTCTTATTTTTAATTCTTTTTTTATTTTTGTCCTTATTCTTCACCCGGTCATCAACACCATGTTTGGTGATTAGCCACAAGCGAGCTCAAGCATCACCCCAGATTGGCAAGCTCGAGCTTCGCCTATGCCAGAAGTTGGCAAGTCCTCGGCCTCACTTAGCTGATCACTGGCAATCGTCAACTTCAATGAGAATCTTCCCATCTTGATATATTAAGGCCTGAGAAAGCCCCCTTTCTAGCTCGTGGCCCTTCTTTCTATTCTATGATTATTTGAAGATAGCTCTTAGTTGTATTGGAGCCATCCAACTTTAGAGCTGAACCAGCAGATGTTACAACCACCTTATTGACCACTTTGATTTGCAAATAAGGACTAGGAATATCTTGCAGATCGTCAACTTCAATGAGAATCTTCCCATCTTGATATATTAAGGCCTGAGAAAGCCCCCTTTCTAGCTCGTGGCCCTTTTTCGAAGGTTTTGGACGCGGTTTCATGGGGAATATATTCTTTGCTCTCCCTCCAAATAGTCCCTCCGTTTATTTTTCCCTCTTTAATATCGGCGCATTGGTTCAGAGGTCTTCGATCACCCGACTAATCTGCACCGGACCCGATAGTGTCCATTCCAAGTAATCCAATAAGCGAAAGAGTTTCGATTTTTAACGGTACTAACCTTTCTTGTGCGATTTAAGATAGGTGTTTGTCGGAATCGAATGTTTCCTTAATCTATGTATCTACAAAGTGTCCTTAGCATTGCCCTCTTGACTTGGCCCCTATAATGAACCAACGTCGGCGAGCAGCAAACCGGGATAGAAAACCCAGAAAATGGGGGAGACCCACGAGCAAATGAGCACGAGCAATCCACCACCTGTGGAGGAGGAGCGGCAGCAAAGAGCGAGAGAGCGAATTCCGGCAGCGACAGCCTCGACGGCAGGCGGCGCCTCCTCCTCCGACAAGCCCCCAGGAGGAGGAAGCGCTTACCACTGGCGCACGCGCTCCCCCAGCAAGTTCAGGAACTCAAAGCGTACGACTCCCATCTCTTCCTTCGTATTCACGTACACGAATGGAAAAAGAAACGATTACCATCGAAAGATTTTCTTTTGGGCATATTTCGGCCACGATTCGCTCAATCTCTGAAGCATTTTTTTAATCATTTGGGGGTTCTTTAGGGTTCTTCAACGAGCGTCTGCATCCTGATGAGAAGCGGAGGTTGGAGATGAGCAAGAGGCTTCGCTCGGGAACCAGAGGAGGTTCCGGAATCGTCGCACCCGGATGAAGGTAACTCCAAAAACTCGATCTTTTTCAAGGAAAATGGAGAAAGTTTTCATCTGTCTTTGGTGGGTTTTCTTGATCGCGCGAACCGCGGCGGTGAGGAACCCCGGTTTTGCACCGGGTGCGGCGCTCCGCCGTCCTCGGTGAGATCTCCATCGAGGAGCAGGAGCTCTGCATCGAGGACGCCTGCTCCAAGGATGACCAACAATCTAGAGTTCTACTTTTCAATTTTTCAGTTTATTTTTCTAAAAATGGCTGACATGGCAATCACGTCGGCCTCTCTTAAGGAAAATTATAAAATCCATTAAGTAAATTGGATATGTTAACGGAAGAGCTTAATTACACAAATTTTATAAGTTTTAAAAAAATGCATGGAAGCATTTCAGCCTGCGAGTAACATGAGCAGCGCACGTGCACCTGCACCTGCAAGTGCAAGTGCCCTCAAAGCAATGATGCTTGCACATAGAGAGAGAGAGAGACAGAGAGAGAGACCAGAGAGGACGAAAGGGGCAATTCGAGCAGGACAAAACTTTGGTTCGCTGTTGCGTCCAAAGAATCCAACGTTAAGGAAAAGTAGCCCGAATGGACCACTCGCTTCCTCGTTTGTCTGCCTGCATGCGGTGATAGGCGTTAGGGTTTTCAACCTGAGTGTGTCGTTGCGTCCAAGAATCCAACTTGAAGGCCTTGACCTGGAGAG